>OX422207.1:149875592-150500592 GCA_949130495.1 Sambucus nigra
TTAGGGACCCCAGGACCGAATCTGAGCTCATTTCTTATACTGATTCACATTCCAGAGACACTACATTAGTGTAAGCCTTGACAAACACTCTACACCCCTCGATACAGCTTGGGGGCTATTCATTCGCATCACGATCATCTCTCCGGCACTCACGAAACCATCATAGACATGTATTCTCTTTTCTCATCTACATTGTATGCCTATTACGGCATTGTAAACATGTACTATAACACATATAATAAGAATGGGGCAATAAAGTGGATGTAGGCTCATTTTAATAGTCGAACCACTCTATATCTTGTGTTTTCTCTCTTTACTAGCTCTATCCGCTTATTATATATTTTACACTTGACTTACTGGTATGAGAAAGATAAGTGGACGATTTCTCGTATCATCAATCTGGCGCCGTCTCTGGGAAATGAGGTATTTCAATCTTGTTTCTCTATATTTTGGGTTCTTAAAACCTTATTTTATTCATGGGGATCCTTTGGATCATTATCTCATGTGTGAATTTTTTTGTTATTGAACTCGTATTTTGTATCGCATATATTCAGATATGTCTATGGGTCCTCCTTTTTATGACCCTAGACCTATTTCTACAATACCCCAATGATGTTACCTCACCAGGTCAACCACTGAAAAGTGCAAATGGCAATAGCCTCGCAAAGGTGGGTAGCTAGGGATGAGTTTTATTTGCTCGTTTGCTACTTTCTCAGCCTATGATCTCGGGTTTCCCACCATGATAGTGCCTTATTGTGCACCAAGAGGTTGTTCTGCCAGGGATAGACCCTGGTAGGTATGTTCTCCACGTGTTTCGTGTGAAAAACTCAGTTTCTGGTTTCCAATTCTGGGATTGCTCCATTTTTCCCAAGATGGGATGTGGCCTGGTTGTTTAATTGCCCTTTTACCGCAGCCCTTACTAGTGCAGTTGGTTTACAGCAGCTTCAAATAATCGGGGAATGGACTCAATTAGCCCCAAGTTCAACATTGGTTTATTCCACTAAAGGGCAACGGTAGTGCACATATGTGCCTCAACAGTAAAACCCTTACAGCAATGCAAACGCTGCATCCCAACTTTATATTTGGTTCATCCTATATTTTGTGATTACTCACTTATGCTAGTTCTGTCTCATAGTACATATATTTTAAAGACAAAAAAAGTAGAAAATAGAAGGAGACTCCAGTCAGAGTGCATAAATGAAGGATGAGATTGCTCAGTTGTACAACTACCTCAATCATCTGTATGGAAGTCACGCCTCACTCAAGACACATGTCAACTTATTGACCCAGAGGGTTCATATGTTAGAGGTCGCGGCACCCAAAGTTATTGTTCAATCTGTAGTGGCCGCGGCCACAGAAGCTACTGTCCTAGGGGACGTAGCCTTGGACCAAAAGAGGAAGAGGAAGAGGGTGAAGCAGGCAGAAGAAGACTTTGAGATCTACACCCCTTCGATTTATAGAATTGAAGACATATTAGAGCTCATCAAGGGAGATAAGTTGCTGAAGTGGCCGGAGAAGCTAAAGACACCTCTACACAAAAGGGATCGGGCCAAGTGGTGCAAATTCCGTACAGACTATGGCCACCACACCAAAGCATGCCACTCCATGAAAAATGGGATTGAAAGGCTTGTGAGGCGGGGGATGGTGCTGTAATTCCTGAAAAATGCTTAGAGGATTCAGCCTTTACCAAACAGTCTACATGCGTAACCCCACCTTAGTTTATATTTTTATTAAATCTAAAGTGTTATTTTTACGACACAAGCATTGTATTTCCCAAAAAACTTAACATATAAGTATATATATGTGTATATATATATAGTCATGTTTTGTCTCTTGACTTCCCATTTATAGAAATCTTATGAATGACCTTCGTCTTGGACAGATTTCAAGGAAAAGATGGTCAGTTATCTCGGAAGATTATTTATTTCGAGAATGATCTAATGGTTCAAAAATGCCAACCTTATTTGGCTTACAATGCCACTCATGGTGCGAGGATATATTCTTATATTCATAAGGCCAACCATCCTTCGGTATATGCTACTATCGACTTCAAGGGCTCAAATTTCTCACTCAGCTTTTGGGATGCGTAAATTAGCCTGGGGAGGCTTTAAAATGTCCCGTACATTAGCTTGGGGAAGCTTTATAATACCTAGTGTGGGGAGGCCTGATAATAACCCACAGGGGTTGAAGACTTAATTGTCTACGGATAATCCTATATTTGAAGGGGCCGAACACTTAATTGTCTAAGGATAATCCAACATTTGAAGGTGTCGAAGACTGAATTGTCTACGGATAATCCTATTATAGCCTTGGAAGGCTTTATATATATCCGAACATTGCTTGGGGAAGCTTTATAATACCTAGCCCGTGGAGGCCTGATGATAACCCAATCAAAGCTACTAAGAGAAGCTACGAAAGTGATTTCGTGATAAAACTACTAAAATAAGCATCATAAAGCTACAGAAAGAAGTTGGCCTCAGCCCAGCATATTGTCATCAATTTCTTGACAAGGGCCTGAAAGGCGTTGTAGCCTTATTAATATGGTTTCAGCCATTATATAGTCCACTCATTCATTTGGAACGTGGAGAAGAAAAAATGATGACAAACGTCTGAATTGCTAAAATGTTGCGGCAGGACTTCAAACCAACTACAGCCCCTGAATTGAAACCAAGACTTGGAAAATTGAGAAGTTAAATAAGGCAAAGGAAGTTAATACACAGCCCCAAATCCATTTTTATTTGGAATCGCAGCTTGGGGGATGACAACCATAAATATGGGATGGAAATTTTGAAAAATCCAAAGGCAAAATACAATAGGTCGTAGCCCACTTAGAGGAACCATATCTAAAGGTGTTGTCACGGCCTTATATCCACATTTTAGCTTCAGTTATTAAAGCATATTTACAAGTCATTCGATCAAGCAATCAAATATAAGGAGGAGGCATTCATTCAAATATCAAAGCAGATAACAGAAGAGTAAGAAAAGGAGAAATTAAGTAGTTAGATTAAAGGGCGCAATCTTAGTTAAAAGTTGTGAAATGTCAAGTTATAAGTACAGAAATGACTGTAGCCTGAATAAAGTGTTTAATGGTCACAACCCATGGTACATTACAAAAATAAGGAGAAATTCCTAAGTTTAAGACGCAGCATTGTCCTCGACGTCTCTGTATTCACCTTTCGCGGTCGTTTCAGTCTCCTCATCATCTATCACAGCCTCCTCTAGCAGCTTTCTTGCTCTCTCCTCTGTCGAACCCTCATCTCAACTACGCAGGCACTATGCTCCGCATCACCAACACTCCAAGACATAACCTTATCCTTAGCATCTGGGAAGTATTTGGCCACCCTGTATCTTAACTCTTGGTAGCCGTGGATGTATGCCTTGTTTTTGGTGAGGAAGAAATCTCTAGACTTTTTGTAGTCTGCTATAGCAACCTCTGCAGCATCCTTGAGGGCTAAAGAGTAAGAATCCTCCATATGCTTAAGGTATGTGGCATGCTCCATATCCCTTTGGCTATATTTCTCTTGAAGCTTCTTCAGTTGGGACTCAAGACTGGAGGCATGAAGAGATACTTTTGTAGCCTTATTTTGCTCAACCTGAAGTGATGTCGCGGCAGTTGTGAGCTTTGTCTCAGCATCATTTTTAGCCTTGAGAGAAGCTTCGAGATCCATTTGTTTTGCTTGAAGTACCACGACAGTTGATGCTTTGACAGCCATAAAGGAAGACTTCTTGGCATTCTCCAAGTCAGTCAAATGTACTCTCTCCACGACCTCCTTTAATTTGTAAATGCCCTCGTACTTCAGCTTTTGGGACACGACAACGTCCACGGCTTAAAAAGAAAATAAAGCTTAGAAATAAAATGAGTTACAAGAAGAAAGTATTGAAAGTAAAAATTTGCACTTACCCACAACAGGCTGTGTAAAGCATATTCTTCAAGGTGCTCATGGTCCTGCTCCACCAGGCGGTCCAGGTCCATGTTATCAGGCACCCTCTGCATCTTATGGACCGCCCTTGCAATTGTGTCCCAGGATAACTGAGGATCTGGCCTCCATAATTGGGGTCGCGGGCGACCATCAGGGATGACGCTGGAATGGCTTTGGGGATGTGCCATGTTAGCATTAACATCCATTATTATTTTAGGAGGGGTGAACATGAAGTGTTGGTTTGGGAAGTGCCGCGACCGTGATGCGACTGAGACCCAGAAGGCATTAAGCCTGTCGTGGCCAGATGACTGCCGATGTCATCATCAAATTATTCTTCAGGCCTTTCTTGAGGAGCAAACTCCTCAACCTGAATTGTGGGTGCGGCAGTGGATGCGGCATGACGCTTGGACTTTGCCATTTTCCTTTTCTTCTGTCTAGTTGCATTATTGAGGGAAACCGCATCCTCATCCATTCCAACCAATTGAGCTGTTAGGAGCTCCCTATCTATCTCCTCACCTAAAGAAGAAATGAAAGAAAGTCAAAAATGGGAAGATTTAAAAATACTTATCGCAGCATTAATATAGAAAGGGATTAATACCTTCCGCGGCCATCACTTTTGGCAGAGCTTTATTGGTAAAGTAACCTCCCTCAAAAATTGAGGCCGAAGTCACTAAGGTGCTTAAGTTTTTATTGTTAGCACTTACTGCTGCAACTCTTCTTATTCTTCTCTCCTGCCACTCACTTAATGGCAAATTGTCAAGAGCTGCTTAAAAGTTCAATGTTACTACAAAATAATATAAGGAATGCAAACTGTGGAAACAGGACGCGGCATGTACTCAAAGGCCTACAGCCTTTACTTACCTAGTTTGGATGGGCATCCCCATTGTTGCGGCATCCTGAATGATTTCTCTCTCTCAGACTAACCTGGGTGGATATCCCATCCTACAGAGACATATAAATACTTTCCCTTCTAGTTTTTTACACGGGTGGGTCTGCCAGTGTAAAGGGTTTCATCATTGTCGCGGAGGGCGAAGTAATAGTACCACGTGAATTTTACAGAGTTCTCCTTCGATCTGTAAAAGTGGAAGAACTCCGCAGGAGTTATGTCCCTCCTAAATTTGTTCTTCCACAACACTATAGATGCGAGAATTGCCCTCCAGCCATTGGGATCTAGTTGGGTTGGGGCTAGCTTCATGGTCTGTAAGATTCTCCTAATTGGGACTGGCAGAGGTAGTCGCAACCCATAAATAAAAGCATGGAGGGGGAAGCATAACCCATCATCAGCAAGAGCGGTGCATGGCCTTTGTTCCGCGGAGGGTGTTGAGAAGATAACATTTTTAAAAACTCAAACGCCTCAGCAACTTAGTCAACCCATTCCTGAGTTATAATGTTAAGAGCGTTTAAGGCTCCAGGTGGTCTCTCTGCTCTGTTGGATGGGCCAGAAGGTGCATCCCTAGCCTCAGAAGGCCCAATGACCGCGGCGTCAATGTCCATAGGGTTGGTTCTTGAGTGGGTTTCCTCTTCCATTACCTCAGGCTCTTTCCTACAAGTGGAATCCGCGGAGTCAGAATTTAAAGTGATACAATTTGGGAAATCTTTGATCATACAAGGCCCAAATTTCTTTAAAGGATGCACGAAAGGGAGTTCAGGAGGAGAAACTCCAAAATGTTTGTTCCAGAAATCCTTCAACAATTTGTCAAGATTCCAATTCATATGGTTGCAGCAAGACCTGAAAAGCAGTAAGTTCGTCGTTAGGTGCCGCTACCAGTATGGTCAGATAAGCCTCTTAGTGGCCGTGGTAGGAACAACGCAATAACAAGTTTGGAAGCAAAAATAGAATTTTTAACAATTTCAGTTAACTACACTAAGTGTTGGGCTTTGAAATTCTAGAGTACAACAACTACTCCCGTGGCACATTGTTTTGAGAGGAGACATTAGGTATGGCCTAATATGCCACAATCCTTTAGTTTATTGGCAAAAAGTCGCTTCTACTAGCCTAAGGCTAAACCATAAGGGCAAAAGGTTATTTATCATACAAGTATTGACATGAGGTCGCAGCCAAATAGCACAAGAATATGCTACCTACCGCAGACAAACTCCTAAAAAGTTTGATAGCGAAGGTTGCCCAATCTAAAGATCAAAGCCCTAGAATATGAAAGGTTTACTAATGAACATCAAGAACAAAATGTTACGTTTTCAACTTATGAGACTCTATGGACAACAAATTTGATCCTATGAAAGTACAGGGAATTTAAAAGCCCTAAAAACCTAAGACTAAGTTAGCAAGTTTCAAAAGGGATGTCAGCAGTTATTTCATCAATTGAAATAAGTTCATTGATTCAAATTTAAACCAGTTATCTATTATGGTTGAATGAGTTTCGCAAGAATGTGGATTCAAATCGATATTAGTTGTTCATTTATAAACAGCAAGAATCAAGAGTAGAATAGTCAAAGAACTAGAATTATAAAACTATTGAGGAAGATTTATTACCTGAAAACCAACGAGAAATGACGACTTGGGTGTTGCTCAGCCTCAAACCACCAATTCCCCAACCACAAGACTGTTGGGGAACTAGAATAATCGCCTGAAGATCACCGAAAAGCTCAAAGGTAGACTTGGTAAATGTTGCTCTCAATATGCTCTTAGAAAAGTAATAAAGGCCACGGCCAGTTGCCATTTATATAAGAGGTTGCGGGAAGATGAAGCATCGCGTTCAAATTATCGTGGAAACTTGATTAGAGACCTGATTACTCAGCCCCAGCCCCAACCGCTATATCTTGGCACTACGACATGGGGGCTTATTGATATGGAAAATATGGCACCCCTACTGCGGCACCTTTATGAAGCATGCATGGAAGTCTTGCTGCTGCAGCCTTACATATACAGGATGTGGCCCCCTATCATTCACATATTACAGGGTGTGGCCCCTACCTTTCAGCTTATTTGATCGTATCCCTCTCCATTCACAACAACAATACAACACCTACATCTCCTATAAATATAGGTCCACACCTCGAGATTAGGGACCTCGGGACCGAATCCGAGCTCATTTCTTATACCGATTCATAGTCCAGAGACACTACATTGGTGTAAGACTTGCCAAACACTCTACACCCCTTGGTATAGCTTGGGGGATATTCATCCGCATCACGGTCATCTCTCTGGCACTCCCGAAACCATCATAGACATGTATTCTCTTCTCTCATCTACATTGTACGCCTATTACGGCATTGTAAACATGTACTACAACACATATAATGAGAATGGGGCAAAAAAAGTGGACGTAGGCTCATTTTAATAGCCGAACCACTCTATATCTCGCGCTTTATCTCTCTTTACTAACTTTATCCACTTATTATATATTTTACACTTGACTTGCTGGTACGAGAACGACAAGTGGACGATTTCTCGTATCATCAGTATATCTCATTTGCTAAATTTATTAGAACACCTATTCCAACTTTGTAGAGAAAAAATTAATATTACTCTAGAAGAGTTGTATGATGGGATCTCACAAAGATACTAACTGAGATGATCATAGGGTTGATCTAGTAGTGATCGATTATTATCCTAATGACCTTTTCACATGCTGATGCCATAGACCATTGGTAATTCTTACCTAAAATTCTCTAGTGGTCGATTGCTCACGATCGTTGTGTTGATGACCTCACTACATTAAATCCTGCGAATGGTCACCCCCGGGGGGTCACGGCCCAAAGCCCTGACTAGCTGGTGATGGCCCAAAATCGTGACCATATAAAATTTGGCGTGACCATATCTATGACCCAGTGTGTCCATGGATGCTCTTGGAAGTGGTCAAGGACCAAATCCCTGATTAGTATGGGTCATGAACTTAGGTCTTAACTAGATCATGACCATCATGGCACCAAATTCGTGCCAAAGTTCCCTCCAAGTTTGGTCACGGTAGGGTCACGGATAAGGTCCGTGACCAAGGCCACAATGCACACCCATTGGGTCACGGCTTTGGTCCAAAGACCATGACTAGCTGTGTGTATGGGTCACGGCTATAATCCGCGACCATCTTCTGTGACCCCCAAGGTCCATGACCCTTCGTTTAGTTAAGGATTTAAAACATGACCCACAAAAATGGTCACGCCCAAAATGGTCACGGCCCTTGGCCATGACCCACAGTCCTGGTCAGGGACTTTGACCGTGACCATTCGCTTAACATGGTGTAGTGTTTGTGTGTCCAACACTTTAAAAAATGGTAGTGTTAGGAGATGATATTGGGAGACATAACGACACAACCACCCCTAATGGTAGAGTGAAAAGAGTCGTTATGTTCATCATCAAGTTGACGTTGGCATAAAATTCTCTAACCACATCTGAAAATACACTCTCGTCTTCTTTTTCGTGAGAGAATACTTTTAGCGATCACTTATTATTAAATTCATTGAACATCGTCATGAGTTTTACAGATATATTAGCCGAATTAAGCGATCTCTCAAATAAAACCTTTCTTGATCTAAAGTAGCTCGTAAAGTGTAGTTGTTGTTCGGTCATCATAAATCTGGCCGACTTCAGTTCAGGGTAATTAGAACGATGACACTTGGAGGATGAACTGCTTGCCATTTCTGAAACACAATCAAAATGTCAAAGAACATGGATACTCCAAGTTAGATTCAAACTATGTTAAAATTGAAAAATGAAAGAGGAATCTATTCCTAGAAATGGGTTAAGTTTCAAACCAATTTTTAACTTTTAAGAGGTTATCACAAACTCTAAAGATCTGAGTTAAGTTGAGATTTTTGACATGCAGCTACTTTTGGTGATGAGAATCAATCAAATTTGCATGAAAATATATTTAGATAGAAAAATACATCTCAAGAATCAAATAAATTCCATCATTAAAAGTTATTTGAACAAAAAAATAAAATCCCTAAAAAGTTAGAATATTAGACTTAAACCTAACTTTAATAGAGTAAATAGGCATACTTAGAGAAGAATGAGTGATTTAGATATTGAATCACTTGAGAAATCACTTGAAATCGTACTAAAAGCACACTAATAGATTAAAATGAAGTTTGCGGGTTGTAAAATATAAGCATTCGTTGATGCGAAGAGTTTAAAATGCAAGGGTTTCTTGCTTTTATCACCCAATTCATTGACGCAACAAGTCTCTCGTGTTTTGTGAGTTTCTTCACTAACATGATAGAAAAGTATCACGGGGCATGGCATTACCCAAAACTTTTTCATTCAATCCTTTCGCTACAGCGACCTGTGTGTTCGCGAGTCGCGCTTAGCACTATTGCAACGATAACTAGTGTCACGGGTCTCGTTATGGACCAGAAAATTTGATTTCCAAATCAAACAAAAAAATCCCTAGTACAATAAGGTTCATACATCAAAACATATAACTAATGATCAGATCATAAACATTATTAACATTATAATCAATGTTTATGGTTATATCACATACATCGAATGGAGATGAGTAAAGAGTTAAAGTCTTAAAACATATGTAAGTTAAATTTATCATTGGATGTGATGCGTATACTAAAATTATCATTGTCCCCTCGTATTGGTCATATATACCCCTTAGATACACAAAATTAGACCCTACCCTCCCCCCCCCCAGAATTAGGTCATCATCCCCATATTGGTCGCATACACTCTTTAGATCCTCATAATTAGACTTTGGCCCTCAAAATTAGGTTGAGATCCCCGTATTGGTCGCATATACTTCTTAGGTTCTCAAAATTAGACCTTGGCCCTCAGAATTAGGCCACGACCCCTACATTGGTTGCATACACCTCTTAGGTCCTCAGAATTAGGCTACGACCCCCGTATTAGTCGCATACACTTCTTAGGTCCTCATAATTAGAGCTTAACCCTCATACTTACGTTGCGATCCTCGTATTGATTGCACATACTCCTTAGGTCCTCAGAATTATATGTGGCCTTCATAATTAGGTTGTGACCCCGTATTCGTTGCATACACTCCTTAAGCCCTCGGGATTAGACCTCGACCTTTTGAATTAGGTCGCAACACCCGTATTGGTCACATACACTCTTTAGGTCCTCAAAATTAGACATCGACCCTCAAAATTATGTTATGACCCCCGTATTGGTCGCATACACCCATTACCTCACAATAAATAATTACTGTGAGTTCAAATGTTAACTAACATAAAAAAAATTGATTGAAAGTAAATATTTACTATAATAAGAACTAACACTAATTACATACCTGGAAAATATTCTTGTTCTTCACTATATTCTTCTCTTCTTAGTAAATATATACTTGGAGTGTGAATATTCACTCTTTGAATTTAAAGGCAAATATTCACACTCTAAGTAAATATTTACTTAGAGTGAATATCAATCCCTAAGCACAAAATCATCAGTGGCCACAAAATCAGTAGTTCTCTCTATTTTCTTTCTCTTATGCCAAATATATACAAGTACACGCACTTGTATATACACCGTCACACACACATACTCTCTATCTCTCTCTCTAACACACACACACACACACACACATATATATATATATATATGCACACATTTATACACATATACATACCATTGCAAACAAATATACACATATATGCACATACGCAGATGCACACACAAACATTTACATGCAACCGTACACATATACCCACAAAAATAACACATATAACTACATATACACATATTTACATGTATAAACATACACCAATTCTGGAGATCGAGTGCGAGATATAGATAGATAAATATTTCGAGTGACCCAAAGATGGAGATAAGGTTTGACGGAGGCAGTGCTTCTCAATTGCGAATTTAGTGTATAAATGTGGGGTTTATGATGTTTTTGGATAATCTAGACATTTTTCTTTAGACTCTTCGAAAAATAGGACTAACATGATTAAAATCAAGTCAATAGAACAAAACTTCTTTCCTTTGCCCCACCTTAATTCACTTTTGCTTAATTTATTGGGACAATTTACTAACTCCTATTATAAAAATCACAAGTGGATGTTATTGCCTTCTCCATTCCTTGGTAATTTTCATGTGGATGTCCACCTCTCACCATTAATGGTGGATAGTTACCTTCCTTTGTGTATAAATAAGAGGAGATGTTGAGATCCCAAATTTGTACAAAAATAATAGAGAAAAGATAAAGAAGCAACCAAGAGAAGAAAGAAGAGTTGTGAGTGAGAAAAGATATTAATACAAAACTTGTTTCATTCTCTCCATATTTGTATTTCATATATGGTTGTGTGATTAAGTAATCAATTTTATAACACGTTATCAAAACGAAAGCTTATATATTTTTCCTCCACAATTTCGTTAGTAATTTATTCTCCCACCTAACTAACGAAAGGTAAATTATGATGCATCTTACAAACTATATATTGATTTACATATTTTATCTACTTGCCTTACTATAGCACTAATTTATATTGTTAGTAATAACTTTAAAGCCTTATACATTTTGTTTGTTATGACATATATATAGAGAGAGAGGGGGGGTCACAAGTGAACCAAAATAATGAACATTTTAATTAACCTAATAAGACATTAAAAAAATAACCCTTAATTCCTTGTTTTAACTGGTCTGCGCCAGCGACAACGTACATGCGTGTTTTTTATGACACACACAGGACAAACCTTACCCCCACCCCACCCCCCAAAACCCATCTACTGACCCAATTCGAAGCAGAACATGTGTTTTGGGAGGTTTTATTTGGGTTTAACAGATGTGGGTATGGATTAGAGAGCATAGAGGATCCAAGTGGATTAGGGGTTATGGGTTATCTCTGACCGTGGCATTGCCGAGGTAGTAGGGGTTTGGGTCAAAATGGGTACTAGGTTGAAGCAGGTAGAAGCGGGTCAGGTGGTTCCACCACATGTTAGTGGTGGCAAGTGGGTATGGGGTGTCTCTGACAACTGGGGGTGGTAGGAGCTGCTGATGGGTTACGGGGACTTCAGTTGGAGGGTGGTTTGCCAGAGTGGTTGTTGGGCTGAGATGGGTTTTTCGACGAGGAGAGAGGGGTAGGATGGCTATTACGGTGTTTGGTTTGGGGTGGGGGGGCTAAGGTGTGTGTATTAAAACATAAGCATGTCACACGCGCATTCGTTGCCCTTGGCGCAGACCAAGTAGAATAAGGAATTAAGGGTTCTTTTTTAATGTATTATTATGTTCATTAAAATGTTCATTATTTTGGTTCACTTGTGAGCCTCTCTCTCTCTCTCTCTCTCTCTCTCTCTCTCTCTCTCTCTCTCTCTCTATATATATATATATATATATATATATATATATATATATATATATATATATATATATATATATTAAAGCCTCGTACAATCTGTTGTTGATTTAATCACCAATTGTTATGAGGTACTAATTTTCATACTAGTATATTATTATGGACAGTTTTACTGCATATTATTATTAGTTGTTACAATTACTATTTTAAGTTGGGACAAGAAATTCTCTAACCATTTATATTTTGAACCTGAAGCTCCACACATTTTTATTTAACTTAGGTTAAAAATAAATTCAATATTACGAAATGACTTTTCAATTTTTTTATTAGAAGAAACATATATATGTACGTGTTTAATGATTAATTGTCTCTTTAACTATACCATAAATGTTTTAGATCTTTTTTTTATTTTACTATTTTTTTTATAATATATATCAACCAAAGATTCATTTAGTTTATGTGTCGAACCATAAGTTCTCGCCAACAAACATATAAAATAACTTAAAGTTTTAATTTTTTTAAGGACCTTATAATCCTAAGTGTGAACCTAAAGTTCCAACTATTTTTTTATATTATTATGCATTGTACCCTTTCTAATTATAATTCATTAATTGAACAGTTTAAGATGTCAAACATTTCTAAACTTAAATTTGAAGCACTTGACATTTCCAGGGCCAATTATCTTAACTCGTTCCAAGATGCGGATCTCCATCTCCAAGCCCGAAATCTTGGCGATGCCGTAACACCTGATAATACCATGTCACGACAGGACAAAACTAAAACCCTCACTTTTCTAAGGCATCACATTCACACTGATTTAAAGACTGAGTACTTAACCGTGAAAGATCCTCTTAAATTATGGAACTCACTGAAAGAGCGTTATGTCCACCAAAAGTCAGTCATACTTTTATGTGTACGCTATGAATGGCTAAACTCGAGATTTCAGGATTTTAAACAATATCGGAATATCATTCCGCCATATTCAAAATTACCTCCAAGGTTAAGCTCTGTGGAGAAAAGGTGGAGGATACAGATATGTTGAAGAAAACTTTCTCTACTTTTCATGCCTCAAATATGCTCCTGCAGTAGTAATATCGAGAGTGAGGCTTCAAACATTACTCAGAGTTAATCTCTTGTTTCCTAGTCGTTGAGCAGAATAATGATTTATTAATGAAAAATCTTACATCTTGCCCGACTGGATCTGTATCACTTTCAAAAGTGAATGCTAATTCTTCTCAAAATATTACAAGAGGTCAAAGTTATATGTGACGAGGCTATGGAAACCCCAGAAGAGGTGGTTATTATAATTATGGTCCGCAAAAAAATATCAACTTCAAGACCCATCAAAAGTGGAATAGTCACAACAATAACAAGAACAAAACATCAGCTATAACAAATCTAAAAGATATTTTTTATAGATGTGGTCGTAGTGGACATTGGACACGAAATTTCCATGTCCAAGAAAGTGGTAGAATGATATTAGGCCTCGAAAAAGGGCAGGATACAAATGTTATGGAAGGTCCTGAAGACCATTGGAAAATTGATAATAGTCATCTCAACGACTTTTATGAAGATGGTGATGGTAATCCCATTAACAATGAGACATTCGATTCCATGATTGACAAACCCCCGTCATAAGACCCCGAAAAACTGAATAACTTGTGATTTCTTAGTATTTCTACAATAATAGTTTTTGTATTATACATGAAACATTTTTATATTTTTTTAAAATTTTATTCTAATAAAAGGCATAGTTTTTATATATACCATTGCAATGCTTCTATGGTTGGTAAAAATTAAATTCTAATTATGTTACTCATATAAAAGGTATGGATCCAAAACTGTAAGCAAGCGCTGACGATTGTCTAGTTGACAGTGGAACCACCCATACTATTTTGAAAAAACAAAAGTTTTTTTTCGAGTTGGTGTATGATACAGCAAATGTTTCCACAATATCCTCTCCCGCTAAAATTTTTGAAGTCTCTGAAAGAGCCCACATGGTGATATTTAATGGTACCCACTTATTCATACAAAATGCAACGTACTAAAGCAATTCCAAAAGAAATTTACTGAATTTTAAAGACATCAGAATGAGCAGGTATCATATGGAAACAAGTAATAAAAGTACCAAAGAGTTACTTTGCATTACGTCTAGTGTTAGAAGACAGAAGCTCACACTAGGAAAACTCCCTGCATTATCCATGGGGTTATACCACACAACACCTAGTATTGTAGAATCACACTTTATCATGAGTCGGAAGCTCAATGATCCTAATGCATTTATATTGTTGCATGATCGGATGGGTAACCCTGGATCCAACATGTTATGCAAGATCATAAATAATCGAATGGGCACGTTTTAAAAAACAACATCTCATCCTACCTAGTGACCATTTTTGCACCCTATGTCCAAGAGGAAAATTAATCACTAAACCATATTTTCTCAAAATAGCGTTCGGGTCACTATCTTTTGTACAACGAGTACAAGGGGATATTTGGGACCCTATTCACCCTTTTAGTGGGTCTTTAAATATTTTATGATTTTAATTGATGCATCCACTCGATGGTCAAATATTTGTTTACTATCCACTCGAAATTTGGCATTTGCAAAATTACTTACTCAAATCATTAAACTTAGAGCACATTTTCCAGATCAACACATAAATTCATCCTCTTAGATAATGCAAGCGAATTCACTTCTCAAGTTTTTTATGATTATTGTTTATTCGTAGGAATTGTTGTTGAGCACCTGGTTCCCCATGTTCATAGACAAAATGATTTAGCTAAGTCATTAATTAAATGTTTGCAACTAATATCACGATCCTTGCTTATGCAATCCAAACTCCTTATCGCATCTTGAGGTCATGCCATCCTGTACGCTGCCAAGTTAATTCTACTTCGACCACTGCTTACCCCTATTTTCCCCTTCACAAATCATGTCAGGATATCATCCAAACACATCACACTTACGTAAATTTGGTTGTGTCGTATACGTGCCTATATCACCGCCACAGCGTAAAAAAATGGGTCCCCAACATCGTTTGGCCATATATGTTGGTTATGATTTGCCATCAATCATTCGTTATATTTAACCTTTGAGAGGTAATGTGTTTACCACTATATTTGTAGATTGCCACTTTGATGAGACATTATTCCTATCTTTAGGGGGAGAGAAGAACGTACTTAAAGTACGTCATTGTCCAGAAGAATGACGAGAATTAACATGGAATACTTTCACTTTGTCCCATCTAGACCCACGTACTTCTAAATGTGAGCATGGAGTGAGAAGGATAATAAATCTCCATAGACATGCAAATTAATTACCTGATGCATTCAATGATATAACAAAAGTGACCAAGTCTTATGTTCCCGGAGCTAATACGCCAGCCAATATTGATGTTTCAGCGGGACAAACTTTGATTTCAGCAGCAAATGAATCCATTGCACGCCAGAAGTTTGGCAGACCTATAGGTTCCAAAGATTTAACTTCCCAGAATTGGAGATCAAATGAAAAATCATGCTCGAATAACGCTCTAAAAGAGGTTACGAGCAAAAGATCTAGTTTTCCCAAAACCCATGAAGAGGTTAGTGTATCTGAAAAGAGATAAGTCCCTGAAATGACTATAAAAGCCCCTGAAAAGGGAAAGGTACCTAAGAACAATAATGAGATCTATGTGTTTTATACATATTCAAGAGAAATGTGGGATCATAATAAAATAATCATCGATGGGATGTTTCCGTATGCAGTAGCTACGCAAATTTCAGAGGGCATTCATGATGAAAATTTACCATGTACCATAAATGAATGTCGATAAAGAGAAGATTGGCCAAAATGGAAAGTTTCCATCAAGGTAGAAGTTGAGTCTCCAAATAAACGTGGTGTATTTGGATCTATAGTACAAACCCAAAAGATGTTAACCCGATAGGTTACAAATGGGTGTTTATAAGAAAGCGCAATGAGAAAAATTAAATCTCTAGATATAAAGCACGAATTGTGGCACAAGGTTTCTTGCAAAAATTAGGATTGATTATGAGGATACATACTCCCCCGTTATGGACGCTATAACTTTTAGATATCTGATCAACTTAACAGTTCATCAAAACTTAGATATGAGACTCGTAGATGTTGTGACGACTTATTTATACGGTGATTTAAACAAAGATGTATACATGAAAATACCATAAGGTTTTACTTTACTAGAACCAAAGTTAAAGAGTATATACTTAGTCCAGCTATGACGTTCATTATACGGTCTGAAAAAATTTGAAAGGATCTGGAACAATCATCTGAGTGAATACTTGTCTAAGGAAAGGTACGAAAGTAATACCATATACCCCTATGTTTTTATAAGAAAATCCTCAAAAGGATTTGTAATAGCAACAGTATATGTGGATGACATAAATTCAATTAGGACTCCTGAAGAGCTTGAGAAATTGTTGATATTTTGAAGAAGGAATTTAAAATGAAAGACCTTGGGAAAACAAGATTATGTCTCTATCTCCAGAATTATAGTGGGATACTAGTACCTCACAAATTATGCCGAAAGGTATTAAAATGCTTTGTCATGGACAAATCTCACCCACTAAGTACTCCTATGGTCATCCAGTCTTTAGTTATAAAGAAAAATCCATACCATCCTAAAGATAAGAATGAAATGGTATTGGGTCATGAAGTATCCTACTTAATTGCAATTGGCTCGTTGTTATACTCAACATAATGCACTAAATCGAATATTTCCTTCTCTATTAACTTACTTTCTAGATACAGTTCTGAACTACCTCAAAGGCATTAGACTGGTATCAAATATATCCCAAAGTATCTTTATGGAACCATTTATTTGGGTTTATTTATTATAATAACTCTAATAGTTCAATGTCCGTGGGATATGCAGATTCTGGATACCACTCTAATCCTCATAATGGTCGATCTCAGACAGATTATGTATTTCTTAGTGGTAACACTGCTATTTCTTGATGTTCGACTAAACAGACTTTAGTAGTTACTTCTTTTAACCACTCTGAAATTCTAGCTCTTTATGAAGCTAGTCGTGAATGTGGATGATTGAGATCTTTAATTCAACATTTTTGTAGTTCTTGTCAATCAACTTCCAATACAGATGTTCCAAGTATCATCTACGAAAACAACACAGTGTGCATACCACAGATTCAAGAAGGTTTCATAAAATGAGACAAAACAAAGCACATTTTACCAAAAAATTTCTTCACCTATGAGCTTTAGAGAAATAATGAGATTAAGTTAAGCAAGTTCGCTTTAGTGAGAACCTAGTCGATTTTTTCACCAAGTCACTGCTGAAGTCAACATTCCAAAAACTTGTACATATAGATTTCATCATCAAATTATGTAGATGATTATGGTTATCAGGGGGAGTTACAAATTTGTGGAGCATCCAAAATATATTATCCATGACATATGCGCATTGTACTCTTTTTCCTTTACTTTTATTTCCATTGGGTTTTCCTATAAAAGGTTTTAACGAGGCAACGCCAAACACAATTGTTGTAGACTAAAAATGTTTGGCCACTGGACCAGTATAACAGTGACACCAGTCAACATTATCATGAGGCTTGCCACATGGATAAAACCTGGTCGGCACAGGCACCCATTGGTCGGCCCTACTGCCGACACATCTAAGAACTTGAACCATTAACCATATTAAAAGCCATACATGGTATATTCAACAGTCATCATGCACATGCATGTGAAAAGACACCCAATTGTATATTATTGTGTAAAGGTGTAAATACTTGAATCTATAAAGACATTCCACCTCTTGGCCTTCTACTTACTATAAATACACTACTTCCCCCAGCTGAGGGGAAGATTTTTACATCTTGAGTACACCTTGTAATTGTAACCCAGAGATTGAAATAAACCCCAATTAACTTAACCCGTGGATTTAGGCTCGTTTCCTGAGTTGAACCACGTAAAAAGTCTCGATTATCCCTTTATTTTATTTATCTATGATTATAAGTTTGGTAACTACGATATAAAATCAATATCCAAATTTAGACATCAAAAGATTGGTGTCATATGTTGGAACGACAAGTCATTGTTTTTTCTTACCTGATTCTTTCACATCCTATTTTTTATACCCTTAAAGTATGACGGACATTCTGGAAGGCAGTCTTGCTGGAGGTAATGTTTTCAGTCCCTCCGCTCCATTTGGTGTGGGAGAGTCAATATCTCCAAAGGGTAATAAGCGATGCAGGAAACCATGTGAAAACTTACTTAAGCGCTTCAAGCTAGATCTACTGCTGCCCCATCCCATAAGAGGGAAATGTTGCCTCTACCTCTTAGGAATGATAGAAGCCAATCCAGACATTTTTTATTTTCACAAGATCATTCCTACCGCCTAGAGATAACCTCTTCACCCAGATCCACTGATTACTATGATGATCAATCTCTCACTCCAGAACGGACGAGCGTCTTGGAGAGGCTAAGAAAAGCCTCTTCTTTCGATCATTTGGGACCCGAGCGAGTAAAAGTTACCAAAGGTAACCCTCCAGGTCAAGAGATCATCGAGAAAGGTATACTAGATCCAGGGAAAGTATAAAAGGTTCCACATGTGTCGAGCTAACTTCCCAGGAAGATACCTGAGCACAAACTCATAGTAGAGCTGTCAGAGCTACCCCAGCCAAAACTAATCTAGAAGATCACCCTTGAAAATAATCGATACAATGATTCGAAGATCGTTTAGGAGAAATAACCAAGTCTAATAATACCTTTCAAAGGAGCTTTATGAAGGGATCCCCTTTGGTTCAAGGCATTGTGAATTTTCCCACACCATCCAAATTCAAGCCACATGTGGTCACTCCCAAATATGATGGTAAAACTGACTTCGTCCTCCATGCTAAACAATACCAGACGGCAGCTGATACAGTTTAAGATGAGATGCGTTGTCGAGCATTCTCAAGTACCATCATTGGATCTACACTGATTTAGTATAATAATCTTTCTTGAGCACAAATCTCTAGCTTCTAGTTGCTCACCAAGCTATTCATCAGTAACTTTTTCTTTGGGTTCAAACTTATCAAGAGATTAGCTCACTTACTAAGTGTCAGTCAGCGACCAAGGGGAGACCACATGTGACTATATAACTCGCTCTAACAGTTAAAAGTTGAAAGTGGTAGATTACAAAGAAAAGATCGTCATTACTGCTGTCAAACCCCGCTAAATTCTGGCGTCGACCGCCACCAAAACTAAGTCGGGTGCGAGTAAATTAAATATCATCCTTAGCATGTGACAGATATGAGACATAAAAATTTTAATCCACAAGATAAATTATTTTAATCAAACCCAAATATGAATGTCATCCAACTGATAAAAACACCAAAGTGCGATCAAAATCCCTCACATGTGATCTTCGAATATCTCAATAATTAAATAAATAAATCCAACTGAAATCTTAAAATAAATTTGGAACCGAAAGGCCCAATAACCTCAAAAGTAGTCTCATAAATAATACGACGGAATGAAAAGAGAAATCTATCTACTAAAGCAATAAAATTAATCCAGTTGCACCTCCAAAAGGTCTCCAATAAATCCTATGCAGCAACTCCCAAATAAATCCTCAAAAAGATTAGTCAACGCATGTGTCAGAGCCAAAGCCCCGAGCATGACAATCGGCTACTCTTCTCAATTAGGGTCCCTGAACCCAGACAATAGTGCTATATATATCGACCATAAAAATAAAATATTTTAATTACGAAGGTTAATTATCCCCTAAAATAAATTTTTAACTACCCGCAAGGTTTCTTTAAAATATGCCACACCAATATTATTTTAATTAACTCACCTTCCCAACAATATTAAATTTCATTAAAAGAACCACAATTATAATTTACCAAGATACACGTCCCCTCGTCAAGTCCGCCGTCTGATCCATTTTTATCCTGCGATCCTCGCGATATGACAAGGTTCCACACACGACACGACATAAATCGTCCTCTGACCCGTTTAAACTGTCGTCCCTAGACACATTATGTCGCCAATAAATTTTAATATTCGTTTTAGTCTTGCGATATTAATTTCCAAACTTTCTTATACTCATTAATCAAATATATTTCCCCCCACCTTTAACAGCGATGTGAAAATTCTCAAAATACTCCTTAGTCCCAACTAAGGATTCCCAAAACACAAATTCGTCCTATCCTAAGTAAAGGATGATTATCAAAATTTCACTTCACCTAGATATCAATCCTAGGCTATCGTAACAATGGCATAACAAAGAAAATCAACTCCCACCCCAAATTATATAACCCGCATAGACTCACACTAACTAGTCCCATACCTAATTAGCATAAATCGCAACTAAGGCCCACTTACTAGTCCCATACCTAAAAAGTGTACTATAACAAGGGGTGAAAACCAATTACCTACAATACCCAACGTCCTCGAGATATCAAAAATTATAATACTTCTATAAATTGGCACAATTGTCAATTTATAGCAATATTCATAACAACACTAAATTCCCAATTAAATAATTTTAATCTAAATAGTGGAAATCAAGGACACATAAATATGGCGATTTTCAAAATAATAGCTACATGCAAGTCCTATCATAGTTATTATTTTCCAACACAAGTAATTAATTTAATCTAGGGTGCTCACATGAAATATCAAAATTTAGTTTCTAAGTTCTCCTCTACATGCACATGCCCATAATACAACCGACTACGA
Source organism: Sambucus nigra (assembly GCA_949130495.1). NCBI lineage: Eukaryota > Viridiplantae > Streptophyta > Magnoliopsida > Dipsacales > Adoxaceae > Sambucus > Sambucus nigra. The sequence continues at coordinate 149,896,431 of OX422207.1, forward strand.
CAACACAACCCAAAGAACAACAAAGTTATAAGTGTTAAGTAAAATTAATATTTCATGCAAAATAGTCCTGAAATTTATCTCTTTAATAATTATATTCATAACTTATTTTAGAAAACATGAGTTTAATGGAGGTTACAATCAAGACACATAACACTAAAGGAAAAGAATAAGGTAAACATGCCTGTGATTAGTTGGATAAAAATATGAGTAGAAGGTTGAACTCCTCTTGAGAAAACACCAATTAAGCCTTCTAATCTAAGGTTGAAATCTTGAATAAGTTTGGGGTTATGGTTTGTAGACGAAAGGAAGTAATTTTGGGGAGGTCTTCTGGTTAAAAAGTTTGAGAAAAAGTGATTTGAAAAGTCCATCCACGAATTAGTTGATATATGAATGATTAAGAGTTTGATTAAGAAAAGAGTTATACTCAGATACAAACACTCGAAAAATCATTGTGGCCGATCGAACCGTCAGAATGGCCTAAAATTTAAAAATGTTGTAGCGATCGGCGAGACAGGACTGCTGTAAAAAATTCAGCTCGATCGCACGGTCGGATTTCTAAAAATATTATTTTTTCTAGAGAGTTTTATGTTTTGAGGACTCTTAGAGAGTTTTATGTTTTGAGAACTCTTCTATATAATAAAAATTCAATTAAAACTCTATTTTAATTTCGATTACATTTCTGTTTGAAATTTTATTTTTCAAATATAAAAACCAACATTTTAAATTATAAAATTTATAAAATCCAAAATTTTATTTTTCTCCGATTTCCAAAATTAATTTAAAAATTCCCATTTAAAAAAATTCGGGTTGTTACAACTGCTTTTTCTCCCTGAGAATTTATGCAATGTGTTAGCCAAAGACCCCTTAAAACCATGACTGATTTAATGTCTAAAGCTAATAAAATCATAAGTGCTGAGGAAATTATGACTGCCAAGTAAGCTCCAACTAACAAGGCCAACCATCGTAAGAACTCTGACAAGAAGGAGTAAAAAGATGAGAAAGCCGAGAAGCCTAAGAAGTATGAGTAATACATTTCTCTCACTGTTGGCATGCATTACATCCTGAAGGAAATCAGAGGGAGAAAAGACCTCGTATGGCCCAAAAAGTTGGAGTCCCCTCCTAATAGGAGAGACAAGTCCAAGTAGTGAGTTTCACAAGGATCATGGGCACAAAATTGACAACTGAATTGCTTTGAAAAATGAGATTAAAAATCTAATCCAGCATGGTAAGTTGACCAAGTTCGTTGACAGGTCGAAAAAGGGAGATTCCATGAGGCAATCAGAATCTCCTTGTAAAGGAAGAGATGACTAGAAAATAAACCTAGATAATGATTCAGAAAAAGACCCAGACCTACCAAAAAAACCTCGAGAACCCAAAATTGGGGTTTAAATGATATCTTTTGGTTGTCATTTATTACGGGAAGAGATGCTCGTGGTGGTGATGAGGTAGCTGAAAGAAAAGCATGTTTAAATGAAGCCAAGGCATGTTCTTATATTCGACAGATTAATTTATCTGACGATGTTGATAATAGGCCAAGGAAAGTAAACAAAGATAAATTAGTGATCAGTTTCTCTAAGAATGGCCTGGTAGGATTGCTCTATCCACATGAAGATACTTTGGTCGTCCCCATGAGAATACATGAGGCAAGGGTGGCTAGAATCCTGATTGACAATTGCAGTTTAGTCGACGTCATATTCTACAATTATTTCCACGGGTTGGATTATGTGACAGCAAATTGGAACCTTATCACAGTCCCCTAACAGGCTTATCGGGTGAAAAAGTATATCCATTGGGGACTATCAAGTTGGAAGTTCTGATCGACATGTGGCCAGCTAGTAGGACTGGAAGGATCCATTTCTTCGTCTTAGATAAGAACGTCCAATCGACCTACAACATGATCCTTGACAGAGTTGGCCTGAAAAAGTTCGAAGTAATACCATCTACTGTCCACCAGTGTCTGAAGCTCCCCACTCATTATGGGGTCGACATTGTTACAGGGAATCAAATTGAAGCTAGAGAATGCTATTATACTTTAGCCGACCAAGATGAAGTAAAGAAACTTATATATCCTGCCAGATTAAAACCTTAAACCCCGCAAGGAGGCTAATTTAGTTAAAGGATAGGTTGTGGAGGCTACAAAAATGTTTATCTTGAATGACGAAAGACTATAAAGAATCGCACAGATTGGATCAACTCTGGAACTAACTCTCAAACAAGAATTGATCAATTTCTTTAAAGAGTGGAAGAGCATGTTCACATGGAGCCACAAAGATATACCAGGAATTGATCAAAAATTTATCCACCATGAGCTGAATATCACCAAAGATGCCAAGTCGATCAATCAAAATCCAAGTGTATTCAGTCCTGAGAAGAACATATCCATCTAAAAGGAGGTGAACAAGTTACATAAGGAAAATTTTATTGAATATGTTAAGTACTCGGACTGGTTAGCCAACGTAGTAATGATGAAGAAGAACAACAATAAATGTCGCATGTGTGTTCACTTCACGGATCTCAATAAATCATGTCCGAATGTTCATTTTTCTTTGTCCAGAATTGGTCAACTAGTCGATGCCACTACAGGAGATGAGTTACTCAGCTTCATGAATGTTTATTCGGGATAAAATCAAATTAAAATGAAGAAAAATCATCATTCATCACCAGTTAAGGTACTTACTGCTATAATGTTATGCCTTTTGGGCTTAAAAATGTTGGAGCAACATACCAAAGGCTAGTAAACAAGGTCTTTGAGGATCAGATCGGTAAGAATATGGAAGTTTGTATGGATGATATCTTAACAAAAAGTAAGATAGCTATCGACCACATCAAAGAGTTGGGCCAAATATTTAACCAGCTGGAGAAGCAACAGATGAAACTTAACTCAACCAAATGTGTGTTCGACGTACATAAAGGGATGTTCTTAGGATTCATCATAAATTAAAGAGGAATTGAAGCCAATCCAGAAAAAATTAAGGCATTAATTGAAATGTAATCTCCCTCGTACAAGAAAGACATGCAAAAATTGACAGGAAGAGTAGCTGCGCTCAATCAATTTGTCTCCCGAGCAAATAATAAATGCTTACCATTCTTCAAGGTACTTAGGAAAACCTTTTAATGGAATTAATAATGCAAAAATTCTTTTTAAAAATTAAAGAAATATTTGGGATCTCCACCACTACTTTCCCGACCAGTCATGGGAGAAAAACTATACCTGTACCTTGTTGTATCTAAGTTAGTTATTAGCTCGGCCTCACCCAACTAGAGAACGAAATTCAGAAACCAGTGTATTATACCAGTAAGGCTTTTAAGGGGTGGAGATTAGATATCCTCTCATGGAAAAATTGGCTTTAGAGCTTATTGAGGTGTCAAGGAGAATGAAGCCCTACATTTAGGCACATACCATTGTGATCTACATCGATTTTCTGAGAAATTGATGACTTGGGTCGTGGAATTAGGAAAATATGATATACTCTATGAGCCCCTAACATCATTAAAAGGGAGGGATGTAGATGATTTCATAGTAGAATTTACCTATAAAGAAACCACAGCTAATCATGGGGGGATACATGCCGAGTAGACTTCCTTGGGAGAGAGCTCAAAGTCGAACCAAGCCGAACAGACTTCTCTGGAAGATAGTTCTAAACAAGACAAACCGAAAGCATTCACTACTAAAAATGTTGCTAAAAAGTATGAAGAGCAGAGAAAAAATTTATTCAAGAAAGGATCTTTGAGTGATAGGAGCTTTGACGAAGAAATTCCTATCTAAAAATTGTATGTTGATGGGTCATCCTGTGCCTTTGGCAGTGGAGCGGGATTAATTCTAAACACCCCTGATGATATAGATGTGGAGTATGCTATTTATTTTCAAATCCAAGCTTCCAATAATGAGGCAGAGTATGAGGCCTTGATTACGGGATTGGAACTCGCTTTGTCATTGGGTGCCGATCAAATAGTCGCTCATAGTGATTCTTAACTTATTGTTAACCAAGTGTTAGGGATATATGGAGCTAGAGGAGAAGTGATGATAAGGTATCCGGCCAAAACAAAAAGAACTATCACTAAGTTTCAGGCAGTTAAAATAGTTAGAATTCTAAGAATATAGAACGTCCGAGCAAATACACTTGCTCGTTTTGCTTTAGCAACTAGGATATAATTGAAGAGGACTATTTCGGTGGAAATTTGAGCAAACAGGAGCATAGATGAACAAAAATTCATCTTAATAGCAATTAATCTGGGCCTCTCATGGATGAACCTAATCAAGGGATACATTGACAAAAGATCGTTGCCTGAAGATCCCAAAGAGGCAAGAAAGTTGACATAAAAGGAGCCAGCTACATACAAGAGGGATGCATCTTATATAAAAGAGGGTTCACTATCTTTTTACTTTGGTGTGTTCATCCCACTGAAGTGAATGAATTGATCAAAGAAGTTCATGAATGTGGAGCCCGTTCGACAGGACGATTATTAGTACGACGGGTAGCTATGCAAGGGTATTATTGGCCTACCATAAAGGCAAATTGCACTTCATATACTAAGAAATGTGACAAATGCTAGAAAAAAAATTATCCACAATCGGCCTTGAGCTACCTTGACACCGATCACATCCCCATAGTCTTTTGTCTTATATAGAATTAATTTGGTTAGCCTTTTTCTCAGAACTAATGGGAGATTCAAATATTTGGTTGTTGCCATTGACTACTTCACAAAGTGGCTAGAAGTTGAACCATTGGTAGAAATGCCTTATAAATGTCAATTCATATGGAAGAATATCATATGCAGATATGGTATGTCGTATGATTTTATCGCGGATCATGGAACCCATTTTGACAATCAAGAATTTGAGGATTATTGTGTGCAATCTAAGATTAAAAAGCTGCACTCCGCCTCAAGACATCCCCGGTGCAATGGAAAATTAGAAGTGACAAATAAAACTCTACTTTATGGGATAAAAAAAGGTTTGATAATGCAAAGGGAAATTAGATTAACGAACTGCAAAGTGTTATATGGGCCTACAGAACCACAGCGAGGATAGTTACTGAAGAAATCGCTTACACATTGGCATTCAGAACGGAATCAGCAGTCCTCACGAAAATAGGGTTGCCAAGTCACAGAGTCCTCAACTATGGCTCCCCTAAAAGTGATCTTATGCGAAGGCGTGACCTAGACTTAGTAAACAAAGCAAGAAAAAATGTCACACTATGAGTGGCTGCCTACCAGCAATGTAGTTCCAAGTTCTACAATAAAAGAGTTAAGCCGAGCAATCTGAAAGAAAGAGATTATGTCTCAAAGAAAGTAATTCAGAAAGGAAACAAGTTAGAGCCCAATTGGCACGGTCTATATCGCATTTATGCTATCATCCAACCAGGTATTTAGCGTTTGAAAACACTTGAAGGGGAGCAGTTCAAGAATCCTTGGAATGTCGAGCATCTTAGAAAGTATTATCAGTATTTCTGGATAAAATTTTCAATTAGCAACTCTTTTCATCTTTAATGAGAATTCATGGGGTTGTAGTCAATTCACCTTTTTATGTTTTTTTCTCGGGAATGGGAGCTATAACTATCTCAAGGACACTTGAAAGTATGAAATGTTTTTTGTTTATCTTTCGATAACAATTCCATTGAATCCAGTGGGACTTGGACCGAGGTTTCCATTGGAATCAATGTTCTGCTGGAATCTTCTGAGAGATCAGTCCCTTCTGAGGATGTGCCGCTTGCATAGAGGCGCTTGAGAAGGTGGACAATCCTTCAGTGAAGACCTAACGAGAGACTGAATTCAAACACACCAAAGATCCACAAGAATCCTTTTGGATGTAATCTTAAATAGTCTATCAGTAGGGCAAAGCGTCTTTGCCCCTTTTCAGTAGGGGACCGAAAGGGTAAACCTTGGCAGAATAGTTGAAGTTGTCTCTCGCTCAGCTTGCATGCAGAATCAACGCGAGTTTAGATGGCTTTATAGTTTGTGATAGCATATAATGACCCTTACTAGAAAAAGGGCCCTACTAAAAGGTTATGAATACCCATTAATGAAAAACTTAAAATAAAAACTTCAAACTTTATGTATGACTTCATCTTTAACAAGTCACGAATAAGAAGTCCATAACTTTTTAAAACTTCATGTATGACTCAAAGTCATGAACAAGAAGTTTTACCAAACCAAGTTAAGGAATTTTTTTATAAAATTTGGTCACCTATGGTAACTAATTCAACACTCTTCCTATAACGGCAAAGATATTTTGAACAACAATAAGTGTAATAGTAAAACTTAAGGCTGGACAACTCAGGTTCGTCCAAAGTGGCAATCGTAAAGCAGATTAGTCGGCCAAAGGCCGACTATACAACACTACACCAAAAACCCTTTTTTTATCACTTTTCACTCGCAAAGGGTTGTCACGGTAAAAAACATTGATAAAAAAACACGGAGTTGTTGTCAAGGTTTTTTACCATGACACGATCGTGATAAGTTGTTGTCACGATCGTGTCACGGTCAAAAACCTTGATATGGTGGTTGTGCCAGTCGTGTTAAGGTTTTTTACTGTAACAACATTTGTTTGTTGTCACAGTCAGAAGCCTTGACACGGTTGTGACAACACAACTTATAACCCTACCCCAAATAGATATCAGCAGTTTCCATCAAAACTCAAAACCCTCTCTCTCTCTCTCTCTCTCTCTTCCAGGAAAAATCACTCCACCCTTACCCGTCACTTCCCTTATCATCTCCTCCACCCTTACCCGCCTCCCATACCCATTTCATCTCTAGTTTGGTCTATGTTCAAACGTATAAATCTAATTAACATCACATTATTCATTGAGTTTATGTGGTTAAAATTTAAGATTACGGTTCTAAGTGAAAAAGTTATGGATTTGCCCTCAGATTGTTGTTAAATTATCTGAATTATTGAGTTAGATGTGAGATTAGTGTCAATTTATGTTTATAGATGTTTACCCTTAAGATATATGTTGATTTGGGGTCTTGGAGGAGTATTTACGAACTGGTTGATGAATTTTTGTATATTTATATATATTAACATCTGTTTTTTAAACAAATAAAATCTAAAATTAGTTATAAACTTCATATTAGGTATAAAAAAAACTTCATACTGTTTCATTCAACGCCAACCATAAATGATAAAAGGAAATGCTACTGATTTTCTATAATTTCATTAAGGTTATACTTTTTAGTTGTGATTCTGTCGAATAGTGATCATATTATTATTTGGGGTTCTTGAATTGTTGTTGACTAGTGAATTAGAACATTTAAGTGGCCATTGAGTTGGCTAGCATTAAGCATTTGTAACATTTAGGGTTGTGATTTTGTCAAATAGTGACATGTGATGTGGGTTGGCCCTAAGCACAGATTTAGACATGTGATGACCATGGAAATATAAATAAGACAGAAATGAAACATAATCACAATGAAAATTAAAATATTAAACTATTAAAGGGAGATAATGCTATTAAGTTGTAGTTTCGAATTGGTAATAAAATGTGGTGGGCAGTATAAATTTTAAAACATCAATTAAAAATAGGGTAAAATTATACATATTTATAAGCCTCTTAAGTTACAGATAATGGGAATAAATACTAGACTTCTAGTTTTTATGCGTACACATTCAATAGACCTTAAACCCATTCGAGAGTCATTACACCTATAATGAGATCTATCAAATTGTCCCATTTGGACAGTTTGGGACAAGGTAGTTTCTGTATAATAAGAGGTTATGTTTTGGACGTAGAAATTCCTTTAGTATGAAATATTTGTCGAAACTATTTTGCACACCCCCACTAAATTCATACAGGATTGATAATATAACTAAACTCAATTGAGGAACCCAGGCTTAGAATCGGGGTGGCAGTTTTGTCCATAAAATCGTGGGGAGTGGTGACATATTAATAAGAAAAATGATACTAGAAAAGCAACACAATGTCACATTTAATAAATGTTCTAGCACAAAATGAGGCCTAGAATTACTGAAAGATTAAATGTGTTTCTTTGTGTCATTCTTGAAGTAAAACATTTAAAGATAAATAAATTTTATGAAATAAATTGTACGTCCACATCAACCCAAGTACATGAACCATTGGTCTACAATTACTGAAAGATGAAATGTGTTTATCACGGTCAAAGACCATGACAACGATTGTTTGTTATCATGGTCTTTGACCCTGGCACGACCGTGACAATAAAAACAAAATATAACCCTATTGATTCAGGTGACCATATCGATTTGTTCTCTCTCTCTAAAATATAATCCTATCGATTAAGGCGACCTTATCGATTTGTTATTTCTATCTAAAATATAACCCTATCGTTTCAGATGACCAGATTGATTTGTTCTCTCTCTCTAAAATATAACCCTATCGATTCAAGTGACCAGATCGATTTGTTCTCTCTCTCTCTAAAATATAAATATGTTATATTTCTTTCCCATAATAGGGTTCTTGAATTTTTCACAGTTTTGTGTATACTAATCCATGAAACACTGGTCTATAATTACTGAAAGATTAAATGTGTTTATCACGGTCATATCACGGTTAAAGATCGTGAAAACGATTGTTTGTTGTCACGGTCTTTGACCTTGACACGATCGTGACAACAAAAATAAAATATAACCCTATCGATTCAGGCGACAAGATCAATTTGTTCTCTCTCTCTAAAATATAACCCTATCGATTCAAGTTACCAGATCGATTTGTTCTCTCTCTAAAATATAACCCTATCAATTCAGGTAACCAGATCGATTTGTTCTCTCTCTCTCTCAAATACAACCCTATCGATTCAGGCGACCAAATTAATTTGTTCTCTCTCTAAAATATAACCCTATCTATTCAGGCGACTAGATCGATTTGTTCTCTCTCTCTCTAAAATATAAATATTTTATATTTGTTACCCATAATAGGTTTCTTGAATTCTTCACACTTTTATTTATACTAATCCATGAATATATGCTTATTGCCCATTATAGCTTATTATTTATAGTAGCTGTGATGGGATATCCTCTATGTAAATAGTGGATGGGTGAGACAAATAGATTAGGGGATGAGTTTCGTATAGGTGCTAATGAATTTGTGAAATATGCAAAGAGATGTCGTAATGATGAAGAGTTCTCGTGTCCATGTGTTGAGTGCATGAATGGTAAGGTGTTTGAGTGGAAAATAGTTAAATTACATCTATTAAGATGGGGTATGCAAAATAGTTATCGGTTGTGGTTTTTTCACAGGGAATTGCATGTTCCTTTTGTCCTCGAGCAACCTTCACAACAATCATCAAGTGGGATAGATGTATAAGGCCAGGAGGACTATGTAAATCTTAATATGCGAGAGAATTTAGTTCATGATGCGTATGAAGTTCGTGAAGTGGAAGAAAATGAGGTCATTGATGATGTACAAGGTTCCAGTGCTCATGAAGATATTGGGATAAACCTTGACGATGACTATCAAAGTTTGAAATTTAAGGCGATCCAACCATTATAAAATGGTTGTGACAAAGATCAAACAACTTTAAATGCCATGGTTGATTTGCATGGTTTGAAGACCCAATATGGTTTGCCTAGCAATAGCGTGACGAGAATCTTAAATTGGGTGAAGGGCTTGCTAACCAAGTAGAATATGCTTCCAAATAGCTATCCTAATATGAAGAACAGTTTGAAAGGTTTTGGAATGAAGTATAAATCAATTCACGTTGGTATGTATGATTGCATACTATACTAAAAGGAGTATGAAAATCTCGATCGGTGTCCGATATACGAGGAACCTAGATATGTTAAATCTACTGGCACGGAAGACACAAACTCAAAAGTGCCATAAAAATATTGAAATATTTTCCCATTGGGCCTAAATTGAAGTAGTTTTCCATAATACCATGGATAGCGATGGAAATGATTTGGCATGTTAGGGCAGAAGTAGGGGATAATCTCATGCATCATCCTATGGGTTCTACAGCTTAGAAGAGGATGAATTATGAGTATCCCAATTTTTCTCCAGAACAGCATAGCATTCGTTTGGCAATATTAATAGACAGCTTCAATCCATTTAAAAATCTAAGCACCAATCAGAGTGTATGACCAATGAGCCTAACACCACTCACCCCCCCTCCTTCACAGTAAATGAGACTTAAATTTTCGATATTGTCATTGTTGATATCTGGGCCAAAGGCACCAGGTGAAGACATTGATGTTTATTGGGCTCCTTTGGTAGAAGAATTAAATGAGTTATGGGAAGAGGGTGTGCAAGCATTTGAATTTTTTTTAAAAATAAAAGTTTACGCTAAAAGCTATGTTGATTTGGGCAATTCATGATTTTCCAACTTATGGGATAGTATCTGGTTGTGTAGTACATGGTTATTTGGGGTGGCCTATTTATGGAAAGGATACTAAATCTCTACCATCTCAGTACTAGCGAAAAAAATATGTACCATTCCCATATGAGGTTTTTACTCCCCGCTTATAGTTTTAGATTTGAGAAAGGTTCTATTTTTTTATCGGGCAAGGTTGAGCATAGGCTACCTCCGAGAAAACTTATAGGTTTAGAAATTGAGAGTAAATATTCTAATTGTGGCCCTAATATTCTAGGTAAGAATCCTAAGCTAAAGAATGTCAAGGATAAGAAAACCCCAACTGGGGATGAAACTGAGATAAGAAAGGCATGGCCTAGGAGGTCAGTTTTATTTAACTTGCCTTATTGGAAGAGTAACCTGATGCGTCATGTATTGGACGTTTACATGCATAGAAACACCACTGAACATATTATGGGCACATGACTTGGGGGGAGTCATTCATAGGATGGAGAAAAGACACGAAAAGACCTTAAATCGTTGAAACTTAAGCCACAACTATGGTTGAAAGAAGATAGTAGGGGAAGGACAATAATTCCCCCTAGTGTGTTTACTTTGACGGGTGAGGAAAGAAAGGTGCTTTTAGACGCAATATCCAATTTAAAGGTTCCATCTATATTTTCATTCAACTTACAAAGGATTGTGAATTATATTACCCATGATTTACATAAGTGTAAGCCTCACGATTGTCCTGTGATCATACAATTGATTCTTTTGTTGTTTAAGTACTGTTTCTCTAAGAATAAGGATTTGTGGAGGGCCATTATGAAAATTATCATCTGCTTCACACTTTTATGTGAGAAGGTAGTCGATCGAAAACACATAGTGACCGTAAAATTATCTATAGCCGAAGCGATTTGTGTGTTGGAGAAGTACTTTCCTCCATTATTTTTTTACATAAGTATTCACTTGTTGGTACACTTATGCGATTGGACACTTATTTACGACCTAGTTATATATCGATGGATAAACCGTTTGAAAGGTTGGTGAAAGTTTTCAAAGACTATGTCAAGAATACACGAGACACTGAAGGATAAATTACAGAGGAATACATCACCATGGGGTCATCAATCTACACTCGAGAATATATTCCCAACCCAAGTAGTGTAGATAATAGTGATGAGTTCATCGATGAGGGTGGTTAGGTGATACGCACGAGAGTGAAATTAATAATTTTACAGCATGAACAAGTAGCTCGTTATCTATTTGAAACTCATGAAGATGTCGAAGAATGGAAAAAGTAAAATTATATTATTTTAACTTTTATACTTGATCAATTTCGTAATACGTTCTTCATGGTCAATACAGGAAATATGATGTGCGTGGGAATTATAAAAGACGAAGAATGATGGCACAATCAGGCACTGAATGTAGGCTGTGGATGTCACACGAGGTATTATAATGAGAATGTCTCTTATTAAATTATATATTACAAGAAAGCTTTAAAATTAACCTGATTAATCTATCTGTAATCTTAGCTCTTAAATACAGGGGATGCGACATCAAGGCTTGCTCATCTAGCCACTAGACCCTCGTCCATGGCACATGAGTACAAAAAGTCTCTATTGAATGGTTATATATTCAGTGCAAGGGTATATGAGGAAAATACAAATGTACGAAACTCGAGCATTTTCCACAAGGCTCTTACTTATTTTTGAGCGAGCGCGAAAGATAAAAGCCTCATTAAAGCTGAAATGACGTACTATGGTGTCATTCAGAATATATTTGAATTGGGCTATATAAGCTTTAAAGAGGTTGTGTTTTACTGTGAATAGGTATGAGTTGAGGCTAAAAATGTTTGTAAAGTTGATCCTGATACCAATTTGATCATGGTTGACTTGTCCCAGTTGAAGAGCAATGAGCATGTGAGCGATGAGCCGTTTGTTTGTGCTTTTCAAAAGGTCAAACAAGTATTTTACTAGGAGTATATCAACAACGAGCCGTGGTAAATCATCCTACACGCGGTAAATCATCTAACCAGTAGCGTGGACGACTTGGCTGCTCCTACTGGATATTAATCCATTTTAGATGATAACTCGAATTTGAAATAATTTTAAGATTTGTAATAAGTTTTTCAATTATTTGATCACTTTAAACATTATTTCAAAGTCCGTGACATAACTCAAAATATGAAATAATTCTTAGATTATAACTATTCCAACTATTTGAAACAATGCCTAGTTTGATTTATGATATGGATTTGTATTCTTCTAATGTCGTTAATTTTTATTATTCTAGTTCTTTGTTATTATCAGATGACGTTTTAATTCTTTTATTTATTTGGATTTGAATCAATCTTGGTTGGTTGGTTGGTTAGTGAATATGTGAATATGGATTTGTATTCTTCTAATGTCATTAATTTAGTTTAGTAAATATGTCAAAGTAATTCATTATTTATATTTCTAAATAATTTTCTCATATATATGTCTCTACTAATAACAATTTTTGCAGGAAATTTCTACATCATGGCGTCAGGAAAGCGGGGGCGACGAAGGCTCGTCTAGCACTAGGCCCCTAAAGTGGGGCAGGTTGGGGACCGTAGTGGAGAACATGGCGGCCTTATAAGCTAGGGCCTTGGAATTGCTGAAGACGATTATTGGTCCTGGGTACACTGATTGGATGAAGGTACCCTATGAGATTAAGATGGCCATTTGGTGGGCATTACAGGTACTTGCTCACTTTCTTTTTGTTTAGTATTTATATTTTATTTTATAATTTAAATAATAACTCACTTTCTTTTTGTTTTGTATTTATTTGACATGAACAATTCGGCTTGCTGTGACAACCCGCTCACCAAAATATGGGGTGGCCAGCCCGATACTCCAATATAACAGGAATCATGGATGGAATCATTCTCACCATCATAACAATATAAGTATACGGAATAACCACCCAATACTTCAGAAAACGGGTTGTCAAAAATTTTGTTTTATAATCAGTTAAGGAAAGAATTTAAACAACCCATTTTAAAAGAAAGTGGAAACCCAAAAGACTTATATTCATCCACCACAAATATACAATAAAGGGAACGAATATGTTGTCGGTCTACAGGTACATACAACATATTCAACAAGTTTAATTTAAGTTACATAATACATCCATTAGACAGTTACAAAAGTTTGGGCCACACGCCCGAGTAAAAGACCCGATCATAACTAGAGTATAAAAATGAAAGCGTTTACACAAAATATCCCGTAATATCCGTAATGTATCACGGATCCCAAATACGCCAGGATAGGAATGTCAGAACGAGCGTCCTTACGGCAGAGCACCTGAGCGGATACAAGATTCATGCACAACCAGAAAAATGAACGGGTCAGGGCCCGGTTTTATATGATCACCAGATGAATAAAAAGTATGACAATTGTGAGCAGTTAATACTAAATGATATAGATGAGAATCTATCAACATAATCTCAAAGCATAATAAGATAATTTAAATGATTATAAATTTTATTTAGTTATGCAAGAGAATGTAAATTAGTATCATTAATTAAAAACCTCCATCATTTTCACCTTTTTATTTCATCTTTCCATTCCTTATCAGGAATATAGTTACTGTCATATGCTCTTTGTGGCATTCCATTCCTTATCAGGAATATAATCACTGTTACATGCTCTTTGTGGCATTTATTATACATCAAGTCCCACTTGATTAAGAATAGTTATATACATATACATATAATGATTCTAAGACCGCCCGTCCGGATTTCCCCACTGTACGCGCCCCTAAATGACCATCATCTTCCAGGGCCTATAAACCAAGACAACCTGGGCACCTACAACGCAAGACATCGGGAAGCGGCCATATGCCTGCGGGAGAGTCATAACCACACCCGAAATTACCTCTCCATCGCAAAAAAATATACAACAATGCTCATATGGCCTAGGACTATATCCACCCTGCATTCATTAGCCAGGGGGCTTCACCTCACGCGCGTACTTCCCTTATGATGGAATTTAGAGAGATGTGTTTAAGTAAATTAGCATTTACCATATTAATCTCATTTTTATTTCCATTTTACATGCGTAATGTTTCATTTTATCCGAAATAATAATCATTGAATATTCTCATTAGTATTCATCGTATACTAAGTTCCGAATTATTCTCCAAGAGATCACACTACTTCTACAAGTCAAAAGGTTTTATATACCCCGATTGAGCCCCTAAAGTCTCCAAGTATGGTCTTGAAACTCCTAGACTCCTAATAATTAACTAAAGGAAAGAAATGCCCTAACCTCAATTTGTACTCCCCGTTTAACCCATTTCTAATGTAGGGTAGTGTCCCAACTCATCTAAAACTCTAGGACTCTAAGTTTACTTCATACAAGAAGGTTCCTAGGTCCTAAGCCTAAAGAAAAGGGTTGGAATTGAGCTAAGAAAAAACACTCAAAACTGTAGGATTTTCGAATCGATTCGGCCTGGCCGAATCGATTCGGTCAGGAAACCTGACTTTTTGCATAATTGCCGAATCGATTCGGACATGCCGAATCGATTCGGTCCACTCAGACCTGCACACTGTCCCTGTGGCGAATCGATTCGCTCTGGCCGAATCGATTCGCCCCTGCAAATTGGCCAAGTATGGGTTAAGGGTTATAAACCCTAATTTCCCCAAATCTCCTTCCTTCTCCAACCAACCTCATTAATTCAACCCCTCCAATAATAAATGCATCTAACCACCATCAATTTATACTAATAAACATTTAAATCAACTTCTAAAGATTTAAAACCTATAAATCCCTCAAAATCCTAAAATTGTAAAACTATATTAGCTACACAACAATCAATGCCATTTATTCATCTTAAACCATATATTAGAAAGTAGAAAACTTGCCTTGAGGTTAGAATTTCAGATTTTCTCTTGGTAGAAGCAATCCCAAATCTTCAATCTCCAATTCTCTCTTTCTCTCCAAAGTTCTCTTTTCTCTCTCTTTCTCTCTAGGTTAACAGATGCACTTAAGAGAAATAAAAGGCTTAGCAAGACTAAATCGTAGCATTAGTCTAAAATTCTTAACTTAAATGGTTAATACCACATTAAAATGACTCACAACTACACGTTTAAGCTATAACCAGTCAAAAGTGCCCAAAATATAAAAATACAATATGGCACTTATTTCGACTGCCCCGCACATTTCGGGACTAACTACGCCCTCCAAATTATCATTTGGAAAATTTATAAGTCATTTCAAGTTTCGGTTTCATTTTAAACCATCAATGTCATTTAAATCTTATGACACTATAGAACACAACATGGTGATATTTACTTACACATATAGTAAATATGCAACAATCTTAGTAAATATTAACTTTTATCTGATTCAATTAATACTTACTCCATATTCTAACATTTTATATAATTACTTCACACCGTAAATAAATATAAAATAGGTTCTCAAAAGCGAGGGTCGTTACACTTACCCCCATAAGCACACGGCTTCACATTAGAACAAGTGAGAGATAAATATAAAACGTGGAAGAAAAATATGCGTGCGCAGTACTTTGGCCGGCACCGAGAGTCCATCGTAAGACGTAGGGACACGATACCCGAGAAGGATCCAATCTCATTGGCAAGATGGCAACAGTTTGTTGATAATTAGATCTCGGAGAGGCAATTGCCCTCTCGTGAAATGGGGAGGGAAAATCAGGCCAAGAAGTTCGACGTGCACTACTCCGGGCGTACGTCTTACTTTGATGTGGAGCATAGGATGGTAATTTTTTAATGTTCTTTCATTTTCGTTTCATTTTGTTCTATTTAATGATAATTATATACTAATTCACTAATTTTACATTATTTTATTTCAGGAGACGGGGAGTGGTCTTGGGGGTAAGCCACATAGGCTCAATGTCTATGTGGCAATTCGAACGAAGAAAGGGACGGATAAGGAGTCGGATCCGACCGTGGCAGCCACAATTGTAAGTTATAATTTTAATTACGTTATAAAAATAAAAAAATTATAATCACAAACTTTTTTATTAATTTATTTAATCTTGTACTTTTTTCTTATTTCAGGAAAAGCTTACAGAAGTGCACAACTCGTGGAGTGATGCCAACAAGGCATCTCTGGCTACGGACGCACTAAGCCAAGTGCTCGGGCGGGATCACAAGGGCCATACTCGGGGGGTGAGCTCTCGAGTGGGGAAGTCAAGGCTCACCGAGATTGCATCGAGCGGGCTGGCACGCAAGGTGGATGAGTTGATGATCAATAATGTCGAGAAGTTTGACAACTTGGAGAGAACAATGCATAAAATTTATGCATTTGTCAAGCGCGCTCTTAAAGGCCAGGTTGAGTCCAGCTCGGGGAAGGGCAATGAGAAAGTGGTAGATAAGAGGATCACTGATCCGTCTTTCACACCCTCACCCTCACCCTCACCCTCACTGCTACCCCCTCGTCTCTATATGACAGATTCGCCACCCCCATCTATAACCCCTCGTCCCAAGGCCATTTACAATAATTGGTTGGGATAGAGTGTATATAGTAAACACATGGGGTGGCAATAGAATAACTAAGGAATTAAGGACCCTGGATACACGCCCAGGTACCTTGGTGCATAATCGTCCGTTGCAACCACACGAGGCACGGGTTCTGTGGGAAAAGAGAATAAACCCGTGTGGTTGACTGAATAGTGCGGTGTTTAGACTACTGAGGGTTATGTCAATTCTTATGTAGTATGACCTATTTTTCTCCTTCAAGATGATAAGGAATGAATAATTTGTAATGATTTGATTATTATTTATTTAGTGTTTGATTATCACGAATATTGAAAGTTGTCTTAGTGTTTGATAATGAATAAATTAATTTTGTATGTCCTAGTTTCTTATTTATATTTATTTAGTGTTTGATTATTAAGGTTTTTGAATGTTGGTTGCTGTTATTTATTAAGAAAATATGTCATATACTTGGTGCAATAGGTGACAAAAGGTGATAATATACTACTGGGCAGTGGAATGGCCATACTGCCTAACAATTTTTTTTACTGCTTCCCAGATTTGTCAGGGACGTTGAGCGTGACAAGTCCATGATAAGTTAATAATTGTCAAGGACATTGAACGGTCAAAGTATGTGATAAATTTTCCTTGTCACAGACTTTGACCATAACACGTCCGTGATAAGAAAAAACATGTCACAGAGACCTTGACACGTCCATGACAAAAAAAACGTGTCATGAACTTTGAGCATGACACGTCCGTGATAAAAAAGTTATCACCCCTTTATATGTCACGGTCTTTGATTGTAACAAGTTGATACGACGCAAATATTACGTATTTCACCCGTTAACCTACACGTTATTAGCTCCCTCGGGTATCTTAATCCCTATATTTATGCTCGTTAACCAGACAACCTCGGATTTCTATGTTAACATGTTTTGCAGGGGTTAATTGAGCATTTGTAGGTATTTGGATGCTTAATATGAAGTTCGGACGCTTTTCGAAAATATTTCGTCGACTTTTGCAGCTTCGGGGGCATTTTGGTAATTTTAGCATTCGGGTTTGAATCCCGAGCTCTTCACTAAAGTTTAAGACCTTTGATTTCTCTTCGCGTGGCCGCCGACGGTGCACGATTCCGATGTATAATGAGGGAATTATGGCATTTTTAGGAGGATTTTGACTTAAAAATTACACTCAAGGTCACATTCAATGGCATTTTAGTCATTTCATATTTTGGTTTTTTAGCCTAATGTCTTCTTGGATGTTGTATCCCTCTGAGTTATCTTCGCATAGCCTCCAACCGTGCCTAATTCCGAGCTATAACGAAGAAATGGCGCTATTTTCCGTAAAATAGGATAAAGCTGCAGAATTGCAGACCTGTAGGGGAGAATCGATTCGGCCAAAATCTGAATCGATTCGGAATGCACCAGAATGACAGTTACGAATTTCCCCTATTTTCGAATCGATTCGGCCCATTTTCGAATCGATTCGTCCCTCCAGATTTTTGTTTTTCTTCCCTTTAATTACAAGTTTGCCATGGGATATTTTGTATATAACTCATTTTCTCTCATTTGAGAGAAATACTCTTCATTTTAGCTTAGATTAGGGTTTGGTTTTGGGAGCTTTTCTTCATTTCTCCTTGGGGTTATGCCCTTTTGGGGTTTTGTAAGTTGGTTTTCATTATCCATTCCATTAATATAGTTGCATTTATTTCTTATTTCCATTCTTGTCATTTAATTCTTTATCTAGATAGTTGTAGTTAATTATTCCTTGCTTAATTAGTTTGTTGCTTTGTTAATTAGTTTCACTTATGTCTTGCCTTTAGATAAATAGGGTCGGGAATTCATTCCTCTATTTACGGGTTTGGACCTCAAAAGTTAGGTTTTGTGTAAAATTGCATTTAATTGAAACCTCGCGTATTAAAGTCGGATCATTATGCGTTTAACTTTCTTTGTCATGCAACGTTAGTGTTTATAGCGATAATCCGAATTTAATTCATGTGTGACCATTTTTGATTAAATGTTTAATCTCGTAACTTTGGGTTAAATTCCTTATTGTGTGATGTTTATGATTAATTAAAAATGCTCGGTTAAATATTTTTGAACCGAAATTCAAATTATTAGTTGTTTAGCCTATGGCGGGTATGCGATCCCGACTCTCGTTTTAATTAGTTGTAATTTAGCGTTAACTTCTTATTTTTTCATTTTTCACCATTTCAACCCATTACCTTTTACACTTTTATTCCTGAAGTTTTAAAGCAATTAACATCTAAAATTCAATCACTCCCTGTGGATTTCTTACGATACCCGACTTACCGTTGTACTTGCCTCGCAAGTTCAGTCGTAGTTAAGGTTTTTGTATTGAGTAGGCGAAACGAAAACAACGATTAGCGTTCTGACGCGACGCTACTTTTTGCGCTTGATAAAAATGGCGCCGTTGCCGGGGAGTGTGTTTTAAATAGCAATTGTTTTATTATTTCGTAGTATTTCTTTCATTCATATTTGTATTCTTTATTTTTCCCTTTCTTTTTGACTTGTGCTAGATTGTTTCGAGAAATTGAAATTTTGGCACTTGTTGCTTTTGTTGAATAGCTTATTTTGAAATGTCTCACTATTACGCTTTAGATAATCTTAATTGTTATGAGAATTATTTTCCAAGTTATACTCCCAAAACAATGAGAGAATACCTACAAATTCTTGAAGATGAGCGCATTGAGAGTGAAATTCAAGAGTATGTAAGTAATCCCTCATCGACTTGTGAGGATAATTTGGAATGCGGGGAATCCGTTAGCTATAAGCAACCCCCACAAGAAGATGTTATGTCTTCTTATGAGTTTGATTATGAGTTAATGATTAAGGAAATGAATGACCAATCCGAAAGTTCTCAAGCTTGGTTTATAGAAAATGATGCCAAGCTCGATGAGATTATTTCTTAACAAAACTGGGTCGAGGTTAAAACTTGCGTTTCACCTCCACCCTTTTTTGTTGAAGAAATCATTGAGAGTAAGCCAAGCTTTAGCACTTTCAATTTTCAACCTCTTATTAATTCTTTCGATTATATTTAGGTTGATGGTCCTTTTTTTCCTTTACTCCCTACTATTCCCGAACAATTAAATTAATCACAAGAATCGGTTGAAAGTCTTGAGGACTTTGACCTGATTCTTGAACGAGTATGTTATTTTGAGATGCTTCATCTCATAGGCTTTTCATTTTCACTTGCTCCACCTCCCCTTCCAATTGAAGAATCTTGGGGATGTGATTTTGATTTTTCTGAGACTAATGTACTCTTGTCCCCCGTAGTATCCAAATCCCCCATCGTCCCCCAAAAAATTCAAATTGGCGATGGTTCACTTTTTTCATCGCCCACATGCCTTCCGTTGTTCAAACGGAATTCTTATTTTTCAGGAGGCATGTTCGCTTTGGAGGGTCCACCGTTGATCTTTCAAAGTCAAATCCCTTTTTGTTTGGACCCTCAACTATTTAAACTTCTAGTGTATAGTTAGTGTGTACTCTAAATAGTAGGTTGTAAATAGTTAGCTTTTTAATTTTCTTTCTTTCCTATTTTTTCTTTCCTTCTAATTTAGTCTAGTGTAATTAGTTAACTTTTTGTTATTTATTTTTGCTATGCTCGGTACTAACATGTTTTGTAGATTTCATTGGACTCATGCTTATGGAGATCGCTCCAATTTTGGGTAATATCGTTATTTTCCTCTCTTGGTGTTGTGTTCTTAATGCGCATTGAGGACAATGCAACATTTAAGTTAGGGGGTGTAGGATATTTATCCATTTCTTTGTTTTGTCTATGGATTTGCTCACATTTAGTTACTAAGTATGCCTTTTTGTGAAAAATTTGAAAATTTTCAAAAATATTTTCTTTCTTTTTTCTCCTTTGTTGGGCATTTTGCCTTATTTCCGATGATAAATTTTAATAATTGCCCGATCCGATTGACAACTCAATGATGCATGTTCTCGATTTTAGAAGTTATTAGACTTTAGTCCTCAAATCATTGATGTTATGAATAACTTCATGAATTAAACTTTATCCCATGAGCACATGCGCTTTTCTTGTTCTATTGATTTGGCTTAAGATTTTTATAACTCGGTAATCTTTTGTTGCATTGTATATACTTACACCGAGTAAGCTTTGTACTTTTCTTCGTTTGTGAGTGTTATACACTATTCTTTTCTCATTGAAAACGTTGAATTCGTTGGTAATCTCACTATTCTTTCATTTAACCATTCATTAATTGAATTAATACTTGAAATGTGTTACTTGAGCATGATTTTCATATATTATTTTGACTCGAGAATTGCGTAAACTTTATGAAATAATCATAGGCCATCTTTGTTATATCGCCCATATTAGCCTTGACCTCACCTTATATGTTTACCCTCGTTAACCCCTTTGAGCCTAAATATAGCCTTTCATTTCATAACCCAAATTCCCATAACTAACTCCCAATTGGAGTTATAAGCCATACATACACCTTCCATACCTTTATTTGGAATGTTACTTGGGATTGAATGTTGTTGTTTTGATGTCGGTTACAATTTAGGCATATGAGAGTTTGAAAAGTAAAGAAAAAAAAAGAAGTGAAAAAGAGAAAGCAAAAGGCAAAAGAAAACAAACAAAAAAAATGATAAAAAGAAGAAAATAAAGAAAAGAGAAAGTTGAATATTGTGTATAGTTCAATAAGATTTGATTACTCTCCCCGATGATATATCTAATGCCGTTTTGGAACTTGTTTTCCAATTTTGCTATTGCCCACATTCTTCCCATTATCCCGAGTTTTCATCTCCGAACACTTTGAATCCGTACATACACTCCTTTCATTTCATACCCTAGCCTAACCTACATTATAACCCTATTAAAGTCCTATGTGATCTTAGGGTGATTTTAATTTAAAAGTTTAAATAGTTTTGATAATCTGTGAAAATGCATTTCGCCTCTTTTATATGTGTGATATCTTTCATTGAGATTACAGTTTTTAATTTCCTATATAGCGTTCTTCATTTGTGACATGGGCGCGGCCTAGTTTCCATTTACATTTACTCTTTATGCTCGCATGTCCCGTGTATTACCTCCCTTTTCATAGTGAATTCGTTTGTTGAGCGTAATGCCCATGAGGATTGAATGTATGCACACTTTATGTTTATCCAGTTTATTTAAGTTTTTACCAAATCATATTGTGCATTTTCTCTCCCCCCCTCCCACTTTTAAAGTTTCAATTCTATAAGGTGCATTCAACCTGTTAATAACAACGGACTTTAGCTTGAATTCATTTAATATGCTAATAACGCGTTTAAAATCTTTTTCATTGTTGTTAAGTTTGTCGCATGTTGGGTTGGGCATATTTTGAGGAAACTATATGATGTTTGTGGGTTTCATCCCTGAAAACCCTCACGAGACAACACTCATCCACTAGGGTAACCTAAGGGTTTAAGGGCTTATTGCATATGCTAAACGCAATCGTGCGCCCGCGAAAGTGGCCTTATCTTTTTATTACTTTTTCATTCCATTTTATACTTGCATCCTGCTTTTGGTTTGCTTGTAGTTCTTGTTGTCTCCTATTTCATTGCTAGGGACTAGCAATGTGTAAGTTAGGGGGTGTGATACGACGAAAATATTGCGTATTTCACCCGTTAACCTACGCGTTATTAGCTCCCTCGGGTATCCTAATCCCTATATTTATGCTCGTTAACCAGACAACTTCGGATTTCTATGTTAACATGTTTTGCAGGGGTTAATTGAGCATTTGTAGGTATTTGGATGCTTAGTATGAAGTTCGGACGCTTTTCGAAAATGTTTCGTCGACTTTTGCAGCTTCGGGGGCATTTTGGTAATTTTAACATTCGGGTTTGAATCCCGATCTCTTCACTAAAGTTTAAGACCTTTGATTTCTCTTCGCGTGTCCGCCGACGGTGCACGATTCCAATGTATAATGAGGGAATTATGGCATTTTTAGGAGGATTTTGACTTAAAAAGTACACTCAAGGTCACATTCAATGGCATTTTAGTCATTTCATATTTTGGGTTTTTAGCCTAATGTCTTCTTGGATGTTGTATCCCTCTGAGTTATCTTCGCATAGCCTCCGATATCACAAATGTTTGCAAAAAAAAACTAGAGAAAATAAAAAACAATGGTGAGTAACAAAATATATGAATACCAGTAAGGGCAAAATTTTCAATTGAGTCCATTTGCATGTATTTGACTTATTCCTGGAACAAAACTTGTTTGAGTCATAGATAGATTTTTATATTATCATGATCTTCACATAGTCTATGACATGTTTGTATTGAAGACGCAAAGGCCAAGTTTCAAAGATAGATCATGACAAGTTTTATTGGTGCACGTTTGTCGTCTTCAGTCAATTGCATTCCGAGATACTCTTAGGTATGAACGCATTATGTTTATGGGACTCAAAAAAGGTTTTAAAGGATGGAAGTTTGTTTATAGATGTTTCAAAATGTTTACAATGTTTTTAAAAGGTTTTACCTTTATTTATTCTGAGATAATTACTGTTTAGAGTCGTGTGATTTTTCACCTTAGGTTTCAAGACATCAAACGAGATGTGATATCGTTCGAACGACATCTCTCAGTCGTTAGAATGACATACACATCTCGTTCGAATGACCTGCCAGCTTAATTTTATTATTTAAGGTGGTGTTTGCTCAGAATTTCGAAACGTGTGTAGAACCATGTTCCAGAAAAGAATCCATACATTTTTTACATAAGTTTTTTAAGGTTTTCAAAGTTTAAAACCATCCTTAGAGTTAAAAATATCCAAGATTTCATATTCTATTGCTATAGAAATCTTGTTTGCACCATCGGGATTTATTCATCCTTATTTAACAAAAGGTTTTGTTGGGTTTTACGGTAAAGAAGCGGAGGAGTCCATGTTCGTAATCGTAGACGGTTGCCAAAGCTACATCGAAGGACACTGAGGCATTCATGGACGCGTGTGTTGTGGACAGGTATCGTAGAAGGACTTTTGTGTGGGCACTGTGAAGGAGCGGTTAAAAAAAATAAGAACATCAAGGATTGTGGGGATCGAGTCTTTATTTAAGTCTACATGTATTCCTTTTACAAAACTGTATCATAGTGATTGTCTGGCTTGGGCCGTCCGAGGTTTTTTCCCTTAGTGGTTTCCTCGTACATCCGACGTTGTGAACTTTACTTTATTTTACTTGCTTTAGTCATCTAGATGCGTGTTTGGATTAAATAAGATAAAATAATTGAAATTGGTTCGCAAACTTGGTGTGTGTTAAAATAGGAAAAAGAATTTTTGAAAGAAAAATTATTTTGATATCCTTAAAGCACATTTGTTTTAAAAAATTGGCCTACAAATTGGTATCAGAGCTAGAAACACTTATTTATTGCGTAGATCCTTGTTTTTTTGCTTGTTTGGTGATTATTTGTTTATCACTCCTGGTGTGTTTTGTTCTCTTGATGGTTTCTAAAAGTTTAGATGAATTAAATCTTTTGATTTTAAAGTTTGCAAAACGAATTGAAATTCTTGAAGAAGAAAATTCTTGTTTTAAACATATGATTGTATATTTGCAAGCGTTTAAAAATCAAAGAGATATCATTCGTGAGAAGTTTGTGACTATGTATGATAGCTTTAAATCTGTTATTTTGATCAAGGAAGAGAGTGATAATAGAGTCTTTATTTTAGAATAAGAGTTGAAGGACTTGAAAAATCCTAGGGTTTGTGCCATTGATAAAAATAGTTTGATTAATGATTTTGTGGCACATGAGAAGGCTCTTAGGTATAGGTTTGGTCACATTGAGGGGGATCACGATAACCTTCTAATATTAAATTAAAATTTAAAGAAGGAATCCCCTAAAATTGAGGAGTCTAATTCGTTGCTCGAGTCCAAAATTTTGAAGTTGAAAAATGATTTAAGTAATTCAAGTAGTGATGGTAGTGGCCTATCTTGTTCTAGTGCTTAGAATGTCAAATCCCAAACCATATTTTATTTTAGAGCATCAACCACATCCGAGGGTGTTAGAAAAGGTCAACTTAAAGGTCCCATTCCTCGTCGAGTTTTCACATCTTCGCATTGCGGTGGGAAAGGTCACCTTAGAATTTTTTGCTACGATCTTAGACAAGACCATAGGATGTTTAAACGTAGTGTCCCCTCAGTTCCCAAAACCCATTTGGTTAGGTATACACCTGTTTGGGTTAGGAAATCCGTTTGGAAGATGTTAAATGCTTCGTTAGTTCCTCACATGCTAGCACATGATGCTGCACATGCTATTTCTTATGGATGATTGTGTTGTCATGTTTGTCATACGCTAGTCTTTGCATCATGATATATATTGTGCTAGTGATATGACATGTGTATCTCTTTGTATTATATTTTTCATTTATTTGAGTCTTATTTCAAAAATATAAAAAGATTTTGGTTTGATAAAATGTTTTGAAAATACAAAAAGATTTTGCTTTTTAAGTTAAAATATTTTTTATATACACAAAAAGATTTTCGATTTATTTTTATGTCGTGAGTTTTCATGTTTGATATGGCCTATTGGTGTGCTTGGACTGGGCCCTCATAATTTCATTTCCATGTGTCTAGGACATTTGGTCATAATTATAGATGCTTAGAATGATCTTAACCATCGATTAATGGGGTTGTTTCGAAGTTGATTTGCATTTGGATTCGACTTTGTATATATGCCATCATTGCACACATGCACGAGTTTATATGAATGTTGACCTCTCATGCGTATTTGAGTTTGGTGAGGCGTTCTTATCTCAATTTTATCATCTATGCATAATAAGACTTAGGAGGAGGTGTGCATGTAAGAACCGTTTACCGTGAGGATTTAGATTGCTTAAATTGAAAAAAATAATGAGTGTTCACGGGAAATGGCTGCGAGAGTATAATTATCTCGTCGTGAAAGCCACCATTCAAAAGAGCCCAAGAAAAAATTAAGGCAATAACAAGAAACTTATGCCAAAATAGAGCCAATAGGATTTCTCTAAGTTGAGAAAAATAGAAACCTCAAAACAGCTAGAAAAAGAAAATATGTATATATGAGGGTGTTTGGATGGAAAAATAAAACGGGTTTGCACCACGAATCCTGATATTGAAAAATCGTGTCATGATGCAATTGTTTGAATAATCATCAAAATTCCGGAGTTGAGTGCATGTTGTTTGTTTAGTTCATTAAGCTCAATATATTAATTGTCACATATGGCTAAAACTAAGTTTGATGACATTTAGCTATCACTTAGAGCTTCTTGACCATTTCAGTGTGTTCATATTGTGATTAATTTGTTGTAGTTCACACCCATTCATTCCATATTCATGTTTGAGCACATTGATACTATGTTAGCATGAAATTCATACATTAATTTTTCTTTCTTTCTGTTTTGAGTCTGTTTTGCTACGGTCTCGTATTTTCAGTATCTATTTTGAGCTAATTTCTTCACTGGGCATAACTTTACCATTTTTAGAGCTAGAACACTGATTTTTCTGAAGTTGTTCAATCGACTTCTACGTATCGTTCGAACGACATACCC
Organism: Sambucus nigra; assembly: GCA_949130495.1. Lineage (NCBI taxonomy): Eukaryota > Viridiplantae > Streptophyta > Magnoliopsida > Dipsacales > Adoxaceae > Sambucus > Sambucus nigra. The sequence goes on from OX422207.1 coordinate 149,922,717, forward strand.
AGGTCATTTGAAGTTTGTTTATCGTAACACGTTTTCTGAGGTGTCGATTGTGTCAGTATAGGTCGCGAGGTAGGTTGCGCAAAGGTTGTTAGATGAGTTTCATTGCATGATAAGCTATTGGTTTGCACTTCTTGAGGTCGTTTGACGCATGTTTCTAACAACATTCATTGTCATTCGAACAACCTAAAGGGGATTTTTTTAGAATTCTCTTGTTTCGTACCTGCTTCATTTCTATGATAATATCTTTTTGTTTTGGTACTTCTAGGTTGTTTATATGAAGTTGATATTGATTATTCAAGATTTATTCATATATTACATCGTTCGTTTAGTCACATCTTTGCTTAGATTGATGATTCCATTCATTGTGACTACTTACTAGCTACGATTTGGTATATTCTGATTATTTTTAACTGACGTTCCATGTTTATCTAGATATGTTTCATTGATTATTTCACTCTAGATATTTGATGGTTTCTTTACCCTTTTCACTTATTGTCTATTCGAGGCAAAAAAGGGGTAGAGATGTATGTTATGTAAGGGGAGTAGTTATTGAGCACCTATTTTTTGGCTTCACATATTGGTATTATGTTTTTGATCATATGTATATTCATATTTTGTTGATATAATGCTGTCTTGCACAAATTAGTTTTCACAAATTTGTATCATGATTTTCTCACATGTTTAACAAATGATTTGTTTTACATATTGATATTTTTATATCATTTGTTCCTCCATACTTCATTGGGTATTTATTTATTTCATGTGTATAGGTATTCTTCAGCGATACGAGATTTCAAGACTACATCACATTCAAACACTCGTGCTTGTCGAACCTGCATATACTAGTCCTTGTCTTGTATTTTTTATTTTGGGGTTTATGGGATGGGATTTAATTGTCATACGACTTGACGTACCGGCTTAGGCATTTCACTGTTTGGGTTTTGTCCCGAAATAGTCAAAGGGAGAGATTTGTAGGGACAAAATTTCCAATTGAGTCCATTTGTATGTATTTGACTTATTCCCGGAACAAAATTTATTTGAGTTATATATAGATTTTTATATTGTCACGATCTCCACATAGTCTATGACGTGTTTGTATTGAAGACGTAGCGGCCAAGCTTCAAGGATAGATCATGCCGAGTTTTATTGGTGCATGTTTCTCGTCTTCAGTCAATTGCATTCCGAGTTACTCTCAGATATGAACGCATTATATTTATGGGACTCGAAAAATGTTTTAAAGGATGGAAATTTGTTTATAAATGTTTTAAAATATTTGAAATATTTTTAAAAGGTTTTATCTTCGTTTATTCTAAGATAATTACTGTTTAGAGTCGTGTGATTTCTCACATTGGGTTTCGAGATATCAAACGACGTGTGATGTCATTCGAACGACATCTCTCAGTCATTAGAATGGCATACACATCTCGTTCGAACGACTTGCCGACTTAAATACAAACATATTCCAGAAAAGAACCATATTTTAGAATTTCAAATGCAAACATATTCCAGAAAAGAATCATATTCCGACCTTTCGACATACATATCTCTCAGTCATCAAAATTTTGAAAGGTGTGCAAAACCATATTCTAAAAAAGAATCCATGCATTTTCTGTATAAGTTTTATTAGGTTTTCAAAGTTAAAAACCATCCTTAAAGTTAAAAAGATCTGATCTTTCATATTCTATTGCTATAGAGATCTTGTTTGCACCATCTGGGATTATTAATCCTTATTGAACAAAAGGTTTCATTGGGTTATACGGTGAAGAAGCGGAGGAGTTCGTGTTAGGAATCGTAGACGGTTGCCAAAGCTACATTAGTGGATACCAAGGCATTCATGGAGGCGTGTGCTGTGGACATGTATCGTAGAAGGACTTCTGCATGGGTACTGTGGGGGAGCGGTTAAAAAGAAGAAGAGCGTAAAGGCTTGTGGGGATCGAGTCATCGTGTAAGTCTATCTGTCTTCCTTTTGTAAAACCGTATCATAGTGATTGTCTGGCATGGGTCGTCCAAGATTTTTTCCCTTAGTGGTTTCCTCATATATCAGATATTGTGAGCTTTATTTTATTTTACTTTCTTTAATCATCTAGATGCATGTTTAGGATTAAACAACATAAAATTGAATTTAATTGAAATTGTTTCACAAACTTGGTGCGTGTTAAAATTGAAAAAAGATTTTTTGAAAGAAAAATTATTTTGACATCTCAAAAATACATTTGAAATTAAAAGGGGCCTAAAAATACAAAACTTGTATCATTCTCTCTATATTTGTATTTCATATATATGCTTGATTAAGAAATAAATTTTATAACAAATTTATCCATGTCCAAAAAGTTTTCATTTTTTTCCTCTCCAAAACATCAAAAAAGTTGTTACTCATTAGATATCATTTTGGAATAGGGTCCTGATATTTACATCCAAAAAATATCTCCAAAACACTCTTTTATACAAAACACCACATAAGCACCTAATATTTATGCAAAACACCAAAAAACCCAACACCACATGTACCTTCACCCATATAAAAACCCAAAAAATTTTGATCCTCATTTTTTCCCTTTCCCTCTCCCTCTCCCTCTAACTTCTCTCCCAAACCACCATCCCCATTAAACCTTACTCCCAACAACAAAAACACACAACACCACATTAACATCAAGCTTCATTTTTGGTATGTTAAATCATTAAACCTTACTTCCGTTACTGTCATGTTCTCATTTTGTGTATTAAACCCTAGCATGCAAACTACATATAAGAAATCCATTATAAACTCTTTAAAATGTAACCTTAATTAATCTAACTGCAAATATATTCCACTTGCGCGAATGGGACCTAGGGTTTACCATGGTAAGAAAAAACTAGGGTTTAGCGATTTGAAAAAAAAGAGAAAAAAAATGGTTTGCACCTACGGTTTCCCGTCACCGTTGGTGCCAATAATATTCGGTCATGTCCAACCGTGATTACATAATATACGGGCAGTTCTCACCGTGGTTGTAGGTTTCATGGCCAAACCCAACCGTGGTTATATTTTCACGGCCAAACCCAACCGTTTGTAAATATTTCACGGCTATATAGAACCGTGGTTTCCTTTTTAGTAATTATTGTTCTAATTTTAATTCTAATCTCTTAAAGTACCAATTTATTTTCTATTTCATATATTCATTTGCTAGGGTATATAAATGTGGATTTGCTAATATAATTTATGAATTTGCTAATATAATTTTTTAATTTCTTATGTATGTCATATAAATGGTGAGAAACAAAAATCCTCCTACCACATACGAGCGGAAGAGGAGGTTGGAGGCGGCTAAGGAAGTATGACGACATGTATCTTCCTCTAGTAGTAATAGTGCCAGTGAGGCCACAACTTCGAGCAAAGGATATTCTCCGACAACTTTGTTAGATAAAGTGGTAGGAGATTTACTTAATGTTGAGGCGGGTGATACTTCGAAGTCAATTGGGCAACTAGTTGAGGCGGTTGTAGGTGATTTGATTGGGGTTAGTGAAAGGGGTGAGGTAGGAGTAGTGGGAGATAAAGAGGGAGGAGGAAAAAGAAGAAGATAAATCACGAGAGAAAGAGAGAGAGAATGAAAGTGATGAAGAGAGATTAGAGGAAAGTGAGGAAGAGAGAGATAAAGAGAGAGGCAATGAGAGAGGAGGATAGAGAGGAAGAAGGAGAGAGATGAGGAGGGGAAGATAGAGAGGAAATAGAGGAGGATAGAGAGGAAGAAGGAGTGAGAGGAGGATAGGAACATAGAGAGAAAGATAAGGAGGAAGAAGGAGAGAGGGCAGGACATGACGAGTCTTCTTCCTCAAAAGATGAAATACAACCATCCACATCGAAAAGGCCAGAGAAGAATGCCCCCTTAAAAATAAGCCACTCTAATTCCCAATCGCTCAAGGGGTGCACACCAAACGACCCCGAACTCCTGAAAAATTATCGAAATATAGATGAGGGGAGGGTAATAATGAAGTGTATGTACCACTTTAATAAATAAGCTGAGTGGGATCTAGCCAAAGATGATGAGCGTTTAATAGATACGGTGATGTATCAGTGTTGGCATTCATCGAACGGTGGAAGCCGAAGACAAATTCATTTCATATGCCATTCGACGAGATGACCATCACCCTAAATAATGTGTACCATCTCCTTCAAATCCCAGTAGTAGGTAAACCGGTGTACGATACTGTTCTGAAGAAAGTCGAGGAGAAGACGACCCAAATCCAATGGCTTACTAAATATTTGGGTTGTACCGAGGAGGAGGCCAAGGAGGAGCGTAAGTCTATATACGCTGTTCGTTTTGATTGGTTAATGAATTTGTGTAAAGGGAGGGTTAAGAAGCTAGGGAAAAGTGCTTCAAAGAGGAAGATTGAGCAGGCTGCTAGGGGGTAATTGCTTTTCATGGTCAGTTTCTTATTGTTCCCGGATAAATCGGGCAACTGAGTTTCAGTGTACTACCTGCAGTCTTTGTGAAAGGTCGGCAAATGAAAAGATTATGCTTGTGGGATGGGTGTATTGGCCCATTTATATCAGCAGTTGGGGATTACCTCTCGGGCGAACGTTCGACAAGTGGCTGAATATCTTCCCCTTCTCGTGGTACATATTTTAAATTTTGTTTTGTAATATAATAATCTCCTAATTAATATGTTTATATTAAAATTTTATTTTGTTTTGACTGCAGGCGTGGATATACGACCACTTCAATTTGGCAAGGAGTGTTAAAAATCTCCATTTCGAGCATATCGAGTCGCGTCTATGCAAATGGAGTACGCAAACGATGTCAGGGGATGCCTTTGCACAGTTACGGGAGCTAAGGGAAACCTTAGATGATTTAAAAGCTTCAGACGTAAGTATTAGTTGTTTTTAAATTTAGTATTTGTTTTCTTTATTTATATACATACTAACATTTGTAAATACGTTTAAGTTGTATGTAATCCCTACTATGAAAAAAGTGAGGCCTACCCATTTCAGGAGGTCTCATGGTACAACGACCTCCTTATCTGCTATGGTATAGGGGAACCCTACTACCCAGAGAGGGTCCTACGCCAGGCTAGACGTGTTCAAATAATTCCTAGACCATCTAACACCCTGTATTTGTAATGATTTAAATAATTATGCGATTAATTATTTATATTGGAATAATTGAACTAAAATGTGAGAATTTAATTGTTAATTAATCCGGATTAAAATAATTATTAACTAGCATGCCAAGGGTTAATACTTATTGTTGAGAATTATTGAATATTACTGTGTGATATGTAATATGGAATTATAATATTTGATAAATTGTCGGAAGTGAGAAATACGACAGTTTAGTAAATAAAGTCTGACATGCGTGTGGGTCGTGTTGAGACTAATTGACTGGGATAAAAAGATAAATTATTTTTATTAACTTGTATGGTTATTTCGAGTGCGCCATTGAGTCCGGGAGGGTCGAGATAGTCAAAATAGTATACCCGAGTGTTTAGTTTGGGTCCCGGGATAATTTTAGGCCTAACCGGCGTCTAGAGAGGGTATTATGGTAAATTGTATTTCTGGATTTAATTAATGGACGAAAACTGGGAGTTATTTTATCAGCCAAGAAAAGTCCTTTAGGGTTGAGAGATACATAAATTAAAGAATGACCATAGAGGGTGTGAGGGAGAACCAATTTCCAAGAGGGAGGGCCAAATTATCACCACCTTGCACAACCACCACCACCTACGCGTAGATCGAGAAGAGAGGAACGCGTCTATACTAACATCATCAAAGGATTCAGACCTTCGATTTAAGGCAAGTGTTTATTACTTGATTTCTTTTAGCAATAATTATACTCATGTTAGAGTATGTGAAATTAATCATGATTTACATGTTAATTGGATGAAAATTGGAGTTTAAATGATGATTAGAGGCTGGGCTAATTAGTTGTTGACATTCCTTCATGTATGTAGAGGATAAACTACGAAATTGAATCATATATTGATGACCGAATATGGGTTGATTAAGTTCTTGAATTGAAATTTTGGAAACTAGGGTTTATGTATATTAATTTGGGGATTTTATATAATTATGATGATTAATGATGAATTAATGATCCTAGGATGTTAGGAATGATTTATAACCTGTTATGTGTTGATGGGTATTAATGACGAGGCGTTGGGTGTTGAATCTTAGAGGTTTTTAGGTTCAAAAATGGTAGAAAACGCTGAAATGTTGTGTAAAAGATGAAACAGTAGGTCTCGCGCGAAGTCGTGTGAAGTCGTTCGAGCGAGATGGCATCTCGCGCGAAGTCTCTCGAGCGACACGTGGCAGTCATTCAAATGACATGTCATCTGGTTGGAGCGACATAGTGAATTTCTGGTAATTTTCTTAGAGTCCAGTTTTGAGTTCACCGGTTTATTGGAGTGAGAGAAACTGCCCAATGGTAAACTTAAACAAGACAGAATTTCAGAAAAAGTATGTGAGAATTAATACTTTAATTATTTTGGTACAGAGAGAATGTACCTTGGAGATTATGAGAGAGATAGTAATCTAAATATTTATACTATACGTAGTGTTGAGATTAAAATACGTATGAGAAGTATATATGTAGGTTGGGAAAATACCTATAAATTTTAATAGGACGTGTGTATGCCTATTATGCGATATTATTGCTAAGAGCACTAATGGGTTATAACCCAGGGGTGTAAGAATCTTATAATTAAGCGCACTAATGAGTGATAACTCGGGGGTGCAGAAACTCTATTGTTAAGTGTACTAATGGGTGATAACCCGGGAGTACAAGGATATTATTGTTAGGTGTACTAATGGGTGATAACCCAGGGGTACACGAATGATTATTGTTAGGCGCACTAATGGGTGATAACCCGGGGGTGCTAGATTGTTATTGATAGGTGCATTAATGGGTGCTCACCGGGGGATGCAGGATTTTCTTGATAGGTGCACTAATGGGTCTTAGTCCGGGGGTTAGGATTAGTGTATATATATATATATATATATATATATATGAGTGTACTTGGGGAACTTTTTACTTTGTGAAACTAGTAGATAAAGTGGAAATGAGAAATAAGATAATCTTAGTGGATAAAAGATTAACCATTCGAACGGTGAATAATGAAACTTAGTATGTGAGATAAACTATTTGAATAGCGTATTGTATGGGCGATATGGGAATACTACTAGTGAGCATAGTTAGTATTAGTATGGTTTCTGACTAGTTAGACTGGGTGGTATAACTAGGGGGAGATTAGATGTACGTTAGGCGTGCACAATAGATGAGAGGTGATAAACTCATGTGAGAGTTCGATAACTAACATGCGTATAAGACTTGTTTTAAGAACCAGTTTTAAATACTTGCTAAATCATTTTTAAACCTCGGGCTCTGACCCGTCTCTTGTATCTCTTCTCTCTTTTGCTATATATATATATCAGGTGCTCAGCCACAAGAGTGCCAGAATTAGAGATTGGAGTGTCAGACGTGCTGCAGCTATTGTAGAAGTTGTAGGTCCTTGCAGTAGACGCATCTATCTTTTCCATTCAGTTTTATCTATACTTCTCATCTAGGGCATGTGTCGCCCACTTCTGGTTCCTTCATCAGAGATATTGTATTCAGTTTAGTTTATGGTTTGGAGTTTTGAACTGAGAGTTTTACCCAGTCTTAATTATTTCAGTATTTGATTCATGTTCAGTATTTATTATATTCCTATGTGTGGTGAATGGTTTATATTTTAAGACTGAATGAAAATGAATTTACCTGGTTTTACAAATTGAAAATGTTTTGACACATAGCTTAATTTTATGTTAAGTGATTAATATGGTATAATTATTTTCGACGGTGATGCTAAGAATGAACCAACTGAATATCATATTTTAAATTCGTAAAAGGACTGATCACCCTTTATTTAATTGGGTGGGGTATCACAGACCGTCGATGCACCTTTTGTCAGAGGGGAGGGGGAAGACCCAGGCCCGATACAAATTAAAGTTTGATATCGAGAAATGGTATCAACTTAACTTGGGCGACCATGTACTGTCCGATGCCGGTGAGGTCCGTGCCTTGGGAATGTGTGGATGGGTACATGTCTTGGTACCTAGAAAGATCCCATTCATACATTCAAAATCTCGAGAATAGAATACGTAAGCCGGAGCTAAAGCACTCGGATAAAATGGTAAATGTTTTGAAATTTAACATTAAATTGTTTTCCTTTGTTCATGAATTGTCTAACATAGTTGATGATAATTTATATAGGCTACATGGATAAACGTAGCCATTATCCTACTCCAAGAAGCTATTGACGGAGGCTCGGACCAGGAGGTTACGGATGTCCTTGAACTATCACGTGAAGCGCTTGATGCCCTTCTTCAGGCCAAGGGGATGCACACTCATACAGAAAAGGAAAAGGCCCCGGTGCGTGAAGAAACCCGAACCAAGGCACGACACGATCCAGCGCCCAAGCAAAAATCCCCCAAGTGAAATCCCCCCAAACAAAAACCACCTCGACGAAGCGTTTAAAGTGAAAATAGATAAAATTTCTTCAAACAATTTGAATGTAACTGTATTCTTAAAAAATTTGTTTGTAAAGTATCCCAAATTTTGTTATGTCTTATGTGTTGGAATAACTTTGCGATAATTATGTTGGAACAACTTTGAAATAAATATGTTATGTGATATGTGTTTGATTGTTATGTACTTGAATGTTATGTTATGTACTTCAATGAATATGTTATGTGATATGTGTTTGATTGTCATGTAATTGAATGTTAACCGTGAACATGCTTGAATGTTAACAAAATAGTGGGTTCTCACCGTTTATTACGTCTATATGGTGTGGTGCCACCATCATACTAACATCAACGGTATGGTGTCATGGCCAAATAAACAACCACAGTTACATTAGACCATGTAAATTGGGGGGGGGGGGGAATCACCAAAGTCTTTTTATATAATTCACAGTTGGATCAAACCGTGGAGAGTATATTTACGGCTACAACCAACCGTGTAATTCGGGGTGAAAAAATAGCCAAGTCTCTGCATATATTTCACGGTTACAACTCACTGTGGAGTGGAAACACACGACTATATTTCACCGTGAAAGTACATTTCACGGTTACATGAAACCGTGTATGTTGCGGGGAAAATTGCCAAAGTCTTTGCATATAATTCACGGTTAGGTCTCACCGCGGAATGTATACTTACGGCTATAACCAACCGTTTATATACCTGTCACGGTTACATTAAATCGTGTATGTTGGGGTGAAAAAATAGCCAAGTCTCTGCACATATTTCATGGTTACAATGCACCATGACAGTACATTTCACGGTTACATGAAACCGTGTATGTTGGGGGAAATAATTGCCAAAGTCTCTGCACATAATTCACGGTTGGGTCTCACCGTGGAATGTATATTTACGGCTACAACCAACCGTCTATATACTTTTCACGGTTACATTAAACCATGTATATTGGGGTGAAAAAAATAACCAAGTCTCTGCATATAATTCACTGTTACAACTCACCGTGGTTATTTTTTTCATGGTGTGGTGTCACCGTGGGTTCCTAGTTATGGTGTGGTGTCACAGTGTATACATTTCGACTGTGTCAATGGACCGTGAGTTACTTTCAATACCCCTAGATTTCTAATTTATCACATATAACCAATTTATCGCATATATAACCAATGAATATTATAGTAATGGTTGCAAAAAATAAAAAAAGTTCCAATCAATAATTGTTAATAACCACATACAATCCATTTACATATAATCAATGATTGCAAAAAGTTATAAAAAGTTACAATCATTAGCACTAGACTTTCTCCAACAACCAATTTATAAATAACCAATCCTAATAAATTACAAAAAGTTTCCACTCCTGATAATTACAAAAAATTACAAGAAACCCTAGGAATTTCACCACAAAATTTAAGCCAACGTCAAGTTCTCGTCCTCATTCGACGATATCAAGCACGGTTCATCTCTCGTCGCAATGTCTCTGGGACATAGATTCATACTCATCAATATCACACGAGGTCATCACTGTAGCCAAAAATGGCTTGTCCCTAAGTAGCTTAGATAACAAAGCACTACGAATATCATGAGAATGTTCAAGTCCATTCCCAACACCCACCCTTTTTGAAATAGCCCTATATCCACAGTTCCCATAAGATTTTACATCATATATATCCTCTACAAATGATCGGAAGAACTCGGGAACATCCATTATATACATCTTCTCCCGAGACCACATCTCCGGTTTCACTCCCGTCAACGGGGCAATATTTTTAAAGACTTTTTTAAGTTCCCTTGTGGATGGTACATCTTGCTCCCATGCACAAGGTGATCTTTTCGTAGATATTTCGGTAGAATTTTTCACTTTAGGTGGCCTGCCTTTTAGACGAATTTGTACGGGCTCCATCAAGGGGGTGGTAGAGGGTTTGATAATCTCTATTAACTTGCTTAGCATCATATTTCTAACAGCTTCACCTGACTCATTCCACCTTTTCTTAAAAGATATCATCTCGGGTGTATAGTCAAGGTCACGATACCGAGGGATGTTCGGGATTGAAGTGATTTCTGAAACTCAGTTTGGATTTGAGTTACTTGGTTTCCAAGTAATGCGTCCATACCCTTCCACACCGTTGCAAACGAACTAGTTAAGTGTTTTTTTAATTGTGCGTGGGCATCCTTCGCTCTGTTAGTTGTTCGGTTGCCACAGTGGGGTATGCGATTAGTCCATGCATGCGCGAACTGAAAACGTAAAAGGGTCCAATTCTTCGATATGTACCCAACCATGTTCGGGTATTCTTGCCAGTTTTGGCGAAAAGTAGTCCATGCATTCTCAAGGTCATTCGTAGTCTCTAACTCCAACACCCAATCCAACCTTACATGAACACCTTCTTGCCCTAGTCTTCAATGTTGTGTTTCACTCATGCACCTTTAATGTTCTTCTGTATATGGAATAAGTATAGAAGAACGGTGGCGCGTGGAAACACGCTTGGCAAAGCGTTTAGACAAGATTGTTGTTTATCGAAGACAACAACTTGCGGTAAAACTTCTAGCTCATATAATGACCGCAAATATTGCAAAGCCCATCTAAAATTCTCCTCCTTCTCACTCTTCAGAAATGCAATGCAAAAAGATTGCTCGACAGAAGTGACCCTAATCATCTCAAATAATGGCATATTGTAACGATTGGTCTTGTAAGTGCAGTCGATCACAAGCACACTTGGGGAGCATTTTACCAATAAGCAAGAGGTGGGATGTGCAAAAAATAAATCCTCCACCACATCGTTTTGCTCATTCCTTCGATGCCAGTGGACATAATTCTTCTCCCCGAGCAAATGCATCAACCTAGCATCTCAACGCTCTTTATTTTACTTTTAGCGTTATATATTGTTCGTATTGATGAACAATTGTACTCCGACCTTTTTTTCAACGTATGGAGTACTTCCTTTGGGCTAACCTCATTGTTTATCATCTCATTTGCAATGTTCCGCTCTTATTGGGAGAGTTGCTCGATATATAGGTGCCCAATAAGTGATTTTGATACCATGTGGTTGTGTAGCCCATAGAGAACTTCAACCCCCTAATGACCATTATCGTGCGGAACCCCTTTCAATCCAAATGGGCAATCACATTTTCGCGTTCTGGAAGAACGCTTCATCTTCTTTTCCAACTCCTCGTCTTTTTTGGGTTTATAAAGCTTGATTCGCTTATAACCAAGTACGACCCTACCCTTACAGACTGTATTGACATTGTCGGATTTCAAAATTATCATGACCACATGAAGCTTGCGACTAACTTGTTGACACCAATCAATCATCTTGTCCCGGTCATCAAAAATCTATACAAGACGAACATTGTTAAATGAAAGGACATTTTAAATGGAGATTTCGATTATAATTGTAAAATCATGTTGAGTACAATATCAATAAACAAAACATACCTCCTCAGTTGTGAATTCGACTGTATGGTCTTGATTAATCGCATTAATATCCAATCATTATTCTATTTTCGCATTCAAATAATGCACATAATCAAATTATGTCAAACAATAATGTCATGCATTATATATCTCAAGGTGTTGGAAATTAACTACGTGATATGATTTTTTACCATAGACGATGTGAAATCTGGAAACAAATCATGCAAATATTTGGGCGAAGTAGATGTCGTTGCTTATTTAATCATACTCGGTTCACGCATATTCGTTTTCTTGGTGGATGCACATTCAGTAGGTACACTCGGTACAATGAGATTGCCTATATCGTGCCAAAATGTATTATCTAGAATCGAGTCATCTAACTGAAATGACAATACAATAATCAGCACATGAATGAATGTCAATATGTTGCATGAATTATATTTATATTGAACTTATCACGGCCACATTAGACCGTGGGTATAATACCACGACCAAATAAAATCGTGGTGAACATATCACGTCCAACGTAAAACGAGAATCTATAACCACGGCCAAGTGAAACCGTGAATTTATAACATCGGCCAAGAATCATTACACGGTCAAGTGTAACCGTGTTATGTTAATATATGGTAAAATGTAACCGCGATGTGTCATTACACGACATCTTGGGACCGAAACTCATTGTCACTTACGGTGACGACAACCATAAGTGCAGTTTTTTTTTCATCTTTTCATCATTTTAAATGTTGCTTTACAGATTATATAGTGTGCAAAGGTGTTTTAATACCTCTAAATCATCAAACGAGCATTAGATATTTCGAGTTTGGAAAGCTTGATCATCAACATTCTTTTCATCACCCATTACAACATAGTGCCTTGATACTTGGTTTCTGTATATAAACAGCACAACAAATACCACAACAACAAAACAAACACACGAAAATGGAGATTTGGGAAGGAATGGTGAAGATGATTTTAGCTAGGTTTAGTCGTGGATTTGAGGTTTCGGTGAGAAGAGTAACCGATTTGAAAATGTATCTTTTGATTGATTTGTAGTGTTTTAGATAATGTGATGTTAGTTTGTATGTAATTTTTTTGTTTAGTTTAAAATATATTAAATATTTTACAAAAAATAAAGTAAAATTTTTTGAAGTAAAATTTAAATTTAATTTTTATGCGATGTTTAAAAGAAAAATTTTGGACGTAAATATCACGATCCTTTAAAAAGTGTGTCGCGTTCAAGCCCGCATGAGTAGCACAGGACAGCGCCCAACTAGTACATTAGAGTACCGACACGCTTTAGCAGTTGCCAGTTGCCACCTTCTGCCCTCCACTATGCCACTACCAAATACAGATTCATATAAAGATTGTAACCCTTCATTTGCAGTACAAAGTGGGAAATAGCTAGACCCTACAACTCATCAGTTATGGTCCTAATGAAGCAAGCTCCACCAAGCCACCACCACCGCTCCAACAACCAAGTGGTATTCCGTCTCCTCTGCCACACCAACACCGCCGGGGGCATAATCGGGAGCTCCGGCACAATCATCCGCAAACTCGAACAACAAAGCGGCGCAAAAATAAGAATCCAGGAAACAATCCCCAACTGCCACGAGCGAGTGATCAACGTCATCGGACCCTCATTCATCGACCGCAGAATCACGATATTTAACGATGATTACGAGGTGTCGTCGGCTCAAGAGGCGTTGCTTAGGGTTTTCGAGAGGGTTTTGGAAGTGGAGGGGAGCGGTGATGGTGTAGGAGTTATTGGTTGTCGGTTGCTGGCGGGTGTAGGTCAGGTGGGTGCGGTTTTGGGGAGAGGAGGGAACGTTGTTGATACCATACGGAAGACTAGTGGTGCTAAGGTTAGGGTTTTTCCTAAAGACCAGCTTCCCGTCTGTGCGTCCCCGGACGAGGAGTTGATTCAGGTCATTGTTTCACTTCTCCTTTTCATGTTTTTTTATGATCACCAGCTTTTTGGTTATAGAATATTATTTGCAAATAAAGGCAACTCAAAAACATGGGTTTATTTGGGTTTTGACCCCCATTACTTATACCCTTTTGGGTTTTGGCTTCCAATTAAAAACTATTGTACGTTTCACCTCATTTTTCACTTTTGGCACACTTTCTGAATAATTACCAAGGGCCAAAACCCCCAAAATATGTAGGAACTAGTTTTCAGGCGCGGGCGCTTTGCAGTCCTCATCGTATAACTAACTAAAGCTGCTCTCGTTGTAGTCCTTTGGTTTCAAAATGAAAAGGTAAAAATGTTGACAGTAATCTATTTGATAGTATCATCACCATTGGATAGCATTGTGGGAGTTTTCAAGTCCATATTGAATTAAAAAAATATAAAAAACAAAAGAAATCATTTTTAAAAGTTATCAAAGGAAACAGAGTGCTTCTCCTTAACAAAGACGTCTTTGTTATCATCAAAGAGACATGATGGACATTGTGTTGGAAAATATACAAACAGGTAATTGTTAAGTCATCTGCCACATCTCTCAAAGCTATAAAAGGAACATTATATAGACATAAACATAAACATAAACATAAACATAAACCGCTAGAATGTAAAAAGATGGTTACTACTACATTCATGGGAAATAAAACTTTGTGATGTAAATACTCCACAAACAACACGTGTATTACTTGAGAAATACAACTGTGATATATATAACCTCATTTTAAATCACATAAAGATATATACAAACAGTAGCATGCCAAAATATGGTTACACTCAAGAATTCAATCAGTTAAGGCGGGCAATATCTATCTTTGCTCTACTTTTAGTTCAATATATGTAAAAAAACAGATTAAAAAGTAATACTAAAAATATAATGCAATTCTTAATTCCGTAAGATATTACTCAAGGCTCAAACAATGATTTCTAGCCATCTACCTTTAAAAAAAAGTAGGAAACATAAAACAAATTTATAAAAATTACCCATCGCTACAGATCTTGTGAAAGGGGAATACCTAAAATCCTACAATAAATTTGTAAAGAGTGTCGATTTTTTCTTCTGCACAATTGATTCCAAAAATTTCTCTCTGCAAGCAATAATTCATACCACCAGTATTTGTATCTCCAATGTTTGTAAGCCCACAGATTCTAGACCCAGAGCTAAATCACTACTACAACATGAACCATCCAACACTCAAGGCAACAAAATGGCAGCAACAACCACTTTGGATATCATGACATGTAACCGCTAAAACCAAAGCATCATTCCAACCCATCCATCACCATACTAAACAACCCACCACCAAAATCAGCTAATCGCCGGAAAAACGAACTACTTGTCGACCACACGTGAAGCACTGCAGACAGAGTGACGGTGAGTGGTAAGTTTATGTGATAGAGAGACTCTTAGGTTTTACAGAAGAAAGAGCAACAGTTGAATGATGGAGAGGAAGGGTCGCATAGAGTCGAGAGGAGAGAGACAACAAAGAGAAGATAGTAGACGAAGGGGTTTGTTAGATAGGAAAAAACTTTTGGAATTGCGACGATTGATGATTTGAAGGACACTTTAAAACTATTAATGTCATGCCACGTGTCAATTCTTTGAGAGGAGACACCAAAATTATATTTAGATATTAGATAGAAATACATCAAGAGATATTTATTGCATGTTAACAAAAATAGAAAGCGACAAATTAATAGAAGATTAATTCCACGCCGACTAATGATTTCAACTCATTATTGCGACAAACTGATGTGTTATATATGCATTGGGTCGTGTCCGGTATCATTCAAAACACGAACTAATGCAAATCCGACATGTCAGTCTTTCACACAAAATGGGTCCGAATCCTGACCTAGAATCACTCAAAATGGGATCCAATGGGTTTCTTTCATTTGGATTCTTGCAATAAATTCGTGGTTTTTTCCTAGCATAAATGGGGAATGTGGATTGCCATTTGAATCTAACTAGTATTTTTCGTGTTAATTTGAAAACAAATATGAAGTTTTGCTTGAGATTTGACATAATCGAAAAAATGCAGTGTTCTAAAAAACGCGCCTAGGCGGCGCCAAGGCGCGAGGCTTTTTAGATACGCCAAGTTTTGGCCCTAGGCGTGGATCAAGGCGTGGTCAACGATGGTCAACGTTTTTTGGGGCAAGGCGTGAAAAAACGTGCGTTTTTTGGGGGTAAGGTGTGAAAAAACGCGAGTTTTTTAGAAGTAAGGCGTGAAAAGACGAATTTTTTTTTGTATTTAAAAAAAATTGTATTTTAATTTACAAATATTTAGACATATTTTTAAGGTATGTACCAATTTAGTATTTTAAATAGCCTTGTCATAGTAAAAAAATATTAAAATATATTAAAAAATGCCTAAACGCCTTTTTACGCCAAGACCCGCCTAGGCTTCTAAGGCTTAAGGCTTGGCCTCTACGCCTTGGTCACCCCCCGCGTTTTTTAGAACCTTGAAAAAATGTCATGTTTAGTTGAATAGAAAAAGATGAAAAGGTCTTAATATTTTCTTAATACAACAAATCAAAGTTTTTAAAGGCGGAAGGCGTGGTCGAGGCATAGAGGTCCTAAGCGTAAAAAGGCGTTTTCCCATTATTATTATTTTAATTATTCTAAGGCTAGTATTATAATAAAATAATACATACCTTGAATTTTTTAAATATATCCGTATGTTTGGTAGCCATCTTTCTCACATACATGCTCCATAATATACAAAATGTATTTCTCAACATTTAATAAGCAATATATAAAATGTATTTTTCATCATTCGATAATCAATAATCAATACAAAATGATTCAATTTAAGAAATACATTTTTCACCTTTCAAATGGAACGTATAGACTTTTGGTCGGAAATCGGTCGACAATGCTAGACTTTTTTTTTGACGAGAGCTAGAAAGAGGCAGGATACGATGTTTTGCGATACTATTTGCCTTTTGATTGTTTTGGACGGATTTTGGTCTGGTTTGTAAAAAAAAGTTTTTAAAAGGGGATATCGTTTCACTAAAGTATTTTTTTTTTCAAATAAAAGGCGCGCCTTAAGCAGCCTAGGCGGGCCTTTTAGAACATTGCAATAAATGAGAAGTGCCATTGAGTTGTAGTTATATAAAAATAGATATATATTTATATTTAGCTGAACAAGAACGATGAAAGAGTCGGACTTTTTTTTTCTAAATGTTGATAGGAGGTTTGTTGGGAATATTCCTAGACCGTCTCCATTAGTAACTTTCTAGCTACAACAGATGCTTTGTATGGTTTGCTAATGGCATAATAAAGCAGAAAGTTAAACAAGTTTGGGAATACATCAACTGTATAGTAGTGTACAACAATCTACTACTGTAAAAACGTTGAAAATCTTGGGGGAAGCTGTGACCCCCCTCAGTCCAGTCTTGGCTTTGGTCCTGTGTGTGGGAGTTTTGGGAAAACGGGTGTGTTTTTAATATGATTAAGAATGGTGTGGGCTGTTACAATGAAGTAACTGTGAGTTTGTGGGTTGGCTATAGAAATTTACATTTATATCCTATAAAATATTGTGTTCTTGTGCAGTTTGCGGGGTAATTTTTGACTCCTAAAATGTAAAGGAGCTTTAATAGCTGAAACACCTCCTGAGCATGTTTTTTTTTTCTTTCTTTCTAAAAAGCATTCGTGAATATTTGTAATGTATACTCATTGGTTTGTGCATTCGTTAGTGACTAGGGTGGAAAAATCTTAATTAATTGGGAAGCTCCCTAAATGTTTGACATATTTATCATTTTGACTAGTTAAATGCGCTCCACCTAGATACTAATGCACTCCAAAAGGTGTCATGTGCCACAAAAAATTATCATAAAGTGTCACTAGATATCTTCTTGGAGTGCCAGAGGCAGGGTACTCCGTTTGAGTAAAATTAGCAATGCCCTTTAACTTGCAAGAAAGAAATCAACATTTAGAGTTGGAGGGGGAGTGTTTTTCAAATTTGGTAACTTTTGTTATTGAGTAATTTTTTTAGCTAAAAAGTAGTGGATTCACTGTTTTATTTACGAAGTTGTTAATTTTGATTATTTAGGAAGTCAAATTTAGTTATGGGTCTTAGATCCTCCTCCTCCTCATCATTTGTGCCTTAATCCCATTATATTTTGGTCTTGGATCAATATTTCGAATTGTTGCTATTTCCAGCTTTAGATTTCGTCGTGTTTACTAGATTGTAATTTTGTATATGTCAAATTGATCCATTGAGTTCTAATTTTTTAGAATTCTTTTCATTATATAAAATATTCGTTTGGTCTCTAAATATCATATTGTTGTCTATGCCATGGAACCGAACCCAAAATAGTACCTAGTAAAAATTTGGTAGCTGAGTTGTTTGCCTATAATTAGGGGTGGACACGGGTTGGTCCGGTCCAGTTCGGGTTCAAGTTTTTTTTTGATCTGGGACCGAGATCGATCTTATTTAATTGGCCAACTGAAATTATGTTCTTTTCGATTTTGATATGGTCTTCATCGTTTCGGTCTTCCCCAAAATCAGAAGAAAAGAACACACAAATTCAATGTAGAAATTAAGCACAAATTCAGCACGAATATGGACTAGAGTTTTAAAGATCTGTTTATAGGCCGATAACTTTCCTAAAAATGGATATGAATCGGCTTTGATCCTATCCAAATCTGATCTATTGACTTCCCTAATTTCAATACACTCAAATTTTCAAATCTGTAGGTTCCAGCACTAGCCTCTAAATTTTGTAGCGGGTTCAAAAGGAGGTTGCATGCAAAGGTGAAGCTTGGTGGATAGTGTTCTAAAAAACTTATGTACTTGTACATTTAGTTCAGTGCGGTCTAAACTAAGTTTTAATGTAATGGGCCGAGGACTGGACCAATTTAGTTATTTTTTTTCTTAGACCACAAACTAGGCCGATTGTGAAAAAAACCATACATTTATTCCAATCCGAGTTGATTCGCTCCATGCGATTTTATGTCCACCCCTACCTTTGAAACATCTTCAAACCATGCTCCTAATAAAAGTAGACAAGAACGAGATCGAGCAATAAATGATTAAAAGTAGTCAATAGAAAATAAAAACCAACTTACTTTGGCCTTTTGTCTATTCAACAAAGCTTCATCATTACGAGTCGTGTTATCATGTCTTGGAGAAAATTTCCATCCTACACTTGATGAATCAAATCCAAGCTTTGGCGGCATCTCTATCTACCTGATCTATCCTATTTCGCTACCCGACAACCATCTACGCTGGTTCTCACCTATTTCAGTCTCTCCTCACCGCCTGTGCCCTCGAGAAGCATCACTAACCCGCCAATAAGTTTGTCATTGCCCACCGCCTTTGCATCCCTCTACATGGACAACGACCTAGTCCTTTTTTATCCCTTTCGCCTATGGTCAGACCTACGACGCATACTCGTCGTTTCTCCGATTGCCGTCCGACTATCTCACCGATGCTAAACCCTTATACCCGCAACCCTACCCATATTTTCCACAACCCTACCTCCCGCTCTGCAGCGCAACGTTGGGGGTCCTTCGTCTCATTGCCGACCTCACTGTCTGCCTCACTTGATTAGCTTGTTGCCAAAGACCCCCTTGCCACTATGGGATTGCATTTGTCCCTGAATCCAGGCGACCCGTGTAAAAATGTAGTTAACGCTGACCCGACTCCTAAATCTGACCAAACCGCCCTTGAAGGACTCATCTCCGACTCTCTATCCAGGTTGACGCCAAGTGAGATCACGACCAGACACCGGTTGATCTGAAGCTAGATCTAATCGCCACCACCTCGTCGCTTTCCCTTTTTCAGCATGATAAATGGTAACGAGGGCTAAGAGACCTTTGGCAAGCCTTTGAATATCAATTTACCTGTCATCCTAATTGCAAAGAATGAGGACTGTTAAGCCTTATTCACAACACGGGATCCCTGTAGTATGATGGACCTCTCGACTTGCATTGTTTTGCTACTTTCCATTAAGTCGGCCATGAGGCCGTGTTTGTCCTACACGGTACTGGGAGGAGTCCCACATAGCCACGGGAGGGGACCCACTAAGCAACCCCATGTCTTTCACCTCCAGTTGTTTGCAGTTAAGCACATGCGTCGAGGATAATCTTAAATACCTCGGCCTTAGCGAACATGCACCGACAACAGTATGGGTCACGTTTTGCGTCTATTGGAGCGAAGTATGCAGGGGGAACATACAGATTTATGTATCAACCTTTAACGAACGAATTGTGACCCACCGCGTTTATAGTTTAACTCGACGCATTGGAGTCAATGTTCGTACATAAGAGTATCTCGTGTGTAGGTTGAAAAACGAACCAAGCTACTCGAGTTCGGCTCGTGTTCGTTCGGAAAAAAAGGTCGTTCGAGATATGCTCATAAAATAAACAAGTCAAGCTTGAACAAAATTTTAAGCTCGTTATCTTATTGAGCTCGGCTAGATTTCAGCTCGATCACCAATATCCATTCTAACTAGTTTAAAATAACCTAGCTACTCGAGCTTGGCTCGTATTTGTTTGCTCAGAAGCTCGTTATTGTAAGATAATGAACAAAGTTTGAACATATTTTTAGGCTCGTTTACATTTACAAACAAAGCGAGAAACCTTAAACTCGACTCATGTCAACTCATTTTCACCCTTATTAGCGTGTGCTGTGTTCATTTGACCGTCACAAAATTTCGATCCATTTTTTACGAGTTTGGTGACAGGAATTCACTCAGCGCCGCACGCTTGACCATCGGGTTCCAAAGTAAAATGATAAGGACCTTTTCATGTGCATTCAGATGCTTTGACAATCTCCTTCACTGTTTACACTCAGACTATCTAGGTTCCTTGCACCTAGGCATGCCTAACGGAAGTCGATGAACGAGTGAGTCGCTACATTAACGCCCTCAAAACAGAGTCATCAAAACCTACTCACTAAGGCAATATCCACAATTGAAATTGCATATGATTATGTGCTCTCTGGCGGAAGGTTTTATTACACCACTATGGGTCTGGCCAAGACATTCACTACCACCCTCTCATCCCTCTCTGAGCTCCAGTGTGACCATAGATGCTTCCGTTGTCACAAGGGTAAACCGAGCCATTGAGTGCCCAACATTGCTCTCGATGGTAAAGCGTTGTCACCCAAGACCGACACCGAAGAAGTGCAAGTTGCCATCCTTGATTTGTGCATACATCTTATTGGTTCTCGACATAACCCAACGATCCCCTTCGAGTTGGAGGCGAACTCTTTTGAAAATGGGGTATGGTGTGATGCAAGGTCCCAGAGAGAGATTTACCTTTTTTCTTTTGTTGTTTTATTATTATTTTTGTTAATATCTCTAGTTACTTTATTTTGAACTCCTAATTAGAGCATTTAGTTATATAGGTTGATTTATTAAATATGGGTTAGATTTAGGTCGCCAGCTAGTTTTTATTATAAATAAGGTCAATCGCCATTCAATATATTCAATTGATTTTAATGAAAGTACACCGATATTTGTGTGTTCACAGTCCAAGTAGCAATGATTAAACATGAGAAAATGATGTGTTTTTACCGGACAATAAATCAAAATATGAGGCCTTGATAGAGGCTTTTGCCTTTAGATGCATAGGAAATAAATGTATATCCTGACTCTAGCTTGTCACAAATCAATGAATGGAGGAATGTAAGACTGCATATTTAAGGAATTGGTAAATAAATTTGAGCTAATTCATTGTCCTATAAGGAACAAGACTATATAGTCGCACTAGCCTTGACCATCAACATTGACCTAGCATTAAGGAAGCAAGGAAGAAGGAGTGGTCATAGTCATTGATCTGGCCTCGAGTTGGATGGGTCCTCTCACCAAGTACTTGGAGAATTATAAGCTCTCACTAGACAAAAAGAATGGGCATATTTGTCGTTGGGGGATAATTTTCTTTGGGCTTGGTGCTTTTGAGCTTAGCATACCAAGCCTCTAGATCGTCAATGACGACCCATTGAATCCTGATCTCTTCTTACCCCTTTCCTCCTCCGATAGGCTCCGCCGGCTACATCTTCCTCTTTTCCTTGTGAAATATTAACACAAACATTTAAATTGATGATGGGTTACAATTTTGTTGCGTTTCTAGGTTGTATGTTGCTTTTATTTTGGGTTGATATGTTTGTGATTAGGTAGACGTGTGGTTTAATTTTTTGTTCTTCAGGTAAAGTCACTTTTTCGATTTCTTCACAATTTAAAGTCAATTTTTCATACTGTTAGAATTACTTTTCTTTGCGACCTCTCACAATCCTCCTACGAGATTTCGATGACCTTTGGCAACCTCCGGCCACACTTCGGTGACCCTTAGTAACCTCCGGCGATACTTCGGTGACCTTCGGCTAGAGTGGCAATCTTTGATGAGCTCCGACGAGGTTCGTTTGTGACTCCGGTAAGGATAACGACTTACGGATTTCTAGTGGGATGCCACCTGACAGTGACAAGTTTCTAGGGTACTTATTTCCTAATTAATAAAATTTGCTAGAAAAAATAGACGAGTGACTTCTTGGAGCACAAGTAAATAAGGTTAACTAGATGCAAAATGTACAGAGACTAAACATTTATAGATTTGATTAGATTCTCTAATATGTATATTTAGCTAAAAATTACCGGATGCGCTGATTTGATTATTGAGAATTGAAGGTTGTTGGTTTTGATTATTAAATAGTGCAAATTTAATTACTGGCCAAGAGTTGTTAACTTTTGATTTTATCATAAAAGGTTGCTCCCGCTCCCTCTGTGTGCAATTTGTTTATGGTGAGGGCTCAGATCATTCAGGCTCATGTAGGCCTAGACTAATTGGCCAAACCACATAATTTCAACTTCAAACTTGGAAAGCCTCGTCTATTTCCCAACTTTTGCACCAGTTATGTGATTCAGATTAGTGTAAATGTGATTCAGTAATGTGGGGATGCAGATGCAGAAATGTATGCTCAATCACTTGCACGTGGAATTGGAGGGCTAGTTGAAATAGAAAATCCCCTTGTCGTAATTAAATTTAATATGATTAATGTCATAAATGCATTTTGGAGGTGGGAATCGGGAAAATAATATTTTAATTTGAAGAAAATAATTTTTCTCACTGCCTATCTAATTATTTAGTTATATAATGGTAGGTAATGGGTGGAGCTGTGTCTGTAAAGAAAGCATTGGTTGCCATTGCCCAGCGTCTTCAAGATAGGCCACCTACTGAAAGAGTACCAGCAGATATTCCTGACCCACAGACACCGTTTCTTCCTCAACATAGTCCCTTGTCGCCACCTTTGCCTGGCAATTCATTTGATTATTCTTCAGCAGGGCATTCACTGCCGGTAAAAATAGACAGAATCCTAACCATGGATGAGGAAAGTACTCAACTGAAAGTGGTATTTAGATTGCTTTGTTCTTCTAGTACAGTTGGGGGACTAATTGGTAAGGGTGCAACAATTGTTAGAGCTTTAGAAAAAGAAACCGGCGCTTCTATAAAAATTGCAGATCCTGTATACTGGTCTAAGGAGCGCGTTGCCACTATATCTGCCATGGAGGTTTTGTCACTCTGGCATTGAAATTCACCACTAATTTGCACGATGCTGTTAGCAATTTTTCCTTGTATTTGTTGTCTTCTTTTTTAATTGCCTATTGTCACAACCTTTGCAGAGCCCAGGAAAATTGTACTCGCCGGCACAAATCGCTGTTATCCGTGTTTTTGCTAGATCAGTGGAGATTGGCATTGAAACAGGGCTTGTTTCAGGCTTGGGTAACGAGGAAACTGTAACTGCAAGACTTCTCGTTGCATCAAACAAAGTCCGTTGTTTGATGGGTGGAGGAGTTGTTGCTTCAGATATGATTACTGTATCTGGTGTTGCAATACAGCTACTGGAAGGGGACCTCGTCCCAAATTGCGCTTCAAAGAATGATAGGGTAGTACAGGTGCATTTATTAACTACAACTATTTATCTCCACAGCTCAATGAATCACATGTTTATAAGGATAGGCTTCGCTTGCTCTTTATTGACCTATTATGGTTGGTGGGGTGAAAGTAGGAAAATCGTTGATCCATACTTTTCTTGTTTTTGTTTTTTGCCATTGTTGAAGCCTCCCCTTGGTAATGTTTATCTCGCCCCTTCGGCAATATAAAATTCATTCCGTTTAGTGCTTATATTTCCCATCAAGTATGGAAAATACCTCTGGGCTCAGTTCCCAAAGGGGATCCACCCCCTAACGGGGGCGGGGAGAAGGGCGTGTTTTGAATGGCCGGGATGGATTCTCCACCCTTCAGGATCACACATGTAATGAAAATATATATTTTTAAGTTATATAAATACAATGAGGCTAAACATAATTCAATCAAGAACATACCCATTTTTAAAATACTAAAAATTTGATTTTTTTAAAAACTAAACTTGGTATGGATAATCTCCATGCTGAGAAGATTATCTACAAAAAAAAATCATCAAAAAATTCAGCCCCTCAAGTGGATGAGATGATGATGAAAAATTTGAACGGTCATAAATGCACATATATACCAAATCTTTATTTCACCCTTTAAATGGTTGAATTTAATGATGAGTTTTTTGGTAGATGATCTCCTTATTATGTAGATCGTCTATACCAAGTTTGGTTGATAAATTCATTTTGATATGAATCGAGGTCATTTTTGTTATTTTGGGAATATTAGTAGTTTTATTTTTCCTTTATTTTTTGTTATAGTATCTTCTTTTGTTTTGTTTTAGTATTAAAGGGTTATGAGTAGTAATGACATTTTTGTAATTAGGGCCTTAGTTTGGAGCCTAAGCTGCCTCCTCCCTTTCAAATACTCACGTATAAACCTCATTTGAGGTAACTTGAATTTTGAAATAGAAAAGAGTTCTCTCTCTAAAAGTGTGTGTGTGATATTTTTAGGAGCCTTTTGACGGGTGGTTTACGTCAAATTGGTATCAGAGTGGGTGAAGCTCCACATTAGTGTATCGGTCACTACTCTCAATGGCTCCCAGAAAATCCAAACAACAACATGATGAAATTCAAGAGTTGAGGTAAGGGTTAGGGCACAAAATGGATCAATAAGCCCTAGATTTCAACAAGAAATTTGACGCGCTCATCCAACTCCTCTCTACGAAACAACAATCAACCACAATCACCTCCACCTCCCCTCAAGTCTTACCCACTGCTATCGGACCCCAAACCCATTGCCCACCCCACCCTGCTACCCCAATACCACCCTACTCCAATCGCCCAACCTCCAGCTTCATCCCCATACCAGCCGACCCACTAAAACCTAATCCCGATCTTGTCATCCACAAAACAGACCCCCGCCGACCTGCTTCTGACCCGGGGAAACCTCCAGAGGTCATTCCACCCACCGCAAACCCCCTCGGCTCCCTGCCCCTCCTCTCACAGTAGTCCATACCCCGAAATATTCCCCAACTCATCCCGGTCCAAACCCGTCCTCCCTCGTTGGATCATCCACCCAAAACCAGCCCCTACCATACCCACCTAAATTTTTTGGCACCTCCACCTCATTTCAGCGCCCGAGCCTATTTCATCCACCCACCGGACAACCCGAATCATCCATGCACCCCGTTGGATTGTTTGATTACCACGGGAGCCTGGACCATCATTTTGGGACTCCCGACCACGGTTCACACCACCAACACGATCCCACCATTCTCCTTAAACCCTGGCTAGCCACCCACCCTAACCCTCCACCTTTGCATCGTACGCTCTCCCACCACGCCCTCTCAGTACTCCATTTTGGTTCCTCTTCATCCTCCTTCGAGTTCGGGGATAGCCATCCCAGTATTTTAAAGTGGATACCTTCACCCCCACCCGATGCCTAGCGCCATACTCCACTTCGAGATCGGCACTATTTCTATTGTGGTGCACGCGCCCTCACTATCCCCCAACATCTCCCGTGTCCCAGCATGGCCAGCCTCTTCATCCATCGCATGCACGGATGCCACCTCCTCCTGCTGATGTTGTTTCGCCTGTGCCAGGTGACATGATGAGCCTAGATACTCATCAGGACGAGGGTCCTCTCTCTATGGCCCTTCATCTGTTTTTCCGGAGTTTGCACGAGAATATCCGCATAGACGTGCCCATGTTTGACCACGATTCTCTCCAGATGCCATGGTTGATCGGTTAACTTCGATGGAGACAGTTTTTGAGTACAAGCGGGTTGTGTTCTCCTCGCAGCCACCAAATTCTAGGGATTTTCCCGGGTCTGGTGGAACGACCTCTGCTACCGCCGCATGGCGGCCGGATTGCCTCCTATTCAGACTTGGCTTGAGCTGAAGGCCGCTCTCCAGGCGTCCTTCATCCCACCTACCAACGAGGGTGACCTCTTTGCTCGCGTTCAATCTCTCAGGCAGGACACCTTATCGGTAGTGGAGTACACAGATCAATTTCAGCTTCTGTGCACCAGAGCTCGCCTTCTCGAGATGGAGGATCAGCGGATCAGTCGCAATTTATTGGGGTTGCATCCGCATATTCAGCACGATCTCGGTCTGAGGGAAATACCGACTTCCTTGAGGGCGGTCGAGTACGCGGCCAAGGTCGAGGCTTATCACACAACGCCCGCAGCTCTCTCAGTGTCATGGGCTCCGCTTATGCTGATTTTTGCCTTAGTTCCTCCTCCAGTGGCATCTTTAGTTCCTATTTCCATTACTCCCGCTGTTCCACGTCCAGGACCTCTTACCTTCCTACCTTCCGGTTCTACAACTGTGGCAATGTTAGGCACCGAACTTCTGTTGCTCTCTCCTGCGACGCCGCACATTATGGACGATGGATTATCCACCTGACTATTTGGGCGCGTCCGAGGAGCTCCCCCGGCACGCCTTGATCACTGTCTTGGAGGGTGATTTCGTTAGTCTTCCCCTTTGAGTTCGTGGACGAACTCTTTTCAAGGAGGGGAGATTGATGTGAATCGAGGTCATTTTTTGTCATTTTGGGCATATTAGTAGTTTTATTTCTTATTTTATTTTTCCTTTATTTTTTGTTATAGTCTTTTCTTTTGTTTTGTTTTAGTATTTAAACGGTTAGGAGTAGTGATGGCATTTTTGTAATTAGGGCCTTAGCTTGGAGCCTAAGCTACGCCTCCATTATAAATACCCACTTTGAATACGCCCCACTTGTAAGCCTCATTTGAGGTAGACTTGAATTTTTGAGGTAAAATAGAGTGTTTCTCTCTCTAAAAGTGTGTGTGTGATATTTTTTTAGGAGCCTTTTGACGGGTGGTTTACGTCACATTTTTTCAGTATATTTAAAAATTGGTATGTTCTTTAGGTACCTTCAAAAATTGGTATGTTCTTTACATAAAGATTATTTTTAATTTTATTTTAAATGTGTGGCTAAGACCAAATCCTCTCTCTCTCTCTCTCTCTATATATATATATATATATATTAACAAATAATTAAGATCAAATGTGAAGTTGTCTACCTTTGATTAATTGGGTAAAGAATAAATAGTTTTTTTTTTATAATAACACATTTGGGTTTCAGGAGGGAACCTCGGTAGAGTCGAGGATGGGGATTCCTCTCTCCGAATTAGTGGGTCCAGTAGAGTGAAAATTCAAGCGGGGACGGGGATTACTCCCCTGACCCTACCCGTCCAATTGCCATCCGTACTTTCAAAAATGATTCTACTTCGAAAATAATAATGAGACCCTCTTCTGTTCTCCATTTGGAGTAGTCCAAATATATGACTTCTATTGTGGTGCCTTGCAAGCCCACGTGGTTAGTAAAACACGTTACAATAAATATAGAGTAAGTCCGTACTTTTACAGTAGGTCTACCTCTTCCCCTAGTGTTACCGCTAATATTAACCAAATCACTTATTCGGGCACTTGTTTATCTAGGTTTGATATGGGTCCAATACGATCCAAGACGATGTTCTCAATATTTCTACTGCTTCACAAATATGTTCATTTTCAATTTTTCCTTTTTAATTTTACCACACATGCATCTTACCACCACATCTCTACCTTTCTCGTTTTTTGAACATGTTGCTTGTTGGTTGCTCAATACTTTATCCCATATAGTATGTTTGGTCCGATAGCCGTCTTATAGAACTTCCCATTTGATTTCATAGGCTCTAGTAGCATATATACAGTTGGCCTAACTTACTATATTGGTTTAATCTTACAAAAATCTTCTTCCCAATGAAGTCTAAACAACAAAAATGATCATTTTAGGTATCTCTTAACCCTCAAGTTTCATTACATTTCCATTTGTGCTCTTACTTAGTGCTATTATTTCAAACCCGCTTGTATCAATGGTTTCTTTCCACACTTCTAATATAACAACCCCACTTTAGTTTTATTAACGAAAACATCATCTGCGAGCAGTAAACATCACGACAAATCATCTTGTATCTTCCTGTTAATTCATCCATAACTAGAGCAATAAATAAGAACTTAGAGCATATTCTTGATGTAGGTGCATAACCATTGGAAATTCGCTACTTTTTGTTTGTTTTTTGTTGTTACTATAGCCACACAATCCTGTAATAAACATAATTGATCATATCAGTATATCTACTATGAACACATGTTTATGTAAACTCACCATATTATATTTTTAGGGATGTTTTCTATACTGAAACTTTTGAATAGCTAAGAGTCTTGTATAACAATGAATTAATAAAGAATATATTTTTATATATGGCCTTAAATTTGCTTAATTTAATATTTGGGTTCATGTTAGAGACAAGTTAGGGCATATATGTTTAAAGTAAATTAAATTTCTTTCAAATTAATCTATCCTAAAAACTGGAGTATTCACAGATTCCTAGTTTTAAATCAAGTTTTCCATTGGAATTGATCAAAATTGCGTTAGATTGTACCATACCCTAAACTTCTATTATAAATATTATTCAAGTGGATGCATCTCAGAATAGATATAGTGCTTAGCTTCACCACATGATCCCTCTAATTGGACGAGGGATGGGTTATTTAGTGATAATAACAACACAATAAGATATAAAGTGGTTCAACTCCTCAATTGAGGGTCCTCAGTCCACTTTTAAGGTGCTCTCTCTCTATATCTTTTATGGAGATAAATATTACAATCATGACACCCCGAAGGTGGTAGTCTAAGGTGTTTATGATGAGGACAAAACCTTTTGGGTGCAATTGATTGACACCTCTAAGTACTTTCAACTTACTCACTCAGTTTTTAAAAGACCAGAACTACTACTTTCACTGGGTACAGAGAGTTAACTACATGTAAAACAGTGGGGGAATGAGCTCTCTCTCTCTTTTGCCATTGCCATATGATGGCAAAGGTGAATAGTTTGAATCTT
The DNA here is from genome assembly GCA_949130495.1 of Sambucus nigra. Taxonomy (NCBI): domain Eukaryota; kingdom Viridiplantae; phylum Streptophyta; class Magnoliopsida; order Dipsacales; family Adoxaceae; genus Sambucus; species Sambucus nigra. Next base: position 149,951,846 of record OX422207.1, read on the forward strand.
CCTTTAAGCCATCTCCAAGTAATCTCTTTATAGGAACTACCTTGGGATCGTGGAATGTGACGCCAGTAGTGTGGTTGTCATGCCCTGAGGTTTGCCGGCAGCAGGGGATGTGGTGGAATGTTGGTGGAGAGCTCCAAGGTGATGGGTAAAAGTTAGTGATAACATTAAATATTAGTGTATCTAGTGAGTGGAGATTGGTAATTGTTGTAATATAAGGCTACTTTAGTCCTTTGAGCTTATAGGGCTATTTTAGCCTTTTAGCAAGTCTTGTAAAACCTATATATAGGCCTCTCTTGTAACATACATTTTATACATTTACAATGCGAGTTATTTCCTTCTTGTGATTACTAGTTGGTATCAGAGCCAAATGCTTTCTTCATCTTGTTCCGCCTTCTCGGCGGGCGGCTGTCCAGTCAAAGAGTTTCTTTGTTCTTCTAAGTTTCTCTCCAAATCTCCCCCCCCCCCCCCCCTCGAAGCTTTCTAGTTGGCTGAAGATTTATGATGAGTTGGGTTGGGTTCTCTACGACTTTGAGTTGATTCGATTAATGGTTCGTCAAATTTTGTGCGAACTTGTGTGGAGTCTATGGTTTTGGTTCATCGGGGCTTTGGATGGTTGTACCCAAAGTGATGGATTTTGTGCCTTGTGGGTTTGAAATGACCCGAAGGTCCGTCAAAAGGGGAGGTTGTAGTGCTGAAGCTCCCGAAGAGAAGCAGCGGGCTTTCTATCAGAGGCAGTGGGAAAAGGATAGAGCCTTATGATGCTATCATGCACCAGTAGTTGTAGTCTCCGTGAGGAAAGTGTTGGAGTGGAGTGTCCCCCTCTTTTTTCCATTAGGAAAAGGCCTTTGGAGAGACCCACGACGGAGCTCTGGCCAGGCCAAAGGGGGCCCAAACAGTCCCCAGGCATCAACACCCATTTGTATTTCTCAAACACTAGATTGGGTTTTTAAAGATGGTGCCAAAATTGTAAACTATACCCACTTTGCCCCTTCTTTTTATCCAACCTACTTCGAAAAATCACCCAAACACCCTAAAAATTTATGTTTCAGCCCCTACTTTTTCTGGAATTTCCAAATCTGCCCCAAAATTTTCATAAATTATTTTTTAGCTCCTCAACTTCTGAAATTTGCATCTTAGCCCCTGAAAATTCTTTAAATCCCCAAATTTGCTCCAGAAATTTTCAGAAATCATTTTTCAGCACCCCAACTTTTAGCTGCTAGTCTTTTTGAGATTGGGCTATTTGGGCCTAAAATTTGGACCCTTGTTCTCTATTATTTGGGTTGGTGCTAGAGATATTTTTGGGCTATTTGGGCCTAAATTTTGGACTCGTGTTCTCTATTATTTGGTTTGGTGCTTGAGATATTTTTGGGCTTGAGTTCCTGCTAATATTTGGGCCATTCACATGCGGTTTTTTGGGATGATACTTTGGAGTTAAGATATTATGTTTACCATAATTTTTTATTCCTCTTCGGTGCTTATCTCATAACTTGTCCACTCGGCTCCAACTTCAAAGTTCGTGGATGAGCTTTTTGTTGAAGGGGAGGGTGACGAGAATAAGGAGAGTGCGGGGTTCGTGTGCTGGATACACGAATTTGGGACAGGTTTATGGGTTGGTTTATGTTTTTGAAAAGTGGATCACCCCACTTTTCAGTGTCTTATAGGAGGAGTTGAGGGTTATTCTTCTTGGTCAGTTTGCTCGGGCATTTCGATAAATGACGAGTCTTCTTATTTTGGTTCGAGAAGCTTATATGGTCATCCTACGTCGCTTACTTTTGGGCCGATTATCTTATTATTTGGTAGCATCTTTTGTCATTTGATATTGGCAACCCTCAAATTGATGTTGGTTCGCTTTGCCGATGGCCGTATAATTGCTGTACGCAAGAGATCGACTCTTTCATTTTTTGGTCCATATGGTTTGTGAAGTTTTGTTTCATCGGTGCTTATATGCAATTGAAGGTATTCTTCACTCCTTTTTCATCTCTTGCGATCTAGAGATTATTTGCCATTGCTTTGTTACATCGATCGGTTTGGTTTGAGTTGTTCGATGGCATTGTGTTGGCTGGATTGACCCGTTTTTTATCTTGGGATCAAATTTCAATTTGTGGTCTGATTTGAGGAATCCTATATGTTACTTGATTTATGGTCCATTTGGATTCAGTTACTCGGATTGCGTTGGCCGGATTGGCTTGGTTTCGTCACGAGATCAACTTTTGGTTTGTAGGCCGATTTGATTTGTTCGGTGGCATAGTGTTAGTTGGATTGACCATTTTGTCTCGCGATCAACTTCATATGTGTGGGTGTCCGTTTTGACACATGTATTGTGATGGATATTATTCTCACCTTTTGTGCGTTGAATTTTAAAGGGTAAATTGGTTTCAATTTCACACCTCTTTCAATTTGAGGGGGAGTGTTGGAATATCAGTTTAACAGGTGTTGGGATCTCCCGAGAAGACTTCATAAGTTATGCATCCTTGTGAAGGTAGCCTTCTCTTCTTTTACTGCTTCTATGGCAAGCTTGTCTTGGTTGATATCTATGCGCCAGCTTGAGGGAGAGTGCTATAATATAAGGCTACTTTTGCCCTTTGAGCTTATAAGGGTATTTTAGTCTTTTAGCAAGTCTTGTAAAGCCTATATATATGCTTCTCTTGTAACATACATTCTTGTAACGCCTATATACAGGCCTCTCTTGTAACATACATTTTATACATTTACAATACAAGTGATTTCCTTCTTATAATTTCTAGTGTAATACAATTATGACCAATCCGTCATATTAAGATAGAGAGTTGCTTGGCCTTTCCATCACGGGTGACCAAGTATGGTGATTTGAGTGACTTCATGGTTGAGTGGAGATGGATTCCACCATTGTTTGAGGTTGGCGAAGCTTTACTAAGGAGTAATAACCAGAGCTGGACCTTTGCGAAGCATTTTGGGGTTTGATTCATGTGCAAGATCAATGTGGGTGGTGGCGAGGGGCTAAGGGGACCATGGAGAAGGCTAGATTAGGGGCTAAGAGAGATGTTTGCTGGAGACCTTAGTTGGAACCTTAGTTTCCATAAGAAGGTTCATTGGAGAATTAGGAGCTTGGCTTGCAGCTTGTCGAATGAGGTCTTTGGAAGTTCTTAAGTGTATAATATGATGTCTCTGACGGAGGCTTGGGGACGTGCGTATCTCATATAATCATCACAAGTACATAAACTTTTTTATATTTTGTGAAGACGCATAAGATGTTGGGAAATTACACTACATTAAACTTGAGAAGCACAAATAGAATATAAACAACACAAATAAAGACAAGTATTTAATGTTTCATAAATAAGTTTGATAGACGGGAAAACTATAATGGAATCTTCCACGATATCAACAATAGGAAGGGGATGATGGAAGAAGAGGGAAATAATGTCACTACCACGTAGGGGTGTAAGCGGTACGGTTTGGTCGGTAAATAGTAGATACCAATACCAAAACCAAATTTTGGATTGTAAAATCAAACCGTATCAGTTTACCACCCGGTACACCCATCAATACCAAAACCAAACCGGCCGGTATTTCGTTTTTTTTGGTAATTTCGTTTTTTTTTTGTTTCAATAAATTCTGGTTTCTTCTGGTTTTTTCTGATTTCGGTAAATTCTGGTTTTTTTTCTGGTTTTGGTAAACGGCACTAAAAGCCCCAAAAAACTAAAAACAAATCCAACCAACTTTTTTAAATATTAAAACCAAAACTAAAACCAACTTTTTTCTGGTTTCGGTAAATTCAGTACGGTAATTTTGGTAAAGTCGGTACAATACGGTAATTTCGGTACGTTTTTTTCTGGATTCGATAAATTCGGTACGGTACGGTCATTTCGGTACGGTTTTTTCTGGATTCGATAAATTCGGTACAATAATTTCAGTAAATCGGTTTTTAAATATTAAAACCAAAAGCAACCCACCTTTTTGCGGTAATTTCGGTTTCGGTAAGACCGGTTTCTGGTATTTTAATATATGACACCAAAACCATTTTTTTTTGGACCAAAACGGTACGGTACGGTAAAAAACCGTACCGCTTCCACCCCTACTACCACGCTAACAAGAAAATTTTGGAACTTGTGAGAGAAAGCACTTGATGGAGTCCAACTTGTAAAGATGGGAAGGGGTTACTCATGCATCATCTTTTTGGACAGGGACAAGTTGTTGTGGGTGGTTGCTCATCTAAAAGAGTTGGATGGTTCTAATAACTACTGTTTTAAAAGGCGAAATGAGGCTCGCCTCGAGGCGAGGCGTTAGGTGGGCGGACCGAGGCTTACGCCTCTACTGTATTATCCGAGGCTTGCGCCTTTTGTGACTGAGGCTTACGCCTTGAGGCTTTGCGCCTCCCGGCTGTTGAGGCTTTGCGCCTCGAAGCTGGTGAGGCTTACGCCTCATTTTTCTCTCTCCTCATTAAGGGTAAAAGTGGTCAAAAGTTCAAAAAAAATAAAAAAAATTTACATATCGTTTCCAACACAAAACAAGTCTTTGCTGCCTAAAGATAATTCCAACCCAAAACCCTAGCCGATTGTATCTTTTACGCTGAACCGAAGGTAATTTCAATGTCTTCTTTGTATTATCTATGCCGATGCGTCTTTTTTTGTTTTTTCTACCATAAATATATATATATATAGCAGGACAGGGGGGTGGGAAAAAAAAAAATAGGGATTTAGCGTAAAATAAAAAAATAGTAGTACAGAGGATGGCAAAAAAATAGGGATTTAGCGTAAAATAAAAAACAGAGTATTCATATATATGTTTTTTTATTTTACGCTAAATCCCTGTTTTTTTTTGCCATCCCCCTGTCCTGCTATATATATATATATATATATATATATACATAAACTGTCTTATTTTTTTTGCTATATTATTTTAGCGAGTTGTCAGTATTATGGATTTCTTTTGTCGTGACGGTTTAATATGTATTATGATGATGACAGGATGGTGTTATTATTTGTATTGTGTTGTGGAATCGAGTTTACATCGTTTGTTTTCATGATAGATGTGACACATATTATGTTCCTCGTTTAATTATTATTTTTATATCATTTTTAGTGATTTTCGTGGAAAAAAGTTTAGGCTTACGCCTCGGTCTGCCTCGAGGCTTACACCTCGCCTCACAGAGGCAAGACGCCTCAACTACGCCTCGCGCCTTTTAAAACATTGCTAATAACAAGGTTTGGGACAAAAGGGACGATATCGCTTTGTCACTGGTGTTCTCTGAACTCTCTAATTATTTTAGGGGAAATACAATTGAAAGGGAGTAGAGGTCTATTATAATCCCACAGTCCCTTAGTCATGGGGTTGGGGGGGTGTTGTCAAATATTCGAACTCTCTAGTGAGTTTAGTAGATTTCTTTTAGTGGAAACACAATTGAAGGAGAGTAGAGGCTCTATTATATTCCTATATCCTATAGTGTCCCCTGGTCATGCGGTTGGGGGATGTTGTAAAATATTTGAGCCTTTTTCTGGAAAGCAATAGTAGGATGCAGTTAATTCAATGTTAACCATCTGTTCTTTAGTTTAGAGTATGTAAAAAGCCTAGGCATGGGATGTCGACGCTTGAAGGTGTACATACGTCTTTTTTTTTAAAGAAGCTCAACGGATCCCATGGCCAAAGAAGTCTCTCGACAATTAGTTATACCAATATGCTTAATGTTGACATTGAGGTGGACACTTGCTCTTATGGTGATTGGCTTGAATTCATGCATAGATGTATTATTGGGCGTGTTGGAGCTCCAGGTAACCCTCATCCATCGTTATGATCCATGGAGGAGCGGGTGGTTGTACGTTTGTAAATCGTGTAGGGTAGTTAAGGTTTTTGAAATGCTTGAGAAGCCATTTTTGTTTGAGTTCCCATCAAGTATGAGGCGAAAAGGATTCTTATGCAGAAAGAGTGGCTTCACGAATGGGATCCCTTTGTTTTTTGGATTTTTGGCATCCATCGACGTTATGTCAAAGATAAATAAATATGTGCTCGCAATTTGAACCAAGGTTGTAGGTGTGTTTACATATTTATGGTGTGAAGACATTTTTAGAGCCATTGGGGACCGATGCGGTGGCTTTTTAGCTGTGGATGAAACGATAACAAACCTGACTCTGGTGTTTGATAATTCATCTCCTTCTCGAGTGTTTGATTTCAACAGTTCCTCATATTGGCTTGGGTGATTGGGTCTTCTTAATTTAAGGTGGAAGCTACTAAGATAAATCTTTCTCGTAGAATAAATGGCTCAGTTTTTTAGTACGGAGAAGGGGGAGGCCTCATTTGCATGGGTTATTAAACGTTTGAGGTGAGTTGCGATGGTGGTGGGAGGATATAGGTGTCAGATGGAGAAGGGAGGTGGATTTCACGCGTGTGGTAAGGGAGTGGGGAAGCTGGAGGCGATAAAGTGTGGGATGCCTCTTTATTCATTTGGGGATATGTTAACTTTGTCCCTTATTCGTCGGGATATAGTGGATTAGACGAGCTCTAGACATTAGAGTCATGAGAGCGTTTTCATATTTTATTTTCGAGATAGAACTATTGGATAATCTGTTGGGGGGAGGACCTTATACATGGTTTAGTAACTAGGATTCTTAAACCGTTTCTTGGTTGGATTGGTTTTTGTTGCATAATTTAGAATTCTTCTCGTGTGTGTCCCAAATATGTCTTCCCAGGTTTGTTTAAGATCATATTACCAACTGTGAGTCATATGGTTGAAGGAGAGTGATTTTGGGGAGAGGCTCTGTTAACGGCGGTCATAATAGCGGGTGGATGGAATGTAAGCTATGTGCTCGTGAAGCAGTTGAAATTACTAAGGAAAATATGAAGAAATGGAATAAGGAGACATTTTGGAAGGTTAATGTTTGTATTGAAAGACGATTTGAAGATTAGAGAGCTTGATGGGAGTGAGATGCTCGAGAATTTATTGCGGGATGAGTGGCTCTAAGAGAAATGAGGTGAAGGGGGATGCAATATGAAGATGTTAGGGGAGGAAATCTTTTGACACCATGAGGCTGTGCCCTTTGGCTAAAGAGGGGGGGGGGGGGGGGGACAAAAGCACGTAGACTTTCATATTTACCAATTCTTATTATAGGAACAATCATATTGGTAAGGTGGTGGCAGATGAGTCACTCTTTAAGGAGGATGATGATATTAAGGGGGTTATTCCCAATTTTTAAGCGCTTTAATACGAATGAGTGGAGATCAACTCTCAACGAGGTGGATTTCGATTATAAGTCTAGAGTTGATTAAGAGTGGTTGGAGAGGCCATTTTCATAGGCGGTAGAAGTGTCAAAGTCTATGTCCACTTATCAAGCACACTGTGGCATTCTTTCAAGAGTGCTGGACAGTGGTCTTACATTCTATGCTAACGGTTGATTTGGAAAAAGGATTTAATTGGTTATTCATTACACATGTCCTGGAAAAGAAAGAAGAATGTGACTAATAATATCGAAGGTCAATTTATTTGGTGGGAAGGGAGTTGTCGATGCTATTGAGTCAGATTAGAAATCTTGGATGCAGTCTTGATAGAGAACGAATGTGTCAAGCACGTCTCAAGAGCTCGGTCTCATAAGTTGTTTGCAAGTTAAGACATTGAGAAAATGTATAATATGTGAACCGAAACTTTGTGATTTACATTCAAGACAAAATGGGTTTGGGTTAAAGTGGAGTTGGTGAATGTTTAGCTGCATGCCTATTGTTGGGGCTCATCACGAAGAGCCCATTTCTACCTATTTGTTTATTTTGGTGATGGAAGCTTTACGTAGTGATGTATAGGCAGGCAACATGGGGTAGTGCAAATGGTTTTGAGTAGGCATGAGAAAACGAGTACCCGGTCACTGTGATTGTGTCTCATCTATTGTTTGCAGATGATACCATTACTATTAGTGGAGCTACCATTACTATTAGTGGAGCTGACTGTGGTATCTGAGGCTTATCCTTGTGTTATTTGAGTCATGTTCACGTATCAATATTTGGAAGAGTGAGATTACATTCCACTTGGTGCGGTGTGATCAGGAGTGTGAGAGGCTTTTCGGGTCATTGATGTAAGGTTAGATCTCTGCCTTCGTATTTTTGAATGCATCTGGGTGAAGCTTAACCCCAAAGCAATCTGGGAACTGATGTTAGAGAGGCATGATAGTTGACATTCATGGTGGAAAAGGGGATACTCGTCTAAGATTGGTTTGTTGGCGTTAATTAAGATCACATTGATGAGTCTCCTCATTTACCTATGTTCTAAAAAGCGCGCTTAGGCGTGAGGCGTGGGAGAAACGCCCCTCATATGCCTTATGCGTGGTAAAAGGCAGTCAACGCACGTGTAAGGCGTGATCAATGGCGCCAAGGCGTGTTAATGAACGTTTTTTTAATGCTTTAGCAAAACGACGTCTTAAAGACTTTTTTTTAACAAACCGAACTAATATGTAGTCTAAAACGATCAAAAGACAAACGTGAACCCAAACCTCTCTGCCTCATTCTACCTCTCGTCCATAAACAAACCCTTGCATTGTATACCAACTTCCGACCAAGCCCCTCTCCGTCTCCGATCGACTTCCGAGCAAAACCTCTTAGCCCCCGACCCATTTTGGACTCCGACTCGCTCATTTCTGACTCCAACCTTTAGATTTTATGTTATATCTCTCTTTTCTCATTTTTTCTGGCTAATCACTACAGTTTTTTTTTTTGTTTCCCTATTTTCAGCGCTAAGTTTGACTCCGAAATGAAAAATATAAATACTTCAAGTGTTTTTTGTTTCCTATTAAGTTTTGACGATATAAATACATTTAATATTTTTTTCCTCTTTGTTTCAATTATACATTTCTTATATTGAACCATTTTGTATTTTTGATTATTTATAATATTGATAATTGAATGATGACTACCAAACCTACGGATATATTTCAAATTTCAAGTTATGTATTATTTTATTATTTTACTAGCCTTAGAATAATTAAAAAAATACTAAAAAAAGGAAAGCGCCTTTTTATGCCCAGGCTCCTAAAGCTTGAGGCTTGACCTCTACGCCTCGACCACGCTTCGTGCCTTTTAGAACTTGTCATTTACTAGCCTATATATTTTGCCTCTCATGGTGTCTTTCAGAAAGAGAATGGAGAAGTATATGAGGGATTTAAACACAATTTGGTGCAATGTGAGGATGCATGTTTCGCTAGGAGGAGGGGAGCTAGGATTAGGAATTTAGAAATGTTGTTATAAGACTTTTCTTAGGAAATGGTTGTGAAGATTTCCAGCGGATGAGGATTGATTTTGGATTTTGGTTTGGTGGCATTCAAAATAGGGGATGGGAGGAGGATATGATTTTGGCAAGATGTTTGGTGTTTGTGAGGAGTCACTAGAAAGTAAATTTTTCCGTAACTTTTCAGATTTTGCACATAGAGGGGGCTTGATCAAGGATTTTGCAACTTTGGGATGGGTAGATTCTATGCGGTGGAGGGTATTGGACCAAGGGAGCAGGGGTGATACGATATTTGTGTGGATTTTTTTTTTTGCGTGTGTTTGTGGAGAGCAAGAGAGGGAGAAGGATGGCTAGTCGCGGGTTTTGTAAATAGGAGGGAGAGAATGGATCATATTTTGTTTCATTGTGCGACTGCGAGGGCTTTGGGATATTAATTTCTCCCTCGTCGCCTTGAGTGGGTGGTGCCTGATACATTTGTTAATTTGCTAATGGCTTGTAGAAGTGGTGTGGTAGGGAAGCTAGTTCAAAGGTATATGAAGGTGACCCCACGCTGCGTTATGTGGATGTTATAAAGGGACCAAAATAGGAGATTCTTTGAAGGGTTGCACTTGCACCAGCACGGGTGAGGTTTGCTTTTTTGAGCATGTCATTTGGTTCAGAGAGGGGTTTCCTTTCTCTGCTGTTCATATTATTGAATTTTTTGGGGAGCTTGGTGCAAAGGAGGAGTATTCTTTTTGTTCCGTATCATTTGTTGTGAGCTTCCTAGGGGAGTTATTTATGGGTTTCTTCCCATTTTTTTTTGTGTATACGTCCTGCATACAGGGTTCTGCCGCTTTCTGGGTTACTTTTTTAATTTAGACTCTTCATTCTTTGTAAAAAAAATAAAAATAAAAAACATTTCAAACAGAATAGCTATGGGTTTTCCCACACTTGAAGTTTACATTATACGGGGAGAGGATAATTATTTAAGGCGCATAGCGCACCAAGGCGTCAATGTCTCCCTAGAGCCTAGGTGCAAGACGAGGTGCGTGCCTAATCGAAGTGAAACGCACATTAAACAAATCCTGCAAAAATTGTATATTTATAATAATGAGATTATTATATGATCAAAAATTTGAAATTTACAACATAAATTATAATCAAACAAGGTTAGGAAGAGACACATATGAAGATTGATATACCATATGAAAAAATAAATAATCAAATAACAATTTAATTATCAAATAATCAACATAAGCAAAGAAATCAATATATTTAAAACAGATATACACCTATGTGTGAAAAGACTAAACAAATCAATTAGAGATCCAACAATGTTTGAGTTTTTTTTTTTCTTTTTCTTTTGCCTAAGTAGGACTAGTGAGAAAAAAATATCAACTTAGGCTTGACTTTGGTTAGTTTTGGGGTGGGAAATGGTTTAATTCTCCACATTTCATTGGCAAAATCGCAATGTCTATGAATCGGTCCATTATAGTATTGGGGGTATTTTCTAGAAAAAAATTAAGAAGGTGCATCGTAGGCAGCCTAGGCGAACAAGGTGTACACCTTACTGAAGGGGCCTTGCCTGGCGACGCACCAATGGGGCTCCTTGGTGCCTGTCAATGGATTGGATTTTATCCGAATCCGATCCATTTAAGCGGATATGGATCATGCCTAAAATCCGATTACCTGTTTATCCGATTACCGATTACTAGATTACCCGTTTATTAAATTGAGCGGATTTGGATTCATATACTTCGATTTGTTAATAATCCGATCCGATTAATATTTTTAATATATATATATATATATACACATATATATAAATTATATTATATATTTTTAATTAATATATATTGTATTCAGTAATATTTTAAATATATAGTATAATAGTTATAATATTAAAAATCTGTTTTTTTGGAACATTTGCAAAATAAATTTATGAAACAAGAGTTGAAAATTATTATTATAATTTGTTATTTACCATTTATAAATGCATATATGTAAATAATTTTCTAAAACATGTATGTAAATTTAAGTGATGTGAGATCAATGATACATGGTATATGAGATCCATATGAGATCACATGTTTATTATTTCCTAAAACATACTTTTAACTGATATGAGATCACATGGTAAGCAAAAGTGAGCTTAAGCCGATAAAGTCCCAGATCGGAAGGAGTAAAGCTCCTATTGCTGCTAACTATCTGTATAAGGAGGACTACCCACTTTTGATTAGTTAGGCTAGCTTTAAAGCAAAGCTGACGGCAAAGTTAATGCTGTATTTGAACCGTAAATGTTTATTATTTTTTCGTGGACTCAGAATGTGGGACTCGTCAGTATTATTTTTTAATGAAAATTATTATAAAAATAAATAAAAAATAAAACTAATCGGATCGGATAAACGGATTTTTAAAAAATCGGATTCGGAACCCTAACAGATAATTCGTCGGATAATCGGATTGGATCCGAATCCGTTTAACATAAACGGATATGGGTTTAAAATTGCCAGATCCGGTCCGAATCGGATCCGTTTACAGGCCTGCCTTGGTTCGCTTGGAGCCTATGGGCCTTGGTTCGCTTGGAGCCTATGGGGGTGAGTATGAAAAAAATACCACTTCAAGCTTCGACAATTAATATAACGTACCAACTAAAATATTGTCAAACTATCCTGTTCGAGACAATATTAGCGGATCATGCTTCAATAAAACCAAAATGACTTCTGTTTCACACTCTTTTTCCCCCATCAATGAAGAACTCTATTTTTTGGGATATCCTCCATGGCTAGCTCCATTCCCCTTTCATAGCCTCTCAATGGACAAAAGACAGATCACAACTCACTTAAAGCATTATATGCCTTGGGATATGGATAGCCTCATGGTTAAACCAAACACCCATTCATTACTCTTACAGAGACATCATGATATCAAGTCTCTTTGATTTTAACCCTCATGAGCTATATACATTTTTCAATGCCACACATTCGGTTGTCGTAGAAAAATATGGTTTATGTATTTTACTACATACCCACTTCCCCTGGCTGAAAATAATTTTCCAGCACAAGCCTTGGTTCTGTGACATATATCTTTGTAGTGATTGGTAGGTGGACAATATCTCATTGTTTCATAAAATTTTGGAATTTAAAGATACATTGCAAAGCTTTCATTTTTAAAGATTTCCCAGTATGTAGTAATGCTTTCAATTTGTGGATTCGTCTTCACAGACCCAAATGTAGACATATAAATCTTGAGTCCATTTTTCTATTCTATATTGAGGATGACAGATAGTCTGCTAGGGTCCTTTAGGCATTTGGTGAATATAAAAAATTTGTGTTATGTATTGCTGGTGGTTGTTTTTGTTTTATCTGACCGAACAAAGTTTTCCCTTTTACAGATTAAGGGTGCTTATGAGAGTGTAAAGGGTGCACTCTTTCATGTTACTGGTAGACTGAGGGATAACCTTTTTTCGAGTATCGTTTCTGATGACAGAGAGAAGACTGTGCCTACTGGATTTGAACACTTTTCAGGCATCTCTTCTTTTGATCAGGAGATGACCCTAATACAGGAATTGAATCGCCTTCGATTTCCGCCCAAGGTTAAGGGTCATCATGCAACAAGTTTTCAGCCTTTGCATGTAACAATATGTTTGCTTAACAGGCGTCAAAATCTTTATCTTCAGACATATGTTGATCATACTGAGAACATCTCTGTTTATGGTATTTATGATTGCAGACTATGGATGGAGCTGGAGAGAATACAGCATCACTCTTAGGTACTTCAGGAGGATTAACAACTTCTCGAGGTGGTCTTGAGCAGGGGAGGTAAGGACATCAGGACACTAAAGCACTCTCTCTCTCTCTCTCTTTCTCAATAGTTTTGTAAATGGTTAAAAAGGAGGCAGATGAACCTCGTGTATATTTTCTAAATAGGGTTTTTGAAAATCCATGTTTCCAAAATCATATAAAGAAAAATATATGGGCATTTACAATCGTGCCGTGGGAGTGAAGCCAAGTGCTGCTTCTTGATGTCATGGATTGAGAAATATTGAGCCAGTTCTCTTGCAAAGCTTGGTCACATTTTTCAAAAATGTTTTGATCTGTTGTTGTTAGTGAGGCCTTTTTATGCCACCGTGGAGAACCACCTCATTGTGTTTTTATGTATGATTTGGAATGAGCTAAATGTATTTATGATGATGTCTTACAAGTCTGGTAGTGTTGTAAAGCTGGGCATCACCCCTCCCAAATATAGAATATAATATGTATACGTATCTATATTATACCTCTAAAATAGTAGTATTAGAGGTATAAATTCTCATTTATTACTGAGGTCATTGTAAAGCCTATACTTTCAAGTAATCTATATAGTCTTAACGCTTACTTTTATATATTCATTCTTCTCCCTCTCTTATTTTCCACGACCTATCCTTTCCCCTCCATTTGTCTTCAAATTTTCCCATTTCCCAACTATTCATTTTCTCCCTTAAATACTCATTAGCCCTATCATTTCCTCTCTCACATCCTTATAAATACAAACATCACTTGCCGTTAACTTTGAGCCTAAAATTTCTGTCTAGTTACCCATTAAAATTGTCTATGTAGTTACCTATTCCTCTTCGAACTCCTACTGTTGTATTTCCTTATGAATATATAAATATGTAAACCTCTACGTCTTGATCTTCGACAAATAATATAATTCATTTATTTTATTGTTTGGCTTGGGTCTGTGCCAGCTACTAATCGGGTACAGGGTCTTTGAAGATGAGAAATGAGTTGAAGGTTTGAGGTTGGACGAAATGGAAATTGGGTCTTGGCTTGGTTTATAGGGTTGGGTTTGGAACCAGTTATTTGAATCGTGTAAGGATGTGGCAAAATGGGTTAGAAGGGTGGCTGGAAATAGAGGTCGGAGGTCCGGGCTTCAGCTTGGGGCTCGGGCTTTTGGTTTTGGGTAGCATCGTTTTGCAGCGGGTTCGGGAGGTCAGGGAGAGCAAGTTAGGGGTTGTAAGTGACCGGAGGTAGGCAGCTAGGTAAGTGGGTCGAAATTTGGAGGGGGCTAAAACGGGTTGGGTCTTTGAGTTGTAGCAGTTGGGTTTTCATGTCTCTGAATGCTCTCAATAATATCTTCACACCCAAAGACCCACTTTGGTAGTTTAAGAACCAACCTCCAACAATAAGATCTCACACTGGGCATTTTTTCAAATCTTCTTAAGGGGTTTACATTACATTTGAGAGTGCATCTTTCATCACGGGTGTATAGTGGACCATGCCCCTCTTTTTTTTCTATTTAATTATTGTTTTCCTTTTCTTTGTAAAAATATATTACTTCTACTTTTTTCATTCAAAGGACCACCATCACAGAATGTTTAGCTATCTGTCTTTCAATACAAATAGTATGTGATCCTCACTATTACATACAAAATATTGCAACTTTGGTTATTAGTTTGTTATCAAAATTCATGAATGTCCCTCATTTGATATTGGACATGTAAATTGCACATTAGTATTGGTTATCTCCTTATCAACTTTACTTATGCTCCTGTTTGTATCCAAAATTCATTTGGATCGATTTGATTTAATTATCTCTACAAAATATTAGTGATTTCATATTAGTGTTGAAAATCACATATTATTTTAGCAATGACAAATAAAAACACATGACGATGTTTTATATTATTAATTAAAATTTTGGAATATTTTGATCTTACTCACCATTTAGTTATCATTATTTCACTTTACCCCCATTATATTTATCTTTAGACTTTAACCTCCATTTTGACATTTAGCGATGCCGTTTTTCTCTTTTTGTGACGCTTTTGTCGGCGCCAAATGTCAATGGAGGGTAAGTCTATCGAGAAATAAAATGGTCGGTAAAGTTAAAATACCCCTAAAAAAATTACCCACTTTTTTACTGAGTTCATGATATAAATTGTTTCTAATATCAGTACACTATATTATAATTTATTAAATATTATAAAACAGAGTATCTTCTTAAATTTTTTGTAGTTTATTTTGAAAATGTAATGATACTCATATCATTACACAACTAAATAATACAAATCATATACAAGTTACCGAAGGACACCAACAAATAATGTTAGTATGTAAAGTTTTTCATAGTTGGAATTATAGTTTTAAAGCTCTTTTTTATATTTTACCGAATATTATAATACTCCCGCGCATCGTGCGGGTTACATGCTAGTTATATTCTATATTTAGGGTACCTATTTACCATTTTGAGTCTTGAGATGCGTAAATCATCCCCTCTCTCCTAATATCTGCCCAATCATTTGACCTAAATAATAACTATTTCTCGAGCCTGTATGTTTTAATCACCTTGGATGGGTAATTCAGTTTTATAATTAGGGAAACATGGTTATAAAGTCCCTACACTTTTTAGAATTTAATGATAAGGACAAACCAAAAGCAGTTTTGTCAATAAGTTTACAGATAAATGTATCTACATACTTATTTTCTAATTTTTATTCATCTCTACAATCAAAATGTTACAACACCGCCACTAAATCAAATTAAGAAAAAAGGTTACTTTCAATGATCAAGTCTAATTATATTACAACGGACGCTTTTTTCATGTGTATTTGTTATTCTATTAAAATGCATCTACATAGTTTTACAACGCCGAAAATTAATAAAAAAGTTTTTATTAATTTAATGCCTTAAGGTAATTATGTACGGTACCTGGTGTTTATGCTTTGGTGGGGTAGATTTACCTTAGATGTACTTGTATAAAAGTGTAACTACAGAGCAGATTGGGTTAGCGCATTAATTAATCAAAAGTATGGTGTCCTTAAAAAAAATTTAGTGTGTCCTTGGTGTAGATAAATGAAATGTAAGGGGATTATCAACAAACGCCTGTTATAATTATTCCAAGAGACCTATCTTCAATCATTTATATTGATTCTTTCATTTTTTTATATAGTGTGGAATCTGCTGTTGTAACGAATAAAACTATGGAAGTTGTGATTCCTCAAAACGCTATTGGCTCTGTCTATGGTGAGAGTGGCACCAATCTGGCTCGTCTAAAACAGGTAAAACTCTATCTATTTGTCCTGCCACTGCCACAACACTGAACAAGAATAAACAAAAGGCGGTAAAATATATTAGAACAGGCATTCACAATTACTTGTTCTGGACTCCTGTCACTTCACCTAACTCAATTCAACTCTAGAATGCCTTTTACCAATTACTAGTTGCTTGGGTTTGCTGCATGAACTGACAGACAAAAGGTTTTACTTTAGTGGGTAAATTCCAATTGAAGGTTTGGCTTTCGGATTATGGAACAAAACGTTTGAAACAAATGTATATTCTTATGGAGGTTTGATTAAGGTGCACAACAGCACAGAGTTTATTGAACCTATCGAAATTTTGGATCTTTGTTAAAAGATGGGATACTGGGCCTTTTGCCAGCTAATAACTGATTCAGGTCCCATTTTTGTCACACTAAATTCGATCTGAGTTGGTTGGAGGAGATGCAAGAGAGATGATTGTAGGGTGGAAAATATGGAAAGTTGAAGAAGGATTGTTTCTAACGCTCCTTCAGTGGAAGGAATGAGCTAGCTACAGATATAATTTATTAAGACGGGTGCGTGATTATTATTGTTAATGAGGTTATTATCCAGTTAAAAAGATATCTGGGTGGGGTTTAGGAGGATGGGCTACCTTGTGGGCCATCAAATGACAGACCTTGAGAGGATTTTCATAAACTGTCTTCCAATTTTTTTGAAACAAAAAAGTTTGACCCAACTAGGTAGGATAAGTGAGAGTGCACTTTCGTTCAATCATTGAACGGAAGTGCACTCTCAATTAAACTCCAATTTCTATATCCAGTTTCTATGGTTTGAACTTCAATGTTCCAACTTCAATGTTCCAATGTTCCAACATCAAAGTTTGAACTTCAATGTTCCAACTTATTTAATTAAACTCCAATTTCTATATCCAGTTTTAATTAACCCTAAACATGCATATAAGTGATTGAAAGCAATAAATTTATCTAGCATGCAATTCAACAATCACAAAAGCAATTTAGGGAAAAATCCCCAAAAGGGGCAAAACATTTTATTTCACTATTTAATGTAAACCATGACTTACATGTACATAGAGAAATACAACGTTTTTATCAGACGAATACCCGCAGGCCTCAGTTCGTTGTTTTCAGTAAGAGCTCCTGCAAGAACTCCAAGAATCAACAATGGAGATAGCTTTTCACAAGTACCACCCCAAGATTGGGTAATATCTATATGAGGGTTTCTCAAAGATTCACAAATATATATAGGGAGGTTTGAGTGAATCAAATGAGTTTTAGCCTTAAAATATGAAGACTTGAATTGCAACAGGTCTGCAAAAGGTGGAGTTAAACAGTCTTACGAAATACCTAATGAGAGCAGGTATTTATAGGCGAAATAAAAAGATCAAGGCGGCGGCATGTCGTTCGAACGACAACTGCATGTCGTTCGAACGACATAGAGATGTCGTTTGCACCTAAATCGAACGACCTAAGAAACGACGGATCAAAAATCAAAACAGTATGTGATCGTTTGATGCACAGAAGAAACGAACATCGCGCGACCTCTTCGAGCGACATGTATATGTCGTTTGAACGACATGTCCAAGTCATTTGAATGACTTTAAGCGAAAATGTTTATTTTTTAAATGCCAGCCTTGTTTTTTCAAAAAATGCGAACAATTATAAAATCGATTTAAAAATCTCCCCAATATAATTGCGAATATTAAGAACTCCAAATAAGAATTATACCATTAGTGTAGTGGAGTAGTGGAGACCGGTTGAAGTAGAACGTCGCACGTTGAAGATGATGGGTGCGTGATGATGAGCACGGTGCTAGTGATTCGGATAGAGGACGTCATGGATGATCGTGTGTAGACGTGCCAATGTAGCTGTATACGACATATCATATGTTATCTAGGACAACTCCGACAATTCCTAGAATCTAGCGGACAATCACAAGATTATGTGCTTACAATAAGTTAACTCAAATTCAGCTAAAGGAAGTTGCTACAGAGAAGAGGTCCTCTAGAACAGTTGGGGGTCTGTAAGAGATTCATTTTTTATCAGTAGAATAAGATGCCAAAGGCGGAGGTTCTGTACATGAAGATTAAGGCATAACATAATCAGGCCTAACCCCGTCACGAAGATAAATGCCTGTTGTAAATCTTAGCTGGGATTATAAGATGATATTGCTCTAGATTGAGATGATGGGCCTGAGTTCGAGTCCGACACTGATGAATGCAGCATTATGGCGTGGGAGAGAGAATGTTTGAGACATCAGATAATCTGGCAGACATCAGAGATCTTTTTCTCAAAGGGAAGCCTTGTTGGGGGTAAATGATCTTAGGTTCATCTTCTCAAATTTGTCAAACTATGACCGCGCACAATCCTAATATTTGTTTTTGGCTTTTGAGAAAGAGGGTGAGGCAATGGCAGTTTTTTTTGTCGAGGATTGTGGTTGGGTAGGGAAAGAAGGGGAGTTTGTTGATTTGTTGGTTGATATGTGGATTTTTCTTTTCTTTCGCATAAAGTTTTTGTGAAATTGTTTGTCAATATTTCGGACTCCGGATTCTTCATCCTATTACAGTAATTTCCTATTCCCCTCTTTCCTGTCAGTCAATCACTTGATCTAGACTTTTAGCAGTCACTAGTAGGGTTATTCCCAATATCTCAATCTGAAGTCTTTCCGCTAGCTTTGTGTCTTTGTACGGGGCCCTCATTATGATTCAATAGTGGGACCTTTTGGAGATTGGAAGGTCTGTATAGATGCTTGTAGGAGATGGTGTTTATGATTAATTTTACAATATTAAGGTGTGTTGGGTAGGGGGAGTTTTTTTTTGGGCAAGAGGATTTAATCAATCTTAAATAACATTTTCTTGAAGTTGACCTTACCCATTTGAAGGGATTATGAGTTGGGTATTCCAGGCGTCATGATACGTGGAATACAGAAGACTGTTACGATCTGGTCGCCTGGAGATCATGGAAGACTTCCAAGGCAATTCGTCAAAGATCACAACGGATATGACCGGATGCAGTCTTAACTCAACTCAACTGCTTTAGAGATAAGATCAAGGATAAAGGGCCAACTACTGTGAGATAGGTCTTATAATGTAGATTATGTGGTTATAGTTCTTTTATCTATAAATAAGGTATCCCTAATAATGACGAAAAGGGATATAACACGAAACTTTACCCACTAGCACCTCCAAGTCATCTTTTCTTCTCCTTGAAAGTAATAAAAACCTTGCCCTCCCTTCCCCGTGGACGTGGGTGGGCCGACTGGTTGAACCACGTATATTTTTGTATTCTTTTGTTAATTTGCACTCATATTTGTGGTCAAAGTTGTATTTAGCATTATTGTAGGATCGATATCCCATACACCATTGTTCCAAGCAAAAAGAATATTAGAGGGTGAAAATATTTACCAAAGAAAAATAATGGCAAATGGCAAATGGAGTTGAAAAATCTGAAATTCGGGAACAATAATGAAGGGGGAAAGGAGGTGTTATAGGGGAGGGATTTGATAGTTTATAGTGAAAATTATAAGCTTGGGGTGTAGGGTCTAGGGACAGAAGAGATGGTATAATTTATAAAAGATGTTTTAAATAGAGAGAAACCTGACATAGTCCTTTTGCAAGAAACTAAACAAGAAAATGTGGACAGAAAATGTGTGGATAGTGAAGTTTAAGATTTGTTGGTCTAGGGACAAAAGAGGAGACATAAAAGATGTTATAAATAGAGTGACACTTAAAATTGGCGTTTTGCAAGAAACTAAACAAGAAATTGTGGACAGAAAATGTGTGGAAGTTTAAGATTTGTTGTATTTACCATCCGAGAAAAAGTCGTGGTGCATTCTCATTAATTTGGATACCCTTTCTTGGAGCCTTCTCGTTTTGAGTTCCTTTTGTTTGGAGGGGATAGTTGGCGGTGTTCAGGGATATGTGGCCTCTATGGGAACGATTAATAAGGGTCGATCGTAAGGTGTATGAGGTGTCTTGATCAATTTATTAGATAAACCGAGCCGATACATAATCGTTTACAATTCTCAAATCACTTTATCTAGGTTGGATAGGAATCTATTTTCCGCTGTTTGGGAGGAGATGCTTTCCACCTTTCCGCATGAGGCTGTGGATAGGCTCTAGGATCACATTTGATCATTGCCCGTTTTTGTTGCACACTAATCCCGTGACCATGACAGGCTCCTTTTAGGTTGAAGATTATGTGGCTCAAGCGTAGGAGTTTGGCAGAATGTTTAGAGTGGTAGGATCAAGGCCAAGATTAAGTTGAGGATTGGGAGGGTTTTAAATTCCTGAAGAAATGATTTCAATGTGGAACAAAGAAGTTTTTGGGGATGTAAGAGTAGAGAAACCATTGATTTCAATAAGATTAGGGAATTGGATGAAAATGAAGTTAATGGCAGTTTGGATGACGACGTGAGAGTTGAAAGGGGTTCATTAGCATGTAAATTGGAGGAGTCGTAGAATAAGAATGTCATTGAATCATAAAGTAAGAATTAGGTGCGTGAGGGAATGTGATAATAACACAAATCTTCCATAGAAATTTCCGTGGAAGGAAAATTAATGAGCTCATGTTAAAACTAGAAAATGAAGGGATTATGCATGCTGGAGGATGAGGAGGATATTGTGTGAGAGGCTGTATATTTTTCAATATAGGGTAAAAGGAAGAGTTTTGGTGGAGGGTTTGGATTGGTGTCCAATTGATGAGGGAAGAGAGGTCCTTTGAGGTCTTTTGAGGAAGATGTGAGAAATGCTCTGTTTGTTTGTGACTTGTGAGGGAGACAGATCCTGGAGTCATGTAAGAGAAATTTTGAATAAAAAAAATTAAAAATTTTCCGACACATTCCGACACCCACTAATACTATGGCCGACACTCTCCGCCACGTTCTTTTGGGAAAAATCTAAATTTAAAAAAACGGGATTAGTGCAAAATTTGTCCTGTGCTGCTGTTTCTTTGAAGTGTTTCTTATAGGCGCGCGCGCGCGAGCGCACACACACACACACACATATATATATATATATATATATATATATATATATATATATATGCTCTTATATATCATGCTTCCTACATCACCCATACATCACACCTAGTTCTAGGCCATAATTTTTTTTTTAATTTTTTTATTTTACCCATGGAGTTAACCTTTCAATCACATGTTCAAAAAATTAGGTAAAAATAGTTGTTTTATAAAAATTAAACAAAAAACTGCTGAAAATACCTTCTTATTTATAAGGGTCTGCGTAGCAGAAAATTTTGTGAATTTTTTAAAAATAGCTCGAAAATATATTTTAACGTTAAAATATATTTTCAAGCTATTTTTAAGAAACCGCTATGTTTATCTTTATATATATATATATATATATATATAGGGAAATGATCAAGTGAGGTCCTAGTTTGAGGACCCTGAATGAGGTCCATTTTTTTAAAATAGTAAAAGAAATATTTTTGGACTGATTTTTTTATATGGTTTTTAAACATTTCAATAGGACCATAAAAAAATAATCAGCTCAAAATAAAATTTTTCGCTATTTTAAAAAAATCGGTCAAACTGTGTCAGTTTTTAAGTTGTTTTTAAGCTAGTAAAAACTGACAAAGTTTGACCGATTTTTAAAAAATAGTAAAGAAAATCATTTTAAGCTGATTATTTTTTTATGGTTCTACTGAAATGTTTAAAAACCATAGAAAAAAAATCAGCTCCAACATATTTTTTTTACTATTTTAAAAAAATGGACCTCATTCAGGGTCCTCAAACTGAGGGATCTCACTCTCTCTCTCTCTCTCTCTCTATATATATATATATATAAACATAGCGGTTTCCAAATCTTTTGGAAAATATCATATCAGCAGAAGTTGATTACAGTCGATCATAACACAATCTGTTTCTGTCGCATTTACATGTTTGAGTGTGCGCGCGCGTGTATGCATATCAGCTTTATTATTATCATACAACTCATTTTCAATTTTAGTTCTGCTGACCATTTGGAAAAATGGATCAGATCTCGGGTGCAACAATCATTATGGAAGATCCTTGCCCTGGAAAATGTGACTGGAAGGTAACCATATCTGGGACTTTAGATCAAATCCAGGTAGCACGCAGCCTTCTTCACGCTTTCATCCTCCCGGAAATGTAATCACTGTATCACAAGCCTGATCTTCAAGCTTTCCAAAAATCCTTCAATGACCTGAAGGAGGTTAAAAATCTCCTTCAACAAACAGTTTCTTATCAGCGTAGATTTTTAGATTGATGGCTATCGAATATTTAACTTATCTTTTAGTTTGGAAAGACAGTCTTTACAGCTGAGTTATTGCATAATGAAAGAAAGAGGTAGTTGGAAGAACAATATGAGAAATGATCACATAGCGGCCAGCAATCCCGGTTTGTAAATGTAGTTATAATTTTGGGTAAGTTTATTTTTGAGCTGGTAATTATTAACCGTAGGTCAAACATCGTTAATATAGAGTTAGTTTACTTGCACTGACCAACCATGATTATAATATATACTATACAAATTTACTATGCAAACTTCTCGCGTTGCTATTTTTTGACGAGTAGAAGGCGTCGTTTACATCATTATTCTTTTGGTGCTTGATTGTATTTTATGCGGTGCTATCTTCGGGAGTTATGAGAGGAAGAAACAAAATAGAAATTTTGGTAAAAATAAGAGTGGTAAGTCTCTCTCTCTCTCTCTCTCTCTCTCTCTCTCTCTCTCATTTAAGACCCTCAAATGTAGTTTTAGGGGGTGTTTGTTGTCTGAATCTGAAGTTGAAATTCGTAGTTGTTTTTTATTTGAATAGGTGTTGCTTTTAGAGTTTAATATTATCTTCTATGGGATTGGGAGGTAATACTACATCTTAATAATTCTGACTCTATATAACCGGCGGCCTCTTTAAATTTCATAAACAAACAAACATATACAAACAAACAAACAATTAGTGATTAATAACCCTAGAGAGACTATAACTCTTGGGTCTGGTTCCTCTAGAGTTAAATAAGACAAGTGTTAACAGTTATGACATATCATCGAACTTTTTGTGAGGCTAACTACTTTTGAAACATGTCTTTTTCTTTACTAAAATGAGTTTATCTTCGCTAATTATTTTGAAACTAATTGTTGAAATGACAACTGTATCTTCAAGGAGCCGGATTTCTCTCTTCCGCCAGTGGGGTAGAGGCTTTGAGGGTCGCTGGGCCAAGAGCATTTGGCTGACCGCAGGTTTTGCTGGTGTGATGTTGCTAACTTGATGGGTTTCAATGGGAAAACATAGATTGTTGCTATTTTGTTAATTTAAAAAGCGGGCTAATAATTTTTTTATTTTATATTAATGCATTACTAATTTTCGATTTTAGACTTGAATACAGTTTTGTTTTAAAATTAGACTTGCCCAAAATCGTTACTAAATCCGTTAAGTGTAATTGACACACGGGTTTTTGAATTAAAATAATAAAAAAACTTCAAAAAAAGATTAAAAAAGAAAAGAGAAAATGCATTACTAATCAAAATAATTAAATTGTATAAAATCTATAACAAAAAACAAAAACAAAACCAAAACAAGGAGAAAAATCCTCATCTCCAACGGCGACCCCCACCCCCTCCCCCACCCCGGCCCACCACCACTTCCACCACACACACTTGCGTCACTCCCACCTCCGTCCACCCCAAAAAACTACCCTCACCCACCTCTCTCCACCCACCTTCCTCCACCCCAAAAAAACTTCCTCGTTAAATGTTCTGCAAATCACAAACAATTCCCACTCCAGCTCCCATCCAGTCCTAACCAAACCCAACCCCATCTCCCTCATTCTACCAAAACACCCAGAACATAACACAATCTCTCTCCCTTTCTAAGATTTGCTGATGTAAGTTTTAGAGGGGACGCTTGTTGATTGGATCGATCTGTTGGATTTGAGGTTTCAGATTTGTGTTTTGATTTGGTGTTTTGGGTTGGCGGTGGTGACGGAAGGTGGAGGTTGTCGTGGCTGTGTTTGTAGAGCGAGAGAGTGGGTTGCCGGAGGTGACGGGGAAGAAAGGGTGGGGAGGGATTGGGTTTGGGTTGTGGGCTGGGAGGGAGCTATGGCGGGGAAGGAGCTGGATATGGATTGCGCCGGTGGTGTTTTGGAGGGTGCGTCGTCCCGCCAAGGTGGATGTGCTTGAGAGAGAGAATGGCGTGGCTCTGCAAATTTGAGGATTTTTAAGTTTTTTTTTTAATTCAAAATTCATTTCTTAATTGCTTTTCCTTTTTTAAGAAATTTTTATATTTAAAAATTATTTTAATTGAAAATGCCACGTGTCATGAATTTACCAACAATTTTGGACAAAATCTATTTAAAAAAAAAATGTATTTAAGTCTAAAATCGTAGAGTAGTAATGTATTTTTATACGAATTTCATTCATCTCTCTCTCTCTCTCTCTCTCTCTCTCGCGCGCGCGCTCGCTCGTTCCCTCTCATAACCGGCACCATCATTGCAACACAATAATGGTTGGTAAGTAGGGAATGAGAACAACTGAGGTCATCTCTAATGATTTGAGGTTTCTATCCTATAACATAAGGACGGCTAATTACATTTGGGTCTTTTGAACTTTATCCTCTTGTTCACTTCACCACCCAACTTTTATTTTTTTGATTCAACTCCGTGAACTTTCAAAATGACTGCAAATAGCGCCCAATCATTAACACTCAATTTTTTTAACAAAAAAGAGGTTATGTGCCACATGAGGGCATTTTCGACCTAACATAAAATATTATGAAAATTATCGAAAGCCATTTAAAATGCCAGGAAAATTAAAAAAATCAGACAAAAAATATATTTAAAACTAGGGAAGATGCATAAATTTTTATGAAAAATACTAAAAACATTTCTAAAAAAGAGGGAAAAACAAAAAAAAAAATGAAAAATCTGTAAATGACAAAATAAATAAATAAATAATATTTGATAGAAAATTATATTTCAAAATACTGAATAATGCAGAAAAAAACTTAATAACAGGGAAAATAATTTTTTTTTCCTTGAAATTTTTTTGATAAAAAAACTAAAACCATTTAACAGAAAAATGTTTAAAAATACTACAAATTTAGAAAAACTTGAAAAATAATAGAAAATTGTATTAAAAAAAGGAAAAAGAATGTAAAAGCAGAAAACTACTAAAAACAATTCTAAAAAAGAGGGAAAAAATGATTTTCTTTTGAAAATTTGTTGGCAAAAATTGATTTTTTAATAAATATGTGGACAAAAATTGTTTTTTTTCCTAAAAATATATGGGAAAATATAAAAATCAGACAAAAAAGTTTGAAAACCAAAAACATTAACTTGAATCTCAAAGCAAATAGTCTAGAAAACATTTGACAAAAAAAAAAAGGTCAACGTCACTTGGAAAATATACCAAACCTAAGGGTCTGTTTGGTTTACAACTATAATTCTGTTTTCTGCAATACAATTCTGATAAATATTTGTGTTTGGCAACTTTTTTTTCAATACTGAATATAATATTTTTGTGTTATAATCAAGTTTTTCAGAAAACAGATTAATGGAATTTTATAACTTTTGTTTTTTTATTTTTTAATTCAGAATTATTCATTCTTATTATTTTAATGCTTTTATACCTTAATATATAATTTATATACACAATACATTAATATGTGTGTAATTCTTATATATATATATATATATACGCACGCACACACACACACACACACACAAAAAAAAAATTACGTATGGAATAATATAAAGTTAAATAATATTATCAATAGATACATGATACTTATATATAGTTTTATACATGTATTATTATGTATGGAATAATATAAAATATACATATAGTACATGTGTTAAAAAATATTATCTATTCATGTATGTATATAATTTTATAGTGAATTGTATATCCACTATCATTATATCCATCTCTCTCTCTCTCTCTCTCTATATATATATATATACATATCTCATTGAATATACACATATGTATCATGTATGTATGAATAAATATACACATATGTATCATGTATGTATATCCTTATTAAACATGCACATATGTGTGAATAAATATACACATATGTATCATGTATGTATGAAAGTTTAATACACACACACACACACACACACACATATGTATAATATAAATATACATGTTTGTCAATTTTCTCAAATTTTAAAAAAATGGTATTTAAAAACAATTTTACCAAACGCGCGCTAATAATTATAAACACAAAAAACAAAATTTTAAAACTGTATTTAAAAACAGCGTTTAAATCGAGTTTTCTGAATACAGAACCAAACGG
Organism: Sambucus nigra; assembly: GCA_949130495.1. Taxonomy (NCBI): domain Eukaryota; kingdom Viridiplantae; phylum Streptophyta; class Magnoliopsida; order Dipsacales; family Adoxaceae; genus Sambucus; species Sambucus nigra. The sequence continues at coordinate 149,978,316 of OX422207.1, forward strand.
GCCATAAATTTCCATGGTCAACATGCATTCAATCCACCGGCCAAAGGCTCAAGTCCTCCGACAAAAAAAAAAAAAAAAAACAGTTTTCAACAAAGAAAAGAAAAAAATACCCTCCCCAAACCCCACCCCTCCGTCGACAAAAAGAAGTCCTCCGATAGCCAAGAAAAAAAACCTTCGGCAAGTAAAAAAAATCTCTAAACCCCACCCCCCGCCACTAAAAAAATCCCTCCGGAATGCAAAAAAGAAAAAACTTGACAACTGAAAAAAAAAACTCTCCAAAATCCCAACCCCTCTCGGCAGTAAAAAGACCCATCTGACAAAAAATTAAAGTAAAAAAAAAAACTCTGCTAGCACAAAAACCCATTGTGTGCTTGTATTTGTTCGGATCCATGAGTGGGTATGTGTGTGTGTACGTGTGTGAGAGAGAGCAACCATGGTTAAGTGAGGAGAAAGAAAGAGGTGAGTTTGTTGAAGAGAGGAGAGAGGGTCAATGTTTTAGGGTTTTGTGGTTTAGAGGTAAAATAATAAATGTCATTCTAAAATGCCACATGGAATGCACATTACCTCTTTTTCGTTAAAAAAGTTAACGGTTTTAACGTTTGGGTGTTATTTGTAGTTGTTTTGTAAGTTTAGGGGTAAAGTACAAAAAAATAAAGTGGTGAAGTGAACAAAAGGGTAAAGTTCGGGGTGCTAAGTGTAATAAATCCATTTAAGAATAAGTATACGCTTATACCCTTAAAACATCTATACTAATATATAAAACTGAAGACAACACATTAAACTTCTCTACTCATTCCTTCAGTCACGTGGCATCTCATAAATCAAAGCAATTTTAAACTCTCAAAGGTCCCTCCATTCCATTCTTTTCTTTTGACGGTTCAATTAGTCTTCTAACCCTTCTAATCGGATTATTTCCCGACTGTTCACATTTATTGTCTACATATAAATAGGACTCTACTTGAGACTATTTGTAAGTATTTTTGCTCAATCTCATTGTATAACTCTTTTCATCCTCTCGCCCCTCCGTTGATGGTTCTGTCACAGTTAGTTGAGTGACACTTGTGTTCAAATAGTTAGTTAGCTGTAACCAACCAATTCTGTTAGGTTAGTTACAAATTTATTACAGTAATTAACTGATTGTGTAACTGATATGGGTCTCTCTCGCCTATATAAAGGCTGCTATGATCAATTGTAAAAAATGAACAATATTATCAATACAAACTCCTTTCATTTTGCTCGATTATGTGTCAAATCTGTTCCAATTAATTCCTAATTGGTAACATTTGGTATCAGAGCAACAACAATCCTGGATACCATTGCTTTAAATGGCGGAGGGAACAAGGTTCAAAGATTCACAAGAGGCTCTCAAGAAGCAGGGAGTGAAACACGATGAGTCGATCAAACAACAAGGGAAGGAAATCTCCGAATTGAAAAATATTACAATTCAGATCAATGAAAATATGAAGAAAATGGAGTTAAATCAGAGGACTTTTCAAGAATACGTGGGTCAACTTATCACCAATCAAACCCTAGAAAGTGGAAGGGCCAATGAGATGGGCAGTACAGAAGTCCACAGAACTGAGAGCAATTTTCAAAGAGAAGAAGGGGGGAGAAACCGAATTGCTAATTGGGGTTTTCAACACCTCAATTCTGCAAATGTTAAATGGCCCAAGGTGGATTTCCCAAGATTTGACGGGACAAACCCTAGGGGCTGGATCAGGAAAAGTAGATTTTTTTTTTCAATTCAGAAGATGTCTGACACAGACAAGATAGCTTACTCAACTATGTATCTTGAAGGCCAGGCTGACATTTGATATCAAGATTACAGTGAAGGGAAAGAATTGAATGACTGGGAAGAGTTTTTGAAGGACTTAAGCTTGAGATTTAATGCTCAAGGCCATGAAGATCTAATTGCTGAATTTAATAAACTCTAACAAGTAGGATCAATCTTTGATTACCATGAAAAGTTCATAGAGTTAAAGGCATATATGGTAGCAAATCACAGAGGTTTGGATGAACCTTACTTTATTTCCAGCTTTATGAGTGGTTTAAAGGCAACCATTAAAGAAGTGTTGCATATGTTCTATCCCACTAGTCTCACACAGGCCATTAATTTTGCTAAGATGCAAGAGGGAATTATAGAGAATTCTAGCAAGAGAGGGAAGTCAAATTTCAAGTCCTACAATAATTGGGGAGCCAACCAAAACACTACACCAATAATGAAAGAGTAACAAGCATTGTAGAGATTAAGAAAAACCAACCACAATCATTACCTATCAAGAAAATTTCATACTCCGAGAGGAAAGAAAGAAGAGAAAAAGGATTGTGCTACTACTATTGTGATGAAAAATTTAAGCCCGACCATGTTTGCAAAACCAAACAATTGTTCATCATTGAATCAGAAGAGAAAGTGACAGATCCTAATGAGTCAGAAGATGAGGAGAACCTGGAGATGATAGAGAAATAAGAGGACGTAGAGATCTCAGTTCATGCATTCACTAGGAATGTTGCTCCTAATACCATCAAAATTAAGGATTTTATAAAGAAAAAAACATTAATTATCTTGATTGATTCTGGCAACACTCACAGCTTCATTCATCCTGCCACTACCCAAGCAAGTGGAAATCTCATTGAACCTACTAATAATCTGGCAGCAACAATAGCAAATGGTGACAAATTAATATGTAATTCTAAATGTCCTAAATTCACTTGGGCAATGCAAGGCCAATAATACACAACAAACCTCAGAATTATTACTTTGGAGGGTGTGATATTGTACTGGGAGTAGATTGGCTGATTCAATTTGACCCAGTGCTGATTGAATTCAAGAAGTTGAGGTTATCTTTCAAGAAAGAAGGCAAGAAGGTAGTTCTAAAAGGCACTTCAGAAGAAGGGAGACTCCATTCAATCACAAGTCACTCATTCAAGAAACTTCTCAAAAAATCTTCACAAGGATTCATTGGTCAACTATTTGCTATTTCTACTCAAGAAGAAAGTGAGGTACAGTCCAATCACCCATTACTTTCTAAATTGTTACTAGACTATACTGATGTCTTTGCTGAACTAAAAACACTATCCCCACCCAGATCTCAATACCATCACATACCCCTTAAACCTGGAGCCATTCCAACCAATCAAAGACCTTATAGAGTCCCTCATTTCTAGAAAAGTGAAGTAGAAAAACTAGTGCAAGAGATGCTGAATTCTGGAATAATTCAACCAAGCCACAGTCCCTTTGCTTCCCTAATACTCTTTAGTAAAAAAGAAAGATGGAGCTTGGAGGTTTTGTGTGGAGTATAGGAGGTTAAACGATGAAACCATCAAAGATAAATTCCCAATCCCAACAATTGAGGAATTACTCAATGAGCTTTTTGGCGCAACTTGCTTTTCTAAATTGGATCTCAGATCTGGTTATCACCAGATCAGAGTGAGTGAAGAGGACATCCAAAAAATAACTTTCCGGACTCACCATGGGCACTTTGAGTTTAGGGTCATGCCATTTGGACTAACAAATGCCCCTGCAACCTTTCAAAGTCTAATGAATGATGTATTCAAAAAAATTCTGAGAAAATTTGTGCTAGTGTTCTTTGATGACATTTTGGTTTTCAGTTCTTCTATAGAGACACATGCATCTCACTTACAATAAGTCCGCCAGGTGCTGAGAGATCATCAATTATTTGCTAGTAAATACAAATGTTCCTTTGGACAAGATAACATTGAGTATCTTGGCCATATTATTTCTGCAAATGGGGTGTCCACTGACCCTATAAAGATTGAGAATATGCTACATTGGCCTGTTCCAAACTCTGTCAAAGAAGTTCGAGGATTCTTAGGCCTTACTAGTTTTTATAGAAGGTACTATTAAAGGCTATGGCAATATTGCAAGACCACTTACTGACCTATTAAAAAGGACCAGTTCAACTGTGATCAGATCACTGCTGCTGCATTTTCAGAACTCAAAACAGCTACGACAATTGCACCTGTGTTAGCTCTTCTAAATTTTGAACTTTCGTTTACTGTTGAGACTGATGCTTGCTCTAGAGGGATTGGAGCCATTCTGAGTCAACATGGCAGACCCATTGCTTTTCTCAGCAAGGCATTGGGACCAAAGAACCTTGGACTATCGATTTATGAAAAAGGAGATGATGGCAGTCATTATGGCAGTAGCAAAATGGAATGACTACTTAATGGGGACCCACTTTGTAATTCTTACAGATCACCAAAGCCTCAGGTTTTTTAAGGATCAAAGAATCACAACTTCTTTGCAACAAAAGTGGTTAACCAAAATGCTTGGCCTAGATTATGAGATTAAGTATAAAAGAGGGGAAGACAACACTGCAGCAGATGCACTATCAAGAAGGGATTCCGAGTTATCTTCATTACATGCATTATAGCTGTGCAACCTATGTGGATGCAAGAGGTAGAAAGTAGCTACAAGGGTGATGCTTTTGCTGAAAATCTAATTCCTAAATTAATGATTGATCCCAATTCCTTCGCTGAATTTTCATTACATCAAGGAGTCCTAAGGAGAGGTAACAGATTATACATAGGCTCACCTGCACCACTTAGAGATAGAATCATGTATGCAGTACATCAATCACCAATTGGAGGTCACTCAGGCCTGGAAGCCACTTATAAGAGAGCACATCAATATTTTTTTCTGGCCTGCAATGTAGAGCAATATTAAAACCTATGTCACTAGTTGTGATGCTTTCCAAACCCAAAAAATTGAACATGTTTATCCTCCAGGCCTGCTATAACCATTACCCATTCCATACCAACCTTGGACACACGTCTCAATGGATTTCATTGAAGGACTACCAACATCCGAGCACAAAGATGTGATTATGGTCGTGGTAGACCGATTCTCAAAATACAACCATTTCATCGGACTCAAACATCCTTACACAGCTAGTGAAATTGCTAAATTGTTCTTAGACCATATTTACAAGTTACATGGTGTACCTCAGTCTATTGTCTCGGATAGAGATAAGATTTTTACAAGCAACTTTTGGTCAGAATTGTTCAAGTTGTTGGGAACATAATTACACATGAGCACTGCCTATCACCCTCAATCAGATGGCCAGACTAAAAGGGTTAATCAGTGTTTAGAAACTTATCTACGATGCATGTCTAGTCAAAGACCTACCAAATGGCATAAATGGCTCAGTTTGGCAGAATGGTGGTACAACACTTCTTTTCATTCTAGTCAGAAAACAACTCCTTTTCAAGCTTTGTATGGTTTTCCACCACCACAATGGGCTATTCCTACTGATATTGACACTACTGTCATAACAGTAGAAGATCTAATGAGGGAGAAGATGATGATGACTCAACTACTCAGAGAAAATTTGGCCCAAGCACAAGAAAGAGCAAAGCATTATGCAGACAAAAACAGATCAGAAAGATAATTTTTAGTTGGTGATTTGGTCTACCTCAGATTGCAGCCTTATAAACAAATTTCTATTTCTTGCAGACGTAACATGAAGCTGGCAACAAGATATTATGGTCCATTTGTAATTGTAGAATGAATTGTAGCAGTAGCTTATAAGTTACAATTGCCACAAGGTAGCAAAATTCATCCTGTTTTTGATGTCTCTCAGCTCAAGAAGAAATTAGGCCACAATTCCATTCCTTCTCCCCCCTTACCTTTGGTTGGATCAGATGGCCAATTACAGGTGGAACCAATCGCTATCAAGGACAGACGGCTCATCAAGAGGGGTAACAAACCCATTGTGCAAGTCTTGATTCAATGGTCCAATACAATTCCCGAAGATGCCACATGGGAGGACTGGGATCTCATTCACAGTCGTTTTCCTCAATTTGATCCTCGAGGACAAGGATCCGTTGTCAAGGGGAGGGTAATTTTCACAGTTAGTTGAGTGACACTTGTGTTCAAATAGTTAGTTAGCTGTAACCAACCAATTCTGTTAGGTTAGTTACAAATCTGTTACAGTAGTTAGCTAATTGTGTAACTGATATGGGTATCTCTCGCCTATATAAAGGCTGCTATGATCAATTGTAAAAAATGAACAATATTATCAATACAAACTCCTTTCATTTTGCTCGATTATGTGTCAAACCTGTTCCAATTAATTCCTAATTGGTAATAGGTTCGAAATCATTAACCAAAAGTTCTTTTTAAGTAGTCAATCATGTACATAAAAAATTCTATCATCAGGTGAATGAAGAGAAGAAGAATGTTTGGTAGGATCATTGAAATTTATGGGTTACCATACAAAGCACACTAAGAAGAAGGTTTTGTACTATACAAAGAACACCAAAAGTGTGAGAGATTTGGATGTTTCTTCAAAAATGATTTATGATACTATATATCTTTAAAGCCACTTTTGATCAGTAGTTGAAATAGATTTGTTTATTATATATTTTGGAACACAATTGCACTAAACATGTTTGTGTAATTTCTCTATAGATAGTTAGCTTTAGGACCATAATTAAATTATTATATTTGGATTTATTTTTATAATTACAATGGAGTGTGAAAGTATGATAAAATAATGTATATTAAATAATTTTCCCTTAAGTTAGTTGATAACATATTAGATACCTTGAAGTATATGTATTTGTAGACCACTGCAGGTGTTGTCTAATTAATGATACCCATTTGATATTTCAAATGTTTATAAATGTTGTAATTTTATTTGGAACAACTTAATTTGTCATTACCATATGTTTATTTGTTTGAACTCATGAAAAATAAAGAGAAATAATTATATACAGGGCAATCACTTTAGGTAAACAATCAAGTGGTCAATCCTTGATTCATATAATCTATCCCATCTTTATACTTTAATGAACTTATATTGGATGGGATGCTATTCATATTATCATAATACATAGGGTATTATAATTTGATGATGAGATGGTCTTGATGTTGTATCTAATTATCATATGACTACCATTCTTCACGTGAATGCTCAATGAGAGAAGACTGTTAATATCCGTGGTTTAAAAAAAGAGTTGGAGAAGTTGTAAAAACATAACAAACTAATGTAAGTGAATTGGAATTGAAAGTTTGATTCCACTCTTGTCAATTACAAGAGGCTTTAAATTTGACAAGTAATCCAAAAAAGTTAATAAAAAATAGACTCCTTAACATTTTTGTTTTTATACTTAACCATTATTGTTAAAGAATTAATTATTAAAAAATATTTTTATTTCACGTACTAAGTTTTTTTCTCATCTCAAAATATTTAATGAAAGCCTTTTTAATATTAGTTGATCTATGAATAACAGTGACAGGTGCCCGTGCATCGCGCGGGTTGCATGCTAGTTTTGGATAAATTCGGTAAGAACAATTACTCATAATTTATTGTCCTTTTCGAAAATTTCTGTGTTGTGTCACCTTTTAGATTGGAAAAAAAGTTAATAAATTAGCGTCTCTAATGATATACGTAAAAATGATTCTATCTTATGCGTCAATAGTAGGAAATTTCAGAAATTTTTCTATGGAAATTTCTACACCTCTACATCACCACTTCATATGAAAATGGGGATAAAAATCCCCATCGGAGAAGTTTTTCAGTATCTTACATTTACATTATAGAGTTTTTTATACCATTGGAGATGGCAACATTTGATGTTTGTTATTTTTCACATTTGTTTCACCCATTCGTCTTAGATCTAACAACCTTCTTACAATCTATTTTCACAACCAACCTTTCCATACCATATATTTAGTACTCGTGACGTTATTCCAAGCCAACTAGTCTATTGATGTTCAAAAGTATTGAATGTTTTACTCAAAAACTATATATGACCTCTCAAATAGGGCTCCTTCAGGGCTTTTTTCCACTCATGAGAACTCTTATATATATATATATATATATATATATCTATATATATACAATACTGCTCTTGTGCGGACTAGTCCGCAGTTTAAGAGTGCAGAGCGGACATGTGTCACCTGGCGGTGAGCCCATATAAGAGAGAGAGTGCCGCCAGGTGACACATGTCCGGTGTGCACTTTTAAAATGCGGACTGGTCCGCACAAGAGCAGTACTGTGTGTGTGTATATATATATATATATAGTAAGTAAAATTAAATTGCTAATAATGACGTTACATGAAAATTAAATAGTACATGTATTAGACAAAAAGAAAAAAGAAAGAAAGAAGAAAGATATCAACACAGTGCGACTATTACACATTAAAAAACTACGCCAACTTCAAAATGAGAGTTTGTGCCACTTTCGTAGTGCTTGGGTATTCTATTCGGATGAGAATTGTCACAACCAAAATGTTTGAAAAAGTAATTTTTTTTATTTCAAAAGGGTTATTTTTACTAGTAATTATGGCGAAATGGCATGTTGAGAGTGGTTATGTGACAGAGAGAGGGGGGTGGGGTGGGGGGGCTGTAAATATATAATTCTTTTTGAGAAATGATTCGTCACCATTATCATCATTCATTCTTGTCTCCATCCCATCACATTGATTAGCTACATGGATTTATATTCTTAATTGTTTTCTATTGTATGCATTCCTATTTACTAAAGAGTATTACTAAGGAGACCCTTTTTCATGACCTTTTTTTTGTGATCTTATTGATGTGTCAAACATATATTGAGTGATATTTCAATTAGAATCATGTGAATTACAAACACCATCCAATATGTGTTTGACACATCAACAGAGCCATAAAAAAGAATCTCCCTAATATTACTCTTTCTAAATCAATTCTATGGAATCTCTTCTCATAATTTCTTCTCAAGATAACTTTGGACAACTCCTTTATCTTTCGCCTTTAATTTCAACTACTTTTTTTTGTTATTAGTGTTGTGCGGAAGCGTCTCAACAAATGATATTGACTGTGACCCCAAATCATAATATAACGCACCCACAATGAAAATATAATGAGTAGAAAAACACACACACACAAGAAGACACAATATTTAGGTGATTCACCAATTTGACTACATCCACTAATAACTCAGATCAATTAACAAATGGGTTACAAAAGAGGACTTTCATAAATACACTTAAAATGAAAAATACAATATGTATTTTTCTATACAAATGTATACCTAAATAAGATATCTACGCCCAACTCTGTTTTTGGTGTTTTGTGTGTTTTAATTCATGTATCTTAATATCCTTATATAAGCATATAAGGATGAGAAAAACTCTCAAATTGATTGGCAATCAGAGGAGCATCCATCGAAAGCAAAAATGTTCCCCGAGCCATTCTCCTTTTCCCTTTTATCAATCACCACCGAAAGCAACTTTGTCTTCTTTGTTTTTCAACAATCTCCACCTTAATAAAAATTTTACAGGCCACCCTGACAAATGTTTGCCAATAAAAAAATAGACTATTCCACCTTAGCGAGATATGCAACGTTCCACCAGACAAGTAACCATAATTTATTCAAAATGATCCCAGTAGCTTCCAAATGAGCTCGTAAGCATATTACACCTGAAGATGTTCAAATCCGAAATATATTGATCAAGTTCAAACAGTGCTAAAACATGATCTTACTTACAACCTTCGTCAGCATATCCGCGGTTCCAATCTTTTTTGAGGAGAATTGTCCCCTCATCCAAAATTTCTCGAACAAAGTGGAAACAAATATCGATTTTCTCTGTCCGTGAAAGATGGACCAAGTTCTTCACTAAGTGGATGGCACTTTGACTATCACAAAAGACATCCACGTGATCCTGAATAATTTCTAAGTTTGCAATCAAACCATGAAGCCAAATTTCTTTTTTAGTGACCTCTGTCGTTGCCATGTACTCTGCCTCTGTAGTATACATATCAACTGTAGACTGTAGCATAGACCTCCAACACACCGGTCCTCTAGCAAGTGTAAACACATAACCAGTGGTGGACCGATACTTATTCAGATCCCCAACGTAATTTGAATCCACATATCCAAACACATGCTGACAAACACGTGAATCCTTCTCAAACTTCAAACCAACATCTACAGTACCATGGATGTACCATAAGATCCATTTTACAACTTGTCAGTGCATTTTTCCCGAATTTATGCATGTACCTGCTCATCGCACTAACAACTTGTGAAATATCGAGCCTCATACACACCACTGCATACATCAAACTTTTCACTGCACTAGAATTGGGAACATGCGCTATCTATGACCGTTTCTCACCTGTCTGTGGAGATTCCATGACACTTAGCTTGAAATGCGGGGCCAATAGATTACTTACAGGTTTGGTTTTAGAATCCATACCAAAGCGCTATAATACCTTCTTCAAATACTATTTTTGTGACAAACAAACAATTCCCCTGTAATGATCTCTCGTAATCTCCATGCCAAGTATTTTCCTTACCTTGCCTAGATCCTTCATCTCAAATTCATGACTTAACTGATTTTTTAATCTCCACCTTGTTCTTAGAAGCAATCAACATATTCGTCACAAAGTTTTCAAAAATACACACAATGATCATAGTGGTTCCTTGTGCACTGTTGCCCAAACATAAACCGATCAAATCACTTGCACCACTGCCTTGGACTTTGTTTTAATATATATAGCATTTTTCTCAGTTTGCAAACCCAATTCTCTTTACCTGCAGCCTTGTACATTTCTAGCTGAGTCATATAAATTTTCTCTTTTAAATATTCGTGTAAGAATGCAGCTTTCACGTCAAGTTATGCCAACTCAAGATCAAACTGCGCAACCAACGCTAAAAAAATATGAATGGAAGAATGCTTCACAACCGAAAAAAATACCTTGTTATAATCGATCCCTTCCTTCTGCGCGTAGCTTTCGCCACCAACCTGGCCTTAAATCTTACAATGTCTTTCTCTGAGGATCCTTACTTCTTGGCGTATACCCACTTGCACCCAATTACTTTCTTCTCTTTTGGAAGTTGGACTGACTCCCAGTCTGGTTCGTATGAAGAGACTATATCTCCCCGTCTATCGCCTTCTTCTAATCTGCACTTTTTGAGCTACTTTTGACTTCTCTGTAGGTAGATTAAATTGCATCGTCCACCATAAGTAGTGCATAAGCTACTATGTCAGTAGTAAGCCATGCAGGTTTCCTTTTTTATTTTCCTGGTATACTAGCTGCAATAGAATCTGGTTGCTGAGGATATTCATGGGTAGGAGCCTCCACCTCATCTGTACTTCTCTCATTCTCTTTTAAACTTGTGATAAGTCTAGCTAGAATAATTGGAGCTTTAAGCTCCACCTCCTGTGAAACTTCTTTGGTTTTGTTCTCCCTAGGAGAACCCTTCAACATTGAAGACTCATCTAATGTAACATCCCTACTATTTGGCACCCCCAAAGTTTATAACTTTTCACTCCATTACTAAAGCCCAAGAATATGAACTTTTTGGCTCAATGATCCAACTTGCTTTACCTAATATGAAAATATGCAGGGAACCAAAAATACATAAATAATTATAATTTGTGGCAAGTTTTCCCGACTAGACCTCTATGGGCATTTTACCCTCATTCACAGCTGAAAGCAAGATATTAATGAGGTGATATGCATATGTAACAACTTCAGCCCAAATCAGTATTGGGTAACATGCATTGCACCTTTTCGAGAAAAGTGCGATTCATACATTCGACCGTCCCATTTTGTTGCGGTGTGTCTCTGACTGTGAAGTGTCACACGATCCCCTCGTCCTGACATACTTGTAAGAATGGGCCTAACTTGTATTCACCATCATTGTTTGACCTTAGTCTTCTAATTTTTAAGCTAGTCTCGGTCTCTATAATCTTCTTCCACTTCAAGAAAATTTTCAAAACTTCATCCTTATATCGCACAGTGTACACCTAAACTCCTATGGAGAAGTCATCTACAAAGACAAAATATAATGCTTACCTCCAAAAGATGCAACTTAGGTAGTTCCCCAAACATTCATGTGAATATAATCAATAGTTCCCTTCATACGTTGTACTGTTGTGCCAAACTTGACTCTTATCTACTTGCCCAGAACACAATATTCACAAAATACAAGCTTACAGGTTTTGGAACCTTTCAATAAACCTTACTTTACTAATCTTTACAAAGCTTTCTCTCTCGCATGTCCTAAGCGCACACGCTATAATCTGGTAGCATCAGATACAACTTCCTCTGAACTTCCTAAGATGGTTGTATTTTCATGGGAAAATATAAGTTACTCATCTTTGTGTCCTTCATCACAACTAGGACTCCATGTGAGATCTTCAATCCATTGCCTTTTAACGCGATCTCATAACCCTTAGCTGCTAAAGCGCTAAGTGAGATAAGATTTTTCTTCAGGTCCGATACACACTGAACGTCTTCCAACACTCTGACTATTCCACTATACAACTTCAGTTGGTTTTTTTTAATCCCTTTTGTTTGACAGACATGATTATTGTCCATTAAAATAAATCCACTATTTATCTACTTAAATCTAGAAAATCACTCCCTGTTGGGACATATATGATAGGAACATCTCGAATCCAAAATTCACTTCCGGGGACGGGATCCAAATGGTGAAATAAACAAAGTAAATTCAGAATCTTCATTGTCAATGGCCACAATGTTTGTAGTGGGATTCTTCGTGTCTTTCTTTAACTTAGGACAATCTTTATTCCAATGCCCTTTCTAGTGACAAAAGGCATTCATCTTTGGAGGAATTCTCTTACTTGAAGTTGATGCTCCACCTCTTGAGTTAGATCGATATCTTCCACGGCTACCATAATTTCTTTCATTTGCTCTACCACGAATTGTCAACGCTTCAAATGTTGAGTCTTTATATACCTCCTTATCCTTCTTACAAACCTCATTATTCATCAGCATATTGGAGATGTTAACATATTTTATTTCCTCCTTTACGCATAATAGCATGGTAATGAGATGTTCATATGAATCAGGTAGAGAATTTAGCATTGAAAGTGCTTTATTCTCATTGTCAATTTCAATATTAAAATTTTGCAAATCAGCAATAATTTTGTTAAAATTGTCCAAATGCTCAGAATTAGAATTACCTTCTGTGTACTGGAACCAGAATAGTTACTTCTTCAAATATATTCAATTTTTAATGTTTTTTGTCATGTACTTGTCCTTTAGTTATTTTCATAATTTCTGTACCGAGGTCTCACACATACAAGTGTATTTTTTTTACTTGTCGAGATAAAGACGAATATGACCACAAGCCTTGTGTTTGATTTTGTTCCAGTCACCCTCCTTCATGTCTTCTGGCATATCTCCAAGAGTAATTTCCAGTTCTTGTTGGACTAAGACATCCATAACTTCACATTGCCACATTCTGAAATTTCTTTGCCCATCGAATTTTTCTATGTCAAATTTTGTGGTTGATATTTTTCAAACGATCACAGTTACAAAAAAATGTAGAAGAAAAAAATTTCAAATTTAGAAATTTTTTCGAGCTATGAATAGTAAACGTATGAATAACACCAGATGAATATTACTATTTGTATGTTTATTTATCTACACAAAAAAATCCAAATGCCTAGATATGAGGACCTTGACTCTGATACCAAATTATTGTGTGACAGCGTGTCAAAAAATGATATTGACTGTGATCCCAAATAATTATTGGATATCAAATTTGTAATACGTATTTTATTATTAGGCCCACCTATTTTGGGCTTCGTTTATTAGACTCATTTTGTACCTTCTCTCTCATCTGTTTTTGCCTTCTAGACCCTTCTATTTAGTCATACTAAATACCATAATGTGACACCATTATTGGTAAGCCAACACATCAAAAAAATTATCTTGGTATTAGAGCCAAATCAAACCCTAAACTCATACCTACCAAATAAACTCTAGAAACTAAACCTTAGCCACAATATCCCCAAGCCGCCGTCCTAACTAGGTCTGGCAGGCACCCCCTTCTGGCCAGCGGTTCCTTCTTGTCGGAGCTCTCCTTAACAACGCTTTTATTCTAACCGACCACCCCTATTTCTAGCAGCGTTACATTCTTTATTGCTAAACTCTTGATCTGCCAAATCTGTCCGACCTAAAAGATGTAGCTACTGGTTAATTTGTGTGTTTTATTCTCTACACAATAGTGGGTTTCTTTCTCTACTTAGGGCAACTTATTTTTGCTGGTTTGATTGGGTAAGTTAACCTTATTCATCTTCATCTAGAGTTTATACGCTCTTGTTAATTTGGGGGTTTTATTCCCTCTTGTTGTTGGGCTTTATTTCCATGAAGTAGGCTATTAATTTGCCTTTATTTGATGATTTTTTGAGAGTTTATACCTCTCCATGTTGCTGAAAATGATTGGGTAGCACCTTGCGAATTTTTTTGGACCTATTTGTGTAATTGTTGGATTATTTTTGAATATTTTGAAGATATGGCTGATTTGTTTGGTCCTAAAGAGGTGTTTCCTACCCAACATACACCTACTCATCGAGTGACTAGTGTGTTATTGAATGGAACAAATTTTAATTCTTGGTCCCGATCTCTTCCCCTCTTTATTGGGTCAAAAGGGAAGACTAGTAGGTTGTTGGGCACTGAAACCCATCCGGATGTTAATGATGTTGCCATTTTTAATTAATGGGAGATAGACCATTACATAAGTCTAGGGTCGATGTTTAATTCTATGGAGGAGCACATTTATACTATGTTTATGTTCTATGAGTCTATTTCGGAGTTATAAAAGGCTCTTAATCAGTTGTACGCTCATGCTCATAATGATGATCGAGTATTTAAGCATTATCGGGAAATTTCTCGTGCCTCACAGGAATCACTCATCCTCCCCGTCTCTCGCTACTTTGGATATCTACTATGCCACTAGGAGGAACTGGCCTAATTTGAGACTCTCTCTGACTTTCCTCCTGAAACCATTTCTATCCTGATGTAGCGTCTGGATCATCAGCACACTTATCAATTTCCTATGGGTTTATGATCTGAGTATGATGCTCTATGTATTCGGTTCATAAATACATATCTTATGCCTCCCCTTCAAGAGGCCTTTGCTGAGCATCGTCTCAAGTTATCTCAAACCCCTCAGGTTGCTGCCTGAGTTCAGTCTCCTACTGATTAGTTGACATTTGCGGCTTATACCGGTCCCCGTCCCCAATGACGGACTACCGAACTGTCATCATTGTGTAGTTATAGGCCACTCTAGAGATCGATGTTTTAAACTTCATCCCGAGTTGAGGTAGAAGTTTGCTAAGGTCAAACACTTTGGCCCTCCCAGGACTGCTGTCATTACCTATGTTTTCGCTTCTTCTTCTCCTAGTGCTCCCAGGGGTGATAGTCATCTTCAGGCTCAGATTGATCTTCTCCAGGCACAGCTGAGCTCTCGTGGGCACTCTACTACAACTGCCACTATTGCTTTAGGTACCTCATCTGCTTTTCATGTTAAGGTTGTTAAGCCTACTTGGGTTTTAAATTCTGGAGCGTCTGATCATATGACTGGTGAGATATCTTTTTTTACTTCCCCCACTACTCTTGTATGTCATAATGTGTGTCTTGCGGATAGTTCACTTGCTCGTATTCATAGCAAGGGAAACATCTTTCCCTCACCCTCTCTTACTTTATCTGCTGCATTACATGTTCCCGACCTCTTTTTTAATCTTATCTCTATTTGTCAACTGTGTAAAGATCTTAATTGTGCTGTCATATTCTTATCCTCGCATTTCTATTTATGGGACCTAAGTTCGAAGAGGATTTTTGGCTGAGGATATGAGCGCGATGACCTATACCACTTTGGGGATCCTCCTACCTCGACTACTTGTGTTTCTAGACTCCGTGCCTCTGCTTCCACTGAGCACATTATTTTTTATTTTTCCGTACAAACTTTGCATCTGTGGCATGCCTATTTAGGACATGTCAATTTTCATTCCTTATGTTTACTTTTTCTCTCTTTGTCAAAGACTTGTAAAGATAAGAGGTATACTTGTGAGACCCGTGACTTATCTAAACATATTCGTACTAGTCATATTTCTCATATGAGTTGTACACCTAGTATGTTTGAACTCACTCTCATGTTTGGGGACGCTCACCTGTCACTGCTTTATCGGGCATAGGTACTATGCCACTTTTATTGATGATTTCTCTATATGTACATGGGTATATTTACTTAAACATAAATCTAAGGTGTTACCTTTATTTGTTGAATTCATCCAAATGATTAAAATACAATTTAACACCACTATTCGTAACATTCGGTCTAATAATAGGAGGGGGGAGGAGTATGTTTCTGATGCTTTTTGTTCACAACTTAACCAAAAGGGGATTTTACACCAACTTACTTGCCTATACACTTCGGAGCAAAATGGGGTGGCAGATGGTAATAATCATCACTTAATGGGAATGGTTCAGTGCCTTTTATGGGGTGTGCATATTCCTAAATCTTATTGGCACCTTGCTCTTCTTACCGCTACATTTATTATTAACGGTACTCCGAGTAAAGTTTTAAACGACAAAACACCTCTTCACTATCTTTCCCACTGCCCCTTTTTTCCTATATTACCTTGGGTTTTTAGGCGTGTGTGCTATGTTCGAGATAGGTGTCCCTCACGTCACAAACTTGATGATATGACCATTAAATGTATTTTTGTGGGCTATCCTACCGTATATAAAGCTTATAAATGTTATGATCCTCTCGACGTATGTATCACTCTGTGATGTTACCTTCCATGAGGATACTCCATTTTATGGTAGGTCTGCTACTCCTCCACCCCACCCCCTCCTCCTCTTGTGGATGATTCTCCGGTGGCCCATCCGATCCCTTTATTGGATATGTCTCCTTATATTCCCGAGACAGCCCCTTTGCAGGTATATGCTCATTTCCCTTGGCTGCCCTGCCTCCTCCTCCTACGGACTCGGGAACTGTTGATAATCCTTTCCCCCACCCCACCCCTATTTCTGTTTTCAGCCCCCACACCTATTTCTGGTTTTCAGTCCCGTTATTCCACTCGTAATCACCGCCTTCCTGCTCGTTATGCTAACTCTTGTAGTACTGAGCATTCTATTCTCGAGCATCTTTCCTATGCAGGTTTTTCAGGGTCCTATCCTACTTTTTCGGGTTGTCTTGACTCTATTTCCTATTCCCCAGTCTTTTCATGAGGCTCTTCAGAATCCAAATGGGTTGCTGCTTTGAAAATTGATATGGATGCCTTGGAAAACAATGGTACTTGGGCGTTAGTGTCTCTTCCTCCGGGGGATAAAGTTTTTGGTTACAAAGGGGTGTTTAGTATTGAGTATTTGTCTGATGGATCCATTGAGCGATATGAGGCTCTTCTCGTGGCATGTGGCTTTACTCAGATTTCGAGCAAAGATTTTGGTGCTACCTTTGCTTTGGTTGTTAAGATGACTTTTGTTCATCTCCTTATCTCTCTTGTCGCGTCTCACTCTTGGTTACTGCATCAATTGGATATTAAGAATGCCTTTCTTCATGGGGATCTTATTGAAACTATCAATATGGCTCCTCTTCCTGGTTTTCGGGCTGAGGGGGATAATGTGGGTAAGGTTTGTCGTCTTCGCAAATATTTATACGGGTTGAAGCAGTCTCCCCGAGCTTAGTTTAGCCGATTCAGTGGGGTGATTACCTATATGGGATTCTCCAGATTCTAGTCCGATCACACTTGCTTTATTCGACATCATCCCGACCACCGATGCATTATCCTTTTGGTTTATGATGACGATATCATTATTATTGGTGATGATCTTGAGGAGATTGCCCAAGTAAATAAAGATATTAGAGCATTTTTTGATTCCAAGGACTTGGGTCCTCTTCGGTATTTTTCGGGGATTGAGGTTGCGAGAACTCGTAGTGGGATTTTCTTGTCACAGAGGAAGTATGCTCTGGACATGTTACAAGATACAGGGATGATTGGTTGCCATCAACTCCAATGGATCCAAATGTGAAGTTGACTGGTGAGTCTAGGGATTTACTTTTTAAGCTGTTATAGGTATCAGCGTTTAGTTGGTCATCTCATCTACCTGACCAACACCCGTCATGATTTGGCTTTTGCTGTGAGTATTGTTAGTCAGTTCATGCATGCTCCTTGCACCGCCCACCTTGATGTTGTTCATCATATCTTGAGGTATCTAAAGTCTTCACTGGGTCTTGGTTTCATCTATGCTTTAGGATACCAAAGGGGTCTCTCTTACTTCACTGATGCTGATTATGCGGGATGCAAGACTGATATGCGTTCTAATTTTGGCATATGTACTTTATATGGTTCTCATCTCGTATTATGAAAAAATAAGAAGCAAGCGGTGGTTTCTCGTTCTTTCGCGGAGGCGGATTACCGTGCTATAACCCATGGTATATGTGTGCTCTTGTGGCTTAGATCGATTTTGGGTGAGCTAGGCTTTACTGAGGATGGTCTTTCTGATTTGTTGTGTGATAACAAATCAACCATTATGTTGTCATCTGATTCAGTTCTTCAAGAGAGAACCAAACACATTGAGGTGGATATTCACTTTCTCCTAGAGAAAGTTTCTACAGGCATAATTCGTTCTTCATTTGTCTCACCAGGGCGATTGGACCTTCTTTGCTTCACTTATCTATTGACAAGCTGGACTTGGTGGATATCTTCGCTCCAACTTGAGGGGGAGTGCTGGATATCAGATTAGTGATAGGCATTTTATTATTTTGTCCACCTGTTTTGGGCTTAGTTTATTAGACTCATTTTGTACATTCTCTCTAATTTGTTTTTGTCTTCTAGACCCTTTTATTTAGTAATAATAAATACTATAATATGGCACCATTATTGGTAAGACAATACATGACAAAAATGATCTTTAATAATATGGCACATACACAATAAAAGCATAATGAGTAAAAAGACACACATATAAGAAGACACAATCTTTAAGTGGGTCACCAATTTGACTACATCCACTAATAACTCATATCAATTAACAAATGAGTTACAAAAGATAACTCTCACAAATACACTATAAATGAAAAATATAATGTGTATTTTTCTATATAGATGTATACCCAAATAAGCTCTCTATACTCAATTGTTAGTGTTTGGTGTGTTTTAGTTCATCCATTTGGCCCTCCTTATATAGGCATATAAGGAGGAGATAAACTCTCAAAGCAATTGACAATAAGAATATAATCCACCGAAAGAAAAAAATCACTTGGACCATTCTTCTTTTCACTTTTCTCAATCACCACCAAAGCAACTTTTTCTTCTTTGTTTTTCAACAATTAATGCATCCCCTCATGGGCGGAGCCACACACACCCGAGAGGGTGCGGGAGCATGCACTGGATTTCGGGATTTTTTTTTATATATATATACATGTGTGTAATAACCTAAATATTAAGATTAAAATTGGTAATTTTTGAAACTTAAGTCAATATATATACAACAGGAGCCGACCCTAGTTTTTCAACCCAACCAAAGTTTTGTCTTCTCTCTCTATTCAAGAACAAAACAAAAGGTAAGTCTCCTTTCTCTCCTCCATTTACATATTTGTTAGTCTACAACACATTAACGGGTTCAAGATAAAAAATTCCTGAATGTGAATGGCCCTAGTTTACTGAAATTATTACTGAAAATTATTACGGACCCTAGTTCAAGATAAAAATTATTATTGAAAATTTTCTCCTCCATTACATTCATTTTATTACTGAAATTTACAAAATGATAATCATACAAAGTGATTAAAATTTTACTGAATTAATTTATTAAATAAATTCAGTAATAAATTTCAACATCAATGGGTTAATCTTTTTCCAACAAATTTTATGTTAGATTAATTCTGATTTTTATGTTAGATTAATCCTTTTCCATTAATTCTATTAATTTTAAATAACTTGTTTAAGTTAGATTAAATCTGTTTGATTAATATATCGAAAGAGACGTGTTGGATGATATTGACACTGAACATATCATTCAATTTTTTCAGAAAATGAAGTCTAGGAAAGTTGCATTGTAATAACTATCCTATTTTATGCCCAAAATAGTACAAATAACCCAAAAAAATTCGCCTCGGGGGCTCCCGCCCCCGAACCCGGGGTACGTTAGACAGTTTCGCACCCACTAACTCCAAATCCTGGCTCCACCGCTGCATCCCCTAGACTAACCATCTAAATCTACTTTCTCATATCTTTCACTAATCAGAGTGACTTCCAACTTCTTTCTAATATATTGTTTTCTAACCTTCTCCCTTCTAACTATCCCATTGTAGCATCCTCATCTCACTTATGTGCATATATTGCTCATTTTTTTTTTTAATGTACAATAAAGTTATGTAAAACTTTTCTTTTAATCTAAGAACTATCTTCATATTTATTACATAACGCACCACTAGCTTGCCTCCATTTCCAGTTGTTAATTTACTTGTTATATTGTAGAAAAGGAAACATTTAAGGTAAAAAATGAAAAACATTTTCTGGTGTTAAAAATATACATAGTCGGGTATAACTCGCTTGTGTCTTTTGCATGTTATTTGAGTGATCCTTTTTAGCTGTACAAAATGAACAGGTCAATAACTGTATATCACTACGGCATACTGCCCACAGCTAATGAATTAATTATTGAGCTCATGCATCTCTAGACTGATTTCTTATTGGATTTTTCTGAGTCACGTGAGGCACCATAGTAGTCGAGTGGTTGAATACAGTATTAAGCTATTGAATGGCAGAATTATTTGTTGGACAGCAATTATGCAAAGTTATGGTGGTCCTTTTATCCTTCCCATTGATTTAACTCAAACATATAGAACAAAAGCGCAAGAAATATATCCTTTAAAATTGCATCATTTGATGCTTTATTATAATCTGAAGTCACATACAAGGGTGGTAAATAAATCCCAACTACCTGGGAAGGGAAAATGGAAAAAAGAAAGGGAAAAAGAGAGAGAGATTTAATGGACTTGTCGGTTATTTTCCAATTTATTGTCCATACATAATAAAAACAAGAGGCAGAAAAAGAATCCTTATGAACTTTGATTTCACTTGATATGAAAAGCTTCTTTGGTCATCCCCATTAGTGATAATACTGTGGCTGAGATATGTCTTGAAGAAAGGCCTGCTTCTTCAATCTGATCCTGTGGTGCTCCATGGTCAATGTATCTATCAGGAAGTACCATTGATCTCAACTGCACCAAATTTCAAAGCATAATCAGGACCCACTCTTGACGATTTTTCTTAAAGATATTAGAATAGTAAATTGAGTTAGTTGGATTAGTTTGTTAGTTAGTTGGATTAGTTTGTTAGTTTGTTCATGTTCATGTTCAGGGTCCTATATATAAAGGATGCCATCTTACTTGAGATAATCAAGAAGTCTCATTCTATAATACAACTCAAATCTCTTTTCTCTCTACTTTTCTTTTCTCTCAAATTCTTTTATTATGTAATACACTATACATTTACAAACCATATGTGAAACGTGCTTTTTAAATGAAAGCGCAACAAAGGCATGGAGAAATATGTTTTTTGTCTTATTAAAGGGTAGAGTACTGCGGTTTTTGCAAGAAATTCCACTAAATTACTTTTGATGCAAGTAACTTCCCTCAACTATGCATTGCAAAGACCCGTTCAAAGGACTTTCTAGTGACCAAAAATGATAATTTTAGCAACGTACAAGGAGTCATTGCAACATCCTTTTTTCCCATCAAAACAGTTTAAAGTGACGTATATCAAAATCTGCATATTGACTTTTTTTCCTCACCGTACCCTTTATTTTATCAGAAATAAAAAACACAATTTTTTACCAGATAAAAGAAAACAATAACATTGAGAAAGAACATGTGTTTAAGGAGAGTTACCTTCAGGTTTCCATCCAGGATACCATTTAAGGTTAAGAAATGCAACACATGAGATCCAAAACCTCCAATTGAACCTTCCTCAACGGTAATCAAGATGTCATGCTCGTTGGCCAATCTCTTAATTAGATCAGCATCCAAGGGCTTGCAGAATCTAGCATCAGCTACTGTTATAGATATGTTATTATGAGATTTTAACAAGCTTGCTGCCTCTACACATCGTTGAACAATTGAACCATATCCCAATATTGCCACTCTATCGCCTTCCATCACTATTCTCCCCTTCCCAACCTGTTCAATTATCAACTAAACTTATTTTCACATGAAAATAATTTTGTAGTTTGATCAACGATTAATTTTAGTTCGAGATAGGCTGAAAAATAAGGCCCAATGCGAACCTCAATTGGTATTCCTTTGTGATTAGGAGGAAGAACTGCTCCTATTCCATTACCCCTTGGGAACCTAAAGCAACTCGGTCTGTCGTCAATGGCTGCTGCTGTGGCAACTATGTGCATGAGCTCGGCTTCATCAGATGGAGCCATGACCACCATGTTTGGCAAGCAAGCCATATACGCGATGTCAAACGCACCACAATGAGTGGGTCCGTCTGCGCCAACCAAACCGGCCCGGTCCATCGCAAAACGGACGGGTAACTTTTGAAGATCAACATCATGAACCACCTACACATTCATTGCAATTCATTAATACTGAAATCTAGAATGAAAAATTTTAAGGCCTCGTTTAGAATATTTTGTTTTCAAAGTACAATGAGTCCTAAAGGGGAACGTGCCAAAAAATAATAATAAAAAAAACTCGTGAGCCATGCATGTTTTTCAAGAAACAACTTGAACTATTTTCAATGCAAACCGCGCTAAACAATGCATTTAGCTGCGGAGACCCCTAATTAGCTAAAATTGTCACTAAAAAGACTCAGAAAAAATATATAGTTGAGGCAAGTCTTGAAAAATAGTTCAGGGGAGTTTCTTGCAAAACATGCATAATCCAGCGGAGTTTTTACACTTTCCCCTCGATTAAATTCCAAAAAGTATTTGTAAATGTAAAAATGTCATTGTAATATAATCTATAGTTATAATCCAATAAAAACAATATACTCCAAAGAGCATTTTGAAAAAATGAAAGTTCACATAATAGTCTCTTTCGATTTTTCACCTGATCATAGCCTCGTTGTAGGAACGATGAGTAGATTGCGCAGAATGGCTTGAGACCCTCTGTGGCCATACCGGCTGCAAATGTGACAGCATGTTGCTCGGCAATTCCCACATCAAAACAACGGTCTGGAAACCTTTTCTGGAAATAATTGAGGCCAGTCCCACCACCCATTGCCGCGTGTATGGCTACAATTTTGTTATCTACCTCGGCTTCTTTTATCAGCGCTTCAGCGAAATACTGAGTATATGAAAGTGTAGGAGATACGGTCTTGAACTGCTTCCCCGTTTTCACATCAAACTTCACAACCCCTGAAAATTTAGGGGATATCTCATTTTCGGTTAATTATGAATTACCTATTAAATTATAAAAAAATCTTTTCTTTTACATAAATTTATTGCTTTCTAACCGTGCATCTTATCAGCTGCAGCCTCAGCCGGGGGATAACCCTTTCCTTTCTCTGTGACAATGTGAATCAGAACTGGCCCTGCTGCAGGCATCGATTTTACTTTTTGGAAAATGGTGATCAAATCTTCGAGATTGTGGCCATCTACTGGACCTATGTAGTATAATCCCAGCTCCTCAAAGAGAGACGAACCAGTGGGACTAACCAAACCCCTTGCATATTCGTCTACTTTCGCCGCTACTTCATGCGCTTGGGGTCCAATTTGCTTTGTGATACTCTTTAACACGTAAAATTAGAATCAGAAATATATTTCACTTCAAAACTTGTAAGTTTATTTATTTTTAATCCCCGAGTCCTGTTTGGTTCGGGGTGTAATATCTTTCACTTGGGTGAAAAGTATTTTTACCTATTTGCAGTTAAAGTTTTTGTTGGTATGAAATTGTAAACAAGTGTACATGAGAGTGGGACAAAGTGTACTGAATATAGTTTTGAATGAATAAATATATGTTTCACTAGTTTACTTTTTCCCTAGGTGAAAAACTAACTAAGCGATGGATTTGAGGTTTACTTTAGCAGCTTCGCGAAGTTGCCTGAACTTAGGGCTGGCTTGGAGCTTGGTTAAAGCGCTGCTAAGGGCGCCAACAGGAGTTGCAGGCCCGTCAAGCGTAGCTGTGGGTAAGGAAACTTGTTTATTGTCATTAAGGACCACAATGAGGTTAGAATCAAGAAATCCTGCATTGTTCATGGCCTCATATGCTTGCCCTGCAGTCATGGCTCCATCTCCAATCACTGATATAACATTGTTCTTTTTTCCTAAAAGATCTCTCCCAACAGCCATACCTGCCAAAGTTTTTCAACCAATAACTTTTAGTATTTCCTTAGGTCCAAAAAATTTAAATTCATGTTTGGCATAAGAGAATTTTCTAAAGATGCAATTGCAGGGATGCGAACAGCGTGAGACTTGAGACTTGGGCTTCCTAAAGCCTAGCTCTCATATCATGTTCGATCCTGTAACCCAAAATTATATACCCTTTACAGCCAAAATAAGAGTCGCGACTTAAAAATAGAGAATTTTTTGTTTTCCCAAAATTATTCTCTCAACGTATGATGTGTTTTGAGTATTGTATCCTAGTGAAGATTTGAACCGAAGGAACAATTATCAAGTATGAGTGAGGTAACACGTGGAAGGACCATTAATTTGGAACAAAGGAGTAGTAGTACTGCTTTGTGAGACTTCAAAGCACTAATGTGGGATAAACTCTAATATAGAGAACATATTTTAGATGTTTCATGTCTTGTCCAACAAAAATCGGAAACATGAAGAACACAGAAAATGAAACGGTTTCCTATTTTTGGAATCAACCATTTTTTTTACAAAATAAGATTTATAGAGAATTAAGGTAAAGGTCATGTTCCTTTCTATATTTGAATTTTTAGGACAATGCTTTTCAAGTTTATAAATCTAGTCCCTGTAGTACAATAGCATTTATTTGTGTGGTCCCTTTAGAGTACATTTTTTTGGTTGCGTCAGCGGCACATTTTTAACAATTTTTCCATGGTATTTTTAGTACAGGGACTAAATTTATAAAATTATGTGAAGTATCCTATTTTTATACACTTTGAGAATTATGAGGACCTTTCCTCAAAATTCCCTTAGATTTATAAAAGATGAAAATAATGCTTTTAGAAAAGATTATGCCAAAATGGAAATGAAAAAAGTTTTTGCAAGAGCCAAACGTCACCTAAGTAACATTACATTTATTCTCCTTTGACTTATTGACTATTTTTGGAATTTAACAAACTTTGTAAAACAATGTACTTTAGGACAAAACAGTAAAACTAAACTATATTTGTATAGAAGGGCATAAATTGATACAGCTAGGCATCCAAACATACCAAGACCAGCAGATATGCTAGTGGAACTATGCCCTGCACCAAAGGAATCATAAATGCTCTCATCCCTTTTAGGAAATCCAGCTAAACCTGAAGTTTTCCTGATAGTATGCATTTTAGACCTCCTTCCTGTAAGAATCTTATGTGGGTATGTCTGCAACATTTATTTGCTCTATTCAGAACCAACTTCTAAGACATGAGAGAAAAAATAATACACCCATATATATTGAGTTATGCTAGGTCGACACAAAAACCCGACGCATTTGACGGGTGCGACATGTCAATTGTGTTGCACTTTTGTGTCTAGTTTTGTGTCGGCCTAGCATTTCCCACGTATATTTAGTGTTGAGAACAGAGTGCTAAACAAAAAATAAGTGCTATAAATATAATAAAATCAATGAGAGTCCATTTTTTTAACCCATAATTTGATTTGTGAAAAATAGAAATTTATTACCTGATGGCCAACATCCCATATAATTCTGTCATCTGGGGTGTTGAAAACATGGTGCAGAGCCACAGATAACTCCACTACTCCTAAGCTTGAACTTAGATGGCCACCTATTTGTGCTACTGTGTATACAATTTCTGCTCTCAGCTCTGCTGCTAGTTGCTCAAGATCCTTGAAAAAATAAAAAATTAACAATCGAACTAAATAAGGGGATAGATAGATAGAGAATTGCGAAGAAAATGATGAAGTACAGTAAAATGCCATGAATTATATAAAGCCTAATTTCACTCTTGCCCACAACCTATAAAAGTAATCAAAATTTCTAAAAAATATTTAAATCTTACACTTATAACATATTTCTTCTAGAATTCGTAAAAAATAAAAGATATTTGCATCATTTAGGAAGAATTTTGGAGGGCTTTTGGATAACATTATCACAAGATGCAAATTTATATAATTTTAATAATTTGCACATAATTCTAAAAGTTCAACATATTTGTCTAAAAAATAGTTGAAAGAGTTTTTTTTTTTTCCCCCCACTTTTATAGTTGAGGTGGTGAGCAAAGTGAAAGAAGCTATAATTGAGGGAGATCTACTCTACTTGACTTAAAATGTTATAGTAAAGCATTCACCAGAAAGTGAGCTTACCAAACATTTGACTATTGCTATTTATTCCCATACCTGTGTGGATAGATTCTTCATGTGGGCTGGAAAGTTGACTGTATCTAGCAATGGTGTGGGTGGTTTTTCTCCTGAGAAATCAATCTTCCAACCTTCTTTCTCTTTCTTTATTATCATTTTTCCTTCCTCAGCATCTGGACTACTACTACTACTACTACTAGAAGCTTTCAAGTAGAACTGAAAACCACCCACCATTTACATCATTTGAAAACACATACTCAAACACAAAAATACAAAAAGCCAAAAAAGATGGTTTACAACATCAACATGGTACCTGTTTTCTAGCACAGCGTTTTGGTGTTGAACTTGTCAGACATGGGGAGAGGGGTGGCTTTAAGTTGATGACAGACCCTGAAAAGGCCATGGCTGATCAAATTTTCTTGAGAGGAAGAAGAGTGTGTGTGTGTTTTAGCGGGGCAAGTAGGACAGAATTTATAATCACTAGGAGAGACGCTTACACGACATAAATTAGCAGCATGTTCATTTCTTGATATTAACTACGATTTAGGGACATTTACCCAATTTTATTTCATTATTATTATTATTACATTTTATTTTATTTTAATACGCTTGTAATTATGGGACATATACTAAACAGTCTATCGAATTTTTTTCAAAATATAAGTTTAGTCAAAACTTTTTTATTTTGCACAAAAAAGTTAAAAATAAGAGACTGACATGAACCTTCAAAAATAAGAGAATAAGGAACTTTTGGGTACAAAAATAAAAAGTTTAGACTAAATGTATATTAAAAAATATTTGAGAAACTTTTTGATATTTGATCCTATAACATTTCACTAATTTTATTTTGATTGTAGTAAATTTTTTATTTATCATCACATACCACTTTTTGCGATCAAATCATTACATTTAGGGACTAAAAATGTACTAAAATCAATCAAAAATTAATTAAAGATTTCAAATTCAAAATAAAGTAATTATAAATGTATTAAAATAAAAAATACATTTTTTATTTGATTTTAATCACTGTTTACTATTATTTAATCTTTAGATACAATTTTGATTTTTAATGATACAAAAAAATTTACAAAAGTTGTCACTAAAACTCAAAATAATGGTTAAAAGCATTTAAGAAAAAACACATTAGTGTTTAAAATTAAATAATGATTATTTAGTAGTAGTTAAAGTCAAAATAACAATGTAATTTATCAGACTTAACCGGTATTCCATTTTTTTTACAAATATGTTAAAGCACTAGTGACAAAAATATGCGAACAATCAATGATTTTCGTTTCTAGCCATAAAAAGGTATGCCATTTACCAATGTCACCTTTTACTTTAATAAGTTTGAGACAGAAAATGGCCTATCTTTTTTTTATTTTATTTTTAAAAACAGAGTTAAAAACTGCCTTAATCTAAAAATCATTTTTTTCTACCTCTGTTATTATCTAATCTATTTATTTTTTATCTGAATCTCATAAGCTTATTTGATTGTTCATTGGTATATCGCGGGGTTAAAAATTAGGTAAGGTGTATGTGTGATGCATTAAAGCATGAGCACGTGGCCTGCATAATATGTATATATACAATTTTTATAAGGTAGAGATTTCTTTTGGATGGCTCCATCAGGTTCTCAATTTGTAATGTACGCTCTGGCGACAACTTTTTGGTGTTTCCAAATAAATGTCCTTTGCCTCTTATAGTCAATCTTATCGTTTCTGAGAATGCTGGCAGCAAATGTATTAAGGGACATATACCAAATACTCGCTCGGACATTTTTTAATATTCATTTAGTCTAAACTTTTTTATTTTGCCTCAAAAAGTTCTTTGCCACATATTTTGAAGAGGGAATGCCGCTGGCGCGGACCTCTAAAAATAAGAGGATATTGAGTGCTTGAGGGATTAGATGGGTTAAACTAAAAATTTGTGTCCTTTTTAAAAAATATATATTTATAGTAGGGACTATTTAATAATTGACCCATGTATTAACGACTTTAGATATAAATCCTATTTGTAGAGATTTTTTTTATAAATAAATCCTATTAATTTTTTAATATTACATAAATTCTATTTCGAAATTTTTATAATTTTACCTTTTTGAAAGCAACTATTCATATCTTTATAAAAAAGTTACACAAGTTGTAAAAAATTATTTTCTTTCTATTTATAATTTATATTTGGAATATTTTTATAGATAATAAGTATTTACTATACTAATGTTACATAAATAGTAAAATTTATCATGTTCACTGAAAAATGAAAGAACTTTATAACTGGAATATTTTTACTAAACATTGATTGTGCAAAATATTATACAGTAATATTTACTTTCTGCATAAAAACGAAGAAAACACGTCATCTTCATTTTTTTAATATTTTCTATCAAATATGGGTCTTATTTTATAGGGCTCGATTAGTCAATTTTTAAATAAATTTCGTAAATTTTGAAATTGCATATCGAAAGTTATAGTTTTTTAAAGGTTGGAAGAGAAAAATTAACTACCATTTTAATTTGGAGGGAATATAGGGACATGAGCGAATTAGTAAAGAAAAAATTCGTAAATTTAGAAACAAGACTTAGGGCCCGTTTGGCAACCCAATTCCAAGGCGTGGAATTGGAATTGGATTGCCAAACGGACCCTTAATTAATGGTTGATTAGTCAATAAAACTTAATTACAAAAAAACTCTTAAAAATATGACGTATTAATGACACGATAATACTAATGTTATGACTATTAAATACAACAAATCATCTTGCAAATGATGTGTCATAATAATAAGAGTGCTATTATAGCGATCCAAAAGTGTGACACAATAGTAATTACACTTTTAGGTCGTATTTTTGGATCTTTTTAACATTTTTCTAATAATAAAGTATTGTATCGTGTCATTATAATATTACATTGTGAAATGATTTACGAGATCTATTTGAGACTCATATCATTATTCATGATATTATAGTATGAGTTTGACTTTTGACATTTAATTTATCAAGAAAGTGGAAGAAAAAAGATTATTTTTGAGAGCTTTCCAATTTTTTTCTTCAAATCAAGAGCTTCCGAACATTACAAGATAAATCATCATCATCATCATCATCATCATCATCATTGTCTTAAACCCATCATATGGGATCGGCCACATGAATTCTCCTTTTCCATTTTAATTTATTATAAACAAGGTTCTAAAAAACGCGGGGCGTGATCGAGGCGTGGAGGCCAATCCTAAAGCCTTAGAAGCCTAGGCGGGCCTTGGCGTGAAAAGGCGTGAAAAGGCGTTTAGGTCTTTTTAATATATTTTAATATTTTTTAACCATAACAAGGCTATTAAAATACTAAAACTATACATATTATAAAAATATGTCTGAATATTTGCAAATAAAAATACTATTTGATTATTTTGGATGAGATAATGGTTCGGTTTGTAAAAAAATCTTTAGAAGGGGATATCGTTTCACTAAAGCATTGTTGTTTTTAGAGAAAAAGTACGCCTTAAGGGTTTTACCAAGCATAAGGCGTCAAAATCTTAAGGCGGGGCGTTTCTCCCAAGCCTCAAGCCTAGGCGTGCCTAGGCGGGTTTTTTAGAACAGTGATTATAAACAATATTATCATATAAGTTTAATTGCTTAATATCTCTGCTAATAATTTCCTTACAAGATAAATACATTTAAGTATTGGAATAACAAATTCGAGTGTTTATTCACATTTTTGTCTTCCACATCAAACTTTTTGAAGTCCAAAATTATCTGTTTGCGATTTTAACTTTCAGTTAAGGATAAGATTAAGCAAATTGGTAGAAAACAATCTCTCTCTCTCTCTCTCTCTATATATATATATATATATATATATAGTGTGTGTGTGTGTGTGTGTATTGTAAATATTTATATTTATTCTATTTAAATAGATTTTCACTTCTATTAAGACTCTACCAATTTGTACTATAAATAAGATATGATCCCCTATTATTGTTATACCAATTAATGAGAAATTTTTCCTCTCTCTAAAATTCTCTCCATATTTTTTTAACACGTTGTCGCTATGAATTTCTATTCTTGTCCGCTTTAAATATCTGTGATCAATGTCGCAAGACGATTATTTTTCGTCATCAATATTACACAAATTGATTGTTATTTCTTCAAGCAAAAAGGTAAGTACATCACGATTTCTAAGAATTCTATGTAAGTAGCATTGTATCTTTTCATTCAATGCATGAGATGAGTTGTCTACTATCTTGATGGGACATAATTATTGAGAGATAAAGATAGCTCTACAATAATCTTTTTTTTCTTTTCCTTTTGTTTAACCTCACTTAATGGGACATAATTATTTCATGTGGATCAATAACAAGATCGGGAACTGGCTCGGGTGCTGCATGTGAAGTGGATGCACCGTCATGACCTATTCCTAAACTCTCACCACTACCCAAAATGGGATTGAGAACCACCTTTACTTACTTCTTGGATGTGTTCTCTAAAGTGACTTTAACCTCTAGGGCGCTCTTAAAATCTCTCTCTAATTGTGACACGCGGGTTATAAGTTCACTATTTTCCCTATTTAAAGCAATCAACTGCTCACTCAGAGAAACCTTTAACTTATTGAATTGAGTTGCTTTATCCTTAAACACCTTCAAACTCTCTAACTCTCTCTTCAAATCAATCACCTTAAGACCTAGTTCCTTATTCAATTTCTTTTTTTTTTTCAAGGTCTCGGCATACAAATCTCTAAAAGCCTTTTGGAGCTCACTTTCATCTCCACTTTCCCCCTCACTCAAAAAAGATAAATCATCATCGGGAGTCTCACAAACACAAGTGTCCACTAGGTGTGCTCTCGTGATTAGCTAAAAAGACAACAAACTTTCCTTGTGAGTTTTCTGTGACACCCTGACTAATTAAATACCGGGTAGCTACTCCTTTATTAAATTAATTCAAAATGCCAAGTTGGTCCAGTTAATAGCATCACTGTCGAAAACATTTTAATGATTACTAACCACCTAGTATTTAAAAAGTAAGTTGTCAAATTTTAATTAAAGTCCGATTAACATGCAACAAATGTAATGAAGAATAATAACACCATTCACCATAACGAAGTAAATAGAATAACCATCACATAATGTAAATAAAGTCTGGAGGAAAACTCCTCACTACAATACCACAAACTGAAATAACTAAACTGAATACAAAATCAATACATGACAAAGTTTGAAAAACTGAAATGGAAAGATGTCTCTAATAGAAATGGGCAACATGCCCTACAACTGATAAATACTGAATCAGGAATCCAAATGGTAGAAGCGTCTAAAAGCAATTCCCTGTAGCTTCCACAAACAGCTACAGCTCGTCACCTGAACGAGTATCCTATACATGGTGTCCTTGTGGCTGGGCACCTAAAATGGTTTTACAAGAAAAATAGATTTGAAAGCAAACGGGTCAGAGCCCGAATGTGGAGATATTTTAAAAACCTGCAAGTGCTTTAAAAACATTTAAAACATTAAATGCAAAGTACATGTTAGGACGTGCACTCACATGGAATTATCACCTCTCGTCTAACTGTGCACTCCTAACGTAAGTACCCATCTAACCACTAGCTAAGTGACATCATATCTAGCTAGACTGTCATAGATTCTACCCTTATTACTCGGTTCCCATTAACATTATAACGATCGCAATTAAACAGGGGCTTAACGTAAATTCAGGTTCTCATATAAAAGTAATACAACTCATTATAGATCATCCCTTTTATTTTATTCCATAGTTACACACAATACCATACGAAAGTTCTCAGTTTATTAAGTGTATATT
This sequence comes from Sambucus nigra, assembly GCA_949130495.1. Taxonomy (NCBI): domain Eukaryota; kingdom Viridiplantae; phylum Streptophyta; class Magnoliopsida; order Dipsacales; family Adoxaceae; genus Sambucus; species Sambucus nigra. The sequence goes on from OX422207.1 coordinate 150,010,340, forward strand.
TTTCCACAACATAAATATACAATATAAGCACCCCGAGACTAAGCTGCGGTGCACACATACTCTGCTATCCATCCCGGTACATCACGTACATAAGGAATCACGTATTCCGAATATCTCAGGAATAGTACACAGATAACAACATCACAAATAATGGAGGCGAACACAGTCACATCACATGGGTCACGCACATACCTATGCTCCCACGATCAGCGGACTTATTAACATCCCAATAAGCCTTTCTCTGACCTATGTTCATCGAGATAACCAGTCTAAATCCGGGCAACACAAGGATTAGAGGGCCCTAAGCGAACGCAAACCTCCCGTGATAGCAAGTATGGTAGGTATGTCATACACACAATTCATATACCAATACTAAGTAAGCACATATCTTAGTAATCCCGTAGTTTAATTGTAGTACTTATCACATTCTCGTACCAACTTAATATATATACAACTTATATAATCCTGGTCCATATTTATACGCGCCATAATTTATTCTCACGTCGCAGTAGGCACTCACGTCTCGACTAAATTTTTTTATAGGAGTTGATCCACACTTGTATAATTTACTCCTCATTATAACCCAAATGTCCCAAGTATACTAATACATCATCAAAGGAATGTTATCTCTATCCTCGAACAAGTTTACGGGACTCCCAAAATCAAAACAGGCCAAAAAGGCCTAAACTGCCAGCTCGTTAGAAGTCTCGTTCGAACGAGGCTGTTCGAACGAGATTTCAGTTCGTTCGAACGAACTGTACCTTCTAACGAGATCTCGTTCGAACGAAGTTATCGAACGAAATTCCCTTTCGTTAGGAGCGACTGGTCAACTCGTTAGAAGCTCGTTCGAACGAGCTCGTTCGAACGACCTGGAGAGGTCTTCTAACGAGGGACCAGTTTCGGCCCAGATTTTCTCCAATCTCGTTTTTCATCCATGTTAACACCTCAAACCTCTTCTAAAGTTCGTCCCAACAACGTTTTAGGGTCTCTAATTCATCCTAAACATATTAAAGTCACCTCCTAACATGTTTTAAGGAATTAATTCGTCCTAAACATCATTAAATCACAAGTCTCTACACTTTTCCCCAATTTTTCAAGAACATGAACCCTAAAAGTTTTAGATCCTTAATTTATCCAATCAAATCCGTTTTTGTGTCTTACAAGATATATCAACATCAGATTAGTTCTCTAAATATGATTCTACATGCAATCCCTTAATCAAAATTTAGTATTCTACTTCCAAACTCATGGGTTTTTCATTATCTTCCAAGAACAAACATAAATTTGAATTATCTAACATGGAAGGAACATTCTCTGAAATTAAATGGAATTAAATCACTTGCCTCGAGTGTCTCTGAATTTGGTGTTGATTTGGTAAAGCTTTTTCTGCAGAATTCCTTCTCTCTCTCCCTCTCTAAGCTTTTCTTCTCCAATGGCTATGGTGGCTAGGGTTTGTTTTAGGAACAACGTAGAAAACTAATCCTAATAACCTACGTAGCTTCCTAGGTTAAGATAGGTTAGTTAGTGATTTAGTGGGTCAAATCCACATCAGATTTGCTTCACTAATTTTCGTCATTTTTAATTCCTCAAAAATACAAAATTACCAAAATACCCTTTTTGTTGCCGGTATGGCCTAAAAATACCCCGGGACCCAAATTAAACCCCCGGCTAGTGTTTTCTGACTATCTCGACCCTTCCAGACGCGTTGGCGTACTCAAAACGACCATACGGTTGATAGAATTTAAATTCACTTTATAAATAACATAATTATATCCTGACGCAACTATCACCCGCGTCCCAATAGAATGGCCAAATTGCCGTATATCAATCTCACGACAAATTTCATAATTCAATATTCATATATCACCATATATACTCAATATAGTCAAATACCAACTCACATCTCGCTAGTATTTTATCCGGATTAATTTCCAATTAATTCTCATTTAAATAATTAATCCCAAAAATAAATATAGCCAAAAATACGGGGTATTACATTTTCATCCCCGGTATCACTCACATCTTCCTCATTATCACTAAGGGTGGCTGGCATAGCAACTTTCTTGCCCTCTCTCCTAAGTTTAGTGGGACACTCAAACGACTTATGCCCTCTGCCCTCACAATAAAAAAATGTCACTTTTTCTAAATCTCCCCCACCCTCTTTCTCTTTCTCACTGCTTTCTTTGGCCTTATCTTTCTTTTTTCTCAAAATTATTTTTATTGCTAGAATTTTGTTTTGAAAACTTGAGAAACTTTTTGAAATTCTTTGCAAGCATGTCCATATCAAAATCAGACTCGTCCTCAGACTCGGACTCATAAAGTCACACTTTCTTTTTCATATCACCCGTGTACACTTTCTTTCCCTTTCTAGACTGGGCTTTAAGTGCTGTCCCTCTAGCCTTAGGTTTGACAGTGTCGGAGAATATGTCAATCTCATATGTCTGGAGGTCTCCTACCAACTCTTTTAATTTCAGATGATTCAAATTACTTAAGATATTCGAAAGAGTCACTTTAGGGATAAAACGTTTTTGGAAGCAATCTTAAAATATTTTTAACCACTCGTGCAACAGGTGTGGGCTCATCAAGATTAAAACTAGTGCTGAAAATATTGGAAAAACGTGCATAAAAGTCATCAAAATACTCGGTCTCAAGCATGGTGATAGTATCAAATTGAGTGATTAAAATTTAAATTTTAGACTCTTTGACCGTGTTAGTGCCCTCGGGGGTGAGTGGCAAAACATCCCACCCTTATTTAAACATGGTGCATGTCATAATACATCGAAACTCGTCGGGAGTGACGTTACCGAAAATTACACTAAGCCCTCGTGAATTATAAGTGCTCCACCTAAACTTATCCTCAGTTCAGTCTGACACATATTTTAAATTTGTGGTATTATTTGTGGTGATAGTGGGAGGATTCCATCCTCTTTCACAAATTAACCAGATTCTTTCATCGATTGCCCTCAAATGGGATTTAACTCGGGCTTTTCAGTAAGAATATTTAGACCTGTCAAAAATTGGGAACCGATTATATAAGTTTTCATTTGGAAACATTGCGATAAATTTTTAAAAAATAGATTTTTCAAAAAAATCAATATCACACAAAATTTGAAAAAAGGGAATACTCGGTAAATTTGAGTAACCTGCTTAGATACCAATTTGTAAAGCGTCGTGTACGATACTGAGTTAAATAAATGTGCAAATTCCAACCACAAACCTATTTAATTAGAGTCAATTTGTAAACTAAGTTAATTCAGCCCCTAAACATACAACTACGTGTGTGCATGTGTCAAACCATCATAAACACAAATATGCTAACTCACGAATTTTAGGAAAAAATCCCCGAAGGGCAAAACCTTTTATTTCACCAGGAATTAAATCGCAATTTATAATCACAATGAAATCTGCAATAAGTTTACCTCAACAAACCTACATAGACACGCAACCAAGAGTCAGAATTGGATTCCACGCAGAGAACCCACATGAACCGCAGTCCAATTTTCAACAAATATCCACACGCATCGAACCTCAATGACCTCAGTCTTCAGGTGTGGAGACGCACTCCACAAAGATGAACAATAAAAAAGTTTTGTTCTTGGGTTCCAAAAGATTCACAATAGTAATTGAAAATTTTTGTGTGAATAAAAAAAAATGTTTGGGACATCAAAAAATTGAAGTCTTGTTGTGTTTGAACTAGGGCTGTTTTTTTTTCCGAATATTCATATTTTTTCGATATCCGATCCGATATTTTCCGATTTTGGAACGTATATAAGGTTTTCGATTTTTCGATTTTTTCGAAAAAAATCGGATCGAAAATTGAAAATAATTATGAATTTTCGATTTTCCGATCCGATTTTTTTGAAACTATGCCGATCCGATTTTTTCGAATTATTTTCGATTTTTTCCGAAATATTTTTCGATTTCCAATTTTTCTAATTTTTTTAAACATTCTCACGTGGCCCACATCGGCTAGGGGAGGAAGAGAGGCCCCAAAAAGTCCTTTATAAAAGGAGAATATCGTCTATCCTCTACACAAATGAAAGAAACGGTTAAATCCTTACATATTTACATGTTGGGTTAAATCTTTTTTTCGATTTCTTTAAAATAAGAATTTTGAGTAATAAAAAATCCTATATTAATTTTTTTGAAATTTTGGAATTTCCAAAATTTTTGAATTTTTAGTATATTTTTTGAATTTCCGAATTTTTTCGATTTTTCCAAATTCGGAAACTTTTTTGATTTTCCGAAAAAATTGGATAGGAAATTGGAACAAATATTTTATTTCCGAAAAAATTGGAATTTTTTCCGAAAGGTCATTTTTCGATCCGATCCGGCTGAAACACAGCCCTAGTTTGAACTCTCAAAAACGTTTTCTCAAATACTTAAGAAAATACACCACCGAAATACCTATTTATAGAAACCAAAAAAATATGAGGCAGTGAAAAAATTTATCGACAGAGAACCAGTTCGGATAGAATTTATATCATTTCAGTTCTTTTTATAAAAATAAATCGATCCGGGTAAAAATGGCATCGGTTTGGTTCGATCTTTGCAGTTAAAAGCTCTTTTATAAAAAATGCCTCGGTTTACTAAAAATATTTTAGAAAAAATTGCCAATACTAAAATGAATCTTTTAAGGAATTTAAAACTCAAATTTACCAAAGTTAATCTTGTCAAGGCTTTGTTGAAGATTTCTTGATGTTCAGATCCATCTTGATGCGTGTATGAGCTTGAACATTCTTTGACGTTTGTAGCGATATAAGACATACTCAATTGTTAACGGACATTTATAAAATCATGTCCTTAAAAGGATCCTAAAAAAATACAAATTTCAAGAACCACCAGAAGTGGAATAGGTGTAATAATAAATGGAATCAGAAGTCAAATCCACCAAGTCCAAATGATATTTATCATAGATGTGACCGTAGCAGGAATTGGACACGTACCTATTAAATCTAAAAAAAAAGAGTGAGGACAAACATTATGTAAGGTCATGATGATCGTTGGGAATTGATGATACTGATCTCAATTTTAATAATTTTTATGAAGATGATGATGGAAATGCTATTGATAATGAGCCAATTGATAACATGCTTAGGGAATCACCTAAGATAGCACTGAAGACCTAAATGATTATTATTTATTTATTTATTTATCTGCTTCATATCTACTATTGAGACATTAGTAGTTTAGCATTAGATTGTAAACAATTTTATTTTTATTCATATCTTTATTTGAGCATTTATTAGTTAATGAAATGGTTTTGATAATTTTTTTACAATGCTTATATGATTGGTGGATGAAATTTCAATTTATATTTAATAATGTTAAAGGTATGGATTCGAAAGTATTAACAAGCGATAATACTTGTCTGGTAGATAGTGGGACAACCCATACCATTTTGAAATATCATAAGTTTTTCTCAGACTTGGAATACAATACGTCAAATGTTTTCACTATAGATAATCTTGTTAAGATCATTGAAGGCTCCGGAAGATACCATGTGGTGTTACTTAATGGTTCCCACTTATTCATAAATAATGCTATATACTCAAGAAATTACAGAAGAAATTTATTGAGTTTTAAAGACATAAGAATGAATGGCTATCATATGGAAACATGTAATGAAGGTGACAAAGAGCTCTTTTGCATTACCTCTAGTGTTGGAAGCGAGAGGCTTACATTAAGGAAGTTTACTGCACTATCCATGTGGTTATACCATATAACAATTAATGTTGTAGAATCACATATTGTTATGAGCCGGAAACTCAATGATCCTAATAATTTAATATTGTGGCATGACCGCTTGGATTACCGTCGATCGAACATGTTGCGTTAAATTATAAATAACTTGCATGGACACTCGTTAATAAACAAACAACTTACCTTACCCGATGATGAATTTTGCACCCCTTGTTCTCAGGGTAAATTAATCACTAAATCATATTTTCTTAAATAACTTCTGAGTCACCATCATTTTTACAAAGAATTCAAGGGGATATTTTTGGGCCTATCCACCCTTTGAGTGGACCTTTTAAATATTTTATGATTTTAATTGATGCATCCACTCGTTGGTTACATGTTTGTTTGTTATTTACTCGTAATTTGGCCTTTGCATAATTACTTGCTCAAATTATAAATATTAGAGGACATTTTCCTAACCAAAACATTAAATCCATCCATTTAGATTATGCAAGAGAATTTACTTCTGAAGTTTTTGATGACAATCTTTTATCACAAGGAATTGATGTTGAGCACCCAATCCCCCATGTCCACACCAAAAATGGTTAAGAAGAGTCTTCAATTAAACGTTTACAACTTATTGCATGACCTTTAATTATGCAATCTAAATTTGAGTCTCAGGTTGGGGACATGATATCCTACACGTTTCTAGGTTAATTAAGCTTAGGCCCACTGCTTATCACCCATTTTCACCCTCTCAACTTGTGTCTAGATATCAACTATATATGTCAAACTTCTGTAAATTTGGTTATGCAGTTCACTTACCCATACCCCTACCTCAACATAGCAAAATGGGTAGCCAACATTGTTTGGGAATATATGTTGGTTATTCTCCATCAATAATTCATTATATTGAGTCACTAACAGGTGATGTGTCTACCATTAAATTTGCGAACTGTCATTTTGATGAGACATTCTTCTCGCCATTAGTGGAAGGAAATAATGTACTAAAAGTACAGTCCGTTTCTAAAGAATGATGAGAATTAACGCGGAACACTTTCACTTTGTCTCATTTGGACCCCCATATTGCTCAATGAAAGCATGGAGTGCGAAGGATATTGCATCTTCAAGAAATTGCAAATAAATTACTCGATGCATTTAATGATGCTACAAAAGTGACCAAGTCTCATGTGCCCGTTGTAAATGTGCCTGCCAGAATTGATATACCAGTGGGATAAACTTTGATTTCAGTAATAAATGAATCTGTTGCATGCCAAAAGCGTGGAAAAACTATAGGTTCCAAAGATTTTATTCCCTGGAAGCGGAGATCAAATGAAAAATCATGGCTTCTTAAAAATCCTGAAGCAGTTATGAATAAAATGTTCACTTTCTTCGAAACCCCTGAAGAGGTTATTATTTCTGAATGAAGTGACTATATAAGTCCTTAAAGAGGCAAAGCTACCTCATGATAATAATAAGAGATCTATGTTTTATTCATATTCAAGAGAAATATGGGATCGTAAAGAAACTGTCATCGATGACGTATTTTCATATGCAGTAGATTATGAACCACGTACTCTAAATTAATGTCAACAAAGAGTAGATAGGCCAAAATGCAAAATTTCCATCAAGGCATAACTTGAGTCTCTAAATAAACATGGTGTATTTGGACCTATAGTACAAATCCTAAATGGCTTTAACCTGGTAGGTTACCAGTGGGTGTTTATAAAAAAAATGAGAATAATGAAATCACACGATATAAAAAATGACTTGTGGTACAAGGTTTCCTACAAAAACTTCGGATTTATTTTGAGGAAACATACTCCCCCGTTATGGATAGTATAACTTTTAAATATTTGAATAGCTTAAAGGTTTATGAAAATCTTGATATGAGACTCATGGATGTTATGACTACTTATTAATATGGGGACTTAGACATATAAATATACATAAAAATCCTTGAAGTATTTCCTTTGCCTGAAGCAAAGCCAAGGAGTACGCACCCAATCTGACTAAGAATTTCATTGTACGATTTAAAGCAATCCGAAAGAATGTGGTACAATAGTCATAGGGAATATATATTTAAGGTAAGTGATGCAAATAATCAAATTTGCCCTTGTGTATTTATAAAGGAATCCTCAAACGGATATGTAATAGTAGTAGTCTATATGGATGACATAAATTTAATCGGGACTATAGAAGATCTCGAAACAACTGCCAACTATTTGAAAAAGGAATATGAGGTGAAAGACCTTAGAAAAATTAAATTTTGTCTCGGCCTACAGATTGAGAAAAATTCTAGTGGGATTTTAGTTCATCAGTCTAATTATGCCCAAAAAGGTATTAAAATGTTTTAATATGGATAGAGCACACCCACAAAATACCCCCATGGTTGTTCGATATTTGGACATAAAGAAAGATCCATACAGTGCTAAAGAGGGAGATGGGGAAATATTAGGTCCAGAAGTACCCTATGTAAGTGCAATTAGTGCGTTATTGTATTTGGCACAAGAGACTAGGCCGAATATTTCATTCTTTGCGAACCTTCTTATAGATATAGTACTGGACCAACCAAAAGGCATTGGGCTAGTGTCAAACATATCCTAAGATGTTTATGTGGAATCACTGACATGGGTTTATTTTATTCTTATAATTATAATAGTTCCAAGTTAGTTGGTTATGTAAATTCTGGATATCTCTCTGATCCATATAAGGGTCGATCTCAGAAGGGTTATATATTTCTTAGTAATAACACTGCTATTTCGTGGCATTCTACTAAATAAGCTTTACCAGCTACTTATTCTAACCGCTATGAAATTGTAGCTCTTTATAAAGTTATCCGTGAATGTGTATGACCGAGATCTTTAATTCAACACATTCGTAGTTTTTTAATTACCTTCCATTATAGATGTTCTAAGTGTCATCTATGAAGACAATATAACATATATAACACAAATTAAAGAAGGATTCATAAAAGGAGACATAACCAAGCTCATTTCACCAAACACTACAAGAAAAAGGACATTTAGCGACTAATTGTTTTTGCGACACATTTTATTTCTCGTTATAAATGTGTTTTACGAGAAAATATTAACTTCATCGCAGTAGTTATGACAAAGAATTTAATCATTTACGATGAATTAACTAAATTGCAAAAACAATACCTATTGCGAGGAAATGGTAAATTCATCGCAAAATATTTGGTACAAAAAATTGGCGCCTACTTTCCCACATTTTATTTGACTTAATACGATGACTTGGACTTTTTCTCGTAAAAAAAATCAAAATTATTAATTATTTCATCGCAAAAGACCCATTTGAGTTTTAAAAAATCATTTAAGTTTTTAATCCTAATTAACCCACTCCCCTCACGTCTCTCCCCTTCCAATCCCCTCGCTCCCTTCTTCCTCACGCCTCTCTTCCCTTCCAATTCTCACCTGCCTCTCTCCATATTTGTTGCCCTCTCACCCACCTCTCTCCATCTCTCTCGGTAGCTTCCCCATCTCTCTCAACGAATTTCTCATCAGGTATTTCATCTTTCACACACACACACACACACATATATATATATATATATATATATATATATATATATATATATACACACCCTGTTATATATATACCCTGTTTCCTGTTGTGCTCTGTTATATATATACCCTGTTTCCTGTTGCGCTGTTTCCCTGTTCCGTTTCCTCTGTTTTATATATATATATATACCCTGTTACCCCTGTTGCGTTTCCCCTGTTTTATATATATTCTGTTAGCAAAGAGGAAGTTCAAAACATCTTGGAAGTTAGCCCAACCAAAGTGTGAACTGTAGCCCACCCATGTTCCAAATGAAAGCGTCCAGGTCATTGTTGAAAAGAAAGGGAAAATAAAATCCTCCATAGCCGTGAAAGTGTACCTTTTGGGTAACTTTCAAAAGAAAAAAAATATTATAAACCTAAATTGTGTAAGAGACTTATGTTGAAAAAAAAATAATAATAAAAAAATTTCAACTTGTTAAACCACCCATGTAGTTAGATCTTTTGGGCTTATTTACATGTGTTTCCTTCGTACTGTATAGTTTAATGTTGGTCTCCTCTTTTTTTTGCTATTTTATTTTATTTTTTTACTGACAGTTTGATGTTATTTTTATTACAAATTAAATGTGTTTTGTTTGTTTTCGTCCCATGCAAGGATTGCAAATTTGTTTGAGAAGCTTGAGTGAAATGTGTATCTCATGTGATGAATCTGTGCAATGCAATGTTAAACTTTATTTTTAACCAAATAAATCATCTTCAGGATCATTGATTGGAATTCTTAATTAACATAATATAGTTTTACCCATTAGAGACTCACATCTTCACAAAAGGCAATTGTATCTAACCTAATATTTCAATTTGTTTTCATGTGCTAATAAATTTACATTGACGTTGATAAAAAATAATATTAACATAAAACCAAGAATTATAAACCCTATTTTTTAGGTTTTTTTTTTCTATTTATGAATCTGATTTCATTTGCAGGATTTAATTTTTAATCAATCTATCTATTGTTGACTAAGTTAATTAGCACTTCTTATTTGTATTATTTGTTAAATTTTGGGTTGAAATCTAACACTTCTTGATTACACGTCTCTCTTCATTGAAAAGGACCTTTGTTTGAGTATTGATTTAAATTTTGTAATTGGTGAATTTGAATCGAAGACTCGTCTAACACAATGTTGGTAGATTTATATGATTGTTTAATTTGAATCTTTAACGATTAGTCAAAATTTAATTTTTATATAATTTATTTTTTATGGATGAATTTGAATGATGCACTAAGATTTTTCGTGGATTTCCTCTCTCTTTTATCAATTTTTTTACTATGAAACTTTAGCTACGTCTTAGCCCACCCCTTCGGGTGATCCTGGCTCCACCCTTGATTACAGTAATATATATATATATATATATAAGTAACAGTAACATATATAGCAAATATATATGTATAATGTATGTAACAGTAATACATATAGTTATGGAGAAAGGATCAAGTAAGGTCCCAGTTTGAGGACCCTGAATGAGGTCCATTTTTTTAAAATAGTAAAAAAAATATTTGTGGGTCGATTTTTTTTTTTATGGTTTTAAAACATTTCAGTAGGAACATAAAAAATAATCAGCTCAAAATGAATTTTTTTGCTATTTTAAAAAAATCGGTCAAACTGTGTTAGTTTTTAAGCTGTTAAAAATTGACAAAGTTTGACCGACTTTTTTAAAATAGTAAAAAAATTCATTTTGAGCTGGTTATTTTTTATGGTCCTACTGAAATGTTTAAAAATCATAAAAAAAATGAGCCCCAAAATATTTTCTTTACTATTTTAAAAAAATGGACCTCATTCATGGACCTCAGTTTGAGAGACCTCACTTGATCCACTCTCTATAGTTATGTTATATATATATAACAAATAGTAATATATATAAAAAATATATAAGTTACCGTTATGTTATATATAACTATATATAGTAATATATATAGTTATATATATATAATTGTAATAGTAATATATGTTATATATAATAAATATATAAGTTACAGTTAATATATATAAATATATAACATAACTGTATGTATATAACATTTACTATTAAGAAAAATAACTAACACAAATGGTCGTACCTGCAAAAAAAATTAATGCATGTGTGGACTTCAAATTTGACAAACTAATTAAAAAATAAAAAACCTATAATTAACACGAATAATAAAAAAATGCAATTCATATTGAATAAAAAATATCTAAAAAATATTAAAATATTGGCATTTGTTAGGGCATTAAAAAAATTTCCAAGAATCTCAATGAATGATGGGATTCATGTAAAGACATTAAAAAAATTGTTCATCTTTGCCAAAAATCGCATATCTCTTCATGAAGAGTCAAGAATAAAGATTAAAAATGATTATTTGTAGTTGATTTCAAATACAATGCCTGCGTTGTATTTATATTATTTTATTATTATCATAGTTTCAAAGATCTTGTATGTATCATACTAACATGTCTTTTGCTTAGGTGAATCTAAGGTTTTAATAGGAAGAAAGAAAATACGTTTCTCATCGGTACGTTTTTTAATTCCATGATTTATTGATTCTATTCAAAGTCTACGAATAGCATGTTATGATACTTGTTTATTTAGTGAGTGAAAATTTATGTTTGATATAAACAGGAAGTTGAATATGCGTAATAGTTAGATGTTCTTTCCCGATAGGTTATTAAAAGAGTACAAGGACGGTGTTAAGTCATTTATTAAGGCTAAAAAAATAGATTAGATGGAAATAATACTTCCAGATGTCTATGTAGAGATTGTCAGGAAATATATATTCATGATTTACTTACTGTTGAAAAACATTTGTTGGTATGTGGCATCTCCTACAGTTTTGTTGTTCGTCATAACTTGAATGCACAAGCATCAGAAAGTTTGGAAAATGAAGAGGAAGAGGATGATTCATTTGGAATGTTAAATGATGCATTTGACCTAAATATCTTCCCAGAGCAAGCTAAAAATGAGCATGGGCTGAGCAATGTAGAAAGGGATCCTTCTCGATTTAACGACTTACTTGGTGACGTTGAAGAAGATCTCTATCCGGGCCGTAAGAATTTCACTTCATTCCAATTCCTTGTAAAGTTGATGCATCTGAAAGTTCTTAATGGTTGGAGTAATAAATCATTTGATATGTTGGTCCAATTGTTAAAAGATGCTTTTCCTGTGGCAAGTATTCCGACCTCTCATTATAATGCGAAGAAAAGGTTGCGGGATTTGGGATTAGGTTACGAAAAAATTGGTGCATGTAAGTACGATTGTGCATTATTCTGGAAGGAGCATCAAAATGCTGATAAATGTACAGTATGCGATGAACCGAGATTCATGTATAATGATAAGAAGGGGAGAAATGTCCCTTATAAGATATTGCGTTATTTTCCACTAAAACCGAGGCTGCAGAGGTTGTTTATGTCAAGACATACCGTTGTTGACATGAGGTGGCACAAAGAGAAACACGTCGATAGTGAGGGTGTCTTGAGGCATCCCGCTGACGCCTTGGAATGGAAAGATTTTGATCAACAATACCCTTGGTTTGTACAAGGTCCTCGTAATGTTAGGTTGGGTCTTGCCTCAGATGATTTTAATCCGTTTGGAAACATGAGCAACTCATATAGCATGTGACTTGTAATACTTATCGTCTACAATATGCAATTATGGAAGTGTATGAAGGAATAATTTTTTATGATGACATTGCTGATTCCTGGCCCTAACGCACCCGAAAAATACATGGATGTCTACTTAAGACCTCTTATTGATGAGTTGAAAGAGTTATGGGATGTTGGTGTGGAAACTTGGGATGCGTACAGTAAAACCTATTTTCGTTTGCATGCATCTGTATTGTGGACTATAAATGATTTCTCCGCATACGGTACATTATCTAGTTGGAGCACAAAAGGATATAGAGCATGCCCAGTATGTAACGAGGATACGTCGTCACAACGTATAAGAAAAAAATATGTTATATGGGTCATCGACGATATTTGCCTCAAAATCATTCGTGGCGAAAAATTAGACTTTATAATGGAAAGCAAGAAATGGGAGTTGCGCAGAGGAAGTTTTTCGGGGATGACATCTTTGAGAAATTGAGTCGGGTGAAAATATTAAAGCCTGGTAAAAATCCAAACAATAAGGATAGGAAGAGAAAGCGTACCCCTAAGGAATTATATTGGACAAAGAAAAGTATTTTATTTGAGTTGGAGTACTGGGCAAAGTTGAAGTTATGACATAATCTCGATGTCATGCATATTAAAAAGAATATATGTGATAGAATTATTGGAACATTGTTGAGTATTGAAGGTAAAAATAAAGATACAGATAAAGCTCAATTAGATCTAGCTGACATGAACATTAGAAGGGAGTTGCACATGAAATAGAACGGTAACAAATGGTTGAAGCCGCGTGCATCGTATACATTATCGCCGGATGAGAAAAAGGAGTTTTGCATATTTTTAAAATCTGTTAAATTTCCTGATGGATATTCAGCCAACATATCAAGAAATGTGAGTATAAAGGACGGTAAGATATCAGGATTGAAAAGTCATGATTGTCATGTTATGTTGCAACGACTTCTTCCTATTGGAATATGTCGGTACTTGCCCAAAGATATTTGTGGGACTTTGGCTGAGTTATCCAACTTCTTTCAATAATTATGTGCCAAGACGTTGCTTGTAAAGGACCTAGAGAAATTAAAAGAAAATATTATTCTTGTACTGTGTAAACTCGAAAGGATCTTTCCTCCAGCTTTCTTTGATGTTATGATCCATTTGGCTGTGCATTTACCACGTGAGGCTATTCTTGGCGGACTAGTGAATTCCCGATGGATGTTTCCATTTGAGAGGTACTTTGTAATTATATTAGTTCATATTTTCAATTTGAGTGATTCTTGCTTTCATTTTATCCATTTGGCATTCTTTTATTTCAATAGAAATCTAGGGACGTTAAAGGGTAATGTCAATAATAAGGCTCGACCCGAAGGCTCCATCGCAGAGTCATACATTTTAAAGAATCATTAACATTTTGTTCAATGTACCTTCACGGGATTGAAACCAAATTTAATCGAGAAGATCATAACAATGATGCATTGCCAGAGCAACACAAAGGCTCACTATCTATTTTCTCTCAGCTTATTCGACCCTTTGGTGGAAGATAACTCATAATGTTACCACATGGAGATATAGACAAGATTTCTTGGTACATCTTAAACAACTGCACTGAGATAAAATCATATAGAGAGTAAGTATCATGTTAATATATCATAAGCTAATTATATTTTCATTGTTGTTTTCTAAAATAAAAATGTTCGACTTTGAATATGTAGCGAACATATGGCACTATTAGAGATGGAATCTACGGAAAACTTATATCAAAGGCATACACAACAATTCTCAAAGTGGTTTAAAAGTCGTGTAAGTACATATAGTTTGACAGTTTATTATGATGATGTAATTGATAATTAACCATTATAGAATTTGATGATTGATAATAACTTTAACTTTTTAAAAGAATTTGCGTCATAAAGGATCTCCTGAGGCTACGGATGAAATTTATTCATTGGCATGTGGTCCTGATGTTTGTGTGATTACATATATTGGGTGCATTATTAATGGGGTACGATTCCATATAAAAGACGGTGATGATCATCGTATAACTCAAAACAGCGGGGTAATTATACCCGGGGAGCATGAAGATGAAGTTATCGATTTTTGTGGACGGTTATGTAATGTTATTGAATGTAACTACATAATGGGGTATCACACTGTTATATTTCAATGTGAGTGGTATGATACTAATCTAAATAAGAAGATACTACAAGTGGATAATCACCTTACTTATATTAATGTAAGTAATACATGGTACGAGAATAATCCTTTTGTGCTAGCAACACAAGTGTCTCAAGTATTTTACTTGGATGATTACAAGTTCGGACCCAATTGGAAAGTAGTATAGAAAGTGCAACACAAACATATTTGGGATGTCCCAAAAGAAGATAATGTTGATAGTACAATTGACGATGCATACCAAGAGGATGATTCTTTTGATATTCAGTGTCCTGTTCAAGAGGCAAATCTCGACACTGTAGAATTGGTTAGACCAAATGATGGCACTGATGAGATAATTATGACACTTACTTTGCTTGACAATGATGATATTTTATTTGATGATGACATTCAGTGATGGTCAAGAAAGTCAAGCGAGCATCGATGATGACAGTGATTGATAGAAGACCTGTAGTTAGATGTTGGTTGAAATAATAAAATTGATTGTACTCTCTTTCATTTTCTTCCATTTTGCATATGCTTTGCTATCTTTATTTTACTTTGTTAGTATTTTGTTGGTAGTTGTGTATATGGTTTGCTGAATTCATGAAATATATACACACATATGTGAATAAATTTTTCATGGTTTTATTTGAAATTCACATTACGAGATGAAATATACACACATGGTGAACAACAACTCTAAGTTAACTGTTATGCTCTGCTTTTAACAGTTACATTCTATGAGGAGAATGGACAAAATATTATTTTTGATATTTATTATTGTGTTAAAATATTACTTGCTAGAACTTTGTTTCAGTAAATTGTCACGACACCTGGCATAGCGAGAGGACGCATTGCTAGGGAAATCAATCACTCTTGGCCACCGTCAACTGATGAAAATGGTATTGCTACCTAGTATTTTTATTGTGTGTACGTATTTTTTTTATTATATCAATCGTTTTGTGATTGTAATGTATTGTGTTTTTTCCAGTAACCATTGCCCCAAAGAGAGTTTGTGGAATTGCTCGAAATTTGGCTGCTGAAAAAATATTTACAGCAACTAGGACCAAGATTCATGTGGACTTTGCACATGGCAGACCCTCCGGGTTTAATCGCAAGTCATTTGTTGTTGAGATTGGTGTTGTAGTGCGGAACTATGCACCTCTACAGGCAGACAATTGGTTTGAGATAACTGATGACGAGAGGAATGAATTAGTTAATAGGCTGCTGGTATGTTCCTTACGTGTTTAATCTTGTTTTATTTTAAGCAGTAGCTTAATTATTCAAGTTTTAAAACCCACATTTTAAAGTGGCATTTCTCAATGGTTATGGTCATGACGAAGCGTTTGATGAAGTTGATGAATTATCTTCTTCAAGTCTTAAACATGTTTTGCATTCTCATCATGTAACGATAATTTTGAGTAGTTATTATAACAAATGTGTAAAATCAGATCCCTGGATTTTAAACCTTTTGTAATGTTATATTTCCTTTTTATGAAACAGATGCGGAAGCGCAAAAGGTGATGGTTCAGTTAAATACTAAATTTTAATTTCTTCTTTCAAATTAAAATTAAACCCAAGTGAAAATTATTTAAACACACACAAATATTAAATTTCACTTAAACCAATTAATTCAAGTCCTAGAATTTGCCTAAGTCACAAATATCAATATTCCAAAGTTAGGCCAAACCAATTTTAGCAAATGAGTTGAATTAGATAAACAAGTATCCAAATTTAATTAGCACCCAATTAAATTGAGTGTGACAATTAAAACCATTTTTATCTTGAATTACCCTAAGCATGAGTTCTAATTCATTATGCAAGATAAAAATAAATCAATCACACTACGCCGAGATGTACGAGGAAAAACCCACAATGGGAAACAACCTCGGACGGCCCTAGCCACAAATCCACTAAGTACGAAATTTACAAATACAAGACAGAAAGGCTTACAACACACGACTCGATCCCTCTCAAGCCCTGACGCTTCTTCTTGTAGATACCTCTTCCTAGCGGATAACCTTGGAGCTCCACCGCAATATCGAAATCCGCCGATCGAACTTTATATGGTCACCGTCACCCGAGCAAGGAGCCTTTCTCCATGTGGGTAATGCCGTAACAACCTCTTCTTCTTTCTTTATGGGATGTAGAATAAAACCCGAAACTTCTCTTTGAACGAAAGAGATGAACCCGGTGCCAAACTCCAAGCATGATATATGAATATGGGAACTTGGAAGAAACTAATTTGGGTGTAAACTTGAGTGGTGTATATTTTTCTCTTTGATAAAAACTCACTCAAAACATGATCTTTTTCCCTCTTTGATTTTACTCTCAAAACACTCTCTAGGAGTTAGTAAGATATGAAAAAGATTCATTAGAAAATGTTATTCCCTCACATAATAAAGTCTGAGAAAAGTTGGTTAAGAAACAAGTGGGAGAAAAACTGCTTAAAACTTCCAAAAACTGTTCCCGCCTGGCATCTCGTTCGAAGGACATTTCGTTCGAACGAACTCTCGTTCGAACGAGTCTTCTAACGAAGTTCTAGTATGAACTCGTTAGAATCTCGTTAGAACGACAATCTCGTTCGAACGACATTTCGAATGAAGTTCCAGTATGCCATAATGGGAAGTCGTTGGCAATCTTGTTGGAACGACATCTGGTTCGAACGACAATCTCGTTCGAACGACATATCAAACGAACTTCCAGAAAGTTTGGAAAATTCGATTTTAATTAATTCTTTCTGAAAATAAAACACAGTTTTAAAAACCTAACACCCAAGCTCCTATATATAATATTGCATTCATACCTTGGTAGCATTGAACCATAGTTGATGACGTAGAAACGAGGCACGCAAACCGGCATGATGGTGAAGCTTTATACTCTTTGCCGCTACGTCTTTAAACAAACTTTTCATAGGCTTGAGAATATTACAATTAAATACAATCCTATGTATAAATATTTTTGTCCGGAATTGAGCCAAAACTATATATGGACTAAATTGGAAATTTGTGTCCTTAAAAAATGCAACAAACCATGAATTAAGATAGACACCACTATCCCGATTTTTCGTTGTGATGCAAATATTGTTGTTTTATGTACTGAAGGGTTGAACTTCCCAATTGGGATTAATATTGAGATTTTTGTAGTGTCAAAACCTTCATTTCATCTATGTGCGGTGAATTAGGATGGGTCTTATTTTTTCATTTATCTCAGGCTGTGTGTCCATGTTAACATATTTGTGTATACCAATTTTGCAGACAAAATTTGATATAGACATGTCAAACCGGGTTGTTTCGAGATATGTATTCAATAAAATGTCCTCTCGATATAATGATCATCGCTACCGTCTTAAGAAGCATTTCAAGAAGTTCAGTTTGGAAGAGGTGCGGGATCACCCACATCGAAAGGTTTCGTCAAAAGAAGATTGGGAGTTTCTATGCACACTTTGGAGCAGTTCGAAATTTATGGAATATGACAAATATATTTTATTTAGTTTTGTTTCCATTTTTATTCCATTAAAAGTGTCTTAAAAAGACATATGTTATACTATTTTAGACTTGTTCACGCAAATGTGTTGAAAGTCGCAAAAAAGTTCGATTTAATCATTGGGGTGGATTGAAATCATTTGTGCAACACGCATACGAGGAGGTAATGTCGTAATTCATTGCTCAAACACTTTGGATCAATGGTGGGTCCAAAATGTAATTTTTAGTTGTGATGTTATTGTATTCCACTGAGTTTGGTTACAAAATTATCTTCTATAATTTTAAAAAAGTAATTTTACTTATTTTTTTCCTTTGTAAGGCCTTGGACCATGTTTGATGAATGGAAAATATTTTTAACTTTTGGTTAATATTTTTTTTATATAACCGTTATATGGGTTTTCTTGCCTATTTTTTATTGCAGGATGATGGCCAGATAAAAGAGACACCAAAGGGGCGTATTGACCTTTTTCATGACACACAATACAACAGTGACAGAGGGTGGATCAACACAGAGGCTGAAACTGCCTATGTAAGTATATTTATTTATTATTTCATATATTTATGACTTTAGTTTCAATAGAACATTTCTAGCACCATCTTATTTTTTTCCTTTTTTTTATAACATTAGGTACTATTACTTATTATATTTATATATTGTTAATATTTAGCCTAAGCGTTGAAAATATATAGGAAGATACCTAAAATGAATTTGCTTACAAACATACCTAAAATGACAAATATTTTGACTGTTGGTAAATTAAGACTTTAAAGGATGAGGAAGTGGGTAAATTTTTTTTTTGAACAATACTATGTTTAACTGCGAATTCCTTTTGTCATCTTGCCATAATATATACAGTACTTTGCATATGTTAATTTATTCTTCCAGTTTATAGTTTGTAGGGGACCTATGATAGATGTGTGTGTGAGATTTTTTTTTCTTTTTATAATTTTGGACTTTGTTACTAACTATATTAAATATATGTTGGATAAAATATTCATAAAAATATTATTACTTTTCTAAAAAACATACAACGCATTGTTCAATTAGATTTGTAGTTTCCATTTTTCTAGTTTTGGATCAACTTGCTAAAAGTCTACTAAACTTACAATATTGTGAGATTTTTATCCATCTTTATTAAAACTGATAAAAATTTTAACTTTCAAATGCAAGTGTACATCGTTTTACCAAATGTAAATTTATTAGTCTACTATTACTTTATTCTTTCATTATAATAAGTTTTTTCTTTTGTAGAATACAATGGTCGAATTGCAGCATATCAATCCAGAAATGACAGAGGCACATGTCTGTGAGCAAGTCCTTGGAAAGAGGCCGTGGTATGTTATAGGATTTGGTTTTGGCCCCCGACCCGATACATTTGGATCACGGTACAAGGAAAATAATAATGCGAAGAATGAGGCTTTAAAATCTGAAGTATCTCGTTTGAATGACATTGTGGAGAGTCAGGGTGCAATGATTAAGAAGTTTATGGCTTTTCAGGCATGGGCAGAGGCTCATATTGGCCCAATGGATGGATCTTCTTAGATTATGAATTTTCCCCCTTAAAGGACCTCTTTTAGTTTTTGTTAGTTTACTTTTGTGTTATCAAGTAGACAAAAATTTTACTTTAATTAGAGATGAATATTTTCTTTCTCTTTTAGTATGCTCTCATTTACTAACATGATTTGGCATGGAGATGAATTGATTGTTATTGTTATTTTATGATAAATCCATTAACTACGTTTATGTATCAAATTAATTTTAACATATACAGAATCTTCCACGTTGACGTAATCATAGTTTTAATTTAATTTTCTTTTTGTTTAAAGAAAATATTGTGCGATGAATCATATTCATCGCTATCTCATCAAAAGAACCAACTTTAGCGATGATTAAATTATAAATAGCGACGAATTTATTTGTCGAAAAAGGCCAAATTAAGTGATTGAAATGATTTAGCAACGACTTTCATATATTTATAATGATAAATTGCCACGTCGCAAAATATTATTCGTAACAAACCAGTATTGTGCGTTGAATCCTCTTCATCGCAAAAAATATTGTGCGATGAATCATATTCATTGCCATCTCATCAAAAGAACCATCTTTAGCGATGAATAAATTACAAATAACGACGAATATATTTGTCGAAAAAGGTCAAATTAAGTGATTGACAATGATTTAGCGACGATTTTAATATATTTATAACGATGAATTGACACGTCGCAAAATATCATTTGCGACGCAGCTACACTTCATCGTAACAGAACTGTAGCGACCAACTTTTTGCGACGAAAATGACGACGAATGTAGTGCGTCGCGAAAAGACATTTGCGATGAACTAAAAATAAAGGCGGTGCATTTAATACGTCGCAAAAAACTATCTTCCTTGTAGTGAAAGTTTTTCTTCACTCATGAGATTCAGAAGAAAAATGAAATTGAATTCATGCAAGTTCGTTCAGGTGACAACATGGTTGATATTTTCACAAAGTCACTACCAAAGGAAATATTTCAAAACTTTGTGTACAAAATTGGAAGCTTAGATTCCACTAATAAATAAACTGAACATATAAACTAGGGAGAGTATCTTATCAGGAGGAGGATATAAGAACTTGTTATTTGGGGCATTTGTGCATTGTACTCTTTTTTTCTATAATTAGGTTTTGTCCCACTGAGTTTTTCTAATAAAGATTTTAATAAGGCTATATTAAACACGTCTAACACGGACTCACTAATCACAAAGTTTCTACTCTTTTTTCTTCACAGTGTTTTTTGCCTAATGGGGTTTCCTTAATGAGATTTTAATGAGGCAACAATCATTGAATGGTGCGAATGATGTACATCCAAGGGGGAGTGTTGTAAATATCTGTATTTATCCTATTTAATTAGATATCCACTCCTATTAGGACTGTAATAGCTTGTACTATTAACAAGTGGTGACCCCCTATTACCGTTACACCAATTAATGAGAAACTCTTCCTCTCTTTAAAATTATCTCAGTGCCCTACATATAGATTGAATCCAATCCATTCTGCATTGGAAAAGCTATTAAGATCATAAGAAACATGATATGGGTATCCATGCCAAGAGTTCTATATAAATATTCAAATATTCATTTAATGGTAACAAGATGTGAGTTCTTGATATTATATTGAAATCGTATATATACGACTAAGGTCTATATCCAACCTACTTTATGTAGGATAAAGAAAGTTATCAATCACTCCTTTATTATGTTAAAAGGATTCCCACCTTCATCATTGCATTTTAAGAGTTGATTTCATGGGGGTAGCACTTTGTTTTGAATTTTCAAAACCAAACTATTCAAAATATATTGTATGCCTTTGGATTGATTAATAAATTTCCTTGTTGGTTTGTTTCACTTGAAGTCCTCAAAAGAAATTTAACTCCCTACTTATGCTCATCCCAAACTCTTTGTGCATCAAAGTGGTGAATTTATTGGACATTTCATGTTTGATATCACAAAAACAAATCATCAACTTAAATCTACACTACAAGAATGTCTTTTTGATGAGATTTGATAAAGACGACTATTACAATTTTGCCTTTATTAAATGGATTTTTCAATAAAAACATTCAGTTAATTTTCATACCAAGCCCTCGGGGGACGTTGATGCTAGAAACTAATATCAGATAATTGCAAGGCCAATCTAGTAATTAATTAACTATAAATTGATTATGATATGTAAATGAACTAATTTAAAGTAAAGTGAAAAGGCGATGATATAACCTACATGGTCGATCCCCAAAATCTAGACGCCTACACCCTTAAGTGGTTGTTCTTAACTAGATCAGTTCAATGACTTAATGGGAGTATAATACAAGCACTGAAACTTAGTTCTTACATTAGCAGAATAACAATACAACATTCAATATTACATGCCCTTTGTGGGTGTTTATTTACTCTATTTATAGGTGTGAATATGGAGTGAGGTGAGGGAAAGTGGTTCTAAAGGACACATGCAAGGCTGTTAAAAGCAGAGGTGAGATCACATGTTTTATAACAAAGGTAAGGTAATTATGAATTAGTTAGTGTAATCGAGTGCAAATATTCCCATATCTTCATGTGATATTTCACAATATATTTGGATGAGATCACCCACCTAAGTGAGGTTTGATTGTCGAGTGACGAGAGTGTGACACAATTACTTTTATAAATTTCTGAATATCTTATTCAGACGATGCTAAGGTGGCTTCTACTAAGCCGTCACCTCATCCACATGATAAGAGGGCCTCTCTTCAGAGGTAGTCTAGGACAAAATATTCTTGCAATATGGATCCTCCTAAGTTGGCTACATATATATGAAGTTGTAGGATATACGAAGGGAGGCCTAAACAAAAGTCAATTTTTTTGTTTTAAATTAAATATAAACTTAAACAAGTTAACCCAAATTAAACTTAGCACCAATTCAAAATAGATTTTTATGTAAATGATTAAATAAATTTTAACTTTTCCTAAAACACGCATACAGGTGAGTACGAGAGTAAAATAAAGCAACAAACCATAACATGCCGATGTACGAGGAAAACTCAAAACGAAAAAAAATCTCGGACAACCCAGCCATGCAAATTTCACTATGTATGGAATTACAAAGACACAAAAGTAGACTTAGATTACATAATCGACACCCTCACAAGCATTCAATCTCTTTATTCCTTTACTTTCGCATACTGAGTTCATCCGTGAAGCTGCCACAACGTGTGAATTCACACACGCCTCGGTCTCCACTGATTTAGGCTCTACAGACATGGAACACGGACGCACCGCTTCTTCACCACACCACGAAGTCCACCATGTCTAAATAACAAACCAAGTACAAAATCCATTGCACGAAACTTTTCTCTATCAAGATGATAAGAGAAACAAATTATGGTTCCCACAAATAAGACCTCAAAGAATATAAAGATTGAAACTTGGATCTTAAAAGGTTTGGTTTGGGATCTTTTGGATATGTATATTAAAATGATTTTAGCCAAAAGTTTCTTCAAAACAAATGCTTAAACCTATCTATATAGAAAACATTTTTTTTGAGGTGGCACATTTTTTGATAAAACTTGTTCGAATGAGAATAAGCGCTCGTTCAAATAAAAACACAATCTCATTTGAACGAAATAAAAAATCATTCGAATGAATAACCAATCTCATTTAAGCCAACTTCGAATAAACTTTGAGAAAATTTGTTTTGCTAACAAAGAAATATCGTTTGATGTTCGTTTGGAGTTCTTTTGAACGAACGAGTAAATTTGTTCGAAGAAAACTTGTAAAGTCGTTCGAATAACTTAAAAAAAAATCTTTTAAAAAACTTTAAAAAATTCCAAACATTTTATAAAAATAAACACCCCCAAAAAATTTCAAGGATCAAAATGTATATGCATTTATACGTGAGAGATCTTTGGAAACACGAAGACAATATGTGGCACGAAACATAGCACGATAATGCAATCTTTGAATCTTTGCCATTATGTCTTCAGTCAAACACATCATAGTCAATGGTGGATCCAAAAATTTGTGATGGGTGGGGCACAAAAAAGTACGGGGGTTTGGGGGTGGTAGGCCCCGAAAAAAAAATTGAAGGTTATTCACACATTAATACTTTATTGCTAAAAATATAAATATTCACACATTAATAGTAATAAAATAGAACAAACCAAATCATAATACTTCATTGCTAAAAAGAGTTCAAAATCTGAATTTATCATTGTAAGTACTAATTAAAATATAAAATGGACAAACTATTATCTCCCTTTATGATTTTTCATCTGCTAGAATCTATTCACAATTTCTTCATTAGAAATGCAACGAAGAATTTTTTTTCCTCATACAATGAAGAAAGTTTAAGCATAACACTTCTTTGTATATATTATAAGCTTATCTCGATTCAAGTTAATATGTACATCCATGCTGACTATTTATACAGAATACCCCGCTCACGTGTTGCATGAAAATAGTAGCAGGAGAACTGTTTACAAACTGTAAACAAGACTAAGCCCTATGTTATTCAATTGAGTGGCGCTACTCTTCCCGACACCTCCATCCCCAATCCATACTGAATGCAAAAGTGTAACAACCCGCGCAATTTTGGGCTATTTTAATTAATTTTTAAAAAATGGAGGAAAATAAAGTTTTTGATAAAATTATTTTTATTGCTCAAATATGTTGGTTATTATTTTTAAAGGCAAGAATTTCAAACGGTTTCAAAATCGGAGTTAAAACGGATTTTAAAATGATTTTTAAATATTTTTAACTCTTGAAGTTGTTTTGACTTCCAACTCTTCATTTATTTGCCTTATTTAAAGGAGTCTTTTGGATTCCAACTTTTCATTTCTTTGTATTATAAAAGGAAGTCGTGGGCAACCCTTTTAACATACTTTTGGCACAAATTTTGGCAGCAAATATATTTTATATTCCTCTTCTTTTTATATACACATTGGCCCTTGAGATTTGTGTGTTCCAACCTTAGATTAGAGGTGTTATTGGGACTATTTTGTTGGAGGTTCTTGAAGGAGATTTTGTAGATATTTTGAGTTGATCTTGAGGATGTTATCATTGGTTTCTCATCATGGTTTCAGGTATGGGGTTTTACACAATATGCTCCTTAAATCTCGCGAGTGTCATTCTCTTTGAATTCTTATTAATTAAACTCATATTTGATTTGATAAATTCATTGAAATCTGGAAAATAATTGTTGAAATTATTTTGATTCATGTGGTATCATTATATTGTTGATGAGCACGTTGTCATGAGATTTTAATATGGCATGGATGTTGGGCACCCGCCAAAATTCCTGTTTCCCGGGATATGGCTTGATAAAGCATATACGGATGTGGTGAGGCCTGGTAACCCAGTTAAAGTGTTGTTGAGAAATTCTATTGATAAATGCTTTGAGATTTGAATTTTGATTTGAATATTCGTACTCGTGTTGTTACGTTTTATTCATCGCTAACATATATTTGTTGAGCATCTTTCTTGTCGTATTGTGTACTTCCCCATATTTTCTTTTAGTGGCAGGTTAGCGTGGATTTGGGCGCTATGGATTATTGGAGATTGATTTTATCTTGGATATTTTGGGAAGAATTTTTAATACATTTGAGAAGACTTGTATTTATTTATTTTGATGTATAGAGCATTGGGATTAATTTTATTCGAGTTAGATAGTTGTATTTTAATTCGAGAGACTTGTTGTAATTGAAGAGATTGAGATTAGTGGATTTATATTATTGTGGGTTTATTTAGATGCTCTATACCTTGTCACTTATGGATTTGGATTTATTTTATCGCATTAGTGCTCCGTTCGCTCTCCTCGGGCGGGCGGGGTGTTACAGGTGGTATCAGAGCATCAGGTTCTAGTGTCCTTTAGGATCTGTACTGCTTACTGTGTTTTCAGCTTAGCGTTCTTTGATATAGAGCCCTATGTTTAGGATTGTTGATCTCTTTGGTAAGATTCCGTATATATCAGTGAATCTTATTTACGTTCGGGTGTGATCGAACAAAGAAGTATGGAAAATGAGGGCCATCGAATGGATAGCGGAGATCGTACTTAGGAGGTTATGAAGTATGTTCGAGTATGATGACCGTAGTCGAGGTCACCCCTATTATGGAAAAATTGAGGAGAGTCATTAATAGAAGTTCTTGAAATGCGGGAATTATGTGTGTTACCTAACGAAGACAATATATTCAAAGGCTTGGGCATATAGTGGAGTGTGGTTAACTAGAACTAAAAATTTGGGGTAAAATTTTTCTTGACTCATCGGAGCAAAGTTATAATAGTGGGATTCAACAACCACCACCCACGAATGAGGGTATGTTTTCTATTTAAGGAGTCATGAGGCGCATTTTGATTTTAGTAGCGATTATTATTGTGGGGGCTAAAAGGGTTGTTAAACTTAGCCTATAGCACCGTTATTTACGTAGACTCACTGAGGGGAGTGGGACACCTATATATTACATGTTATCACGTGGGTTTGATTTTTATCATGGGATTACTTACTTTGGGCATGTTCGAGCATGATGTGACTATCGGCATGCATTGACTTGTGGTATACGAGAGCGTATGTATTACTATTAACCAACATCTTGTCTTCTAGAGAAGAGTAGATGAGTAGACTCTATTTGAAATCAACAAAACCTAAAAAAAAATTATGTTTAAATTGATAAACCTGATATTTTTTTTTTCGATAAACCAAATTTTTATACACTATTGAATAAGGACCTTAGGAGTTTTGATGACCGACTACTTTAGGAAGTAGTGTATCGGGGTGGTTCCTTGTTTGGATTTCGCTTGTGAGACACCCCACGCATGAAACTAATAACCGTTGGGAGTCGAAATAAGTTAGGTCTTTGGAATATGAGTTTATAACCTTTGCGAAATTTTAATATTGAAAGTGGTACGATAGGGTGTATGGGCGCCCTGGATGATTGGATTGTAGTAGTTTTCATAATTGTGAGAAAGGTAAGTAGTTGAGACTTCAGAATTTATTTGTTCAATACGAGAGGATCATTTATTTTCCCCAAAGTTTGTCACGAGGATGGTATAAGGAAGATTGGGTAAAGTTTATATTCGATTCAGTTGGAACTATATGGTGAGGCTTGGCGTATAACATCGATAGGGATTTTCGTTGATGTATGGTATGGGCGGTACGTCGTAGATTTCGTGCGATGTGAGATTTATACTCGGAGTTGACCTTACAGGTATGATTTATATTCCTGAATTTCGGGACGAAATTCTGTTATAAGGGGGGAAGTATGTAATACCCCGTGATTTTTAATGACTTTTCAAATGGGTTATATTTTAAATTAATGGATTAATTGGATTTTATTATTAATTAATTCATTTGGGTTTTATCCGAATTGTGGATATTAAAATGGATGATTCTGAATATTACTTAAAGATATTTAGCTAATATATGAATGTGATGTCATTGATATGACGGTATGATATAAATTCGGTAATTTGAATTTTTAGTCAGACGCGGTATGGGACGTGTTGGGACTAATTTATTAAATTAAAAAGGAAATTTATTTTCTATCGACCTTATAGTCATTTCGACTGCGTCGTTGCGTCCAAAAGGTTCGAAATAGTCAGAAAAGTCTATTTGGATGTTGGATTTGGGTCTCGGGTCATTTGGAAATGAAAAGACAACCCAAAAGGGCATTTTGGTTATTTTTACAAGGGGGATGGATAGTGATTTTGAGTTTTGTCTTATTATAAGTATTTGGAGATTAGTTGAATGTGGGTTCATTTCATCTCTTCTACACAAAATTTAAAAGTCATCTTCTTAGAGAGAGTGAAAGGTTGCTTGGGGAGAAAAAGAAGTTCGCTTGGGAAGGAGGAGAACCAAAGGTCAAAGGTCACCAACACCATCACCACCTGTGTTATTCAACTCCAAAGGATCAGATCTTCATCAGAGGAAAGTGTTTGATATTTGAAATTTAAGTTCGTATATTGTCCATGTTAGGATAGTTATAAAAAGAGATGATTTTCATGCTTGGAAGATGAAAGATTATAGTTGTTAATGGATTTTTGGAATCTAAAAATATATAGGAATTAAACTCATTTGGTAGGTAGTTAGTAATCCAATAAATATTCATCAATTTGTGGAAGAAATTCTGAAAATAATTTAGTATTCTTGAAGATAATATGTTGATAATTTTCTAGAAAAAGAGGCAAAAACGAGTGGAATGAGAAGAGCCAATTTGGAATGTTTAGATCTTCTTTTTGAGTGCATTTGGATGAGATTTAAGAAAAACTCAAAACACATACCTGACTCAATTTTCGTGTAGAATCCAAATCTGAAGTCGGATTGATGATTTGAATAATTTCTGTATCTGATTTTTCTGAGTATTTAAAATATGAGAATTTATGATGTTGTTTCTTTTTAATGTTGATTCTTATCCTAAACCTTTTGTTGATCTTTGGTGATTATTATTTGGATATTATGGGACTTAGAAAATATCAGTAAACCCTTGATACGATTTGAATTAATTTGATTTGGATTCAAGTGATTAAAATGATGAAAATTATATTGAAAGGAATTTCGGTTGCTAAGTTCATTTGTTAAATTTCAAATGGGGATGTATGAGGATTAAAGATAGGACCAGTAGGGGTGATTTAATATAACACCTGGGTATCCTTAAGTTTACAAGGGGGTTTAATCCTAAGTGAAAGAAGGTGTGTTTATAAGAGATTTGGAACTATCGGTTTTAACCCTAATTGATAGGAGAGTTTAACTCGTAGTAATTCGGGAGAAATGATGTTATGGACTAGTAGGATCTTAGTGACTTCTTACTGAATATATGTTGAGAAAAAACCTATTTGAATCTTGTGTATTGAGTAAGGGTAGCCTTAGGATTACAATATGAACATCAAGGACTGAGTTTAATCTCATTATTGATTGTGCAAGGACTAAGTGTAATACGAGCGCTTAGCAGTATGACTCCTGGATAGAGATGGGAGTTTAGAACACATTTGGTTGAAAGAGGGTACGAGGTTATCCCAATCACGTATTTAAAGTTGACGGACCTCCTCGATCGACAAAGTTAAGTAGTAGTGTATTGGAGGGGTTCCTTGTTTGGATTTCGCTTTGCGAGACGCTCCACGCATGAACCTTAACGACGTCGGGAGTGGAGAGATGTTATAGGATGCGAGGATAATTAAATTATGAAGTAAAGATATGATATTTTAATACGTGGGATTTAAAGAGATATAATGCTACGTAAGGGAATAATCTAAGGTTAATGTGAGTACCTTGTTGTTAGTATACTATAGGTATGATAATACCTATTTGATTGATTGATGATTTATGTGTATGACATACCTAGCTTACTTGCTATCGATGGGAGGTTTGCGCGTGAGGGCAGTCATATCTTGATGAATCCATGGGATATTTGATTTGTTGCTCGAGAACATAGGTCTATGAAAGACTTATCGGGGAGTTGATAAGTCCGCTGACTGTGGGTACGTAGGTATGTGCGTGACCCATGGATACGAGAACTATGTTCGCCTCCAATGTTTATGTTATTATTTATGGTTCGAGGAATCCTTACCGAACTTTTGTCCACTATTCGGCGACAAGCGATATTGGGACATGATAGCAGAGTAATGCATTGCACCGCAGCTGTGACTCGGGGTGCCGTATTATATATGAATATATATATAATGTATTAAATGAATGATTGGATTTATTATGGTTAAGTCATCTACTGTGTGATAATTGTAGATAAAGGCGGATTGAGAAAAGAATGGAATTAAGTTAATGAATGTTTATTCTTATATAATTGAAAAGCTTAATTCATATTAATGAGAAATGATTCATGTTAATGAGCAACGATTCATATAAATGAAAAATGTATAAGAATGATTATATAACGTATGGTATGGGACATACGGGGTTATGATATGGGAATGGAATTATATTATGGAATTGTTAAAGAGGAATCATTAACTAGGAGGTTAATAGGAAACGTTAAGCGTGCACTCTAGTTGAGAGGTGAGAATGGCAAGTGAGAGTTGGGTATAACATGTACATAATAAAAGATTTATTGCACTTGTTAAATACTTGCTGTTTTAAAAATCATTTTCACAATCGGGCTCTGACCCGTTTCCTTGCATATTTTCTTTTCTATTGTATCTCTATATCAAGTGTCCAGCAACAGGGATGCCAACCTTAGCGGATTAAGACAGGATATGGACTTATGGAGTTTTTCTTAGACGCCTATCATCATTTGATTCATAGTATTCTCTTAGTAGGGCATGTCGCCCAAAGGATTCAGTTATCATTTTCTATCGGAGTCAAATACTATTGTATTCGTGTCTTTTTAATACAGTTGTTATTGATGGGATTACTGTAATGGATTAATATTATTTGGGAATGTTTATTCCAATTGCATTTAAATTATTTTGTGTTATCTATTCAGTTAAGTGTTGTAGAATAAAATGTATTGTGTTATTCTTAAACTAGAAATGAATTTTGTTGAAATTTAAATTTGGAAAGTTTTTAACACTAGCTTAATTGAGTATTGGGTGAGTTGTAAATGTTTTCGACAGTGATGCTAAGAATGAGCCAACTGTATATTATGTTTTAATTTGGTATGGGACTGGCCACCCGGTATTTAATTAGGCGGGGTGTTACAAATGGTATCAGAGCTTAGGTACACGGCAACCCTTGAGGCTTGGGTTTTGGGTTCATTGCGTGGTTAGCAATTTTTGGAGATAGAAAATTTTAGGTGATATTCGTGATAAGTTTCGAGGTTAGAGGTGAGGAATTATTTTTGGAGACGTGATTTATTTTTGGAGATTGTTGGCCTGATTTTGAGAGTTAGGCATTTGGCGAATTTCGAGGGCGAAATTCCATTGTTAGTGGGGAAGTGTAACAACCCGCGTAATTTTGGACTATTTTAATTAATTTTTAAAAAATGGAGGAAAATAAAGTTTTTGATAAAATTATTTTTATTGCTCAAATATGTTGGTTATTATTTTTAAAGGCGAGAATTTCAAACGGTTTCCAAATCGGAGTTAAAACAGATTTTGAAATGATTTTTAAATATTTTTAACTCTTGAAGTTGTTTTGACTTCCAACTCTTCATTTATTTGCCTTATTTAAAGGAGTCTTTTGGATTCCAACTTTTCATTTCTTTGCATTATAAAAGGAAGTCGTGGGCAACCCTTTTAACATACTTTTGGCACAAATTTTGGCAGTAAATATATTTTATATCCCTCTTCTTTTTATATACACATTGACCCTTGAGATTTGTGTGTTCCAACCTTAGATTAGAGGTGTTATTGGTACTATTTTGTTGGAGGTTCTTGAAGGAGATTTTGTAGATCTTTTGAGTTGATCTTGAGGATGTTATCATTGGTTTCTCATCATGGTTTCAGGTATGGGGTTTTACACAATATGCTCCTTAAATCTCGCGAGTGTCATTCTCTTTGAATTCTTATTAATTGAACTCATATTTGAATTGATAAATTCATTGAAATTTGGAAAATAATTGTTGAAATTATTTTGATTCATGTGGTATAATTATATTGTTGATGAGCATGTTGTCATGAGATTTTAATATGGCACGGATGTTGGGCACCCGTCAAAATTCCTGTTTCCCGGGCTATGGCTTGATAAAGCATATACGGATGTGGTGAGGCCTGGTAACCCATTTAAAGTGTTGTTGAGAAATTCTATTGATAAATGCTTTGAGATTTGAATTTTGATTTGAATATTCGTACTCGTGTTGTTACGTTTTATTCATCGCTAACATATATTTGTTGAGCATCTTTCTTGTCGTATTGTGTACTTCCCCATATTTTCTTTTAGTGGCAGGTTAGCGTGGATTTGGGCGCTATGGATTATTGGAGATTGATTTTATCTTGGATATTTTGGGAAGAATTTTTAATACATTTGAGAAGACTTGTATTTATTTATTTTGATGTATAGAGCATTGGGATTAATTTTATTCGAGTTAGATAGTTGTATTTTAATTCGAGAGACTTGTTGTAATTGAAGAGATTGAGATTAGTGGATTTATATTATTGTGGGTTTATTTAGATGCTCTATACCTTGTCACTTGTGGATTTGAATTTATTTTATCGCATTAGAGCTCCGTTCGCTCTCCCCTAGCAGGCGGGGTGTTACAAAAAGGTCCGTTTTTTAGTTTTTGTTAATTGAAATATTGTTTTGTTTTATAAAAAATTATATTTTTTATTTAGAAAAATAATGTTTTATATAAAAAAAAGTACACGAACATGATTAAATTAAAATAACCGAGCCAGCCGACCCAATTAAATGCGACAAGTTTATGAAAACATTATTTTAATAAAAAAATATTTTTTTTTTGAAAAAAACTGTTTTAAAAAATAAATGTTAGTTTAATATAAATTAAAAAAATTACATTTTTAAACAGTTTTAAGAAATACAAAATTGTTGTAAATGTTGTAAAATAAAAAAATGAATTTTAAAAATAAGGGGTGCCGCTAGCGCGGACCTATAAAAATAAGAGAATATTGAGCAAATGGGTGTTTGAGGTAATAAAGGAGTTAAAAAATTAAGTTTAAAAATAAGGATTACTGCTGGCGCGGACCTATAAAAATAAGATAATATTGGGTAAATGGGTGTTTGAGGGAATAAATGAGTTAAAAAATTAAGTTTAAAAATAAGGGATGCGGCTGGCGCGGACCTATAACAATAAGAGAATTTTGGGTAAATGAGTGTTTGCGGGGAACTACATGAGTTAAAAAATTAAGTGGTGTCGTTGACGTGGATCTATAAAAATAAGACAATATTGAGTAAATGGGTGTTTGAGGGTCCAAATGAGTTAAAAAATTAAGTTTAAAAATAAAGAGTGCCGCTGGCGCGGACCTTGAAAAATAAGAAAATATTGAGTAATTGAGTGTTTGAGGGACTAAATGAGTTAAAATTAATTTAAAAAAAAGAATTTTTTATTAGAATAGTTTTAGTTTAACATAAATTATAACTTTAAAGATATAACATATTATTTTTATTTATATAAATTAAGGGTCAAGATTATTTTGGCATTTAATGAAATCAAGGGTTGCGATGGATTGGTATCAAATCGGTAGCTCCCCTTTTGGGGAGTCTATCATTATTCTGTTCTATTATGTTAAGTCCTATATTATTGTTATACATGTTAAGTCCTATATTGTTGTTATACATGGATGCCACCTGTTATGAACGGTTGCCAATATTATAGACCATGCATGTTTCACATGGAAGACTTATTCAAATTGTCCAACTATGTAGATGTGATATTCTGTCAGTATTAGGTTAGATTTTATTAGTTTTTTTTAAATGCTGCGTGGGGCACGTGCATCCCCCAGTAACACACTGCGTTCGCCATTAGTCATAGTCTTGAAAGGTGAACATACAATGCCTAACCTATGACTCAAAATGTTTTGTCCAGAATTAAGCCAATAATTGAAAATTTGTCCTTACAAATCTCCCCATTTGTCTATTCCGCGACAAAACACCAAACCAAAGCCTATGGACCGTCAAGCTCTATAAAGGACTAAATCCCTATGCCCAAAAGAAAAAAGTACCGACTTGATCGACTCATAAACTTTGAGTAGCTTTGCTTGCTTGAAAATTTTTTCGCATATTGTAAACCTGCATACTTAAACACACCTTCAAATTCAAAATAAATTATAACAAGTATAAAATTTTCATAAGAATAAAAATCCACCTTTATTTAATCATCCCCACCTAGGTAAGATTTCTCCCCCTAAGATAAAGGTCTCCTTCTAGCAGTAAAATGAAAGATACCATTTTTCCCTTTCTATTTAAGAATAGACAAAGTAAGATTGCATAATAAATAATTTCTCCCCTATAAAAAATATCTCCCCCCAAAAGGAAGAACATACGATACCAATTAAAATTAAGGAATGAAGAATAATATCATGCAATGGTGTATAGTGAGACAAAATACAACATTACAATACAAGCAAAAATAATCCAAACAATTATCAATCAATACCAATATTGATGCAAGAAATGATATCAACTTGAATACATAATGAAGCATGGGAGGCTAATGTAAATATGAGATAAGAGATACCAATATGATCATATAATATGGCAATTTGAATCAAAGACAAAGAACATGACAAACATGGATTAAATGCAAGCACAAAGACTCAAAACAAAACGATACCATATATATAAACATGCAAAATATACTAATGACACACATGCATACATATATATAGGTACAAACACCACAAAACGATACAAAACACATAAGATTTACACACTAGCATTTTATTGATGTGCCTAAACATGTGGAATGGAGTGGAGGGGTGTAAATTTAAATTAAATAATAATGATCCAATCATTCAAAAATGTCAAAGGAGTTCAATTTTTTTGCAAAACTTTATTAAACTAAGATTTAGCCTCAAGTGAGAGATAAAGTGAATTCAATGAACAAACAAACACAATCTACACAAGCATAGAATTTTGATAATTCTACAAATCAATAGTGTCATGACATGATAAGAATAACTAAGATTCATTGAGCAAATTCGTTGATCTTCAACTATAAAACCCCTAAAAGCTAAACATATATATCATATATATATTTTCACTCAATTCTTTTAGAGATACCATTTTTGAAAATCCATCAAACAAACAAGTTGACCTTTAATTTTTTCTTTTTACCTCTCATTTTTTAGGTTTTTGCCAACAATGGCTTTCCCGCAAAGGAGATTTTCCCATTTCGTAGCCTTTCCCCATGCACCCTCATATTTTTAATAAAAATCATCATACTCACATGCAACGGTTCTCGCATGCACAAATTTTCCATAATCACAAAATATGTAGATGACAAGATTGATGGGAGAACATCCCACTTAGCTCAAATATAACATGTTAAGTTAAAATTCAAATAGCTCATGCATGGGTGTGTGGAGGCACATACAAAGTGAATCCATTAAGAAAATCAAAGTAAAAAAACTCCATACAAGAATGATTAAGAATAATCTAAGGATTGAAAATTATAATTAAATGTCCTAGTCACACGAAAACTTGGAATGAAGTGAACTCAAACACACCAATATTCCACATAAATGTGCCAAACCAAATTGCACATAAAACAAAAATCTTTTTGAGTTTTTAAATAATTTTCAAAATGACACCAATTAAAAAAAAACTCAAAAAATAAAAAAATATTTTTTTATTTCTCAATAAGGACAATAAAAGAAAAATTAAAATGCAAATAAGACTAAAACCACATACAACTAGCAAACACATATATCATTAAGTACAAAAGATAGTATATACAAATATGTGAAGACAATCAACCATTAGATAGATCATGAGAAGTATCATGTGGCACGCGTCCGAGAATCAACAAGTCTAACATGTAAAGCTTCCAAATCAGATTTTCTAACCCACATAAGTGTGACGTGATGCTCAAATGTCTTGGGAACCTCGGTGACTCTAA
This sequence comes from Sambucus nigra, assembly GCA_949130495.1. Classification (NCBI taxonomy): domain Eukaryota; kingdom Viridiplantae; phylum Streptophyta; class Magnoliopsida; order Dipsacales; family Adoxaceae; genus Sambucus; species Sambucus nigra. Next base: position 150,045,787 of record OX422207.1, read on the forward strand.
ACTTAGACTTTTTAGGAACGTTTCTACGATAAAAAAAGGTCTTAAGGTGACCTTTCCTACACCAATGTGTGCATGTGTAGGCACAACGAGGAGTGTTACCTAAGGGTTGACCATTTTTAATGTTCCTAGCAATGATTAACTCTCTCAAAAGAATAGTCTTGGATTTGAAAGTGGAAGAATATATATCATTGAAGCCAATCCCACACTTATCATCTTTGATTTGAAGGACATCAAATATTTTAAACCTAGATTCTAAATCAAATTTGGCATGACTCGAGCCTCTCAATCTATCTTCTAGCTCCTCTATTCTAGACTCGAGCAAATGGCTAGACTCTTCAAAATAAACAAGCCCATTATTCAAAATCTCCATCAAACCTGAAAGGCTATTTCTCTCAACCTCAACATAATCGAGCTTCTCGTTAAGAGTCCTATCACATGGCACGTTATTTCAACATAGTTTCCAACTTTAAGTTTGCATTTTTCAATTTTAATGTTTTTGCATACAACTCACGGATGCAACTTGGAGTTCATTCTCCTCTTCCTCCTTCTCGTTATCTTTTTCTTTATCCTATTCTTCTTATCCTCTCTTTCTACCATCACTCTCTTGAGAATAATAAACAATAGCCTCGAAAGTGTCATTCTCAGAATTGTCTTCATGGGTATATTTTTTATTTGGGCTCTTATGACTAGTTATGAACGCGGTGTAATTGTGCTCAATGGGGGAATTGGTTCCCTCTTCCGGATCACTATCCCTATGGTGGCATTGTACACCTTCGATTTCTTTCCCTCCTTCTTTAGTTTAGTCAGATACTCATCTACCTTATGGCCATAACCCTCACACCAAAATCATCTATCCAACTCATCCCTCTTAAAATTATCATTATGATTTTTAAAAAATTGATTGGCCTCATTATACTTATTTTTCTCAGACTTCTTTACATATTTCAACTATTTTTCAAACTTGAGAAATTTTTTAAACTTCTTTGAAAACATGGACATATTATCAGAATCGTTGTCAGACTCATCATTCAAAATATATATTTCCTCCTTTTGGGCTTTCAAAGTAATACCCCTGTCTTTCTTCATCTTTTTGGAGGAAAACATATCGAGCTAATAAGTTTAAAGATCACCTATAAGCTCTTCGAGTTTCGTAGAGTCTAACGTACGCATGGAATTTAAAACCATCACTTTTGAATGAAATCTTTCAAAAAAGGACCTTAAGATTTTCTTGACTACACAATTTTCAAGTATTCTCACTCCCACGTTAAAAGACGAGTTCATGATATCTGACAGCATAATATAGAACTCATCGAAGATTTCACTCTCCTCCATTATAATGGTTTCAAACTGAATGGTGAGGTTTTGGAGTTCGAAACCCTTAACAACACTACTATCTTCATGGGAGAGTTGAGTATGTACCAAACCTCTTTAGACATTTCACCTGTCATAATACGATGGAGATCTTCCCATGTAACTGAACAAAACAGAGCATTTACACGTCGAGAATTATAATTTTCTAACCTATACTCTTCCTCACTCTATGATTATACATGTTTGGTAATCTTATAATTATTAGCTAGGGTTATGAATGTAGACCAATCCTTAATAACTGCTTTCCATACCCGCTCATCTATCACTGTAAGTGTTGATTTCATATGCATTTTCTAGTATGCATAATTAGACCGATCAAACATCACTGTCCTAGAAACCGACTTACCATCCGAATAAAAACTGCTAAAACTCATCCCTAAACATGGATCTAATAAAAAAACTTAGTGTTCCTACTCTGATACCAATTTGAAGTCACGTGGGAGGCTTAAACATAAGTCAATTTTTATTTTTTTTCAAATTAAATATAAAACTTAAATAATTTAACCCAAATTAAACTTAGCACAAATTTAAACAGATTGTTATGATAAACGATTTATCAAATTTTGTCTTGTAATAAAATATGCATCTAGGTGAGTACAAGAATAAAATAAAGAAACAAATCACAGCACACTGATGTACGAAGAAAATCCAAAATGAAACAAAACCTAAAATAACCCAGCTACACAAATTTCACTATGTATGGAATTGCAAGGACACGTTAATAGACTTACAACACAAAATCAACACCTTCACTAGCCTTAAAACTCTTTGTTCCTTTACCTTTGCATAGTAACATGAAAGAATCCATCCATGAAGCCACCATAACGTGTGAGTACACACACTCCTCGGTATCCACTCATCCTGGCTCAACAATCGTCTACGAATATGGAGAAAAAATGCACCGTTTCTTCACTGCAACATCACACCACGAAGTCCACCGCATACGGAATTCAGCACACGAAACTTTTCTCTATCAAGATGATGAGAGAAACAAACTGTGGTTCCCACAACTAAGATCTTAAAGCATATAAAGATTAAAACTTGGATCTTAAAAGTTTTAGGTGAAACTAGGGGTTGGTATCTTTAAGATGTGTAGACGAAAACAATTTTTTCCAAAGTCCTCTCTAAAAATAAATACCTGAATCCCTTTATATAGAAAACATGTTTTTAAGGTAATATGTTTTTGAGAAAACTCGTTCAAAAATAAATAAGAGTTTAGTCAAACGAAAACACAATCTCGTTTGAACCAACTCAAAACTCGTTTGAATGACAACCAATCTCGTTCAAACTAGTTTCGAACGACATAACATAGAAATGTTATTTGATGTTCATTTGAATGAACTGTTAAACTTGTTCAAATAAAACCTATAAAGTCTTTCGAATGAATTAAAACAAAAATGTTTTTCTTTTGAAAAACTTTTAAAAACAACTCCAAACATTTTATAAAAACAAACACCCAAAATAAAATTCCAAGGATCAAAATGTATATGCATCCATACTTAATAGATCATCAAAAATAGGAAGACAAAATGTGGCATGAAACACGACACAATAATGCAATCTCTGAGTATTTGTTGCTACGTCTTCAATCAAACACGCCATAGGCTTGAAAGGTCGACATAAAAAGTCTAACGTATGACTTAAAATGTCTTGTCTGTAATTAATCCAATACATACAAACTGGCTAAATTGGAAGTTTGTCCTCACAATATGGGTACACCCCATGGTATAAAAAATTCTCCTTGTGCCTTGATTATGCCAGCATGTTTTATTGTTAGCTTCATGATGACTGATGTCTCCTTGGATTTGATATTTCTAAATATGGAGGCGTGGGGTTAAATTCTCTATATCACCCTCATCTAACTTTTAGTGGGCACATGCTGACCCTTTCACTGACGTGCATTTTGAAATACACCATACATGCCGATAAGTGCCTATTATGGTGTAACAACACTCGCTTTTAGGAGACTCATTTTATATTAACTTACTGCTTGAGGTAATTATATAAAATATTGGGAACTGGAGTAAATATTAATTGATTGAGTTGAAAGTTAATATTTACTAGATTGTTGCATATTTACTGTATGTGTAAGTAAATATCATCAGGTTGCATGTTTTATAGTGTCATGTGTTTTCAATGACATTATGGTTTAAATGAAACCAGAACTTGAAATAATTCATAAAATTACCGGATGCCAGTTTAGAGGGCGTAGTTAGTCCCGAAAGGCGTGAGACAGTCAAAATAAGTGCCATATTGTATTTTTAGGTCACGGGCACTTTTGATTGGTTTAAACTTAAATGAGTATTTGGGAGTCATTTTAATGTATTATTAACCATTTAAGTTGGGGACTTTAGACTTAAGTCACGATTTTAAGTCTTGCCCCTTATTTCATTTCTCATTTGTGTGTGTTACCAAACTTAGAGAGAGAGAGAGAAGAAGAGAAAAGAGGAGAAATGAGAGAAATTGGAGATTGAAGCTTGGATTTGGATCTACCACAAAGAAATATGAGATTTCAACCTTAAGGCAAGTTTTTTACTTACTAATATATGATTTAAGATGACTAAATTGTGTGATAGTTGTGTATTTGCATTTATGGATCAAAAATGGATTTTTTGGTGATCTAGCCCTAATCATGGTTTATGTTGATGAAATTATGGATATTAGTGGTTAATAATCATGTAGAATGATTTGGGGTAGATTAATGTTGATGAATGTGTGTAAAAATGGAGTAGAAATTTGTTTTGGGAAAAAAAACTAGGGTTTATAACCCGTAAGCCATTCTTGGCAAATTCGCAGGGGTGAATCGATTCGGCCCCTAGGCGAATCGATTCGCATGAGGTCAGTTTCCAGGTCTGTTTGGACCGAATCGATTCGGGTCCAAGCCGAATCGATTATGAAGTTTACAGAATCCCTGGTTCCCCTATCCGAACCGATTCACTTTTTGAGCGAATCGATTCGGCCCTTGGGCGAATCGATTCGTTTTCCTGCAGTTTCTGAGTTAGTTTTTATAACTCAATTCCAATCCATTTTCTTTAGGTTTAGGGCCTAGGAAACTTATTTTATGAAGTAAATTTAGAGTTCTATATTCCTAGATGAGTGGGGTAACCATCCTAGATTAGAAATACGTTATGTGGGGACTTTTTCGGGGATATGCCAATTGATGTTAGGGCATTATTTTCTTCTAGTCATTATTACGAAACTAGGAGTTGTAGTATTATGTTTGGGAGACTTTGGAAGCTCAATTGAGCTATGCTAGTCTTGATGGTTCATAGTATAACACCCCAAAGGATTGTTGGGAGAATAAATTTAAAGTTTATTCACTTCTTTGAGGTTGTAATAATGACACGAATTTCGTATGGCTCCGGATAAAATATGATGTAATTACAAAGTAAACGATTATGGTTTCGAATAAAATGAAACATACATGTGTAAAAGGGTAAATGAAAATGAAATGGAAATGGTAATGATTATGGTAAATGCTAATTTACTTCATAATGAATTTGGTAAATGATAATTTACTTAAACACACCTCTCTAAATGCCATCATAAGGGAAGTTCGCGCGCGAGGTGAAACCCCCTGGCTAGTGAATGCAGGGTGGATATAGTCCTAGGCCATATGAGCGATATGTTATGTTTTCTGTGCTGGTGAGGAGATTCCGGGTGTGTTCTTGACTCTCCCGCAGGAATATGGCCGCCTCCCGACGTTACGATAGGTGCCCAGGTTTCCTTATTTGATAAGCTCTGGAAGATGATGGTTATTTAGGGGCGCGCCTAGTGGGGAAACTCGGAGGGGCGATCTTATAATCGTTATATGTATATAATTATAACAATTCATAATCAAGTGGGACTTGGTGTATTGAGATATGACATAAAGGGCATGATGAAGTGCCATAAAGAGCACAATGAAATGCCACAAAGTGCATTTGTTGATGATGATATTCCTGATAAGGAATGGGATGCCACAAAGATTATATGATTGAGATAAAAGCCATATAGAGCTTAAAATTTTTTGATTATATTTTCCTGTTAAGGAATGGAACTATGAAATGGATTAATGTTTTGATGAAAGCGTTTAAATTAATGTTAATTATCCTTGTTCTCCTTCATATCTTAATTAGATTTATGATTAATTAAAATTGTCTTAACTAATGCTTTAAATTGTGTAGGTAGATTCATATTCCTATTTAGTCATGTTTTACCATTCATAACTGTCATACTCTTTATTCATCTGGTGATCATATACAATCGGGGCCTGACCCGTTCATATTTCTTATTGTGCATGCATCTTGTATCCGCTCAGGTACTCCGCCGCATGGATGCCTGATCTGACTTTCCTATTCCGATGTCTTTGGGGAGCCGTGATACTTTGCGGATATTACGGGATACTTGGTATAGACGATTCCTTTCTTGTACTCTAGTTATGATCGGGTCTTTTACTCGGGGGTGATGCCCAAGCTTTTGTAATTATCTAATGTAATGTATATTGAAATTTACTAAACTTGTTTAGTATTAAAGTATGAGTCTGTTGACCGACAACATATTTGGTTCCTTACTGTATATTTGATGTGTATGTAATATTATATATCCGGGGTTTTCCACTTTCTTTTTAAATTGGGTTGTTTAAATTCTTTCCTTAACTTTAAAATCAAAATTTTTGGCAACCCATTTTTCTGAAATATGGAGTGGTTATCCTGTATACTTTGTCTATTGTTGAGATGCTGAGAATGATTCCATCCATAATTCCTGTTATATTGGAGTATCGGGATGGCCACCCATTATTTCGGATCAGGGGTTGTCACAGATGGTATCAGAGCATCAGTAACTAGAGTCCTTAGGGGTCTGTGTGAATGCTTTGCGCTTTTAACGTTGCTTTTGATTGGATGTAGAGCCTTAGGATTAAGATCGTCTATTTCTCTTGTGAGATTTCGTTCTCCGACCATGAGGTAGAACCTATAGAATCTGTTGCGCGTTCATGTGAGATTTGTAGGTCAATTGAAAAAGGGCGCCAGGGAAAGTTGTTGTGAAGGTGTCGCGAGATGGAATTACTAGGAATTGTAAGTTGTGGGCGGGAATGAGGACCGATTTAGAAATTGTTCCTTTTAGTGGCATTTCTTATCTAGCTACTGCGACTACTAATTACAGTAGTTATAGTTTTCCATGTACCGCTAGAAGTAGAGAGTGGCACTAAGCTTGGGATTCCAAGCGATGTTAGATCTAAGTTGAGAAGAACCCATGATAAGGGCCACATGTCGAAGTAAGATGGAGGAGATGCATCCTCATTCGGTAGAAGTATGAGGTTCAGGATTTTTGGCCTAGAGAAGGGTATAGAAGTGCCCAGATGAAAAGGATGGAGGAAAATCCTTCACCCGTAGTAGTAGTGTTTAAATGGTGGGAGCGTAGTCACCATATTTGGGGGCGCAGGAAGTTTTGCCCTTAGAGAAACCCGATGGATACTTTCAACAGTAAGTTTCTCTAGGATAACTAGAATGAGGAGAAGGTAGATCCTCAAATGTTCACGCGAGGCTAGGTCAGAGGCCGACAGTGAATAAAGAGTTGTACGGTTAGGGAAGCCGTGCACCAAAATAAGGTAGGTATAAGGAAGAAGGAACCCTTCAGTGGAATGATAGGCTCCAGGATAAGTGTCGTTAACACTTCTGAAGGAACAGTATTCATAAAACCCCATCAGTGGATATTCGCCCGGGGAGGTTTCATTGAACTAAGGAAGAGGAGGCCGGTAGCGTGTTCTCTTTTATTGAGAAAGTAGAAAGGATTGTGTGGGCAAATTTTTGGCAGCTAGGGTATGAACAGTGGCTATGATGTGGAATGTAGAACCACGCATTTTTTTCTTGTTGATTGGAGAACAAGGGTGCAGATAAGGTGCCTGGTTGGGGAGTTGATCGAATTAACATTGGTTTGGATAAGACTCGAATACGATGCCTGAGAACCATTAGTATTGACCCGGAGTGATTGGCAAGAATGTTGGCGGAAATTCCACCTTATTAGTGGGTGGTGTATTCCTAAGGATAAGATTTAGTAGTATTGTATTTACTATAGATTCGGGTGTGCATATTGAGTTTGTGGTAGTATCGACACTACTAAATAAGGTAATTATATGACTTCCGTGGTAGGGAAGTTTTATATTTTCCTTCACTCGTTATAAAGCGAGTGATGATATATTTTCTTTTTAAGTATTATGTATGTTATGTGCTAATTGTATGATGTGTACTATACAAGTAAAGATATTTTGGTTTGATTAGGGTGATAGAAAGAAAATAAATTACGAGGCTATCCTACTTCTAGTCTCAGGATGGAACTAATTGTCCTATAATATCTCTCCTGGATACAGGTTGAGACTTTATAGGGGTGGTTGAGGTAAGTAGGAGGTTTTCATTACTTGTTGTGTTATCTTGCTTGAGTGTTTGATTATTTGTTTGCTTTGTTTGTGGTTATTGCGTCTTATCTCCACGACCAACAAGTTAAGTAGGCATGTGTCGGAGGGGTTCCTTGTTTGGATTTTGCTTTGTGAGACACTCCGCGCATGAACACTTAATGGCGTCGGGAGTGGAGAGAGGCTATTTCTTCTTCTTTTGTTTTATTTTATTTCATTGTTAAAAGTTGGGTTAAAAGGTTTATCCGAGAATCACGTAGAAGAGTGATTAAGGGCTATTAAAGTGCTAGATAGAAGCACTGAATATAGTTCTCTCCTCTGATTGATGTGAGAGAGACCGAAATATGAAGTCGAATTGAGACTTCAGGTTATGCCTTGATAAGAAGGCTATTTAGAAAGATGTATATATGTTATGGGATAAATATTTGTAAGACCTTACTGAAAGTAAATGTCCGATTAGTTGAAATCCTCAATTATTTGAATGGTAAGACATAGAAGTAGAATCTTATTAGTAGGGTTGAGAGTTAGAATTTTTTCGGTCCCGATCATGTGTCTTAGACCGTTATATCTTGATGACCAATAATACGAGGTAGTAGTGAAACGGGAGGGTTCCTTGTGTGGATTTCGCTTCGGCGAGACGTCCCATGCATGAAACTGAGCGAATGTCAGAAGTTGAGAAAGGTCTTAGTCACTAGGGATATACTTATTATCATACGTATACGACTTAGATAGGATATATATAGATCGAACTTAGGATCTTTAGGACGTAAGGACTTTAGGGCATGTGATGTTGATTTAGGAAGGCTATAAGGAGTTGACCACAAATAGGTTGTGGGTTAACTCTAAGGGGGAATAGGTCCCTAGAAACGAGAAGCATGGAATCTCGAGAAATTTTGACGGTTAGGCCGAAGGAGATGAGACCTCTCTTAGTTAAAGTGTTACATTGGTAACCTAACTTTTGGGGAGTTAAAAGGATGAGTTGATTTTCACTCTTGAGCTCATGTTGTTAAGCTCGAGGGTGGATTTAACGAACAAATCTCTGCCAGGAACGGGAAGTAATGATACTGGATCATGGACCCATTATTTATGCGTCTCACAAACTTAAATTTTGTGGGAAGTATTATCCCATGCTTGATTTAGGATTCATTACGGTAACAATCACCTTAAAGTATTGGAGGCACTACTTCCTGGGCAAGAAAATTAGTCTTTCTCGCGAGCAACAAGTTGTTTCAATATGTCGTGGGAGAAATCGAGTTGGTGTACGAAGTTCATAAATGACAATTGATTGGATATTCTCATTCGCTAGGGGAATGCGATTGGGGTAGTAGATGCGTCAAGTAGGAAACCATCAGAAAATTTGTAATGGCATGGAAAGCCAAGTAGAACGGGTATAACTCGAAAAACTTTGTAACAAGAGCATTCATGTCTATGACTGACCATTTCACCTACTCGTGAGAAGAAGAGTGGTAGTGGAACGAAGAAGGGTATATTCATAAACGTCTGCATTAAATTGCCGACACCGAACTGGTCATGATCCTAGTTGAGGAAATTATTGATCGTTTGACCAAATCATTGCCTTTTCGGACATTACGGGCGGACGATATGTAGAGCAGTATGCCCTGATTTTTACGGAGGGGTGGTAAAACCGTGTAAAGTGCCTAACAATAGTGGTGGACTGAGACTAGATATTCGTGTCGAAGGTTTGGTAAAGTTTCCAAGAAGTAATTGGAATCGTATGGAAATGGCGTATATCGTACCACCCTAAAGTGGATGGATAAATGGAGGAGGTTAACATAAGGCCGAAAGGCATACCTTAAAGGTACCCTTAGGCTAAATAGATGGATGGGGGCAGTAGCTTGTATGGATGGAAATTTCCGTATAATAATTCAGATCATTTTCTACGGTATGGCACCGTGAAGGGACTTTTGTATCCGGGTGAGTAATTCGCATACTCATTGGATGAGACCAGCGAACAATAGGTCCTTGGACTTGGTGGGTTCCCGGAACATTTCCTTAATGATTGGGATTTTGAGCCATATGCTTTGAAGGGCTGCGCCTATGCGAGGAGAAGTTGAGTAGTGTTGGGGTTAAGCCATTTAGCGTTGGTGTAGGCATCCTCGAGCAGGGATGTAACACGATTCAGGATGTAAGATTATTTACGCCAAGTCATGTGGGTATCGTCTTCCGCCGTGGGAAGGTAGGATCGATTGTTCGTGAGGAACGCTTTGGGTCAAGTTAGAACATGGAGAATGTAGACTGAGATCGATAGTGACGACCTTAGTCCGAGTCCATTTGGGACGCCACAATATTGAGGGGTTGTGAAGAGTGATAGAATGATAGTTTAGGATAGTATACCCTTTATACGATTGGGGTATGCCCGAATTTTGAGGGCAAAATTCCCTCATAAGGGGGGGAGTATGTAATAACCCTCGCTTTTAGGAGACTCATTTTATATTAACTTACTGCTTGAGGTAATTCTATAAAATGTTGGGAACTGGAGTAAATATTAATTGATCGAGTTGAAAGTTAATATTTACTAGATTGTTGCATATTTACTGTATGTGTAAGTAAATATCATTAGGTTGCATGTTTTATAGTGTCATATGTTTTAAATGACATTATGGTTTAAATGAAACCAGAACTTGAAATAATTCATAAAATTGCCGAATGCCAGTTTAGAGGGTGTAGTTAGTCCCGGAAGGCGTGAGACAGTCAAAATAATTGCCATATTGTATTTTTAGATTCCGGGCACTTTTGTCTGGTTTTAACTTAAACGCGTATTTGGGAGTCATTTTAATGTGGTATTAACCATTTAAGTGGGGGACTTTAGACTTAAGCCACGATTTTAAGTCTTGCCCCTTATTTCATTTCTCATTTGTGTGTGTTACCAAACTTAGAGAGAGAGAGAAGAAGAGAAAAGAGGAGAAATGAGAGAAATTGGAGATTAAAGCTTGGATTTTCATCTACCACAAAGAAATCTGAGATTTCAACCTTAAGGAAATTTTTCTACTTGCTAATATATGATTTAAGATGAGTAAATTGTGTGATAGTTGTGTATTTGCATTTATGGATCAAAAATGGATTTTGTGGTGATCTAGCCCTAGTCATGATTTATGTTGATGAAATTATGGATATTAGTGGTTAATAATCATGTAGAATGATTTGGGGTAGATTAATGTTGATGAATGTGTGTAAAAATGGAGTAGAAATTTGTTTTGGCAAAAAAACTAGGGTTTATAACCCGTAAGCCATTCTTGGCAAATTCGCAGGGGCGAATCGATTCGGCCCCGGGGCGAATCGATTCGCATGAGGTCAGTTTCTAGGTCTGCTTGGATCGAATCGATTCGGGTCCAAGACGAATCGATTCGGCAGTTTACAGAACCCAGGTTCCCCTATCCGAACCGATTCGCTTTTTGGGCGAATCGATTCGTTTTCCTATAGTTTTTGAGTTAGTTTTTATAACTCAATTCCAATCCATTTTCTTTAGGTTTAGGGCATAGGAACCTTCTTATATGAAGTAAATTTAGAGTTCTAGAGTCCTAGATGAGTGGGGCAACCATCCTAGATTAGAAATGAGTTATGTGAGGACTTTTTCGAGGATATGCCAATTGATGTTAGGGCATTCTTTTCTTATAGTAATTATTATGAAACTAGGAGTTGTAGTATTATGTTTGGGAGACTTTAGAAGCTCAATTGAGCTATGCTAGTCTTGATGGTTCATAGTATAACACCCCAAAGGATTGTTGGGAGAATAAATTGAGAGTTTATTCACTTCTTTGAGGTTGTAATAACGATACGAATTTCGTATGGCTCCGGATAAAATATGATGTAATTTCAAAGTAAACGATTATGGTTTCGAATAAAATGAAACATACATGTGTAAAAGGGTAAATGAAAATGAAATGGAAATGGTAATGATTATGGTAAATGCTAATTTACTTCATAATGAATTTGGTAAATGATAATTTACTTAAACACACCTCTCTAAATGCCATCATAAGGGAAGTTCGCACGTGAGGTGAAGCCCCCTGGCTAGTGAACGCAGGGTGGATATAGTCCTAGGCCATATGAGCGATATGCTATGTTTTCTGCGCTGGTGAGGAGATTTTGGGTGTGGTCTTGACTCTCCCGCAGGCATATGGCCGCTTCCCGATGTTACGATAGGTGCCCAGGTTTCCTTGTTTGATAGGCCCTGGAAGATGATGGTTATTTAGGGGCACGCCCAGTGGGGAAACTTGGAGGGGCGGTCTTAGAATCGTTATATGTATATAATTATTACAATTCATAATCAAGTGGGACTTGATGTATTGAGATATGCCATAAAGAGCATGGTGAAGTGCCATAAAGCACAATGAAATGCCACAAATAGCATTTGTTGATGATGATATTCCTGATAAGGAATGGGATGCCATAAAGAGCATATGATTGAGATAAAAGCCATATAAAGCTTAAAAAATTTTGGTTATATTTTCTTGTTAAGGAATGGAACTATGAAATGGATTAATGTTTTGATGAAATCGTTTAAATTAATGATAATTATTCTTATTCTCCTGCATAGCTTAATTAGATTTATGATTAATTAAAATTGTCTTAAGTGATGCTTTAAATTGTGTAGGTAGATTCATATTCCTATTTAGTCATGTTTTACCATTCATAACTGTCATACTCTTTATTCATCTGGTGATCATATAAAATCGAGCCCTGACCCGTTCATATTTCTTATTGTGCATGGATCTTGTATCTGCTCAGGTACTCCGCCGCATGGATGCCTAATCTAACTTTCTTATTCCGATGTCTTTGGGGAGCCGTGATACTTTGCGGATATTACGGGATACTTGGTATAGACGATTCCTTTCTTGTACTCTAGTTATGATCGGGTCTTTTACTCGGGCGTGAGGCCCAAGCTTTTGTAATTGTCTAATGTAATGTATATTGAAATTTACTAAACTTGTTTAGTATTGTTGTATGAGTCTATTAACCGATAGCATATTCGGTCCCTTACTTATATTTGATGTGTATGTAATATTATATATCTGGGGTTTTCCACTTTCTTTTTAAATTGGGTTGTTTAAATTCTTTCCTTAACTTTAAAATCAAAATTTTTGGCAACCCGTTTTTCTGAAATATGGAGTGGTTATCCTGTATACTTTGTATATTGTTGAGATGTTGAGAATGATTCCATCCTTAATTCCTGTTATATTGGAGTATCGGGCTGGCCACCCCTTATTTCGGATCACGGGTTGTCACATATGGGTAAGTTTAATAACAGAGCTGACCGTGTGTGTTTTATAATGTCATGATTAGGTTGTGATTTGTGAAATGTGTGAATCTTTCAAACTTTAATTTTTCTCTTCCTAAGGAGATAAAATATTAGCACCCCTGAATATTGATTCTTTATTTTTCTCTTCCTTCTACAGGTCTAAGTCCAGTTACTTAATAAATTTCGTAAATTAATTATGTCGTCAAAACAACTCGTAATCGAAAATCATTTGAATAGTAATTCGTTACAACAAGAAATAGTTCAAATGATACCAAATTTTTATTTTACTCGAAAAATTATTTGGATCCAATATTTGACACCAATTTAAAATTACTTGTTAATTAAATTCAATAAAGGTCGATCTCAGAATTAGGCAATTAATTATTTAGATTCAATTTTCATACGTGGTGATTGAAATTAAGTATAGTGGAAAACAAAAAGCAATGACACAAAGATCAACAAAGTGTAAACCTTTGTGGAAAAAAATCACTATTACGCACTGGCCCAATGAAGTCCACTAGTACTAATAATGTTTAGGGATTACAAAGAACATACATGACATTCATATAAGATAACAATACATACCATGAGGTCTCTCCCATGTGTTTTGATTCGATGTCTCTATCTATACTAGCAATTCATTGCTATTATTGTACGTAACTTGCACAACCTATAGGTTTCGGTATCCACCGATCTAGTACATGATATTCTCATATGATCTCTCATTTTATCCAACCCATATAATCATTCGTGATGATATCTTCTAATTATAATTTTTGGAATCTGAGCCGTAACTCCAACTCCTTGGCACACCATTCTTTGACAGACTCAACACTATAATCCACCACAACCCTAATCCATAGCCAAATGAAGTGCATATAATTTCAAGTTTATATTTTATGTTATATAATAATTGGTTTGATAAAATATCTCGCTAAAACTTAAAGAAAACTGAAAACACTCTCTTTAACATTTTAAAAATTTGTAGCCGTTATAGAGGTTGTTTATGATCACAAATAATGTCCTATTAAGTGTCTATAACTGTTAATAGGTCAAAAACACGTTGATAATTGACTCTAGTTTATATCACATTAGTCTCGTTTGAATGAGCTCTCGTTCGAATAAGAATTTTTTCATACAAACTTCCTTTGTACAAGGTCTTTTGCCTCAAACTATTTACGCGTAATGTTTCACTTAAATATTGGAATGGCGCATAATTTTTGCATTGTAAAGATTACTCAAGACTCTAAAATTTTAATGTTTTGATATTTTTGAAATTATTACATTTTATTTTTGTAAAAATACCCTCAATGTTTTTAAAAATAGTTTTTGTGAGTTTAAAAATAATAGAGGACATGAAATATATGTTTCCTCACTTTCAACAATTCATGCCAAATCAAACCAAGTGAAGAAAAAACATGAACCAAAATCCCAACTAACAAACTTAGCAATACTTTAAGATATGTGCATGCATGCAAAGATGTTTTCCGGTAAGTTAGTATAAGATGATGTAGGTAGGCTTGCCGTATCTCAAGACACAAATACACACATAGACCTACATTTTTATGTTTTGTCAATCTGGAATATGACAACCTAAAGGAAAATTATAAAAGTATATCCTTGCAAATCCCCTCCTTTGTCTATTCTAAGACAAAATAAAAAACAAGATAAAACCGGAAAGGATCCTAAATATCCTTAGAATAAAATATGCCTATGCATCAAAATTACTCTGTCCCAAATCTTGCAAGACTTTAATATGCTTCAAAACTTTAATACAGTATTTTGCACATCTTGGATGCTACTCTTGGATCTTGTTACCTACACACTGAAACACATACCTGTGATGAACAAAAGATATAAGGGTCCGTTTGGTTGTTAGTGGAAAAAAGCGTGGGCATGGCAAAATTTGCCTAGGCATCAAACAACATTAGGCGAAATTAAAGTCAATCCAATTAATTTATTTAAAAACAATTTTTATATTATATTCAAAAATGTTAAAAATAGTTTTTGCAATATTTTTATATTACAGTTTTTATATTATATTCAAAAATGTAATAAAATTTGTAAAACATTCTCTTAACAATTTTTTATAATATCAAAAACAGTTTTTAAAATATTACAAAACAAATTTTAAACATTCACAACAGTTTTTTTAAACTCTTTAAAATAGTTTTAAAAAATGTTTTCTAAAACTTTAAAACAGTTTTTATAATATATCCAAAACAGTTTTTAAAAATGTTAAAAACTGTTTTACAATATTTTTATATTACGGTTTTTCAAAAAATTTGTAAAACATTCTCTTAACAGTTTTTTATAATATTAAAAGCAGTTTTCAAAACATTACAAAACAGTTTTTAAACATTCACAACAGTTTTTTTAAACTCTTTAAAACAGTTTTAAAAAATGTTTTTTAAAACTTTAAAACAGTTTTTATAATATATCCAAAACAGTTTTTAAAAATGTTAAAAACTGTTTTACAATATTTTATATTAGGGTTTTTCAAAAAATTTGTAAAACATTCTCTTAACAATTTTTTATAAGATTAAAAGCAGTTTGCAAAACATTACAAAACAGTTTTTAAATATTTATAACAGTTTTTTTAAATATTTAAAATAGTCTTTAAAATTATTTTTTAAAACTTTAAAACTGTTTTTATAACATATTCACAACAGTTTTTAAAAATGTTAAAAACCGTTTTTACAATATTTTGTTAATACGGTTTTTTAAAAACAGTTTTTTTTTTACAATATTTTGTTAATACGGTTTTTTAAAAAAATTTTAAAAATTTTCTTAACATTTTTTTATAATATTAAAAACTGTTTTTGAAACATTACAAAACAATTTTTAAATATTCATAACAGTTTTTTAATTATTTAAAACAGTTTTTAAATTATTTTTTAAAACATTAAAATCGTTTAAGAAGTTCGCAAATTTGTGGGCAAATATTTCCCACTCAAATAGGTAAGCAAATTTTTCCCACAGATTGTGCATAGGAGGTGTTGTACATTGGCAAATAATGCCTAGGCAAATTATGCAACCAAACAGCCAAAATGTGGGCAAATTTTCATATTTGCCAACTTTTTGGCATTTGTCTAGGCAAATTATGCCAACCAAACGGACCCTAAGAGAATATAAATCCACGAGTATTTAAAATGCAATATATGCACTATAATACTTAAATACCCCCCGTTACTTAAAGATGTAATACCCCGTAATTTTATGGCTTTTAATTATGAGATTAATTAAATGACATTGCTTTTAATTATGGGATTAATTAAATTAATTTGGGATAATTAATTAGAAATTAGTTCGGATTTAAATAACTAGCGAGACAAGAGTTAGTATTTAAATATGATGATAATTTTGAATATTACTGAGTGATTACGGTAATGTGTGATTATTGAATTTATTAAAATTGTCGTGAGTTGAAAATACGGCAGTTTCAATAATTAAGTTAGGACGCGCGTGTCAGTCGTGTCAGGACCAAATTTAATGGATTTAAGAGTATTTTATTTTCATGTCTTTTGTATGATCATTTTGAGCGCGCCAACGTATCCGGAAGGGTCGAGATAGTCAGAAAACACTAGCCGGGGGTTTAGTTTGGGTCTCGAGACATTTTTAGGCCTAACCGGTAACCCGGGAGGGTATTTTAGTCATTCCTATTTTTGGTGAATAGGGACCTACGAAATTTTTGGTTTTAATTATTAGCCAACACTTGAGTCCCTTAGGGTTTTTTTACAACCAAAAAGCATCATGGCAGTTAGAGAGGAAGAGAGGAGAAATTCCAAGGGTTTCCATGGCTATAACCACCACTTAGAGGCTTTTGCACCGTCATCACCACCACCGGATAGATCGAAAAATAAGGATCATCCCCATACCATCTACTTCATCGGATCAGAATCTTCATTACCAGTCAAGTGATTTAACTTGCAATAATTTAGTGCATATATCATCCATGTTAGGTTAGAATTGGAGAATAACCTTGAATAATGATAATTGAATGGATTTGAAGAATTGAAATGGTAATCTCGGTAGGTCTTGCATGTCGTTTAATATTTGAGATAATAGCAGCCACGAAATTATGATTTATGGGTAGAGAATTATAAATTGTAATGAATTATATAGTGTTCTTGAGGAAAATAAGAGAACTAGGGATTTATATTAAAATTATGTGAATTGATCCAAGAAACTCATTTCCCATTTGGATTTGATGATTTTAAAACGTTAGAAATTATGTATTTATGGTGGTATGATGTTAGGAATAGATATTTGAGAGTTTGGGACATTATAGTAGAGGATTTGAGGGTTAAATTTGATGAAACCTATAGGCAAAAATTATGCAGATTCGCAATACCTGCTTGATCGATTGATCGATCCAAGAATGTTGATCAATCGATCGATCCCTTTTGTCGATCGATCGACCTCTCCTGATTTTTGGTAATTATTTCCCCTTAAAAATGAAAGAAAATCCCAAGGCCTATGATGACTCTTAGGGTGATTAATATTATATTGTGGGACTTAGTTAAGGTCTGTAGGGTCTTAGTTGATGCCCGAAAAAATGGTTTACCTTATGGAATCTAATGCTATTGCTTATGAGGGACTACCGAGTGAGGTACTGTTAGAAATCATTCGAATTGAAACTATAATGTGAATTAATGACGATCTAAGGATAAGAACATTAACGGAGGGACTTTAGGTTACTGTGATAACATTAGAACTAATAGGAGACCTAGTGACCTTTTGGGATAGGTTTAGGTACTCAAATTATTACGATGAGAGAGTTATCAAGTTACAAATATATTACGTATGATGTTCGGGATAAAATTGCTACTTACGAGATTTACTATATGGAATGTGTGAATACCTATATTTTAATATGATTACTTATGATGTGTGAATGCCTAATGTATGGATTTCTTATGTGTATGATATACCTACCATACTTGCTATCACGGGAGGTTAGTTTTTTTTGGGAAAAGGACCCCCTTATCCTTGTGTGCCTTCGGGGGGATTTGGACTGGTACCTTAAGGACATAGGACTGTGAATGACTTATTTATGAGTTGATAAGTCAGACGACCTTAGGAGTGTAGGTATGTGCGTGAACCATGGGCATGTGAACTATGTTCGCCTCTAATATGTGTGATTTGTATTGAGACGGTTCCTGAGTGATTTGGAACACGTGATCCTTACGTACGCGATGTACATGGATTTGATAGCTGAGTATGCATGCACCACAACTTAGCCTAGGGGTGACTTATATGTATATATGTACTGAGAGTGATTGATATATATACTTGTGATTGGTTCATTGTTTCTTAGTAGATGTGATTAACTAAGATATTGTAATGGACTAAGAATGTGAGAATGAAATTAACACTTGAGATAAGTAATTTAATGAATGTGAGTATGGGTTATGAATATAACTTGTTTGGGTGTTACGAGTAGATACCCTATAATAGCATGCGAAATGAGGAGTGGTACAAAATATTTAGTGAGCGACATAACTAGGATGGGTTAAGGGAATACGTTAGGCGTGCACATTAGTTGAGAGGTGAGAAACTCATGTGAGAGTACGCAACTAACATGTTTATAATATGTGTTGTTTAATTGTAATTTAAACACTTGCTGAACTTTTAAACCATTTTCACCTCGGCATATGACTTGTTTTCTTCCAAATCTATTTTATTTTGTAAAAACTTTTTTAGGTGCCCATCCACAGGGATGCCAAGCATAGGAGTTCCATTTCATTGACGTTCTATAGCTGCTGTGGAAGTTACAGGATCTCGGTATTAGACGCCTTCAAATTTTTACTTGATTCTACTCAGGGTTACTCATCTGTTAGGGCATGTCTCCCATTCCCATTTATAGATAGCACTCTCAGACTTTTAGTTTTATTTCAGATGTTGGTTTATTTATTCAGACTCTTGTATCGGGATTTTATTTTACTCTAGTATTATTATTGGAGTGTTTACTCCGGTTTCAGTTTATTTCATTTCGTTAGTTATTTACATGAGATTTTTTATGCGATTAATGGGTGGTTATTTAGTTACTTAGTTATTGTTACTTTAATTAATAAAATTTGGCATCTCTCTTTTTAAATATTCGGTGGCTAGTGATAAATTAATTATTTTTGACAGTGATGCTACGACTGAACCGACTTAATATTCTGTATTAATTTCATAAAGGAGTAGCTACCCGGTATTTAATTAGTCGGGGTGTTACAGGTGGTATCAGAGCATCAGATTCTAGTGTCCTTTTGGATCTGTGCGGCTTATTATGCTTCCAGCGTAACTTTCTTTAATATAGAGCACTTTGTTTAGGATTATTGATTTCCTTGGTAAGATTTCGTTCTCCTGTTATAATGTATATAATAGTGAATCTTATATGCATTCGGGTGTGTTCATGTGCCGAACAATGCAGTATGTCATGCGAGTTAGGCGGATAGCAGGAGGCAAAGCTCTGTTGAGGTTATAAGGTATATTGAAGAATGATGACCGTAGTTGAGGTCACCCCTATTATGGCACGGAAGGCCAGGACGGTAAAGATGTCTAAGGCACAACATATGACTTCCAGGAACCACTGTGGTAAAAAGTGGGGTCAAATTAGACTCACCGAGCAAGGTTGGAATGGGTGAGAGAGAGAGAGTTAGACGAAACATTGAAGAGAGCCAGCATTGGAATTGCTAGAAATGCAGCAATGGCATGTGTTAGCCAACGAGGGTAAAATATCCAATGGCTTGGACATATGTTGAAGTATGAAAAATCGGGAGTGAAAATTTGGGTTAAGATTTTTCTTTGCTCGTTAGAGCGAAGTTTCAATGGCAAGAGGAAACCACCACACTTAGAAGTGGAATATTTTATCAGAAGAAGGCACATAGGTATGGGTTGACCATAAGTTCCTTCATCAGATGTTCAGGATAAAATGCGAACGTTGTTCTGAACTCACACAAGAGGGTCGGACAGAGGTCACTTTGTGAAAAGAGATTAAATGAATTAGCAAACCTCACACGGGATGGAGTAGGTGTAACTTACAAGAAAAATTGTTTGCACTTCTCAGAATTCTGCTTGGACGTACAATGCAGATGGTAACAGTATCGCGTTTTGTTAAAATGAAGGTAAACTCTTCCTTGTGTGTGGGGTTATAAGAATCTAAGAATTTGGATAGAGCAAGATAGGGGGAAATGATGTTAGTGAAGCACCACAAGGGGGAAACCCACCAGGGGACCCATTTAAATGAGTCGGATAGCTGAATTGTTACCGACCGATGGTGATTTTAGTAAAAGTTGTTGAAGCCAGTAGCATGTTCCTTAGGGCCGTCAAAGCTAAGGGAACAACAGAGGTAGTCATCAGAGTTGAGACTACCAACGTCCGAGAGAAGGACAACCCTAACATGGTCTGTGTGACCGAATATAAGTGGAGTATGTGTAGAGGTATTTTGTGGGGAGTGAATCCCGTACGTTAAAATTTTTCCCGAAGCAAGTACAGGTATAAGGGTATGGTGTCTAGCAAGGGCAATAGTTATTGAAATTTTCGATTTGGTACGGATAGGTGTGTTAAGTTCATGAACCATTTGAGCTGCCAGGGCGATTGGCAAGGCAGAAGTATGAGTTATATCCTCAGATGATGATGCGTATGTGTCAGGAGCGAGTTACTATATTTTTATTGCTATAGTCGCATGAGAGTCAAGTTTAGTGCGTATATAGGCAATGCTATTTTTTTATATGAATATTTTCTCTGGTATAGCGGGGTTACCTTTAGTCTCATCCGCGGAGGATGAATGGGTGTATCGATAGTGGTATATACCTTATTGAAATTTCTCATTTTAGTGCTGTGTTATACGAGTATGATGTTATCCTAATTATGGTTTTATAATATGCTTAAACCGATAGTGTGCGAATATTGCAAGTCTATCGGGGTTACTACCTTGGTGTATAATGTTTTGTTATGGCGAGGCCCAATCTGCGAGAGGGATGAACTCGCATTTATGTATTTGTATATATGTATATATGTATATATGTATTGTTGAAACTTCAAGAAGTATAATGGTCTCGAATATTTGTTCCTGGTATATGTAGGGACTTTATTGATATAAATTGGAGTGTATTTGGTTTACTATTCAGCGAAAAGATTTAGCTGGTTATTATAATTAATGCTCAGGATGTGGTAATAAGAAGAGTGCATTGTTATATCACCCTTTAGAGACGTGGAAGTTAATACTCATAGTTGTATGTTTGGGGACGGGATTTTGAGAACCCCGATTATATTTGCATGATGTTTGTGGAATGTGATTACCATCAATGTTATGAGACAGTGTCTTTCGGAAGAAGTTCATTGTTTAAGTGTAATTGCGGAAGGATATGCAACTTTGATATCAAGAGATGGGAATATAGGGGTACATGTTATAGACTGAGGGTCTAACGGATTTCGATGACCGACAATGCTAGGAAGTAGTGTATTAGGGGGTTCCTTGTTTGGATTTCGCTTTGCGAGACATCCCACTCATGAAACTTAACATAAAGTTGGTAGTAAGGAGAGGTTTGGCCATTCGTTCATGATTTTGGTACCTCAATCGTTATGGAAGTATGTAGTTATAACTGGAAGTTAAAGGGATAAATTACGATATAAGGCCAGTAGAGCCAGTTGTTAGTGAAGAAGTGCTGATAATTTTGTTTTATTATTGGCAGGTTGAAGGAAGAAATGATGTTTAGAAGGATTTATAATTTCAAATTCGGGGGTGATTGAGAATTCCCAAGTGGTATGGCCACGTTGCAAATGCAGGGAAAATAAAGAGTTTGGAGTACTTATGAAGCGTATGTGATGCTAAAGCCCATATGCATGGATTATAAGGGGTGTAGACACCCTGGTTTGCTGAGGAGATAATCGTCGGAAGAAGAGACATAGAGATGAGTGAGATTTATACTTGTGAGATTGATATTACAAAATAGTAGTGGTAGAGGGGATTAAGCATCATTAGAAGGACGATAATCTATAGATTCATGTGCAATCAGAGTAGCACGTCCGAAATTAGTTGAAGGGCAGTGGAAAACCATTTAAAAAGGGGGTTTCCCTTGAGAAGACAAATATTTAATTATTATGGACAATTTGGAGCGGAGTTCCACCCAATCGAATGTTGATGGTGGCCTACACGTAAATAGATTGAGGATGTAAATAAGGTATAAAGAGTCTAGATGTGCACAACGTGGTGAAAAGTGCACGGGTCAGAAATTTTGGTATACGATGAGGAAAGTTGAGGGTGATTAAGTACCAATTAATGGAAGGAGTTTGACGTGAAAGCCGTTGTTGAAAGGGGTATAGTAAGTAGTAGATCGGTTGCAGTAAGGGTAACAACCAGAAACTTGGTGTCGAGTCAAAGATTCCAGTAGCGGAAGAGTCAAGTTGGTAAATTTCTTTGATGTGTTGCAATCGTAAAGATAAGTAACGAGTTCCTTCGAATGTGTGGAATGGGTTGTCAAGAAGGAAAGAAATTGTTATATCCTCGGGTGATTTGCACTATTAGATAGTGACCGCGCCGGTATGTGGCCTTAACCAGTATTAATCCAAACTAGGATAAAATACCCAAATCCCACCTTCAATATAGGGTATAAGGACGTAGGGGGAAAAGTTTCATTTTGAGAAAGTTATATCACCTATTCTCGAGGAATAAGCGTAAGGTGATTGACGACTGGTGGAACTGTATGAAAGTAATTTTGGATTCATTGCGATTATTTCATTCCTAGTAAGTGAAGTATAATATGGTAATGGGGAGAGGATAATACCTAATAGGAAAGTTGTGAGAAAGCACCCGTACCTATTTATAGTGGACACGGTGCTTATTGAGGTTTGTGTGGATAAACCTTACTATCCTCCCTCTGGATGCTTAGAGGTGAGAGGATTATTCGAGTTTTTGATCAGCCAGAAGTTAATGTCCGATGACTATATTGGGTTAATCACCAACAGTATGAAGTGGCTTTCCATTGTGTAAAAGTCACAACGCTGGGAACAGGGATTCCAAGAATGGACAAGAGTAGTATGATGTTTTATGACTGCTCCCAGGAGGGGAGTTTTGTGTTTGAATAAATGCGGGAGTTGATATGAAGTGAGGTGCGAACTCACAATAATATTGAGATAATTCGTCCACTGATGTATGGGAAATTCATATTCGAATGTTGTTTAGTAAAAGCACAACGTGAGGGGAAATTATTAAAGTGTAACCCTATAACTGATAAAGTGTCAAGAGTGTTCAACAAGCTTGTTGTGAAGCGAGGGCTGTAGTGATTAAGCCTTTCTTTGTATTTTGTTTTGGGTACTCGAGGATACTAAATTTTTTTCCAGGTATGCCTACTTTTCTGAATTTTAGGACAAAATTCCGTTATTAGGAGGGAAGTATGTAATACTCCGTAATTTTATGGCTTTTAATTATGAGATTAATTAAATGAAATTACTTTTAATTGTGGGATTAATTAAATTAATTGGAAATTAATTCAGATTTAAATAACTAGCGAGACGAGAGTCAGTATTTAAATATGATAATATTGTTGAATATTAATGAGTGATTATGGTAATATGTGATTATTGAATTTATTAAAATTGTCGTGAGTTGAAAATACGGCAGTTTCAGTAATTAAGTTGGGACGCGTGTGTCAGTCGTGTCAGGACCAAATTTAATGGATTTAAAAGTATTTTATTTTTATGTCTTCCATATGATCATTTTTAGTGCGCCAACGTGTACGGAAGGGTCGAGATAGTCAGAAAACACTAGCCGGAGGTTTAGTTTGGGTCCCGGGAAATTTTTAGGCCTAACCGGCAACGTGGGAGTGTATTTTAGTCATTCCTATTTTTGGTGAATAGGGACCTACGAAATTTTGGTTTGAATTATTAGCCAACACTTGAGTACCTTAGGGTTTTTTACAACCAAAAAGCATCATGGAAGTTAGAGAGGAAGAGAGGAGAAATTCCAAGGGTTTCCATGGCTACAACCACCACTTAGAGGTTTTTGCAATGCCGTCACCACCACCGGATAGATCGAAAAGCATGGATCATCCCCATACCATCTACTTCATTGGATCCGAATTTTAATTATTAGGCAAGTGATTTAACTTGCAATAATTTAGTGCATATATCATCCAGGTTAGGTTAGAATTGGAGAATAACCTTGAATAATGATAATTTAATGGATTTGAAGAATAGAAATCATAATCTGGGTAGGTCTTGCATGTAGTTTAATATTTGAGATAATAGCAGCCACGAAATTATGATTTATGGGTAGAGAATTATAAATTGTAATGAATTATATAGTGATCTTGAGGAAAATAAGAGAACTAGGGATTTATATTAAAATTATGTGAATTGATCCAAGAAACTCATTTCCCATTTGGATTTGATGATTTTAAAACGTTAGAAATTATGTATTTATGGTGGTACGATGTTAGGAATAGATATTTGAGAGTTTGGGACATTATAGTAGAGGATTTGAGGGTTAAGTTTGATGAAACCCATAGGCAAAAATTATGCAGATTCGCAATACCTGCTTGATCGATTGATCGATCCAAGAATGTTGATCAATCGATCGATCCCTTTTGTCGATCGATCGACCTCTCCTGATTTTTGGTAATTATTTCCCCTTAAAAATGAAAGAAAATCCCAAGGCCTATGATGACTCTTACGGTGATTAATTTGATATTGTGGGACTTAGTTAAGGTCTGTAGGGTCTTAGTTGATGCCCAAAAAAATGGTTTACCTTATGGAATCTAATGCTATTGCTTATGAGGGACTACCGAGTGAGGTACTGTTAGAAATCATTCGAATTGAAACTATAATGTGAATTAATGACGATCTAAGGATAAGAACAGTAACGGAGGGACTTTAGGTTACTGAGATAACATTAGAACTAATAGGAGACTTAGTAACCTTTTGGGATAGGTTTAGGTACTCAAATTGTTACGATGAGAGAGTTATCAAGTTAAAAATATATTACGTATGATGTTCGGGATAAAATTGCTACGTACGAGATTTACTATATGGAATGTGTGAATACCTATATTTTAATATGATTACTTATGATGTGTGAATGCCTAATATATGGATTTCTTATGTGTATGATATACCTACCATACTTGCTATCACGGGAGGTTAGTTTTTTTTGGGAAAAGGACTCCCTTATCCTTGTGTGCCTTCGGGGAGATTTGGACTGGTACCTTAAGGACATAGGACTGTGAATGACTTATTTATGAGTTGATAAGTTAGCTGTCCTTAGGAGCGTAGGTATGTGCATGAACCATGGGCATGTGAACTATGTTCGCCTCTAATATGTGTGATTTGTATTGAGACGGTTCCTGAGTGATTTGGAACACGTGATCCTTACGTACGCAATGTACATGGATTTGATAGCTGAGTATGCATGCACCGCAACTTAGCCTAGGGGTGACTTATATGTATATATGTACTGAGAGTGATTGATATATATACTTGTGACTGGTTCATTGTTTCTTAGTAGATGTGATTAACTAAGATATTGTAATGGACTAAGAATGTGAGAATGAAATTAACACTTGAGATAAGTAATTTAATGAATGTGAGTATGGGTTATGAATATAACTTGTTTGGGTGTTACGAGTAGATACCCTATAATAGAACGCGAAATGAGGAGTGGTACAGACTATTTAGTGAGCGACATAACTAGGATGGGTTAAGAGAATACGTTAGGCGTGTACATTAGTTGAGAGGTGAGAAACTCATGTGAGAGTACGCAACTAACATGTTTATAATATGTGTTGTTTAAATATAATTTATACACTTGTTGGACTTTTAAATTGTTTTCACCTCGGGATCTGACCTGTTTTCTTCCAAATCTATTTTGTTTTATAAAAATATTTGTAGGTGCCCATCCACAGGGATGCCATGCATAGGAGTTCCATTTCATTGACGTGATGTAGCTGCTGTGGAAGTTACAGGATCTCGGTATTAGACGCCTTCACATTTTTACTTTATTTTACTCAGGGTTACTCATCTGTTAGGACATGTCTCCCATTCCCATTTAGAGATATCACTCTCAGACTTTTAGTTTTATTTTAGATGTTGGTTTATTTATTCAGACTCTTGAATCAGGATTTTATTTTACTCCGGTATTATTATTGGAGTGTTTACTCCAGTTTCTGTTTATTTCATTTCGTTAGTTATTTACATGAGATTGTTTATGCGATTGATGGTTGGTGATTTAGTTACTTGGTTATTGTTACTTTAATTAATAAAATTTTGCATCTTTCTTTTTAAATATTAGGTGGATAATAATAAATTAAATGTTTTCGACCGTGATGCTACGACTGAACCAACTTAATATTCTGTATTAATTTCATAAAGGAGTAGCTACCCGGTATTTAATTAGTTGGGGTGTTACAAAAGACTTCTCTCTCTTTTTGTCCTAAATAGGCAAAAGAAATCAATCCATCAATGCATATGCATATCAACTACACTACACTAATTATCAATATATCAACTTTAATATACACATGCTATAATAAAGAGGGAAGTAAAAAATCACAAAATCTAAAATATTAATCAACATTTATATAACTAATATAATGCTAAAAAAATAATTTGATCAAATTTATCTTTAAAAACTAAAACAAGAGTGGTTCACATATACGAGACACTGTGTAATATTAGGAATCCTATACAAGCCATCTAACGTCTAATGGGATGAACTCAAAAAAAATAAAAAATAAATAGACCCCACTTATGTTAAGCACAAACCCTAAGATTCAATCCATAATTGAAAACGATAAAATTTAACCATCACTACACTAAAAATAGCAATCTGGCATGGTTTAAAACTGTGCTAGATCAAATTTGGCATGGTTTTGAACTATGCCAGAATCAGGTGTTCCAAAATGACCATTTTTTTTGGCACGGTTTAAAAGTGACAGATTTGGCCAAATAGAAACACTTTTAAACCGTGCCAAAATTTGATATTTCTGGCACACTTTTGTGTAACAAGCCGCGTAATTTTTGGGGTATTTTCGAAATGAAGAGGAAAAAATAAATTTTGAGATAAAATTATTTTTATTGCTCAAATATGTTGGTTATTATTTTTAAAGGCGAGAATTTCAAACGGTTTCGAAATCGAAATTAAAATGGAGTTTTAATTGAATTTTTATTATATAGAAGAGTCCTCAAAATATAAAACTCTCTAAGAGTCCTCAAAACATAAAACTGTCTAGCAAGAAAAAATATTTAAAAATATTGAACGGTCCGATCGAGCTGAAATTTTTTTAACAGCTTCCTCTCATCTTTAGCTAATTCTCTGTAAAATCTCATCCAATTCCAATGGTCCGATCGTCCGGAATAAATTTTTTAGTGTTTGTATCTGATTAGAACTCTTTTCTTAATCAAACTCTTAATCCTTTATATATCAACAAATTCGTGGTTTGGCTTTTCAAATCACTTTTTCTCAAACTTTTCAATCAGAACACCTCTCCAAAATTGCTCCTTTTCATATACAAACCATAGCCCCAAGCTTATTCAAGATTTGAACCTTAGATTAGAAGGCTTATTTGGTATTTTCTCGAGTTTGGACTAGAACGAGATTTGATTATTTTCGCGAGAGGAACGTGATGGTGTGATTAGATTTTAAGGCTGATTTATGTAATGATTCATAT
The DNA here is from genome assembly GCA_949130495.1 of Sambucus nigra. NCBI lineage: Eukaryota > Viridiplantae > Streptophyta > Magnoliopsida > Dipsacales > Adoxaceae > Sambucus > Sambucus nigra. The sequence continues at coordinate 150,073,460 of OX422207.1, forward strand.
TAGTTCTTTTTGGTGGTTTAAGGTATGAGGTTTTACACAATATGCTCCTTAATCTCGCGAGTATATTATTCTCGTTGTTTTCTTGTGATTATTGACTCATATTTGAATTGATAAATTCATTTGGAAATCTGAAAGTATTTGTTGGAATCTAATTTCGATTCACGTGGTATTATATTTGTGTTGAGCATGTTGTCATGAGATTTTAATATGGCACTGAAGTTGGGCACCCGCCAATATTCCTTTTTTCGGATATGCTAGAAAAATGCATAGGCGCGGTACGGTGGTGAGGCCTGGTGACCCGATTAATGTGTTGTTGAGAAATTATATTGATATAATTGCTTATGAGATTCACTTTGATTTGAATATTCGTATTCGTATTGTTACGTTTTATTCACCGCTAATATTTGTTGAGCATCTTTCGTGTCGTATTGTGTACTTCCCCATATTTTCTTTTAGTGGCAGGTTAGCCCGAATTTTGGGCGCTTGGGATTTATCGGAGATGGATTTTAGCTTGGATTATTTTGGGAAAATATTCGAGAGTACATGAGAAGAATTGTATTTATTTTGATGTATAGAGGATTGGAGATTCATTTCATTTGTTGTATTTATTCGAGAGATTTATTGTATGTAATTTGAAGATATTTCAGATTAGTAGATTCTCTTATTTTTATCGTGGATTTTAGATGCTCTATACCTTGTTATATTGTGGATTAGTTTAGTTTTATCGATAGTAGCGCTCCCTTCGCTGTCCCCGGGCAGGCGGGGTGTTACATTTTGGTACAGTTTATAACCATTCCAGATTGAATACATTTTTGCACACTTTTGGCACGATTTTGAACAGTGCCAAATTTTTGGATAAAAAAAATTAGTTATTAAAAAATAAGAAAATTCACAAATTGTGAATCTCGTACGTTATTGAAAAACGAATGTACATACAAACTTCAAAATATTACAAGTCTTAATAGTTCACACATCAAAAAATAATTAGGCAGAATTTCCTCTATTTTCTGGACATTCTAAAACCTGTTAATATAAAACCTGCGTAATGTAAATCCCACACGAACATAACACAAAAAAAATAGAATCCTGAATATTAACGATATTAAATAAATAATTTGCTTATTGTAAACCATTGACTTCTTCATATGTTTCACATGGATAAAAGTTAATGATAAAATGTTATCCTGCAAAATAATAGGATACAAAAAGAGATGAAATTAGTAACCATAAAATTGTTTAAAAAAATATTATTCAAGCTGAAAGATTGCATATACGAGTTACAATTATTATTATATTCTCAAATCGGAAGCTTTGTGACTACGTGGTCAACCCCTACGAGTTACAATAGTCCCATACGAGGTGTTAGTGCTTCTTAGGGGACCGTTTGATGACTGATTTGAGATTTCACCCTCAAACAACATGTTTTTAAGCATAATATAAATATTTTCAAATTATCGTCATATTCTCAAACCGGGAGACCCGTGACTACGTGGTCAGTTTCTACAAGTCACATTGGTCCCGTGCGAGGTGTTCATGTCTCTTACGGGTCTGTTTGGGTTTTCACCTTTTAACTGCTTGTTTTGAAACCTAATCTAGATATTTTCAAATTATCGTCATATTCTCAAATCGAGAGACCTGTGAGTATGCAGTCAGTTCCTACGAGTTACATTGGTCCTGTGCGAGGTGTTAGCGCCTCTTACGGGGCCATTTGAGGGCTGGTTGAGATTTTCACCCTCTAACGACATATTTTTAAACCTAATCTAGATATTTTCAAATTACTATCATATTCACAAAATGAGAGACCCGTGATTACATGCTCAGTTACTATAAGTTACATTGGTCTCTACGAGGTGTTCTTACCTCTTACGGGACCGTTCGGGACTAGTTTGGGTTTTCACCCTTTTAATGGCTTATTTTTAAGTCTAATCTAGATATTTTTAAAGTATCATCATATTCTCAAACCGAGAGTCCCATGACTACGCGATCAGTTCCTACGAGTTACATTGGTCCCGTGCGAGGTGTTAGTGCCTCTAACGGGTACATTTGGGTGATGGTTTGGATTTTCATCCTCTAACGGTATGTTTTTAAGCCTAAGCTAGATATTTTCAAATTATTGTCATATTCTCAAATCGGGAGGCCCGTGACTACGCGGTCGATTCCTACAAGTCATATTATTTCTATGAGAGGTGTTCATGCCTCTTACGGGGCCGTTTCGAGTCTGGTTTGGATTTTCACCCTTTTAACACTATGTTTTTATGCTTAATCTAGATGTTTTCAAATTATCGTCATATTTTCAAAGCGGGAGACCCGTGACTATGCGGTCAATTCTTACAAGTTACATTGGTCCTGTGCGGGATGCTCGATCCTCTTACGGGGTCGTTTGGTGATTGTTTTGGGTTTTCGCCATTTAAATGCATGTTTTTAAGACTAAGTCTAGTGATTTGGATATTATCGAGTTCCTACGAGTCACATTGGTTATTGTTTTTAGAAATTGGTTTGTTTTCTTTATCATCGCATTAACCAAATGTTTAACTTACATGTGCATATTCAACCCACCCATAAACTAACTAAGTCATTTAATTAGTTCTAATCAATACTAAAGATCTTTACAAATTCATCAAATAGTACCTTAAGTGCAGCCACTTACAATACATCATTTTTAGTGCTTGCAAAGAAAACTTCCATCTTTTACTTCCTGTTATGATAAAATATAAACATAGAAAAATGAACATTAAATGTTTGAAAATTAACATTATAGAACCGACATCCTATTTAACCTTAAAAATGAAATCAAATAAAAAACATGAACATAAACAAAACAATAACAAATATAAGAGATATAAAAAGGAAATGGAGATAAGACTGACTGAGATTGGATAGGAATTGGAGTTGAAATTGAGGAACGACCCAACTTTGGCACATGACAATGATGGGTTCGGGGAGAAGAGAGAGTCTTGATGAAGCTTTAAAGTTTGGGATAAAAATTAAAGGGTTTAGGTGCATTTTCTCTAATATAAATATTGCTTCAATGGCAATGCATGCTACCATTTCAGTGGACCACCTGAAATTTGAATATACAAGTTCTTTAATCAAGCAGTAGAAACACTTAAAATGACCAGAAACATATAAGTTCTACCATTTAGTTATACGCACATGTGCGGATTATTATTCCAATAATCCCATTAACAATAGATATGTTGTGAAAATAATGACATTAAACTAGTTTAGAAAAAAGATAGGTTTTGACTTAATTGACTTAATTAGACACGCTAAGAGATTTGGCGTCATACACGACACAATATATGATCATCAGACATGTTGATGAATTAAGAGAGTTGAAAACATACATCCACAACATCTTGCTCTTGCTTAGTTCGTATCCCTATCATCATTGCCCTGATATAAACTTGTTCAATGTGCTTGATGATGCTTTCATCTGTTAATTTCTTCCCATCCATATCAGTCACATGAAAAACTATACATTAAACATTCATAGGCCCCAAGTCAATACGATTTGCAAGAAAACACATATATAATACTAACGTGCGCATAAATGAGCTCAACTTACCATCCTTGAACCATCTTTACTACTGATGATTCCACCTCATCATCACTACTGCTCATCCTTTCCAGCCACCACCTCATCATCACTACTGCGGTTGCCACCATTTTATGCTCCGTTCAAATTGATCCCCTCCATCATTTCAGATGTGCTCATTGGTTCATCACCCGCTCTATCATCTTGGATAGAAAACCAGTTGGAAAATATGCCATTGAAACCATCGTTACCTGCCACATCCTAATAATGTTTGAAAAATATTCCATTGAAACCATCAGGTCCAGGTGCTGCACTAGCACTGGAAGACAATACCGTTGTATAATTCAATAAAGTTACATGGTTAAAACCTGTTCAATAAAGTGTAGCAACATAAATATATGGCTAGAATTCTAACCATAGATCATTACGGAATCCTAACCATAAAGTTACATGGTTAAAACATGTTCATATTCCTAGCCAACCACAAAAAGTTTATTCATTCATGTGATGGCTTTGCATTACGGTGTCCTAGATACAATCAACACTATAATCATAGAAATGACATCTAGTAAATCCTGATAATTTATCACATCAAACATATCAAATGCAACAATAATTATAGAAAAATATCCTAGGAGGTACAATATAGATCTTTATATACACATAAAATAAACGTATCTCCTCTTCATAATGAGCATTATCACAATGAACACTAAAGTTCCATTCTTCAACAATCTTCGTATACACTGAATAAATTTCTATCATAATTGAAGAAATAAAGAGGTGAATAGATTTATCATGAAAAAAACCCACTAGTATTGGACTCATGGATGTTTGGAAGAGAAGATTGCAAAGTTAAAGTACAGTACACATAATTATGTAAATGTTTGGAATATATATTGCATCTCCTGATCAAAATCCTTAAACACATCGCCTGATCAAAATTTCCATCATTCTATTGTCAAATTAATAATGGGTCCTATTTGCCTCAAACCCATCTTTCATAGTATAAATTCTATAATGAGAGAGTTCCCACAAGTACTTGTCATTAACATCACATTTGGGAACCCGATGAGTACTGATTTCTTAACGATCATATGTAATCTATTCAACAATACAAGAACATATATCTTACCCCATGAATGTTTCCTCGGCAACCTCTATGGTGGAAGAAAGGAACTGGTAATGGTAATGTCACAGGGCATCTGGTACATTTGGACAGTGATAACTAACCAACACAATGACAAATGTATGCAGAACACAAGTTTTTCGAAAATAACCTGAACAATGATAACTATTGGGCCAAAATCAACTAAAAAAAATAACTAGTAGTCCACAAGAATCATACAGAATACCAGCACCACGTAACTTGACTAGTTTGCCTAATATAATAACCTCCCCTCTATAGCATTAATCCTCAAATAGACTCTCTATATAACCCTACGTTTGGATATAAAAAAATAGTAGAGAAAAAAAAGGAGAGGTGGGTGGGTGGGGGGGGTGGGGGGGTGGGGGATATATTATCACATTTATTTTTCATTTCTTTGCATTTTCCTTTATATTTTTTTGAGATCCAAAAAAAGGTTAAAAGAAAAGAATTTTACAAAAGCATCCCTCGCTCACAGTTATAACTATCAACAAGCACATCCTCCTGACTGTGTTTATTACTGTGATGCACCTGCCTTGGTAGACCTGAGATTGACATCAACCATGTCTTCCTACCTTGTCGAAGATATTATATCCATTCTAGGTAAGGCTACAGTAATTTTACAAAACAATGCCTTTATATTGAAGTCCGCCTTGGCACTGGTTTCAATAAACATAACATTAAGGTCACGGGCTTTGTCTTATGCTTCCTCTATGGAGACTTGCCTCTTATCCACAAGATCATTTTTCTTCCCAATAAGGACAATGCTAAAATCATTGCCCCGTTCAGTGCAAACCTCCTCAATCCACTTTGAAGTGTTCAAGAAAGATTGCGAATATCCACCTAACTTTTTTGTACCAATAAATTAGCATAAACATTGTTGTTCCAAGAAGTGTTTCATAAGCCTTAAACATGATGTCAAAGTAAACTCTCACAGCTTGTTTAGGAGTTTAGTAGATGAGAGAAAACAGAGAAGATGAATTTCTTTCATTTGTTTGTGAGTTTACAATTGTAGAGAGAGTTATTCTTATCACATTTTCAAGTTGAGAAGGTAATATTGGAGAAAAAAAGATGAGAAAGCTAATATTATACCCTTACAATCAACACTACCCATTGTAACATGATATGTACAAAGCTGGGTTAGCAAGGCTATCCAATGATAAATGTAACCTTACAAGGGTGCCCAAATAGTGGGGAGCCCTGTGTTTGTGTGTAGATAGTATGCTTGCTAAAAAAACTTATCATGCTCCAGGTACTCGCATTTGGAATTGCTATGTTATAAACACACTTCATTTTCCATAGCATTTTAATCGTCAAAACTAGATATGGAAAATTTCATGTGAAATTAGAGGGGGGCAGCGGATGAATACAACACCTCAAGGCACATCATACCCAATGTTGGACTTGCTATGTTATAGTACATTAGTCTACCTAACAGATTGTCCTGATCTATAAAATTTGGCCTGTGCATTTTTGTAAATAGAACTCTGTTGGATACTCACATGTCATGTGTGGCTATGTTATATATGCAATTTAAACACTTAATGGATTTATTGTAATGCCAATCAGACATCTTACAGTACATAAGAGCTATCTCATAGGGCTGTACATTTTGTTTCATACTTTCATGGCATGCTTTTAAATTTTGGAAAATGTAAGAAAAGAAGACCAAGAGGTTCATGGTTAAGCAGGGTGAAAATGAGTAGAGACCGTATGAGTATACTAGGTTCATCTCACTTCGGGTTAGTATCTTGTTTATGTTGTCTATTCCTCACATTTAACATTTAGTGGCTTCATAGTGTATAACGAGTTTCATGTAATACATTTATATAATCAAGCCTAACGGGTCATCTCATTAACAACCTAAACCCCAACAATGAGCGTAGAAAATGGACCCCACATTTTTCAGCCATGTTGGAACATGACCACATCACGAAGGAATTATGGTAAAATCGGGTCTCAAGTTTCTTGTCCTTTTTAACCTATTTGTGGCATTTTACAAATATCACATCCAATATCTGATCTACTACTATGAATTTGCAAGTATACCTCGTGAAACAGAGGTTTATTGTAAATAAATGAGAGCATACCATGAACCTATAACCTATAACCTATATATATAATCATACCTTGAAATTTTAAATCAGACCATGAAGAAGACCAGAACCCAAATCCATAAATAAGATCATGAATCTATAATCTACTTGCATTAATTTTTAAGACAAACAAAGGTAAGAAAAGAGTATCCGCTGTAACAATTTAAAACTTGGTAATAATCCAAGGTTACTAAATTAACATCGTTGTTGTATATCATCATAAACTAACAAATTTTAACAAAAACAACCAAACTGAAATGGAGAGAATACCTTAAGCAAAATGAACAGTATAAAAATGTTATAACATTAAGACTTTAAAAATAAAAATATAACATAGTGAATACCTTAACTAAACATTTGATATATTCCCTGCAAAAAAATGATCACCAAGATTGTAGTCAAATTTCATAAAGTCAACCGAATTTGATATATTCAAAATTTTAAAACTTCAAAACCCCCGGCTTTGCTTCAATACGTGGGTTTAATCCACAAAATACCAATAGAGTAATCGAAAACTCAAAACCAAATTATCGAGTAGAGCAAAAAACTTCCTATGTTAAACCCAAAATAGTCAAACAAGACTTATTATTAAATTATAATGAAATCACAAAAGCAATTAACTTGTTTTAAGATCCATTACAACCAATGGAATATCCTATAAAAACAGCCGGTACACAGTGTGAGCTGAACATGAACTAAACTAAACTAAACAAATCCTTATGACTGTCTACACAACTCAACATTTTAGTAGGATCCTCACATGGGAGTTTTGATGGAAAAAAAACATTTGAACAAACAAAGAATCTTTTAACCATAGACATAACCAAACAGAAAATCCACAATTTCATATACCAAAAAATCAAAAAGACCATATAAACATAGATTTAAAAGAAAATTAAGAGAATTTAATACCTGATGTTTCAAAACCAAATGTAAACAGGTGATACGTACACCAAAATTCGAATTAAGGGTTAGTATACATACAACACTGATATAAAAAATAAACCATAATAATGTCATAGAAAATAAACCCTAAGAATATCCATCGGTGGAAACCCAATGATTCAAATAGAAACTGATAACTATAAAAGAAATCCAATGATTAAATCAACGATTCAATCAACAATAGAAAATGAAAAACACTTAAAACTTAGTTGGCCTTAGAAAACCATACCTGGAAAATGAAGATGAAGATGGTCATTTTTCAGAACTGAGAGAAAGAAGGAGGTCAAAAGAGGGGTGAGCAGGATTGAGAGGGGGAACCTTAAAGTTAGTAGAATGATTTTTTTAGGGTATTTTATATTTTAGTCAAGTGTACTCAATTTTGGCACACTTTAAAACAGTGCTAAATTTTGGCACTGTTTTACAGTGTGCCAGATTGTTATTAAACCGTGCCAGAATTTGTCACAGCTTTAAACTGTGCCAAAGTTTTAATATCAGGGTGTGCCAAATTAATGTTTTTGGTGTAGTTCATGTTGAAAAATGTTGAGTTTACAAAGGTTCATGTAGATTAAGACCTAAAATTCTTACGTTAACTATTCTATAAGGAAAAAATATATAATAGATGAACATGTGCCAAACCCACTGGTCTTCAATTTACAACTCTCTAAAAAATGTGCTTTTAATTTTTTTTAATTATATTTTAAGAGTATACATTTCATTGATATTTCAATTTTCTTTTTCTTATATTGTCACACAATATACGTTTCTTCCCGATGGTCGAATTCCCCCTCTTTAGGTAGTTCTTATTTATACTTCTATCATCATCTTTATTTTAACTAAACGCAATGATTCTTACATTCACATCTCAAAACTTTAGTGATGCAAATTTAACCCCATTGATTTAAAACTAGTGCAAGTAATTTTTTTTGGATTGAAATGGAAAATACACCCCAGTTCTTATTTCAACACGTGTACTTGTGTGTGATATGGTAAAGACAACTACATAGTTAACATGAATTGTTCTTTAAAAAAATTATAGGAATAGTTAAGAAAAACTTGCCTAGGTTCGCATTTTCTTCCTAAGTTTCTATTCCAAGAATCGAAAAATAAATAGCATCGTGTGGTCCAAAAATTTTCAATACTCTGAACATACGATATCCACGTATATCACAAAAAAAAAAATCTTTTTATATTTTTATAAAAAATTTTCTAAACAAAAATATATTTAATTTTTATTGACTCAAAAGAAACAAAATATTTTTTGTATGTTTAATTGTTAAATTAAAAAAGAAATCTAAAAGAACTTAAACAAAAATTATTTTATGTTTTTCTTATTTTTAAAAAACATGTGAAAAAAATTATACAGATCTAATTAAGCATATAAACTACAATGCATTAAAACATATTTAATAGTTGTATACAACTCACACCAAGACTAGAAAAAGGGTCAACAATAAGCATACCTAGTCTATGTAGCGAAATAAACTACTTTCATGTGAGGAGAAAACTCCCTACCTACTATAGGTTTCGAACTAGGAGTATCTAAGAGAAAAATAGGAAAGAAACATAATGCCTACCAACCGATTGAGAATATAACTTGTATTTACTAACCCAAATATATTGAAAAATTGAAACATGGAGTTTGGAAGTTGGTTTGATTCTAGACCTAGAAGATAACTTCGTCATATGATTACCACTTCATAGCTTTTCTCAGCTCATTGACTTCACTAAGGAGGTTCTTAATCCTCTAACCTATATATTTTGACTTGAACCTATGGCTAATGAAAACATATATGATAAGCATAATAGGCACTCTATTAAGATCAAAATAAAATATCCAAGGTGGATCTTACTGTGAAAATAAGTTTATATGTATGGTTGTGGGTTGTTCACCTTCTTCGGCTTAAAAATGTTTATAGTGGGATACATGTACGAGTATTGTTTGATATTTTTACAAAGATTGACTTTGTTAGAAAACCATTTTGAATGGTTATAACGAATTTTGGTCTTGTCCTTTAAGGATTACGATGGTGTAAGTAAAAACTTCCCTAACTTCTCTAATTTCTCCTCAAGTTCAACCTTCATTGTATTAGACTCCTTAAGACCCACCTTTATCCCAAAATTATCATCCTCTAGCAAGACTTGATAAGGGAAATAATTAAGAATATTCGTCTTTAGTCTAGCGACCTTACCCGTAAAATCTCACGCTCCATATTCTCCTCCTTAAGCTTGTCAATAAGAGTGGCTTAATGAGCCTTCAATTAGTTCACATGTATTTCACCCTCCCTCTTGGGGTAAATCTCCTCCTCACTATTCTTAAGCTTAGATACAATCCTAAGATTCACCTTATCCATATTGAGGGACATCTTGGTATAACATGTACTTCTGTTTACAAAAGTACAAGAAAGAGGACTTACTAGAGGCATCAACTTATTCTCTCCTACATCACTATCTTCTTATCCCTTATTCACACACTAGTAGTCGAATCTCATTCTCCTAACTTTGACACTTCCTTAATGCAAGGGATATATGATGGATTTCCAGGGTGTGTGTACTACCTCATATTTTAAGAGGATCTATAATAAAATAATTTAGAATAATTTTATTAAATTAAATGGAAAATCAGATTAATTATATAATTGAAATTTGGAATTTAAAATCATTCAGGAGGATTTAATCTTAAAATGAGCTAATTTGGAATTTTTGAGTTCATTTGATTAATTGAGAAAGTTTTATAAGCTAAAAATGAATTACTAAAAATGTTAGGGTTGAATTTGTAATTATAATAAGCTAAAAGTAAATTTATTCTCATGGGGAGTTATGGAAAAGACTTAAGGGGATTTTGGTACTCATGTTTTTCTTGGGGATCAAGTAGAATTTTGTAAGTTTCAGGTCTACTGGAGTTTTGCAACCGCCAACCAAAAGAGGTACACACGCCTTATCCATGACCACAATAATATAAGCCACAATAGTAGACAACAAGCCATGACCACGATAAAATGATGCCATGGTTGGACCGTGGCTGGGTCACGTGGGCTTATTGGTTTGAATGCTATTTTATTTCTCTTGTATGTTTAAAGATTAATTTATTCACTTCAAGCCTCATTATCATATCTTCTTCATCAAGAAAATCATAGAAAATCTCTAAATACTCTTTCAAACTATTTTCCTCCATAAATCTAAGATAAATATTTTCAAGGTTTTCAAACAAGAGTTCAAGGAAAACTTGATAATCAATCAAATAAAACTTTCACGAGAATTTTAAAAAGCGATTCAAACATAATATTTTCAAGACCTTATCTCTCCAACTCAAATCAAGTTTTAATTCAACTATTGATGCAACTCAATATCTTCTCTTTTCCTTTTATATAAACTCATTTTAAATTCACCTAAACACTAATTATAGATTTAAAATGTGTTAGAAACCCTTAAGGATAAGGTATTTATTATGATATTATCTTGTATAGGTGAAATTAGTTAGCCTCACTTGTTATATGTTCAGATTTAGCCTGAATTAATGTGGGAAGTTAATTATTGAACCTTTAATAGTATATTAATATTTTAGGGTTCGAAGTTTCATCTTGGATTTATGATTAATTGGAATATATGATCAGTAATTTGGGAATAATTTTTTAGGATTAAGGGACAGTTCCCCCACACATATTATTAAGATAACATAGGAAAAATAGCCTTTCCTAGTTGTCTCTTACAATAAAAAAAAAGCAGACTTCAAGAAACTTGGGATTTTATACATGATCCCATTGAAATATGGAAAAAATGGAAAATGAAACTTAGCTATTGGTTTTAATGGATGGGGTTCCTTCTTTGTCCAGGATGATAAGTCCTCTGGCATCCTATGGAAGAGAACTAATATCCTGAAAAACATTAGAGAGATTACCTTTAGAAGCTGACTTAGCCAAATAATCTGTAGTCCCATTAGCTTACCTCTAAATGTGGTTGAAATTATAATCTACTCTAAATAACGTTGATGTTGTAGATGTTATAAAGTTCCTTATTGCCTAAGGCACACTATTATTACTGATAATAATATTAATCAAAATTTTAGAATTAGACTTTAACTCCACCTTTTTATAACCCAAGCTAATATAAAGAAGAATAACGATTTTTAGATCTTTATCTTCTGCTTGAAGATCACTTAAAACTCCAAGAGATGCACTAAATCTAGTAATGAACTTACCATTACAATCTCTTATCAGCCTTTCAACTCCACTTATACCCGGATTTCCTATTGAAGCCCTATCTTCATTCAGTTTAATCCAACCATCAGGAGGTTTGGACCACTTGGTAAGTAAGAAAGTAGACTTATTGGGCCTTAATTTGATATTGACCAAATTATAATGGACTTATCATCCTTTGTTACTATTTTTTTGAAAGACATATGAGTGGCTATATCTACTATTCCTTTCCAGACATTTTGAATTATCTCTTTGCTTTCCATAAGAGTGTTCTCAAAGAATTTAGTATTACTAGATTTTCAGAGTTCCTAATTGATTACTAGAGGAAGAATGTTATAAATCAATTATTTGTGATCTCTTTTTGGCATTTCAAGCATCCAAGATATTAACATGGCTTGGAGTAGTATAGTTTAGCCTCACTCCTGGCTTATTACCAAAAAAGTCCTAGACTTCTCTAGCAATTGGAGTGTTGAGGAAGGAGTGGTTGATAGATTCTTCTACATTACCACAACATCTTCATATGGAGGCTAATCGAATGCCATTTTTTGGATTTCTGAATAAAGAGGAATAACTTGATTTAAAAGTCTCCATGTTAATATAGAAAATTTGGTAGGGCAATGTTTTTACCAAATGTGTTTACAACTCAATGAAAATGCCTTATCTTGTCTGCTTATCTCTATAACTGACTTAAAGTTACACTCTCCATACTTTGTAGCTGTCCATATAAGATTATCATCAATGATGCTTGATAATCTATGCATTGCACATTTTTAATCCTCTTCAAGGTATGGGAAGCATTAGATCCACTAAAAAGGTTTGTTTATACTTCTGCAACATAAATTTGGCCCATATTCCTATCTTTTTCTGCAGTTTCCAATATAATTTTATACTACTTGCCGTTGAAATTTCTTCCATAATTCTACATTGGAGGCCACCTTCTTTATAAGGAAAGAAAATGGAGTCCCAACTCAGCCAATTGTGAGAGCTTCTTTGGTTGATCCCTCCCCATAGGAATTTATCAAAACTTGAATGGACTATCTTGATCACTGCTTTAGGTGGATTTAGAATTGCTAAGGCATAAATAGGAATTGAGATAAGGACATGTTTAAACAATATAAGTCTTCCTCCCCGAGACAAAAATTTTGGGTGCCAGCTTTTTAATTTACCTCTGATAGCCTTTAGCAGGTCTAAAAAGAGGTCTATTATATTTCTACCTTTAGATAGTGGACATCTAAGATATTTGATTGGAATACTTTTGTGAGAAATCCTAGTAAAGTTACCTATATCCAGTCTCCTTTTAGCTGCCATGTTGGGATCACAGGTGAAAGAACTATTGACTTTATTAATTATTGACCACATATCTTTTCATATTCATTAAGGAAGTTAAATAAGTTTCTCAAATATTTCTTAGCCCCACTGAAGAAGATAATCACATCATGAAAAAAACTTAAATGAGAGATTAGAGATCAGCCTTGAGGATGATAAAAGGGCTTATTTTACCTGATCGCATTGGATTGTCTATTCTTTGCTAAGAACTTTAGCAGTAATGCCAAAAAAGCTTAGAGATAAGGGGTATCCTTATCTAATTCCTCTTGTTAACTTGAGGAGTCCTTACATTTCCCCATTAACAAAAATTGAGAACCAGTTATTTGATATCAATCTCCGCATCACATTTATGAAGGATTTAAAAAATATAAAGTGTCTTAAAATAGTGGTAAGGAAGAACCGTGACACTCTACTATAAACCTTTTCCATGTCTAGTTTTATGACGATGTTCCCAAATTCTGACTTATCTCCTGAGCAATATGTATGTTATCTAAAATGTTTATCCTTTAGTGAAGCCACTTTGATTAGGAAAAATAATGGATGGGAGGATGGATGAAAGTCTAGAGTTAATGATTTTGGAGATTATCTTTTAGGAGAAGTTACAAGGATTATAGGTCTATATTGGTTGCATTTTGGGGGGTTAGAGACTTTTAAAATGAGGGCAATGGTAATACTAGTCCAGCTAACAGGAAGCTGAGCACCTACAAAGAAAGAACTAATTGATCTAATAAGATCATCTTTAATTAGATCCCAGAATTTCTTATAAAATATACCTCAAAATCCATCAGGTCCTGGAGGGCTATTTTCATTTAAGTTAATAATGGCTTGATGTATTTCCTCTTCAAAAGGAAAAGAGGTCAAATTACTGTTTTCTTCATTAGTAATATTTTAGGAATGGAGTCAATTTGGGGGGGGGGGGGGGGGGGGTGGGGGGGGTGGGGGGTGGGGGGGAGTTATAGATGAAACTTTTTGAGGTGAGATATGATTGAAAATTGGATATAAAGGCTATCTTGATTTCTTCCTTATTTTCCACCAACTGTTTGTCTTGAGATAGGATTGTATGAATGGATAATCGTTTCCTTCTGGATTTCAGAATTGTGGAAGAATGTAATATTTAAATCACCTTTTTAACCACTTTGTCTTAGATTTTTGCACCAAAAGGTCTCTTCATTTCTTAGGGCTAAGTTTAATTTTGCTTGAGTCTCCTTCATAGCGGTTCCATTACATTCAGTGGGGTATTGTACAAAAACATTTTCTTTGGATAGTAACTCATCTTCTAGGTCTTTCACATTTTGGAAAATATTCTTAGAAGAGTATTTATTCCATTCCTTAAGATACATTTCAGTCTCTTTAGTTAGAAGAATATTTTATGAGAGGATTACCTTAAACATCTTCTATCCAGGATTTTCTACTTAATGCTTCAAGTTGAGGGTTAGTGCACTACTTTTTTTGGAATTAAAACCTCTTGGATAGTCACCCATTATTGTTTGAATGGATAGCCGAAGAGGACTGTGGTTTAAACAGTTTCTATGAAGATGAGTGATTGAAGTTTTGGAAAAGTGTTCTAACCATTATAGGTTGAACAAACCTTGATCTAGTCTGCACAAATTCAGTCCTTTTCTTTCGATAATTGCACCATCTGAATTTTGACCCCAAGAAACTAACATTTGTTAGTCCACAATTAGCTATAGACTCATTAAAATCCTCACTTGAGTGGAAATAAAGGTCATTTCCTTTAATTTTTCATCTGGATGAGAGACCACATTAAAGTAACCTATAACCAAATAAGGAAAGGAATAGTATATGTTATAGAGATACTAGATTTGAGACCATAAAGAAGACCTTTCTAATCTAGTACATTTTGGATAGACCAATGAGATAAATACATCCTATTTAAGGAAAGAATGGGACACTTTCACAGTTTGATCATCATCATCATCATCATCATCATCATGCTCTAAGGAGAATTTAATATCACATTTCTAAAAGAACAAAATTTTATCGGAGCAGTTTTGAAAATGCCCCTCAAAGTTCCATTTCATTTTATACTTTTCCATCTTCTCCTGATTGATTTTAGGCTCAAGATTGCTATATTGCGGGTAGCTTATGAATTATTAGGAGCTTTCTTATCCTTCTATAAGTAGATTTAATTTATTACCCAGCCCTCTTGCATTATCACATATGAACTTTATCATTTAGAAGAGTGAGAGTGGGAGTTAATGATAGACTTAGAGCCTCACGTTGTTTTCCTTTGAAAGAGAAGATCTTGAGTGGTATTCTTCTTATTTTTTTGAGCTATTGGTAGATCTGCTGAAGCAAAGAGGGGGAAAACTGGACTACTTCTTCATGTAACTTCTTATTTCTTTTGGCTCTTGCTTCTTGGCTTATTTTCATTTTCTCTCAAAAAAAGATGCAATAGTAAATAACTTTTCGTGCACGGGGATTGGATTCTTGGATTAGTTTTCCAATTCTGAGCAATAGACCTTATCCTCTATCACACTTTTCTCCATTTTACGAAGATTTGTTGCCCATGGTGAGAGACTACATGCCTTTACTATTATGATTTCATTACTTAAAATATTGTTATGCTTGATTTTCTTTATTTGACAGGCCATTTTCGCTATAATTTTATTGGATTTTCTTGAGTCTTTAAAGGTTTTAGTAGGCTTATGATCAATGTGTTTAATCGTTCCTCTTTCATATGATTTTTAATCTCAAGAACCTTTTTATGGTTGAACTGTGAATGGGGCTCAAATGGTAATTCTTTAAAAATTATTTGGAAAGCAACATTATCTTTTGACTGGTGAGGTTAGTGTTAATGTATTGATCTTTAGGGGTTAGTGTTAGTGCATTGATCTTTAGGGGTTGTGATTGATATGTATTTGGGTTGTGTAGTTTGAGTTTTGGTGACTTTTGGCACTTTTTTGGTTGAATTTTTAGGATTAAGGAATATGCATCTATATTTATCACGTCCCCTCTTCAAGCAATGACTGCAAAACTTAGGGATATCTTCATATATGATACTTTTCTAAAAACCACTCTACCTACAACCTATCCAAACTAAGTTAGGGTTTTCTTCAAGAAGATTTAGTTCAACATAAATTCTTGCTAAACTAGGTCTCATCATAGAGACAATTGAGGCATCAAGTTTAAAGGTTTTCTAGTAAGTTAAGAAATTGAATACTGTTAGTTTTAGGAGGTAGTATGGAATGTAGTTAAATGTTTAGTTTAGGAAATTAGGATTGCAAGATATGGGAAACCAAGAATTTGTAGGGAGATATTGAGGAGAATTCGGGAATATAGAAAAAGAAGGAATTTTTTTGTATTAGACTTGATGATAAATTACAATGCTTAGCTTGGATTGAGATGGTTTGGCCAAATGACCTCACCACCTATTTATAGGCATCTCACCTCCTTAATTGATGGTGGAGATTAAAGTACATCAATGGTCTAGATTAATTCTCCAGAAGGTTCCCACCTCCTTATGGGAACATTCTAGAAGCCTACATACTTCTCTAATATTCTAGAATATTCTATACTATTCTAGGAATTATCTAGAATATTCTAAAAATTATCTAGAATATTCTAGATTATTATAGGAGTTATCTAGAATATTCTAGAAATTATCTAGAATATTCTAGACTATTCTAGGAATTAGTATCACATTTCAACACTCCTCCTTGATTCTAATTCATGAAATCCCAGGCATGGCTCGTAGTTGTTCGAATTTGGCCATTGGTAGTGCTTTTGTGCAAAATACCTGCAACTTGTTCTTCAGTCTTGCAATAATTCAGCTCGATCTCCTTGTTGGATGTTACCTCTCGCAGGAAATATTACTTGATTGAAATATGTTTTGTTTGGCTATGATAAACTGCATTCTTCGCCATCACAATTACGGATTTGCTGTCGCAGTAGATTTCTGTAAGTTCATTTTGTATTACTCCCATATCCTCAAGTATTCCCCTTAGCCAAATTGCTTGACATGCTGATCTTGAGGCTGCTACGTACTCGGCTTCTGCTGAGGATTGAGTAACTGTATCTTTCTTCTTTGATGCCCACGAGAAGAATCCAGAACCAAGTGTGAATGCATAGCCTGAAGTGCTTCTCATATCATCCACCGATTCAGCCAAATCACTTTCTGTGTACCCGATCAGTCTTGAGTAGGTAGTAGACTTGTACCTTATACCATATTCTTTCGTACCTTGTACGTACCTAAGTATTCTCTTAGTCGATCCATAGTGAATCTGAGTTGGACTCTGTATGAACCTAGATAGCAAACTTGTAGCATACATTATGTCTGGCCGAGTCACTGTGAGATATAGTAAGCTCCCAATAAGGCTCCTGTAGAGAGATGTGTCTGCTTTCGGCGAACCGTCGTCCTTCCTAATTTTTTCATTGGTCATGAGCGGTGTAGCAATGGATTTTAAGTCGTACATTCGAAACTTCTTTAGGAGGTTCTCGTTGTATTTCTTTTGTGACAAGAAGATTCCACCATTTTCGTGGCTTATTTCAATGCCAAGAAAATAGTGCATCAAGACCAGGTCGCTCATCTCGAATGTCTTCATCATGTCTTCTTTAAACTCTTTGATCATCTTTTCATCATTTCCTGTATAAATTAAATCATCCAAATAAATGGAAATGATAAGAGTATGGTTCTAACCTTGGGTCTTGATGTAGAGAGTTGGCTCGCTCTGGCTCCTCCTGGATCCTTGATTGGTGAAGTATCCGTCAATTCTGCTGTACCAAGCTCTAGGAGCTTGCTTTAGACCATATAAGGCTTTCTCAGTCGAAGGACTTTATCTTTTTTTCCTTGTACCTTGAAACCTTGTGGCTGTTAAACGTAGATTTCTTCCTTGAGATATCCATTAAGGAATGCTGATTTAACATTTAGTTGATAAATCTTCCTGTGATTTTGAGCTGTTAGTGCTACTAGTGCTCTAATGGTGTCTAATTGCACCACTGGTGCAAAAGTTTCATTGTAGTCAACTCTTAATTGTTATGAGTAGCCTTTTACTACTAACCTTGCTTTGTGTTTCTGGATTGAGCCATCAGGTTATAGTTTTATTTTATAGGCCCACTTCACTCCGATAACATCTTTGTCCTTTGGTCGATCCACCAACTCTTAAGTCTTATTCTTCTCGATCATCTTCATCTCTTCTTCCATAGCTTTGACCCAGACTTCTTATTTTGTAGCAGCTTCATAATTCTCTAGTTGTAGAATTACAAAATTGCAACTTTCATAGATCTCAGCTAGTGGTCTGGTCCGTCTAGGAGTTGATTCTGGAGAGGAGTCTTCTTGCCTTGGTGATACTGGAGGTATTATTTCTAGTGTCGGGGTAACTGTAGTCTCTGTAGGTTCACTCTGTTGTGGTGGTGTAGATGTGATGATACTTCTTCTTTCAATCTTCTGTTCTTCCTAGTTCTAGGTAGCACTCTCATCGAACTCCACATAGTGACTGATCATCAACTTCTTGTTTCTCAGGTTATAGACCCGATAGCCTTTTGATTGAGTACTATATCCTAAGAAGATTCCTTTCTCCGACTTGTCATCGAGATTGCTTCTCTTTTGGCATGGAACATGACCATAACATATGTACCCAAGCACTCTGAGATGTTTTGCTGATGGCTTTTGATTGCTCCAAGCTTCGATCGGTGTCTTATTTTGAACATATTTGGTGGGAAACCTATTTAGGAGGTACACTGTAGTGTAGACTGCCTCTGCCAAGAAAATCTTGGGAAGGCCTTTCTCCTTAAGCATTATTCTGGCCATCTCCATGACTGTCCTATTTTTTCTTTCAAAAACTCCATTCTGCTCTGGAGCATACCCAATAATTTATTGGTGTTCTACCCCTTCATCTTTGTAGAGCTTCTCAAATTCATTAGAGTTATACTCCTTTCCTCTATCACTTCTCAAAACTTTGATGAAGTGACCACTTTGTTTCTCAACGAAGTTTTTAAATTTTTTGAAAACTCTAAAAACTTTTGATTTTTCACGGAGAAAATAGACCCACGTCATTCTTGTATAGTCATCAATGAATAAGATGAAGTACCTGTTATTCTCATAAGAGGGTCTCCTCATAGTACCACACACGTCGGTGTGTACTAACTCCAGTAATGACTTGGCTCTCCATTATTTGCCTGATGGGAATGGTTGTCTTTGTTGCTTCCCGAGCATACAGCCTTCGCAAACATGATCTAACTCTTTTATCAGCGGCATTTCTCTCATCATGTTCTTCTGATGGAGTAACTTTAACGCGTAGAAGTTGTAGTGTCCAACTCTTTGGTGCCATAAATAAGAATCATCTATTTGTGCCTTCATAGCTGTGTCTTTTGCATATCTCCACTCGATAGGGAAGTTTTTATTGTTCTTCATTTTCACCATAGCTATTTCTAAATTTTTATTCTTTTTGTCATAGATGGTACATGAGTCTCCGAACAAGTATAAGGACTACCCATTTTCCATCATTTGACCAACACTAAGTAGACTTTGGTGTAAACTAGGCACAAGTAAGACATCCTTGATCAGGCGCATACCTTTCTTTGTCTGTACGACTATTGTGCCTTTCCCCTTTGCTTCCACAGCTGCACTATTTCCCAATCGAACTTGTGACTTGACTGACATGTTGAAATATTAGAAAATGTCTTCTTTTGTAGTCATGTGATTACTGTAGCCGCTGTCGATGTACCAAGTATCCTCCTTCTCCTTTGTTGCTTCTTGGCTGGTGTAAAAAATAACTCTTTCTTCGTCTTTTTCTTCAGAGAAGTTGGCTTTGTGTTTTTCCTTTAGACAACAGTCTTTTTCTTCATGCCCGAACTTCTTGCAGTTTCGGCATTTTGATTTTTCTCGAAACCAACAATCATTTTCGAAATGGTTTGTCTTTTTACAAATGCCACAAGGTGGAAATTTTCCTTTTTTATCACCTTGATTGTTCAAATTTCCATTATTTCTAGTTGTTTCCTCCTTTCTAGAATTTTCTTTGAATTTTCTCCAATCACCTTGTCTGGAATTCAGAGACCTTGAGTTGAACTTAGATTGGAACGCAGTTTCTGTCAAATCTTCACTACGCCTACTCAGTCTTTGCTCATATGCTTCTAGAGAGCCCATTAATTCGGTCACTGAAAGTGTTTTTAGATCCTTTGTACTTTTAATTGTGGTTACAATAGGATCAAAGTTTTCAGTGACACTAATAAGAATTTTTTTGACAATCCTTTTATCGGGTATATCTTTCCCCGTAGGATCTCATTTGATTTACCAATTCCTTTATTTTAGAATAACATGTTTTGGAGGTCTCAGAATCCTTTATTTTTAAATTCTCATATTCCCTTCTTAAGGCTTGTAGTTTAATTGTTCGTACCTTTTCGTTGCCCTTGAACTCTTCTTGTTAGATATCCCATGCTTCTTTGGAATTTGTGGCTCCTGTTAGTCTTAGAAATATTGAGTCACCGACCGCTTGTTGAAGAAAACTGAAAGCTTTTGCATACTTCACTATATTCTCTTTTAGTTCCTTCTTTTTTGCTTTTGTGAGGGTAGAGGTGTCTTCAGGATTGACAAAACCTTCATTCACGACATCCCATATATCATGGGCTTGGAGAAATGTCTTCATTTTAAAACTCCAAAAGTCATAGTTATCCCCATCAAATGTAGGGATTGGAATCAACAAATTAGACATGTTAGAAAAAAATTAGAGTGAGTTTATGGTGAAGGAATGTAGGTAGGAAATGTTGGTTACGCACAGCTGGTGACGGAACCGTGTTCTGATACCACTGTTAGTTTTTAGGAGGTAGTATGTAATGTAGTTAAATGTTTAATTTAGGAAATTAGGATTGCTAGATATGGGCAACTAAGAATTTGGAGAGAGATATTGAGGAGAATTTGAGAATATAGAAAAAGAAGGAAAGTTTTTTTATTAGACTTGATGATAGATTACAATGCTTAGCTTGGATTTCGATGGTTTGGCCAAATGACCTCACCACCTATTTATAGGCATCTCACCTCCTTAATTGATGGTGGAGATTAAAGTACATCAATGGTCTTGATTAATTCTCTAGAAGGTTCCCACCTCCTTATGAGAACATTCTATAAGCCTACATACTTCTCTAATACTCTAGAATATTCTATACTATTCTAGTAATTATCTTAAATATTGTAAGAATTATCTAGAATATTCTAAGAATTATCTAGAATATTCTAGACTATTATAAGAATTATCTAGAATATTCTATACTATTCTAGGAATTAGTATCACATTTCAACAAATACAATGAAGATTTTGTAAAGAAATGGATATGAAGGTTAGGGAAGTTTATCCAGACTGGTGCTAATGGGTTTTCCTCCCGAGGCTTAAAATATGGGGACCACTTAAATGTCCTCATTGGAAATCTTTTAATATACCATTGTTAACGCAACCATAATCGAATGTAATCTTCTCCAATGTTAATACTGATTATAACATGTTTGAGATCTAGGATTTCTATCAAATATGAAGCTTTCAAAGAGAATGTGAAGAATGTTTTCCTTATAATGCCCATTATTGGTCTACCATGAGAGAACTTCCCTACAATGGCAAGTTTGAAAGGTTCGGCTTGGGTTTGTAAATCTTCTTGCATGAAAAGTACAGTTGGTTCTCCTTTATAGGTGGATGGATATTTCAGAGTAATTTCTTTAGAGGATGAAGAGGAAGCCACTACACTTGCAAATGACTTACTACATTGGTTTGGATCTCGAGGTTAACCCTAGAAAACCCTAGGGTCGTCTAGAGAGAGAGATAGAGAGAGAGGGTTAATTTGGACATATTTACGGCTTAATTAAATTCTGAAATGCACGTGTTTAGTGGGGTTGTTCCTTTAGCATTGAGAGTGGTACCTTGGTAATAAATACCTAATCAGTGAGATTTTTAAGTATGATTGTTTTTATTTATGGACTAGGTACTTATGAGGATTCATTATTAGTGATTAGCCTATATTGAAACTCTTAAAATGTGAATAAAAGCCCTTATGTTAAATTACATTTTTGGAATTGGGAATTTAATTCAATTGCAGAAGAATCCAATGTAAGCCCTCTACTACTTTTATTATGTTGTCAATAATGAATTAATCATGTACATGAATTAAAAGGAGTACATGATAAACTTGTGTTGTCTTATAGTTTTTGAGGCATATGTTGAAAGAATTATAATTTGTTTTGGAAGTTGGATATTTAATTCGACTAATCTCTCAATTTAATTTATCCTAATAATTCTTTAACTAATTAATTATCTTAAAGCCTACCCTATATATACAAAAGTGTATCGGGGTGGAGGGGTGGGGGTTTCCTTGTTTCGATTCCTTTTATGAAACACTCCACACATGGAGTTTAGAGATAGGTAGGAGTAAAGATTTTTGATACTTTGTTTAATACATCTCTTTATTTTTATGTTCGGTCTATGGGTAGTTCCACGTTGGACTTATTATCCCTTTAGTCCTTAATGTATTGGCATAATGCTTGGGTTAGTAATCTGTTTAAAATGACCCAAAAGGTGGGGTAATCAGATAATAATGATGTAATGATAACTGGTAAGTTACGATTCAATCTTGGAACGTATTAATGAATGTGGATTTTGAGCGTGTGCCGAAAGGGAACATTCTTATATCGGCATACTCGAGTAATACAGTTTTATGTGACTTTGGGTTCGTCACATGGCATTACGGAGTTTCGACACTGCATAGCAGGTGGCAATGGGTATTTCGACACTGTATAGTAGGTGACGACGGGTCATGTGACAATTTTATATGGGCGTACTGCTTGTTTCTTGAGATGTCCGGAGAGAGAGGGTGAATGCCGGTTATGTTATAATTAATTATGAGGTTAATTATATAATGATGTTGATGAGTTAATTAAATGGACTATGAGGTTCCGTGACAATATTGGGTCACCATTATTGATTATATAACTGTGAATTTGTCATACATATATATATATATATATATATATATATATATATATATATATATATATATATATATATATATATATTTATTTTGTCCAGTGTAGGTTGGTGACTTGATGGTTGAACCATTTTATTCTTGGTAATCTTCCAGGTGATAGGGTTGGTTCTCCCACAAAGATTATCTTTTCTCCATATACTCCATTACCCTCTTTAGATATTTCCAGCATCCGAGATCGATGTACATCCATTGATTAATATACTATCCTTTTATTTTGAGTCGCGTGAGTTGTACTTTTGGGGTTTAGATGACATGTATATTGGAAAATAATATTTAACTTGTATTATTGAGACTTAGTATTGGGATGTATATATTGGGGTTGTTGTTTAATAGTATATATCTCTCTATTACTTTATTGTAGCTTTAATGCATCTTTATGGGTTTTGTATTGGATGACTTTCATATCGTATTATTAAATTTATCACATGTTTCATTTGT
Organism: Sambucus nigra; assembly: GCA_949130495.1. NCBI lineage: Eukaryota > Viridiplantae > Streptophyta > Magnoliopsida > Dipsacales > Adoxaceae > Sambucus > Sambucus nigra. Next base: position 150,097,127 of record OX422207.1, read on the forward strand.
TACTTTCATGTTGAGAATGCGATTTAATTTTTTTTTTAAAGTTATATATTTTACCTGTTAGGATTTGATCAACCCTAAGGTTAAAATATACAGGTTGTTACAATGTGTGACCTTCTTTATATATTCAGCCTAATGTTGCAAGTGGGTGAGAAAGGACTTTTTGGCCTTGGTCATTCTTCTATGAAATTTCAATTCTTTCAATCATCCTATTTCAGAATCCATTGGATATGATAAGGACCGCTTGTTACCTTGAAGGTTTGAAGGATTTCCCTATGAATTAAGAAGGTTAATTAGTGGAAGGGAATCTAGTTTCTTAGAACAATTATTTCGAAAGGTAAATAACTTTTGGTTAAAAAACATAGAGGAGATAACTAGGTTCCAAATCTTTATTACTTTAAGAATTTATCTATTGGCCATTTTATGAGTCAAGCTCTTTCAAAAGTACTCCCATTCCCTATAATTCCGAAGAAAGGCTGTTAGTTGTAAGCGAACACATTTTTTTGGGTTCGAGAATATGGTAGGGTCATGTTCGTGATGTAGAATTCTTTTAAAGTATCAACTTGTCCCCCTACATATTCACTAAACTCCTCTTCATATTGGGAGCTCTTAGATTAGGACTCTAAAACATCATACGCAATGAAATTGCATTGAGTGGAAGACTCATCCTTAGATCACGAGTCACTATCAATAAGGGTTGAATTCAAACCTTATTAACTTACCATCACGCCTTAGTTTAGTTAGATACTCGAATGAGTTATGACGAACACCTTGACATTCGAAGAATCTCCCCGAATCTTTTTATACCCTAATGGAATTTTTCTCTTAACTTTCTCAGCATGTGAAAGATTATCAAAACCATCAAACAAATATGTATACAAAACCAACTAACCCTCTATAAATACCATGGGGATTCATTGTATATACCCACCTTGATACCAATTTGGAAAAGTATGTCCAGGTAGATCTAAGCCTAATTACTTAAAAAGTTTGAAAAATGAGTAACGTCTTTAAAACAACTTGTAATAAAAAATCATTTGAAGGTTAATTTGTTATGATAATAAATAGTTCAATTGATACCAAATTTTAATCTTACTCGAAAAAATTATATGGGTCTAATTTTTCGCGCCAAATTGAAATTATCAATTAATTAAATCCGATTAATATAATTAAGGGAAATTTTATTATTTATCATTTTAATTAATGATATTAAATTTTCATGCATGGTGATTGCAAATTAACTATAATGGATAATAGAAAAAGAACACATAAATCGACACTATTAATTGACTGGAAACCTTTTCAGGAAAAAATTCTTTCAGGCCCCAGCCTAACAAAGTCCACTAATACTAATAACATTCAGGTCTTACTGAGAACATACTCGAGTTACATATAACATAACAATACATGTCACGAGGTATTTGCCTCGAATACTAATTTGATGCATTTGCCCGTCCTAGCAATTAGATACTCTCACCAAACATAACTTGCACAACTTGTAGGTCTTGGTATGCACTAATATCAATTGGTATATAATATTTCGTGCTATCCAACTCAAGTGATCACTCGCACTGATGTATTTTAACGAAGACATTTGGAATCTGAACCTCGTCTCTGAATCCCTCGCACACCATTCTTTGACAGACCTAGCTTTGGAATCCACCAAAGTCTTAAATCACATCCAAATCAAGTGTATATGATTTTGATTTTTTGTTGTATGTTCATACAATAATTGGTTTGACTAAATGCCTCATGAACACTCAAAAGAAAAACTAAAAAACACTCTATAGGGTTTTGAAGATTTGTACCAACTGGAATGGTTGTTCAGGATCAAAACTAAAGTCGTATTTCGTTTATAAGTGAAAATTGGTAAAAAACACATTTCTTGGTAATTGACAGGCGTTCGAACCGTAATCTTCTCGTACAAAGTTCAACTTCACATGAGGGCTTCTGCCTCAAAACTATTTTGAACACAGATTTTGACCAAGATATCGAAATGACACATGTTTTTGCATTGTAAATATTAATGAAAGCTCTATATTTTTCATATTTGAGAGTTCTAAAATTCTAACATTTTATTTTTCAAAAATACAATGAAAGGTTTCAAAAAGAGTTTTAATGACTTAAAACTTTCTATAATAACAAAAAATATTTTCTCTCACTTTTAATAATTCATGCCCAAAATAATCAAACAAAGAAACATCATAAAACAGATTAAACACCTACCAAACTTACCAATACCTCAAGATATTTGAATCCATGCAATGATGTTGTCTGATAAGATGGTGTAAGATGATGTAGGTAGGCATTTTGCATCTCAAGACCCAAATACACATCTATCCTTATGCTACCTAAACCAAATAAATAATATACAAATATTTACTCATAGTGAAAATTTATTGATATATTTCTTTAAAAAATTAGGTTTATAGGGAAAACCACCACTAATTTTACATCACGTGCCTTTATTTATTATTCCCCCTTCTCCATATGTTGATCTAGTTAAATATTATTGTTCTCTCCTTACCCCTTTATGGTTTACATGCAGATGGGATAGAGTTTTTTTTTAAAGATAATATATAAATTCTAAAATTATAGGATATTATGATAATAAGAATAAGGTTGGCAATGCTTATCTTGAATCGCTTATTCATGTTTTGGGTTCTTAACGGAGGAGTATTTTCCTTCCTTAAGAACTGAGTCACCTTTAGTAATGCAGAACCTTCTTGAGGCGAAGCCTCTTTTGCGTTTAGGGAATATTTTGATCCAACTCAAAATAATGCCTTTAATTACCCTATCACTATTAGAAGGATCTAGAAATGAATACAAGCAAATATATGACATTTTGCCAACATAAGTTATATCCCCAAAGAGCGATGAGAGGGAGTATGATCTAGCCAAACAATGGTAAATTTCCATTTTCCAAACGTCTTTGGCAGTTAAACATTAAAAGGTTATGATATTCCTTTGATGTTTTGTATAAAATAAAGTTTGGCTATATTTATTTTAAAGATTGTTTCGTCAAAGGTTATATTTATTTTAAAAATCGATATATTTTTAAATTATCATCATATTCTCAAACCGAGAGGCCTGTGACTACGCTGTCAGTTCGTACAAGTTATATTGGTCCCGTGCGAGGTGTTCGTGCCTCTTACGGGGCCGTTTGGGGGCTAGTTTGGGTTTTCACCCTCAAACAACTTGTTTTCAAGCCGAATCTACATATTTTGAAATTATCATCATATTCTCAAATCAGAAGACCCGCGACTACGCGGTCAGTTCGTACAAGCTACATTGGTCCCGTGCGAGGTGTTCGTGCCTTTTACGGTGCCGTTTGGGGGCTAGTTTGGGTTTTCACCCTCAAATGGCTTGTTTTCAACCCTAATCTACATATTCTGAAATCATCGTCATATTCTCAAATCGAGAGACCTGCGACTACACAGTTAGTTCGTACAAGTTACATTGGTCCCGTGAGAGGTGTTCGTTCCTCTTACGGGGCCGTTTAAGGGTTGGTTATGGTTTTCACCCTTTAAGGGATTATTTTTAAGCTTAATCGATATATTTTAAAATTATCATCATATTCTCAAACGGAGAGGCCCATGACTACGCTGTCAGTTCGTACAAGTTACATTGGTCCCGTACGAGGCGTTCGTGCCTCTTACGAGGCCGTTTGGGGGCTGGTTTGGGTTTTCACCCTCAAACGGCTTGTTTTCAAGCCTAATCTACATATTTTGAAATTATCATCATATTGTCAAATCGGGAGACCCGCGATAACGCGGTCAGTTTGTACAAGTTACATTGGTCCTGTGCGAGGTGTTCGTGCCTCTTACGGGGCTATTTGGGGGCTGATTTGGGTTTTCACCTTCAAACGGCTTGTTTTCAAGCCTAGTCTACATATTTTGTAATCATCATCATATTATCAAAATGGGAGACTGTGACACCCCGACTAATTAAATACCGGGTAGCTACTCCTTTATCAAATTAATTCAAAATGCCAAGTTGGCTCAGTTAATAGCATCACTGTCGAAAACCTTTTTAAAAATTACTAACCACCTAGTATTTAAAAAGTAAGTTGCCAAATTTTAATTTAAGTCTGATTAACATGCAACAAGTATAATGAAGAAATAAATAACACCATTCACCATACTGAAGTAAAACGAATAACCATCACAATAGAGTAAATAAAGTCTGGAGGAAAAACTCCTCACTACAATCCCATAACTGAAATAAACAACCGAATACTGAAATAATACATGCTAAAGTCTGAGAACTGAAATGTAAAAGATGTCTCTAAATAGAAATGGGCAACATGCCCTACAACTGATAGATAGTGACTCTGGAATCCAAAAGATAGAAGCGTCTACATGCAAATCCCTGTAGCCTCCACAAACAGCTACAACTCGTCACCTGAATGAGTATCCTATGCTTGGTGTCCTTGTGGCTGGGCACCTAAAATGGTTTTACAAGAAAAAGATTTGAAAAGCAAACGGGTCAGAGCCCGAATGTGGAGTTATATTTTAAAAACCTGCAAGTGCTTTAAAAACATTTAAAACATCAAATGCAAAGTACATGTTAGGACGTACACTCACATGATATTCTCACCTCTCGTCTAACTGTGCACTCCTAACGTAAGTACCCATCTACAACGATATAAACCACTAGCTAAGTGACATCATAACTAGCTAGACTGTAATAGTTTCTACCCTTATTACCCGGTTCTATTAACATATAACGCTCGTAATTAGATAGGGATTTAATGTAAACTCAGATGCTCAAAATGCAATATATTTCTCTATCAGCTAACCCATTTTATTTATCGAAACAATACCGTAATTATATTCACATCATTAACATGAAGGTTCTCATTAATTAAGTGTATATTATTCACATCATAAATATACAATACGAGCACCCCGAGAACTAAGCTGCGGTGCACACATACTCTGCTATCCATCCCGTTACATCACGTACGTAAGGATCACATATTCCGAATCTCTCAGGAATAGTTCAGATAACACAAATCACAAGTAGTGGAGGCGAACACAGTCACATCACATGGGTCACGCACATACCTACGCTCCCACGATCAGCGGACTTATTAACATCCCAATAAGTCTTTCTCTGACCTATGTTCATCGAGGTACCAGTCTATATCCCCCCCGTAGGCACACAAGGATTAGAGGGTCCTAAGCGAACGCAACCTCCCGTGATAGCAAGTATGGTAGGTATGTCATACACACAATCGTATACCAATACTAAGTAAACACATGTCTTAGTAATACCGTAGTTTAATCGTAGTACATATCGCATTCTCGTACTAACTTATAATTATCACAATTCATACTATTCTGGTTTGTAATTATACGCGCCATAATTCATCCTCACGTCGTAGTAGACACTCACGTCTCAGCCCAAATGGTTCATTGAATATAACCCTCGTATATAATTTACTCCTCTCAATAACCCAAAAGTCCCAAATCTATCCTTACATCATCTTAGGAAGGTCATCTATATCCTCGAACAAGTTTACGGGACTCCAAAAGTCAAAACAGTCCAAAAAGGACCAAACTATCAACTCGTTAGAAGTCTCGTTCGAACGAGACTGTTCGAACGAGATTCCTCTGCCAACTCGTTAGAAGTCTCGTTCGAACGAGGCTGTTCGAACGAGGTCCCAGTTCGTTCGAACGAACTATACCTTCTAACGATATCTCGTTCAAACGAGATATCGAACGAAATCCATTCTCGTTAGCAGCGATTGGTCAACTCGTTAGAAGCTCGTTCGAACGAGTTCGTTCGAACGACCTGGGTAGGGGCTTCTAACGAGCTGCCAGATTCGTCCCAGATTTTCTAAGTTACGTTTCTCACCATTTTTAACACCTCAATCCTTCTCCAAAGTTCGTTCTAACAATGATTTAAGTCCTCTAATCATACTAAAACATGCTTAGGTCATAAACTAACATCTTTTAAGGCATTAATGCATCCTAAACATCATTAAATCACAAGATTGTATACTTTTCCCCAATTTTATCAAGAACATGAACCCTAGATATATATCATCATCAAATCCCATAATTTTAATCCGTTTAATTTCTTCTAATCACAATTATTATGAGAGAAATCCTCTACCTATCATTCTACATGCAATTCTCTTCCGAATTTTCAAGTTCTAAACTCCAACTACATGGGTTTTCATTTATTCTTTCACGAACAATCAAAATTCTTCAATTTCTAACATGGAAAAGACATTCTCTGAATTTAAATGGAATAAAGTCACTTGCCTTGGTTTGATTTCTGATTTTGGTGTAGGTTTGATGCAGTTTTCTGCAGAAATTCCTCTCTCCAAGCTCCTTCTCCAATGGTGGCTTAAGGTGGCTAGGGTTTTGATTTGGAAAACTTAGAAAACCTAAATGATAACCTACGTAGCCTTCTAGGTTAATATGGGTTGGTTATGGGCTTAGTGGGTCAAATCCACATCAGATTTAATTAACCAATTTTTGTCACTTTTAATTCCTCAAAATGTAAAATTACCAAAATACCCTTTTAGTTGCCGGTATGGCCTAAAAATATCCCGGGACCCAAACTATACCCCCGGCTAGTGTTTTCTGACTATCTCGACCCTTCCGGACGCGTTGGCGCACTCAAAACGACCATACGGATTATAGATTTTACATTCACTTTTATTATCAAAATATTACACCGTGACGCGGCGGTCCCACGCGTCTCAACAAAATTTTTAAAATGCCGTCTATCAATCTCACGACAAATTTTATAATACCAAGTTCATATATAATCATATATGCACATAATCAAATACCAACTCACATCTCGTACGTATTTATAACCTGGATTAATTTCCAATTAATATGCATTTAATTAATTAATCCCAAAAATAAATATAGTCAAAAGTACGGGGTATTACAGAGACCCGCGACTACGCTGTTAGTTCGTACAAGTTACATTGGTCCCGTGCGAGGTGTTCGTGCCTCTTACGGGGCTGTTTGGGGGATGGTTTGGGTTTTCACCCTTTTAGGGATTGTTTTTAAGCTTAATCAATATATTTTTAAATTATTGTCATATTATCAAGCCAAGAGTCCCGTGACTAAGCTGTCAGTTCGTACAAGCTACATTGGTCCCGTGCGAGGTGTTCGTGACTCTTATTGGGCCGTTTGGGGGCTGGTTTGGGTTTTCACCCTCAAACGGATTATTTTTAAGCTTAATCGATATATTTTTAAATTATCATCATATTCTCAAATAAAGAGGCCCGTGACTACGCTATCAATTCGTACAAGTTACATTGGTCCCGTGCGAGGTATTTGTGCCTCTTACGGGGCCGTTTGGGGGCTGGTTTGGATTTTCACCCCAAACGTCTTGTTTTCAAGCCTAATCTATATATTTTTAAATTATCATCATATTCTCAAACTGAGAGGCTTGTGACTACGCTGTCAGTTTGAACAAGTTACATTGGTCCCCTACGAGGTGTTCGTGCCTCTTACGGGGCCGTTTGGAGGCTGATTTGGGTTTTCACCCTCAAACGTCTTATTTTTAAGCCTAATATACATATTTTGAAATCATCATAATACTCTCAAACCAGGAGAGCCACGACTACACGGTTAGTTCATACAAGTTACATTGGTCCCGTGCGAGGTGTTCGTGCCTCTTACGGGGCCGTTTGGGTGCTGGTTTGGGTTTTCACCATTTAAGGGCTTATTTTTATGCTTAATCGATATATTTTTAAATTATCATCATATTCTCAAACCGAGAGGTCCGTGACTATGCTGTCAGTTTGTATCTTACGGGCCGTTTGGGGGCTTGTTTGGGTTTTCACCCATTAAGGGCTTGTTTTTAAGCTTAATCGATATATTTTTAAAAATATCATCATATTCTTAAACTGAGAGGCCCTTGACTACGCTGTCAGTTCGTACGAGTTACATTGGTCCCGTATGAAGTGTTCGTGCCTCTCACAGGGCCGTTTGGGGGCTACTTTGGATTTTTAGCCTTTAAGGGCTTGTTTTTAAGCTTAATCGATATATTTTTGAATTATCATCACATTCTCAAATCGAGAGGCCCGTGACTACGCTGTCAGTTTGTACAAGTTACATTGGTCCCGTGCGAGATGCTCGTGCCTCTTACAGGGCCGTTTGGGGGCTGGTTTGGGTTTTCACCCTCAAACGGCTTGTTTTCAAGCCTAATCTACATATTTTTATTTTATTAAACATATATGTTTTCTAATATTTCTATCTCTTTTAATCAGACAACTATAACCACAAGATTAATCAATCGAACATAAACATTTAGAAATTTACAAACCTGTAGAATCGGTGTGTCGATTTCAACAAAGCCTACAGACTCTAACGTCACGTCAACATCTTCAAATTCTTCCTATTTGTAGCTCAGGTTGCAACAAACATACATCCCCCTGTAAGGGGAAACAAATTATTCATATTGATAAGGCTATGTGTAACACAAATCATTCCATATGAAATTCTTAAACTCATGAGTAATAACTTGGCTTAAACTCATGAAATTTTTAATTCATTTTGATCATAGCTACATGTAATATACACAATCAATTTACATGTAGTGACTATATATATGGTACGGAGGTATTATACACATCTTATGTAATATACACATTCATTTTGATCATAGCCATTGATTGTGTAGCCATTGATCGTTATTGATTGTGTAGCCAATCAATGGCTAATTTGCAGTGATCAAGAATATGAAATTCACATAATGTAAGGCATGTTCAAGTATATGTGATTGAAAAATAAAATAAACATAAGGAGGTTCACTTGCAATGGGGGAAATCTAAGACCAAATATATATCAACAACATAAAAATTCAATAGAAACTTGAATCATCAACGGCAATACCAAAATGGCCAAACCCAAATCCAATATCATACTTGTCAACTCCAACACGATACACAACATGCATCATTATTCTCGTCCTTTTTAACCCATTCTAAAGCACTGTCTTGGGTAGCAATCGTGCTAGCTTGTGATATAGTTCGAGTAGTGGTAACTGCCATGCCATTCCCCTCTCCTCGTAACAACTTAGAAGCTTTTAGGGAAAAAATCTGGGACAATTGAACTGCTGGATAAACATACAAAATCATCAAGCCTGTGATATAATCATCAATTGATCAAGATTACTTTAAAATATTTGAGCACAAGGTGAGGAGACCCTGTGACCCCAGAATACATGCAATAAATGTATGTATATATGCACACAGTAGCATATATGCAACATACATGCATACAGTAGCATATATGCTGCATATATGTAATAACTGTATGCATATATGCACACAACATCATATATGCATACAGTAGCATGTCTTTCCTCATTTAAAACCAAACATTGCAAAGATGATGTTCAAGTGCGAGCCAAAAGTTGCCAAAAATCATAACACTCCATAGTAAAATAGAATTGTCAGCAAACCTTTGCATTAACCCAATTGTAAATATCATACCTAGATAAGAGGTCATGAACAATGATGTAAATAACCATACAAAACCAACCATACTTACCCTAAAACAAAACAATCCTCAATCACACCTCGATGGCATCTTCACAAGAGCTTGAACCAGCTAACCTGAAATAAAAACACAAACCAAATCCCCATATTCAATTTAGACCAGATCATGAACATCAGTTATATGGATCTATAGATGCGTTCAATTTAAAAGGTAGTCTAGATTGGTGAGGAAGTAAGAAATAACCATAAATGGAGTCGTTCATGGAATTGTAAGATTCTTATACCTCCCTGACTAACCAGTGCAACATCATAGGGCAATACTCCCTGACATATGAACATCAATTGAGAATAAATTATGCCTATATAATTCACTAAAATGTATACAACCATTGTGGTAAAGATCATTAAGTTTGACACTATAGCTCCCTTTCAGAAGTGATATGATGACAAGTTCCCATAATAAAGTCTGTGAATAAGAATGAGTAAAGTATAGGCTATGTCAAACGATCATTGCCTCCACACAATGTTAACAGATGCAAAGACGCTACTCAGAATAGGCTAGATTGGTGAAAATATGCATATTACAACTTGTAATATGCATATTACAGTTATGCAGGTGGGACCCCCTTGCAATTAGGTTGCATCCACGCTTAAGATCTGATGTACAAAATGTGTAGAACATTGACATTATTAGAGACATTTGTACCCCCAAACACAATCATCCCGTGCCCTACGATTACAGAAATGTGGCTATCTCGTGGGCCCGGCCGTGGCCCATGGTTACTAGATTCTTCCAAGCCATTGTGTTGAGATTTAGCACATGGACATCACCGAAATGTATCCCCCCACAAAATCCCTGAAATGGGCAAAGACAAAATATTTTAAATTTAGCTTTGGATGGAAACTGAGAATATGATTTCGTAAATTTTGCATTCTAGGAAAAATGATAAATCAACATTTTTTGCTTACAAGTTATAATTATCATATATTGAAGTACACATCAAAGGAAAACTTCAAACACCACATGATTATCAAAGTTCAATAATGGTAACATTAATGCTCGTGATACATTGTGGAGAGTGACATGATTCTCCATTGAAAGTGACTAAATCAATATATGACATCTATAAGGGCGCTCAACTGACAAGTGGAGCTTCTCCACCATATCTATTGCGATGAGGTTATAGCTAAAGGGACGTGCCTATAGTTGTGTAGAATAGACTATGACAATGATAATCAAAGGATGCAACTGCCAGAGAAGGGGATGCCAGAGTACGGTGGTACACTAAGGGAAGTGGCAGGGCAAAATTCAGGGACTGGGATGGGCTGTGAAGGCCTGATAGAGATGAATCTGCTACTGGTGTGTAAATGGTTGGTGGAGGGTAGAGGCATGAATGGCAAATAACTATGTCGTTGCATCATTTAATGGAGGTGCATCATTTTGTCCTAGGTGTGGCATGTATGGTTAGAGAGAAATTCCCGTATTTTTGAGGAAAACGAGTTGGAAAAGGAAGAGTTATATGAGAAAATCAAATTTATTGCCTTTCTTGGATCTCTACTTTTAAAGAGTTTAAGGGCCTAACACATTTCATATATTGTAAACAACTGGAAAGTTGTTGTCTCTATTTAGAGATCTGTTCCGGGGGTTTGTATTTTGCAGCTAGGAGTATTTTTGCTTAAGGTTTCTGGGCTATGTTGATGTTCGATCAGATGTTTAATTCTATGCATATTCTGAGATATTTTTGTGCAATTGTTTATAAAACCAAAAAAATAATGTGGCATAGCTATCATGAACAAAAGATTGCTAATTTTGGAAAAGCCCTCGATTTCTTCACAGTTTCAATTAAACACTTGGGCATGCGTCTCTACCCCGCTCGGAAAAGTGATGGGAGTATACGCAAGGACTGTCCAACATGGAAGGCTTCCAATTGGAATAAATCCGAACATAATCTAATCAGATAATCAACAGTATAATTAATTGAAATGTGAATTAATAATTTAGTGACACAATTATAGAATACCTTCACAATAGATTTAGAACCAAGTTCCTTCATATCATCAAATTTCATGACCTGCAACATATAATAACAAAATTTTAGACAACACTTCCAGGAAGATTAATAGAATTGCCAACATCAGATAGACAACAATTACAGCAAGATTATTAACTTTTACTGGTTTATTCTTACAAATTAGGTGATGGAAAATGTTGGAGTAGTTGTAGGGTGGTATCTAATACAGTAGTATCCATACATAAGATATAATTCTCTTTGATTTTCTACATACTGGTCATTGTGAAGAAAATCACAGGTGCATAGCATATAGAAAAATAAACTAATAATAAGACTTTCTATACCGACTCTTATTTCCGACTCAATGGGTGCGACTCGCTAACGTGTCGCACCTGTGTTGTACCGTGTTTGGACTCCATTGTACCCCATTGGTGAGCAGTCAAAATACAAGTCAATATGAATACGACCTTTCAGTGAGTCACACCCAAAAATGAGATTCGGTATAGATTCGAAGGTATGCATTTCAATGTATGTAATGTATGCACACCAATGTATTAGATCGTGTATGCAATGTATGCACATTCCAATGTATGCCGTGAGCCAATAAAAAATACGTATTTAGATTGTGTTTGGATTTCAATGTATGCACATCAATAAAATTTCTCTCATATGATCGATTCAAATCCTTCAGAATACCTCAAATTCAAAGTAAATCGCGATGATGCATGGAATCCCCAGTCTTTCTAGCTATATAGTTTAAAGAAGAAAGATGTGTGAAAAATTAATGATGCAAGAAACATGTAGTGCACATTTAACATTTTAAGATGAAATTGATTTTACCATATTAATTGTTAAACTTTATCCTAACTTGAATATTGTGAAAATTAATAAATTGTAATTTGGAACTTCTCAAAAAAGAAAAATAGATTAATTTCAATAAAATGACACAAGATCAAATCACCCCAAAACTTATCAAAATAAACTAATATTATGATTAATGCAATTACCCCAACTTCACACACATTCAACTCCTACAAAACCCAAAACCGCATTCAGTTTCAACCAAACACATAAAACACTTAAAACCCACCTTTTTTTATATATATTTTCAAGGGAAAAAGGCTCTAAAAAGTAGTTTCTACATTCTAAATCACAATTGAGTACAACATTAAATATGTCTAATGAAATTCGGATCAGATATAGACATTGAGACACACTAAATTTTTTAAGGGAACCAACAACCACTTCCATCTAACCTCTGGGGCTGAAAGAGCATCCTTTTCAAATGGCACGGGTGAATACAACACATGAACATATCCATCGGCCAGAGATGTCAAGATAAACCTATAGTTTAGCATAAAATCAAATAATTCGGGAAATTCTCATTCCCGCTGAACACTAGCAAAGATTATAGGCTATTATCCACATCAGACACAGAACCCCGACAACGAGTCTGGCCCAGATTATGTTTTTCTACTGTGAATGGACACAAATCCACATGACCAGCTCAATAACATGGATTGAATTCTTTGATTTCATTTAGAAATTATCAATGAACTGAATAATATTTTGAAATGATGACTCAGAGTATAGGTGATACAAACTTACAAAAAACAAATCAATTAAGAAAATACAACAAATAAAAATCTATGCAAAAAAATACATTAACAAAGTGAAAATTCTAAGTTAGACATTATGTCAAACACCTGTTAAGCAAATACTATTAAACCCAAATTCTATTTTGAAGCTAACATAAAAAACATAAAAGCGAATTTGAAACAAAAATGTAAATTTATTCACCTAAAAATGCTTTCTTTCTGGATATAATCTCAGTCACTTGATCATTTAAAAACCACAATAAATGAACTCTATTTCATCCTTAGTAAAGAAAAACACGATCTGATAAAATTAATTCAAGAAAAACGAGAGATATAAAGGAAAAGAAATCCGAAACCCTAAAAGGGAAGTCGACGAAAGAGCGTACTTATCGCACGAAGAGAGAGCGTGAGAGAGAGAGAGAGAGAGAGAGAGAGAGAGAGAGAGAGAGAGAGAGAGAGAGAGAGAGAGGGCAAGTTGAAGCTACTTAGTTCACTTTCAATGGATGAGTTAGAGAGAGAGGGGGAGGGAAAGAATGGGATCAGATAATACAAGAGGAGAGAGAGAGCGGGAGATCAAAATATTTGGGAGGAGATTATTTTTTAAGGTATTTATAGTATAGTTAAGTAAACTCAATTTTGTCACACTTTTAAACAATGCCAAAGTTTAGCACGGTATTAATGTGTGCCAGATTGTCATTAAACCGTGCCAGAATTTGGCACGATTTTAAAGTGTGCCAGATTTTTAATATCAAGGTGTTCTAAATTGATGTTGTTGGTTTAGTGTCAAAGGTTATGATATTCCTTTGATGTTTTGTATAAAATAAAGTTTGGCTATATTTATTTTAAAGATTGTTTTCATCCTGTATCATAATCATAGTGTTATTGATGAAACTCTTTAATCTTGTAACAAATTAAATCTAGACTTCTTATGATAATTTTATGGATAAGATTTTGTAATATCTCTTATAAATATTGATAATTATGCCCTTGAGGTATTACAATATCTAACATAAGGATGTCCTATGTGGCCCAAGTGGGAGATTATGAGAAAATTCCCTTAAAATGAACCTAAATAGATCATATATCATCATTAACATGTACTTATTGCATTAAAGAAAATCGAATGTCAAATTAATTATGAATGGTAAAATTAGTGGGAGTTGAAAATCATGAAATATGATTTTAAAAGATGGTAGGGTGCTTATCCCATTAACGATAACTTTCTTGAATACTTATTCTTTTAGTTGTTGGATTTTTTAAACAACAAAGAAAAAATAAATGATCAACAACTAAATTATGGTATTGCCACTATGAGACAAATGTAGATAAAATCATAAGGAATTGTATTAAGAAGATCCCAAATGGAGTCTACTATTCCAAATGATTATGTGGTGTATCTACATGAATATACATTTGACATAAAGATAAACAAGTATTTGATTTTGTTTTCACAAATCATAAGAATTAAACTTACTGGACTACAATTAAATTACGAATCTCATTGAATTACATATAAGTCGGGTATGAAGGGATCGTCAAGACCAAACACGATGCTAATTGTAATTAAACGAATAAAGTTAAATTGTAGACAAATATTTTATGTGTAATGAGGAAAAGGTTATAAATGAACCTTATCATTTTTCCAAGGATGTTATGAGATGAGTAACTCATTATGATGAGAGTTACATTTAGTGTATCTGAAAACTATTATGCAATTTTATACATGTTATAAATATATGATTGTATAAACTTAAATAATTTTCCCACCTATGGTATTTTTAAAAGTAATACCATTATATTGTATATTCAATTTATACAACTTATGATCAGTGGGAGTAAGTTTATATATATTCAATTTATTGTAAACTAGAGAAACAAAATGTTACATTAATTTTCAATATGTAATGAACGAAGTTATGAGATACCAAAGAATTATATGCTCACATTAAAGTCGACAGTTCATTTTTTGGATGATCAGTCATTACAACTCAGATTTACTGGTTTATGGAAATTATGAAGGTCACTCTTATCTACTTATGTTAATTTTAGTTTAACAACCAATTTAATGAAAGAGTGCAATACAATCCATTGACTATTCTAAAAATCTGAATATGTAGCATGCTTTGATGCTACAACTTATTTATTATGGAAACGTAACTTAAGTTTTGGGACTTGGAGTTATTGACAATATTGCTAAGTCACTGAAATATTATGATATTATCATTGCAATATTTTTTATTAAGATACATTAGGTATTGTGTGAGTAACTAAGCACATTGAATGAGAATATCTTTTAAAGAATAAATCATGAAACAAGTGTCATTTAACACATTTGTACAAGTGTTAACATAGAAAATCCACATGATTGGGCTGTGATGAAAGACATTAATGAAGCATGCTTAAGATACGAGTCTTAAAGTATAGCCGATAGAATCTTGATGTGGTGGATTTTTTAGTGCTTATTTTGACACTAACATATGATATCATACAATGTTTCAGAATCATTTATTTCTGTCATTATTGTACACATGCATGTGAATGAAAGAATGTGATAGAATTAGTCTTTTACAAAGACATTATTGGACCATTATTGAATAACCCTATTTACGGACCTTATTAGATGAGTTGTTAATGTTGTGGTACATGGAAGCAATGATGCTCTTGAATTAGTATGTGAGTGCCATGACTCGCATTAATGATTCGTTTGATTGAGGTGTTTATGGAAAACTATTAAAGGATGACTCAAAGGTTATTGTGCACTTTATGATAGTTATGGATTAAGCGGGAGACTTACCACATGTAAGACCATTTTTATGAACACTATAATATTAATCAATAATACATTAATTTGATTAAATTTTTACATACAAATGTTCTTAATAAAAGGATCTTGGATCTTCATGATTATCACATATAAGAATTATGAGGAACATCAGTGGTGTTAAAATAACATACCTCCATAATTGTCACAACTAGGAATATTAACAGAGCCGTCAACCTTAACGATGTCTGATCGGGCTGAATTTTGGAACACAACTTCATCTTGTATGTATAGATAAGATCTTCCAGTATAGCCAAAATGCTATTTCAAAATTTACTCTCCTTGATAATTTATATTTCTCTCCCTTTCCTTTAATTTTGTCATGTCATCTTTTAGTGTCTGAATGATGGAAATCAGTCACTTATTTATAGGCTGGGACAGGACCTAAATCTCCAACAGTCACTTAATATCAATCGTCTATCAAGGTAGATGCCCAAGAGTCCTTTTGACTCTTGGTATTTGGAGTAACCTTTCATTAACCAAATAGACTCTTAGTATTAATATAATTATGGATCACATAATAGAGAATTATTTAAAATAATTCTAACAGGGATACCCTCAGCTCAACTCAGCTCAAAACTAATGAATATAGTGTAATTATAGGATATATGATCTCATGAAGAAAGAAGGGATGGCAAGACATAACCAATAAAATATTTGAATTCATTTAATGACAATGTCCAGTCTTTCAGATATTAGAGTTTCGCCCTTAAAACCCCAATTTAAATTATTGAATGTCACCCATATATGAAACCATAACTGGAAGAATGATTTCTTCTTTATTCGAGGAGAATGGTATATTATACTGTAGGGGTGTATCGGTACCTCGAGATTAGGCTATCCTTCATCTAATGGTGTTCACATCTTTTAGTTTTTTACTTTGGCTTCTTATTCGTACAATATTGGCATTATGACTTATTTTTTAAAAATCTGGCTATGACTTGACCTTGAGCGAGAAGCAGTTGGGTGAGAAACATTTCTATAGATGTCCTTTACTATTTAAGGATATATTTACATTGGATACACTCGTTTGATTACACTGACTGTCTAGCCCCGCTACCCCTCCCAAACCAATGAAGGCAAATATTTAATATTTTTAAGTGTTTATCAT
The DNA here is from genome assembly GCA_949130495.1 of Sambucus nigra. NCBI lineage: Eukaryota > Viridiplantae > Streptophyta > Magnoliopsida > Dipsacales > Adoxaceae > Sambucus > Sambucus nigra. Next base: position 150,114,147 of record OX422207.1, read on the forward strand.
CGGGTCAACTTTCATCTTCCCTACTTCAACTTTGTTTCACTGTAATTATGTCAAGTACCTATTTTCTTGAATCAATTACCATCCAACTCTCTCAATAAACTTTGTGTATGCCTTATAAAGCTATGGATTGTGATGCACTTATGTCCGTTAGGAATAAGGAAAAAGTTTTGAACGCTACTAGGAAATGACTATCTGTGGCAACCATGTAGCTAGACCTAAATAGGTAAGGGATTTCTCCAATTGTTAATGCTTAAACTTCTTCATTCAATCCTCCAAATAATATATTTTATTCAAGGAATGGGCTAACTTATCTTAAAGGAAATTTACCGGATTATGTTTGAGATAAAACCTTCCTGTCATCCATTCCTTATCGAGTAAGGATGGGGAATCCTTTTGGATTTATGTCGGTGAAACTCCTAACCACATTAGATATATTGTCTATGCACTTAACTATATGTACCTTAGGTCTATACGTACCTTAGGTCTCTTAAGTGTGATGCCCTGCCTAATAAAATACCGTGTGATCAGTCCTATATCAAATTAAACAGGAATCTCATATGGTTCATTCTTAGCATCACTGTCGAAAATATTTTTAAAACTAACTAACCACCTAATATTAAAAAAGAAACGGTGTCAAATTTTATCTTTTTATTAAACAAAAAACTAACACCTGGAAGAAAATAATTTAAACCATTCACACAATTATTGAGTTAAACAATAATGATAAGTGAACAAATACAATCCTTACCGAGAAAACCACCGGCCACAAACCAAATACTAAAAATATAAACTACAAGAATGATAAAATTAGTATATCATCTCGATGGAACAAAAGAAATAACTAGGGTGACATGCCCAACTGAATTACTGACTGCATACTACTCTAGGAATGAAATGACTGAAATGGTTAAGTCAAAATCCTGTAACATTCACACATGCCACAACTGCGTAACCTTGAAATAGAAACAATTCTGGCATCCCTCTGGATGGACACCTAAAAGGTTTTGAAAGTATTTTATAGCAAGGGTTAGAACCCAAAAAATTTAAAAAATATTTAGCAAGTGAATTAAATTGCATTAAATTAAAATGCATGAATGCTCTTCATAAGCTAGTGTCGCACTCCCTTGAGGACCGACTCACCCCTCAACTATTGTTCACACTTAACGCTTTTGTATACAACCCAACTAGTCACCTATCCCATAACTAGTTCTCGATGATATCCTTCCTGTCAAACTCTCTAACCCGAGTATGTTTAATATATTATTTTTAAGTTATATCACATTAACTTAACTAATCATTATTTTCATTTGAGACCATATAATATTTTCACGTGTTATATGCATAATCAATACAATTCACACCATGTGTTTTACCAGTATATAAATATCTGAACCATATATACGTGTCACTATATTACAAAATTCACAGACATTGCGTAAATATATAACCATGCTCCCGAGTAGGTACTCACCGAATGTTCACTAAAATGCTATCATTTCCAGGAATACTCATCCACCCGGACACCCTGACATGGTTAGTTCCCTAATCAGAAATAATAAATAAATGCATTGGAGGCGGTCATAGTTTCCCCCGAAATGAGACCTAATCATACCCAAAGAGTCTCATTCTTGATTTCGAACATTATGACCTCGGGACTATACACACCCTGCTCCTCAAGCTAGGAGATTCACCCACATCGTGCAACCTCCCATGATAGCACTAGAGGGGTATGTATTCCTATAAATATTATTCACACCAATATTTACAAAGCACACAAATATATATATATATATAATTCAGGCTACTCCGTGCACAAATTACCGTAACACTAACCTAACATTCCCAAGTCTATGCACCGACTTGTAATTTTAAATAAATCCACACTTATTTATTTATCACTCGAGTTGTGTCACCCAACTAAATTATTCAGATCCGCACCTATGGCCCGAAATCTCATCTTGTATAACTTACTCATCAAATTCCACATATTAAGGTTAACACCCTTTTTATTTTGAATATTCTATAATTTATTATATAACCCTATAATAGATTAATTCGGATAAATCCGTGCCTGAGCCCTTATAGCACTAGCCCCAAAATTATACCTGAGTCAATAACCCTACTCAAATTTAATTAATCACGTATTAATCAATTTATTGTCTTGGCGTCACTCAACTAATATACTTGGACTCGCTCACTTGGCCAAAAAATAAAATATCCCGAATTTATTATTCAAAATTCTCCTTAATAAAATTTCTAAAGTTTTCAATTTACTCAATTTCAACCTTAATTCCCTTATGAATTATTTTTTCAATCATCCCAATACTTATCTCACTTTATGTAAATATAGTCTCCACTTTAGCCCTAATGTCCTTATTATAGAACAACAATCACAATCAATTGATCCAGGCAACCTCCAACGGAATAACCACTAAAATAACATTTCTTAAAATTTGCCCCAAGAATCTACCGAGATTTTTAAAATGTCGTTTTGAGGCATTTTGGAGCCGTTTTTGAAACCAAAACATTACAAAATAGTTTCTAAAATGACTGTTTAATTTACCCAATTTCATAGACTTCTTCAAATTCAAGAAGTTGTTCTACAATTCAATCCTACCCATCAAAACCAATTTAGATATCAACTAACCCCAAAACCATATCATCTTATCACACCCACTATGATGTGAATAGAAATCTATAATTAATTTAAAATCAAGTTTAACCACTTGCCTTAGGGTTCATAGGGTCTGAATCCGTTGGTGAAGATGATGATTATTTGATGAAGAACACACACATTTTTTCTTGATTTTGGCTCCCATGGTTTCTCCAATTGCACCCACTTTTTTCTCTTCCACTTAGGTTTTCTAAAATGTGTTATGAATACCACACCCTCTCACTTTTAGGGTTTAATCACTCAATCCCGTTTTTAGGTTTGTGGGCTTTATAAAAGGGCCCAAACACGCTTATGTGGGCTCGAATATGCCTAAAAATGCTCTAAGACCCATTTACTACCCCTGGGTACTCTTTTCCAACTATTTTGACACATCCGAACTCAACTATGCACTCCGAATTGTCATCCGAATTATTTTATAACATTCTCCAATTTTTTGACAAAAAATGCAACACAAAATAATCCGAATAATTTAAGCCTCAATTAACTAAATTAGATAGATCATCTAATTTATATAAATTCTCCAAATCATAAATTTAACTTCTCCCAATAAAATAAATCTATTTCTCCCAAAAATAATCAAATTAAATGTCCTCGAATTTATGGGGTGTTACATTAAGACTGAGGATTTTTTTGTTACTCTTCACAAGGCCTTTTAGGTGAGGCTAAACTGGGTTATGATGTTCCTTTTGTTATCATAATTTTTTCCAATTATCTCTGGATTTATTTATAGAAGTATATGCTTCTCACAATGCTTAAGGAGAAGGTGATGGTCATTGATAACCAGGTTGTTTTAAAATGTCATGACAAGGAGAATATGAAGTTGAAGGATTAGTTGGAAGTTATTGAGAAGGAAAAAGTTCATTTGGCTAAGGAGATGAATAAGTTTTTTGGGGAGTTGAAGAACGAGAAGGTCAGTGGATTTGATACTGATGATGAAAGCTTGAGGTTGAAGGGAAAGATCAAAGATTCAAAGATCATTTCTATCATTGATTACAACAACTCTACTGAATAAACCCTTTATTTCATGTCCTTTTTTGAGGATGAACATATCGAGATGAAGAGAAGCATTCCTATGAAGTACCTTAAATTTAGAGATATGGTGAAAAATGGGCGGGTGATGATAAAGAAGACATGAACCTTGACCTTAAAGCTGAGGAGGAAGATAGGTAAAGACTTGCCAATATTTTTGACGACGCTTGGGTGACTACTGGTAGCACTCGTGTTGAAGCTCTAATAGTGAACACAACCACCCCAATAAAGAAACTCCACCAACCGTAACTCCCACTTTAGTTGATGATTTTGCTAATCAAACCTCTCTTGCATAATGTTTTTTTTTTATTTTTGCTAAACTCTTTTACTGGCCCTATGTAGTCATTTATAATCTTTCGTTAGGTTTGTAAAGATAAACAATTTATACTACAACTTAGTATAGCTTTTTGAATAGCTAAACCTTTTTATTTTTAATTTTTTGGTATATTTTTGTGCGTACTTCCTTATGACATTGTTAAATGATGTCTTGTATTAGGATTGTTGGAATGAAAATTATCCCCCCCGGGGAGGGGGGGGGGGGGGGATTGGGATAATGACATTTTGTTGACTTTTAACAGATTAATAATTCTTTCTTACTTTTTATAGTCATTTTATAAACAATGTAACTTAGTGAAAACCATTTCTTAGTTTTTTGATAAAATAACTTATTTATTTTTTGTTTTGCACCGCACCCATTTTCATTCGCATTTATATTCACATTCAAGACATGAGTATTAAGCACTTAAAATAAAGCATTGATGTGAATACAATAAGGGAGGTGATAGAGTTAAAGTAACTTTGCAAAATGAGGTTTTTAACATGGTTCGTCCCCATCTATGTCCACGTTTGAGACGAAACTTGAGAACTTCACTATCTCCAATTCACTTATGGTGGAACAAAAACCTGACAAGAAACTCCACCCTAAAACACTGTAACCAATAAGATGATACCCTTGTCCTTGCCCAAGTAGTACCTATGCAGTAGTCTAAGGACTATAGATGACCCGACTACTCGTAATAACAACACTACTAGCCGTGAAGATACAATGAGGTTTATCCCACAATCAACAATACAAGTTTGGTAACTAAAGTGTAAATCAAGTGCTTTACTAAAATAAGGGTGAGATGCGTTTACTTTATTTTTCTATAAAAGTAAATAAGCATGTTTCCCATGTATTTATCTAAGGGTATGTATGGGGTTGGATCAATATCTTAGGAGATTTTTTTAGTCTCTAAGCATATATGTAGTTTTGGGGTAACTTGGTTCAAGAGAGATTTTGTGTTTAAATCCCCTTGTAATACAAGTGGGTATATTTGTCTTAGGAGATTTGTGTTTTCAAATATAAGAAAAATGGATAGCTTGATTCAAGAGTGATTTTGTGTCTAAATAACTTCAAAATGCTAGTGGATTTTGGGTATGGAACTTGGTTAGGAAGAGTATGGATCTTAGGAATTTGGTGCACATGGGTTTGTTGCTTAAACGCAATCTTTTAATATGGGTAAACTTTCTCTCTCTAGAAATGAAACATTTTGTCTTATATGGGTTTGGGGTGAGGAACTTAGATGAAATGGGTTTACTTTGTAACTTATGGGGTTTGGTTTGTAACATAGATAAAATGGTTTTTTATTCTCGTAACTCATTTGGTTTGGAACTTTGGAAAGGTTTAAGATTCGAAGCTTTACTTCAATGGAAATTTGGGTTTTAATCTCACATTAAAGGGATAGGGGTTTATGAAGGTATAATAACTCCATATTGTATTTTGTCTTGGTGAGTTTAAATGGTAGTGGGAGGGGTGTATTTACAGTGTTAGGATAGGGTAGTGGGCAGCCAAAAGTTGGTTAGAAGATCATTAAAAACTTTGGAAAGGTTAGGGTTTTGGATAGGATGGTTGGAGGGTATTAAAAAAGTATAAATATTAAAATAGTTTAACTTTTACTCAACTGAATGTTCATTTTTAGTCAACTAAAACTACCTTAGTTAGCTTGTTTCAAAGTTTTAGCTGGCTGAAAATAGTTTCGCCGACTAAACTTTTTCATAGGACTTTTAGGGAGAGTTTTAGGGAAGGTTTTGGTATTAATAGGGTGGGTATATGTGTTTAGGTTTTGGACATATACATGTTATTTTACTTTTGTACAATGGTTCCTAAAGTACAACAAAAATAAAGTAGTGATCATGTGGTCTTTTCTCGGTTGGGCTAATGATATTTGTGTGGTTGATCTTGAACTTCTCTAGTTGGATGTTGAACATCTATTTGATTCTCGTTATATGATTTTATTTGTGTGAATAGTTAAGCTAGGTTGATGTTGATCTTGTATTGAAAGGGATCATCATTGAGTTACTTGGGCATGTTGATATGGTTGTATAGTTGATGTGTTCCCGGTAACTTATATCATAATTTATTGAGTGCTTATTTTTTTCATAACTACATTAGAGAGAAGATAGTGAAGTTATGATCGTATATCAATTTTTTTGTCGTCATACAAATATCCATTTTAGTTAAAATACACTTGGTTTCACAAGTATAGTTATTATATTATGCATTTTTGGACATTCTATCTTATGGACCATCTGACACTTTTTGGACTTATTCATATTTGGTTATATTATTGAGTATCTTAAGGTTTCGACCTAAAGACACCATTTTCATAAGCTATTATTCCCTTATGAACGTTTAAAGACTTACCTTCGCATGGTTAAGACATAAATTTACTTAAGTGGACTTGGCTAATATTTTTTTATGACTACATAGGCATCTTGAAGTTGATCTATCCACCACAAGTTTTGGTCAACGATATGTCTCCTAGATTAGAAATATCTTCACGACTGCAGGGCTGGTTGCTATGTGTTATGTTGTATGCTCATGAGATGTTCATTTCACCTGCGATACCGTTTGGGGGTTGTTGTTGGTTTTTGACCCTTGGCTGCACATTTTCAAGACTAAGTGTACCTATTTTCAAATTTGTGTCATATTGTCAAATCAGATGTCCAGTGACTATGCAATCGACTTCTACGTGTTATATTATATGAGAACGAGGTTTTCGTGCCACCCGCGGGGCCATTTGAAATTCGTTGGGGGTTTTGGGTCCCTCACGGCACGGTTTCAAGTCTAAGTGTGTTTGTTTTTAAATTCATGTCCTATTCTCAAATCGGTAGTCCAACGACTGTGCGATTGATTACTATGTGTTACTTGGACATGCATGAGGTGTCTGTGCCACTCGTGTTTCGTTTGGTGGAGGCGGGGTGTATTCGCCCCCTCGCGACACGTTTTTAAGCCGAAGTGGGTCTGTTTTCAAATTTTTGACTGATTCTAAAATTTGGAGTCCCACGATAGTAAAACGAGTTGCTACATGTTACGTTGGATGCAAACAAAGTGTTCGTGCCACTCGCGGTGTCATATAGAAGCAGTTGGGAGTTTTAGCCCCCTCGCAACACATTTATTAACTTTCAAGCCAAAGTGTGCCTATTTTCAAATTCTTATACTATTCTCAAATGAGAGTGACAAAACTATGTGGATGGTTGCTATGTGTTTTGTTGGACACGTACAAGGTGTTCATGCCACTCGCGGTGAAGTTTGGGGGATATTGGTGGTGTTCGCCCCCTCGCGGCACATTTTCTAGCCTAAGTTTATCTATTTTCAAATTCATGTCCTATTATTAAATCGAAAGTCCCGCCACTACATGCCCAATTGCTATGTGTTGCGTTGGATGTGTACGAGGTGTTCATGCCACTTGTAGTGCTGTTTGGGCATGATTAGGGGTGTTCGTTCCCTCGCGACATGTTTTCAATTTTCAAGCCTATGTGTGTCGTTTTTAAAAATTATGTCCTATTCTTAAATCGAGAGTCCTGAGACTACGCGACCGATTGCTATGTGTTATGTTGTATGTTCACGAGGTGTTCGTGCCACTCGTGGTGCCATTTGGGGGAGGTTAGGGGCTCCCCCTCGCGACATGTTTTCAATTTTCAAACCTAAGTGTGCCTGTTCTCAAATTGGTGTCATATTCTGAAATCGAGAGTCCTGGGACTTCCCAATAGGTTACTGTGTGTTACATTGGATGTGCACAAGACATTCGTGTCGCTCGTGGTGATGTTTGGGGGTCATTGGAGGTGTTCACCCCCTCGTGGCATATTTTCAAGTCTAAGTGTGTATGTTTTCAAATTTGTGTCCTATTCCTAATCGGGAGTCTTGCGACTGAACGATCAATTGCTATGTGTTACATTGGACATGAATGAGGTGTTCGTGCCACTCGCGGTGACTTTTGGAGGTGCCTGCCCTCTCGCGTCATGCTTTCAATTTTCAAGCCTAATTGTGCCTATTTTCAAATTCGTTTCCTATTATTAACGAAGGATCTTACAACTGCACATTCAATTGCTACGTGTTATGTTAGACATGCACGAGGTGTTCGTGCCACTCACATTGCCTATGGGGGGGTTCGGGGTATTCGCCCCCTCGTGGAACATTTTCAAGCCTAAGTATGTCTGTTTTCAAATTCATCTTATTCTAAAACCAAGCATCCCGTAATTTCTTGACCGGCTACCACATGTTACGTTGGATGCACATGAGGTGTTCGTACTGATCACCGTATTATTTGGGGGTTAATTGTTGTTTTCACCCCTTCGAAGTACATTTTAAAGCCTAAGCGTGCTTTTTTTCAAATTCATGTCCTATTCTCAAATAGGGAGTCCCGTAACTACACGAATAACTTCTACGTGTTACGTCGGACGTGCACACAGTGTTTGTGCCATTTGAGGGTCGTTGAGGGCTTCGACCCCTCGCGGCACATTTTCAAGCCTAAGTGTGTCTATTTTTAAATTTGTGTCTAATTCTGAAATCATGAGTCAGACGACTACACAACCAGTTGCTACATGTTATGTTGGATGCTTATGAGGTGTTTTTGACACGCACGACGTTGCTTGGGTACGGTCGGGGTGTCTTCCAACTTGCGGTATGTTTTCAATCCAATGTATGCTTATTTTTAAATTCGTGTCCTATTTTAAAATCGGGAGTCCCTCGACTGCGTAGTCATTTGTTACGTGTTACGTTATGTGTACATGAGATGTTCGTGCCACTTACGATGCCATTTGAGTGCGATTAGGGGTTTCGGTCCCTTCGAATCACATTTTTATTTTTAAGTTTAAGTGTGGTAGTTTTCTTGTTCGTGTACTCTTCTTAAATCGAGAGCCCCGTTACTGTGCGACCAATCGATATGTATTACGTTCGTTGCGCATGAGGTGTTCGTGCCGCTCGCGGTGCCGATTGGGGGCCATTGGAGGTGTTCTCCCCTTCGCGGCACATTTTTCCGCCTAGGTGTACCTATTTTCAAATTCACCTCATATTCTCAAATTGAAAGTTCGACGATTACGCGACTGATTTCTATGTGTTACGTTGGATGCGCAGGATGTGTTCGTTCCACTCGCGATGCCATTTGGGGCCAGATGGGGGTTTCGACCCCCTCATAGAAGTTTTTCAATTTTCAAACCTAAGTGTGCTTGTTTTAAAATTCGTTCCCTATTCTCAAACTTGGAGTGCCACACTTACGTGATTGATTGATACATGTTATGTTGGCCACGTACGAGGTGTTCGTGCCCCTCGCAATACCGTATGGGGGGTCCTCCCCCTCGAGACACGTTTTCGAGCCTAAGTGTGGATGTTTTCAAAATCATGTCATATTATCAAATCAGGAGTCAAGAGACATGCAACCGGTTGATAGGTGTTACGTTGGATGCATACAAGGTGTTTGTGACACTTTTAGTGCCATTTGGGGCCGAGGTGGGGTGTCACCCCCTCGCAGTATGCTTTCAAGACTAAGTGTGCCTATTTGAAAATTCGTGTCCTATTATCAAATCGGGAGTCCCATGACTATGCATTCTGATCTTACATGTTGCGCTGGACATGCACGAGGTGTTCGTGCACTCGCGGTACTATTTGTGAGCGATTGGGTTTTCAGGCCCCTCGTGAGCAAGCCTAAGTGTGCCTATTTTAAAATTTGTGCCCAATTTTTAAACCAGTAGTCCCGTGACTACATGACTGGTTTATACATGTTACGTGGGACACAAATGAGGTGGTTGTTCTGCTCGTAGTTCCGTTTAGGGGCGGTAGGGGGTGTCTGCCCTCTCATGATATGTTTTTAAGCCTAAGTGTGCCTGTTTTCAAATTCATGTCCTATTGTCAAACGAGGAGTCCCGTGACTGTGTGGACTATTATTACGTGTAACTTTGGATGCGAAGAGGTGCTCATGATACTAATGGTGTCGTTTCAAGGCCGTTGGGGGTGTCCGTCCCCTTACGACACATTTTCAAATCTAAGTGTGTCTGTTTTCAAATTTGTGCCCTATTCTCAAACTGGCAGTCCCACAATGGTGCGGTCAGTTGCAACATGTTACATTATATGTGCATGAATTTCTCGTTCCACTTGTGGTTCAATTTGGGGGTGGTTAGGAGTGTCCGCCCTCTTGCGGAACGTTTTGAAGCCTAAGTGTGCTTGTTTTGAAATTCATGTTCTATTCTCAAATCGGGAGTCCTGCGACTACGCAACCGATTGCTATATGTTATATTGGATGCACACGAGATTTTTATTCCACTCATTATGCTATTTGGGGGCAGTTGGGAGTGTCTTCTCCCTCGTGTCCCTTTTTTAATTTTCATTCCTAAGTGACCCTTTTTTCAAATCCGTGTCCTATTCTCATATCGGGAGTTCCGTGATTGTGCGATTGGTTGCTACATGTTACGTTGGATGCACACGAGGTGTTTGTGTGACTCATGGTGATGTTTGAGGGTGGTTAGGGGTATCTGCCTCCTAGCGGCATATTTTTAAGCCTAAGTGTTCCTATTTTAAAATTCGTGTCCTATTCTCAAATCGGGAGTCCTGCGACTGTGTGATCAATTTTCTATGTGTTATGTTGGACATGCATGAGGTGTTCGTAACACTCATGGTGCTTTTTGGTGGCCGTTGGGGGTGTTCGTCCCCTCACGACACATTTTCAAGCCTAAGTGTGTCTTTTTTCAAATTCGTGTCCTATTCTCAAGTCGGGAGTTCTACAACTACACTGACGGTTGCTACATGTTATGTTAGATTCGCACGAGGTGTTCATACCACTCGTGGTGTCATTTGGACTTTAGAATCCAAAGTTGGCACCATAATCCAAATCATTTTCAGAACTCGAAAAGTTGAAGTGTTGCTTTGTGTCAATGAAACAATCCTCATATAATGGGTACAAATCAATATCCCATACGGGGCATGCACCACATGTATTAAAACTTAAAAATCTATGAATTTTTGTTGGGCCATGTGATTATTTTTTGGGGAAAATAGATGTTGGTATAAATTTAAATGTTCACCAGAAGGACAATGATCACTAGCACAATTGTTACAATGGAAGCTACAACGTGATGAAAATAAGGACTATTCAAACTTAGGTTCACAAATAGCTTTCTGCCTTTCAAGACAAGTCCTTACACTTGAACACACATTGTGATTTTTGAGAGTTCCACCATGATAGATATAATTTATGCCTCGACCATAGGCAAAATGACGGTTGATATAAATTATGTGACGTATTTGAATTTACGGAGGGTTTTCTATTAGAGGTTCTAGTATAAAGGCCTACCATCCAATAAACTCGATGGATTGCAAGCAGTCTTTTATCAGAAGTTATCAAACTCTAGGAACACCATTGGACATAATGTTCATGTCTGTGGAAATGTGAAGACTTGGTTTAAGAGGAAGAGAAGCTATCTGTGACCTCAGTTTGATTAGTCCCTATTTTCATCACAATGTAGCTTTGATTATTACAAATTCTGGTGATCCCTTTAATTTTTATCATTACCTATTTTCACAACAAGAGAGTTTCAATTATCGTCCTTCTAGTGAACTCTTAAATTTATACCAACATCTATTTTTATAAAAAACAATCACATAGCCCAACCAGAATTCATAGATTTATAGGTTTTTAATACATGTGAGGCATGCCTCTTATGGGGTATTTATTAGTCCCCATTGAACGAGGATTGTGTCATTGACACAAACCAACACTTCTAACTTTCGAGGTCTGAAAATGATTTAAACTACGATTCTAACTTTGGATTCTAAAGACCAAACGGCACTATGAGTGACACGAACACCTTGTGCCAATGCAACGTAGCACGCAACAACCGATCGTGTAGTCGCGGGATTCCCGGTTTGAGAATAAGACATTAATTTGAAAACATGTACACTTAGGCTTGAAAACGTGTCACGAGGGGGTGAAACTCCCAACAAACCCCAAATGGAACCGCGAGTGGCACTAACACCTTGTGCGCTTCCAGTGTAACAAGTATTAATCGTACTACGTTGGATGTGCATGAGGTGTTCGTGCCACTCACGGTGCCGTTCGGGGGTAGACTCTCCCAAATGATCTTGCCGGGTACCTGTGCATTATAAGGAATTTTCATTTTTTGCAATTTGAAATGTGTTTTTTTAGAATGGAATTTCACTAATTTAATAAATTCACTTCAAACTTATTTTCAATAATACAAAGTCTATAATGTCTTTATTGGTGATGCCAAAGTTACAATGGTTAAGTTTGAGGGGTCGGTGGTTTTCGCCACCGCGCGACACGTTTTTAAATAAATGAAATTTCATCCTTAAAAAAACTCATTTAAAATTACAAAAAAGGAAATTCCTTATAATGCATGGGTACCCAGCAAGATCGTATTTCACGATTATATCCAAGACATCTTTTTCCATTCGTCTTCCCAATTTCTCCTGCCATCTCTCTCCAATTAATTGGAGAGAGATGGAGGCAGAAATTGGTAAGCTTATGTGCTATGACAACCAATAATTATCCAACTTATTATACAATTACCAAACAAATAATTATCCCATATTCCTTCTAATTATCCCGTAATCCTTCTAACATACTATCCAATAGCAAACTAATAATCAATAATTCTCCTATAGCCAAACCAAACAAAACCATTAGTTATCTTGTACTCGTTCTAATTATCCCGTGCTCCTTCTATCGTACTATCTAACAACAAACAAAAAATCATTAATAATCCAACAACTAAATAAAATAAAATCAATAATTATCTTGTACTCTTTCTATCACTAAAAGATTTAAACGATAATGTATATCAATTATATAACTACTTCAGTCAAAGTAAAGAATACCGAGTACCTTCAATCCAAGAAGGCCATTAAATAGAGTCTTCTGAATGTGTGATTAGACTAAATTGATCCTGGAGCTCCCATCGTATTCATGGGCATGTACATTTGCTGATTAGTTTATTTGATATAATCTTCATAAAATGAAACTAATTTATGTTCATTTTAATGAAGAATGCATCAATAAAACTGATTGATAAATATATATCCATGAACACGTGGAAATCGAGCTGGCCCAATTTGATCCATTCACAAACTCACCAGACTCTATTCTCAAACCGGGCATCTTGTGAAAGGTGTCCGTGCCCCCAACATTCGATAGAACAAAGCATATTATCGAAAGTTAACTTATATGACTCCAAACTAATATTTAGAGGCAGGAAAATGAAAATTTTTACTTAAATAAGATTACAGACTCTTCATCATTAGCATGTACAATAGTAAAGAATTAATAATCTTCAAATTTCAGTCCTATGTTAATTGGTTAAAAAATGTCATGTTGCATACAAGAAATTAATATGATTCCGAAAATGTCACAACATAAGCTCAAATAAATATTATCACAACTGAAACCAAAAAGAATATTACTACCACTGATACACAAACAATATTCTTACAACTAAAACAAAAACAATATTATTACAACTGAAACAAAATAAAATATTATTAAAACTTGACGGACAGATAAACTGACCGAGTGATTATAAAATTGGCTTAATTCCTCAATGTTATCTCTTCCCCGTTGTCAACATACATAGGTTCATATTTGCAGCCGTAGTATATTTCATAAACCATTATTTGAGACTCACCGTTTTGAAAAGCTCGACCCTGTACTAGAGTTTAAACAACTATGGAGATGAGTGTTCATATGTCAACATTCCTTGTATTGGCCACATCCCTGATTCACCGTGAGTAATTGACAATGATCCAAGACCTGTGGCAGGCAGAGGTGTTTGGGAGGGGAATGTTTAAGTAGTGAACATTTGGGAGGGAAAAGTTAAAGGAGGTGGCATTTGGGAAGGGAAACTTTAAGGTGGAGGATAGGGGAAACCTTGAGGAGGAGGGTAAGGGAAACCTTGAGGAGGCATTGCGGCCAATAACCTTTAGTAAAAAGAGTCACAAGTTGTCCAATTTAATTCTTTAAGAGTCTGTAATACCCCGTATTTTTATGGACTTTAAATTTGGGGAATTATTAATTGAAATTGAGATATTAATTTAATATTAATTCAAAATTTTATTTTAAATGTTTACTAGCATGACAAGAGTTAGTAATTATTGAAATTGTTGAATATTACTAGATGAGTAAATTAATATATAAGATTGATGTTATAAAAATTTTCACGCGTGAATAAAATGGCAATTAAGGAAATTCAAGTCGGGACGCGCCTGTGTCGTGTTAGGACTAAATTATTATTATTATTATATAAAGTGAATAAATTATAAGTTTCTCGTATGGTCGTTTTGAGTGCGTCAATGTGTCCGAAAGGGTCGAGATAGTCAGAAAAGTGTACGCGGGGGTTTAGTTTGAGTCTCGGGGCATTTTTAGGCCTATTTGACATCCCAGGAGGGTATTATAGACATCTTGCATTTTTGGGTAATTAAACCCACGAATTTAATTAGGTTAAATCAGCCATTTGGAATTGTCTCTTAGGGTTAGAAAACTCAAAACCTTAGAACGACCATTAGAGAAGAAGGTAGGAAGCTTTCCAAGCAATCCAAGGCCAAGAACTCATCCGGTTGCATCGCCACCACCACCAAAACGTAGACCGCGCGACGGGGAATGCAACCATACCGTTTCATCCACGAAATCAGAAACTTGAATTTCAAGCAAGTATCTATCTCGCTTTGTTTTTTGGTTAATGCCTCACCCATGTTAGTTTAGCATTGCCAGGATCATGTTTCATGAAAGAAATTATTAATTTAGAAACTTTAAATCACATGTTTTGAGAGATTCAAAATATTCTGGATATACCCATCACATGTAGAGGATTAACCACGAATTACTATGAGTTTAGAAACAAGAAATCTAGCAAATAATTGGAGGAATGGATAATTCTTCCAAAATTAGGCTTCTTGAAGATTATGTCGATTTTACCCCATTAATTCGATATCGTTGATGTATTTATACATGTTTCACACAGAAAATCTTGTATATATGTATATAGAACTTGTAGTATCGTTATTTGTGAATTTTAGACTTGTTAATTACATTTTTGCAAAAATTGGAAGATGAAACCCGTAGATTTAATTTGCAGTTTCTGGGCAAGAACTGCTTGATCGATCGATCGACCCCCTGCCATCGATCGATTGACCCCTCCTGGAAAACTGCATATTTCTCATCCGTTGGTTTAATTCGATTAAGATGCATGGGGACCCTTGATTGTTGTTATTGGAGTATACCAGTAGGGCTTAGGTAGACCCCGCTGGGTAACATTTTGGTATAGAATGAGATTTTGGGTTAATGAGGAATGATTCATGTGTATAAGAAATCATGCGTATATTTAATAAAAAGATCGAGACTCGTAAGGGAGTTAGACCCAAATGTAAGTGAGTGTATGCCTACTGAAATTATACTTAGAATACTTCGAGAAGGAGAAGTGAGTATGAAATGCATTATAAATGAGAATAAAAATGACGAGTTCGTTATGCGTAATAATCGAGTAAAATGTGTTAATAATGGATAATTATGATTATGGGTCGTGAGCACACCTAATTTAGAAATGTGGATATTTATATATATAAGATAGTGTGATTGTGGATATATTATATATTCGTGTAAAAATCGTACCCGAGCTACTTGCTATCACGGGGGTTTCCGCGCCGAGACAGTCTTATCTCGATTGGCCCTTTATGGGGGATAACAACTTGTACCCTAGAAGATAGTATCCTTGATTGTAGGCTATCTGAGTTATAGTCAGATGGTCTTAAGTGACGTGTGGGTATGTGCTGACCTCTTAGGACTGGGAACTATGCTTCGCCTCCATTTGTTTGTGTTTTTTATTAATACAGTTCGAGAGTGATTCCAAACTAGTATTTCCCTTAGTTTGTATGATACGGGGACTTGATAGCAGTGTATGCCAACACCTTAGATCTTATGTGAGGTGCCGTTAGTATATATATTAGATGCGTGACTAATACATATATACGTATATTTATATGAGAACTTTCTACTGTACGTATAAGTAGATACGAAATGAATAAATGCTTTAACTTTACTATAAGTGTTTGAGAACTTTATAGCGGTAATGAGTTGTTTTAAATAATGTAAGGAATCTTGAAGAGAATGATTTTCTAAAGTAAATATCATAACTTCACTTTTCACATGATAAATCATTATGGAGAATAAGATAAGGAAATTGATGAGATGTATTAGTACGGTAGGTGTGCACACTAGATGAGAGGTTAGAAATCTCAAGAGAGTGTCGCATACTAACATGGTTGTTGCATTAGCAGGTAAGCATTTTAAATACCTGCTAAACTAATTTTAAACTGTTTTACACTCGGGCTCTGACCCGTTTCCTGTTATATCTTTTCTCTCTTGTATATATATATATATATATTTCTGGTGCCAAGCCACAGGGGTGTCTTGCGTAGATTCTTTGGACCGGACACGCTGCAGCTTATGTGGGAGATGCAGGACATTACTTAAACGACCTCGATGTTGAATCTACTCTCATTATAGTTATGATTAGTTAGGGCATGTGTTGCCCATTTCCTTATTCAGTTGGATTTGTCAGAGATTATGTTCATTTATCTTTAGCATTTTTACCCTTTGGGATTTAATTACTATCAGGATGGTTTTCCTTTGTAGTTTTAAAGTTGGTATTTGATTATCTGAATGATTAAATTCATGGGTGTTTATTTCCAGTCTTAATAATTGTGTGAATCTTAAACTGTTACGTAATAAAGGATTTCATAATTGGATTTAATAAATGGAGATAATTTTTTAAATGGCTTTGACACTTAGCTTAATTATTTAGGGTGTTTCAATTGGAAAGTTTATTTTACGACAGTGATGCTAAGAATGAATCAACCGTTCACCTTGATTATAATTTAATAAAGGACTGATCACCCGGTATTTAATTAGGCAGGGTGTTACAGGTGGTATCAGAGCATCAGGTTCTAGTGTCCTTTAGGATCTGTACGGATTATTTCGTTTCCAGCTTAGCGTCTTTGATATAGAGCCCTAATATTAGGAATGTTGTATTCATCTCTATGCATTGGGAATTCGTGCTTCTGCGATTTGTTTGTGCAAATGATGAACTAATCCACATTATTTAAATTTTCAGATGGATCGTCAAGAAGAACTAGCTAATGCCGTTAGGGGAGTCAACGAGCAAGGTCGACTCACACCTCAGGTGTCTCCAGAGAGAGTATCAACCTCCGAGTTAGCAGGTATTGTGGGACAGGCAGTTACCACTGCTGTCTTACAGTATCAAGAACGCAACACACAACTTATGGGGGGAAAAAGATCTAGAGAGTATAATCAGTCTGTCATGACTGGAAATAACAAGTGTGTGAAGACACAAAAATCGCAACAACAAGCTCCTCAAGACCGTAAAAGCCACGAAGGTAAGAAATTATTCAGGGAAACCCAAAAGGGCCAGGGCCAACAAAGCCGGGGTCCGAGTGAAGTCACGAAGAGGTGTTTCAAATGTGGAATGGACGGTCATGAACGTCAAACTTATCCGGATCAGTCTGGAGAGAAACTCCAACCCAACCAGCGAGAACTTTTAGGACTCTGCTATAAGTGTGTACAAATGGGTCACAAGTGGAGGGACTGTCCTCGACCAAATGTCGTTTTTCATCAAGATACTCAACAAGGCCAAGGAGAAAGTGGAACTATACAATAGGACCAAAACCAACAGAGCCGTAAAATAAAACAGTTTAGAGGTGGATGTTTTAATTGCAGCAGGATGGGTCACCGGAGGCAGGATTGCCTAGATAAGAGTTAGATACCCCGACAGCAGGGTAAGAAACATCAAGAATGTGTGTACGACGCCCAGCATACTGACACCCAACAGCCATCATCGACCATTGTTGGTACGTTCTTTCCTTCTAGTACTATGGGGAACATTTTATTTAATACTGGGGCGTCATACTGTTTTATAGATACTCGCTTGGCACGGACCTTAGGATTTTTAGACATTACTAAAGTACGGTGTCATGCGTAGTCTCATCATTGGGGAAAGGGTCATTTATTTTCTTTATATGCCGAGGCATAGGTATATAGTTTGGTAGTTTGGTTTTACCTGCAGTCATACTAGTTTTAGTCATACATGAGCACGACAATAATATTTGGCATGGACTGGCTCGCTATGCACAGAGCCATGACAAATTGATTCGGTAGGAGTATTACCTTTGTCATTGCAGGGGAGGAGATGTTTGAGTGGCGATGCCTCGCCCAGAAGGGGGATCCCCCCATATTTTTATTATATAAAGGAGGATACCACTAAGGAGATTGTGATTCTCCTGGATTCGATTCCAGTCGTTCGTGAATTTCTGGATGTATTTCAGGTGATAAATGGAAAAAGTATCGAGGTATTTTGTGGAAAGTGAAATCACACGTGCTAAAATATTTTTTTCCGAAGTGAGTATAGGGGACAAGAGTATGGTGTTTAGTAAGGTATAATGATTAAAGTGGTTTTGTTTTGGTTTAGAGAGGTGTGTCACGTCCGGGGACATCTGTGCAGCCAACACGATTGGCAAGGTAGAAGTATGAGTTTTATCCTCGACAGATGAGGCGTGTTTTATGTGACCCGAGCGAGTCACTACTTCTTTTTTCATTTCTAGATTAACATGTGAGACGAGTTTAATGCGTATAACTACAAACGATATTATTATGTGAATATTTTCCTAGTGTAGCGGGATTATCTTTAGTGCTATCCGCGGAGGATGAATGGGTGTATTGATAGTGTTATATACTTTATTGAGATTACTCGTTTTGGTGATGTGGTATACGAGTATGATATTGTCTTGGTTACAACTTTATAGTAATGGTTAGTATGATAGTAGGTAGTTATTACAAGGCTAAAGAAATGGTTGCATTAGTGCAACATATTTTGTTCTGACGAGGCCTCACCTGCGAGAGGGCTGGACTCACACTTACATTATCTACTTTAGGGACTCAGAGGGAATAGTGTGCTCGAAATATTCAATCCTGGTGTGTATAGAGACCTTGTTGTTATGATTTAGTATGTATTGGGTTTACTGTGGAGCGAAAAGATTTAACTCATTATGATGGTTAGTGATCAAGACTTGGTGATATGGAGAGCGCATTGTTATATCTATCCTTTAGACATGTGAGAGTTAAGAGTTGGACCCATATGTTTGGGGACATGATTTCAACATCCCCGAGCGTATGTATTCGAGGTTTATGGAGTGTGATTATCACCAATATTTAATGATTGTACAATTGGCAAAATGTTCGTCGTTAAGTATAATCACGGGAAGAGATGTAACTTTTCTATTAAGAGATGGAATAAAGGGGTACATGCTATGGACGTAGGGCCTAACGGATTTCAGTAACCGATAATGCTAGGTAGTAGTGTATCAGGGGGTTCCTTGTTTGGATTTCTCTTTGCGAGACATCCCACGCATGAAACTTAGCATAAGGTTGGAAATAGGGATACGTTTGGTCATTAGTCCATGAGTTCGGTACCTCGGTCGAAATGGGATCAAGTAATTATATCTATATGTTGGAAGTTGAGTTTTGATTTAAGGCCAGTGGAACCGGTTGTGTGGTAATAAAGCATTGAAAGTTTTGTTTTATCACCACGAGTTAAGGGGTGGAATGATGATAAGGAGGATTTAAAATTTTAATTTCTAGAGTGATTGAGAGTACCCAAGTGTTGTAATCACGTCGCGAGCACTAGGGAAAATAAAGAATTGAGTATTAGGTGTGTAGCGCATGTGATGCTTACGCTAGTATGCACCGTTTATAGGGTGTGTGGGCATCCTGGTTATCTGATGATCGAATCGTCCGAGTTGAGGGGACGTGGGAATGGACGTGTGGAATATATGTTTGTAAGACTAGCATTACGAGGTGGAAGTGGTAGAGTGGATTAAGCGTCGCAAGAAGAACGATAAATCCATATATACGTGTACGATCAGAGTAGCATGCCGAATCTGGTTGAAAAGCTGTGGGAAACCATTTACAAAGGGGTATTCCTTGAGAATGGTAGAATTTAACTATATGGAGAACACTCGGAGCGAAGTTGTAATTAGTCAAATGTGATAGCGACTTGTGCATACAAAGAGTGATGATGTTAGTATGGTATAAAAGATCCAGAAGTGGGCATCGTGGAGAAAAGTGCATGGGTCGGAACTTTCGGTATAGACCAAGGAAGGAAGGGGAGTATTAAGTGTCACTTAATGGGAGACATTTCAAGGAAAGTTGATGTTGAGATGGACATAGTGAGTTGTCTCCGCGGGCACCACTCATAGATATAAATCGGTTGGAATAAGAGGATCAAACAGAGAATTTTGCGGCTATCGAAAATTCCTGTAATGGAAGAGGCCGGTAAAGTCGGTAAAGCTTCTTGGATGGGTTTCCATCCTCAAGGCAAGAACAAGTGTTCATCCGAACATGTGGTACAAATCGCCCAGGAAGGAAGTGATTGACATTCCTTTGGGGTGATTTACAATATTAACTAGTGTGCCCCAGTCTTCCTTTGAAAGGAAGGGATCGCGCTGGTACGTGGTCCTACACGGTATTATTTTTTGGATCGGGATGAGATTTATGAATCCCACTCCAATATGGGATTTCAGGAAACAACGAAGATAACATTTCGCTATGAGTGGGAGGTATCATCCATAGCCGAGGAACAGGAAGACGGTGATTAACGATTAGTGGGGGCCGCGTGAAGGTAATTTTAGAATCTTGGTGATCATTTTATTTCCGCAGCGGATATAACTAGCAAGTGAAGTATAGTATGGTAGAGTTCCGGGGAAGAACTTGTACCTGTTTGTCGTGAACGAGGTGCTTATTGAGGTTTTGTGTGGAAGAACCTTAACGACTCTCCTTGTGTATGTTTAGAGGTGAGCAAATAATCAGAATTTTGGATCGATCGAGAATAATATGATGTTTATGGTGGAATTCTATGACTGTTTTAGGCGAATAAAAGTGGTCAGATGTTCGTATGGCTTCTCTCAGAATGGGAGTTTTGTGTTTAGATAAATCCGAGTAGTTATCATTTAGTGAGGTGCGGTCTCCCAATGATATTGAAATAATGGGAATTAATAGTGTATATGTGTGTCTTATGCGAATATTATCGGTTAGGAGCACAATACGAAGTGTCGTTAATGAGAGTGTTAAACAAACTTGCTGTGAGGCGGGGGCAATAGTGATTGAGCGCCTTACTATGTAGATAGTTTGCGTACTGATAAGGTATCCAAAATTGTTTTACCAGGTAGGCCTTAATTTTCTGAATTTCGGGATGAAATTCCGTTATTAGGGGGGAAGTATGTAATACCCCGTATTTTTATGGACTTTAAATTTGGGTAATTATTAATTAAAATTGAGATATTAATTTAATATTAATCCGAAAATTTATTTTAAATGTTTACTAGTGTGACAAGAGTTAGTAATTATTGAAATTGTTGAATATTACTAGATGAGTAAAGTAATATATAAGATTGATGTTATAAAAATTGTCACGAGTGAATAAAATGACAATTATGGAAATTTAAGTCGGGACGCGTCTGTATGGTGTTAAGACTAAATTATTATTATTATATAAAGTGAATAAATTATAAGTTGCTCATATGGTCGTTTTGAGTGCGCCAATGTGTCTGAAAGGGTCAAGATAGTCAGAAAAGTGTACCCGAGGGTTTAGTTTGGATCTCGGGGGGGTTTTTAGGCCTATTTGACATCTCGGGAGGGTATTATAGACATCTTGCATTTTTGGGTAATTAAACCCACGAACTTAGTTAGGTTAAATCAGCCATTTGGAGTTGTCTCTTAGGGTTAGCAAACTCAAAACCTTAGAACGACCATTAGAGAAGAAGGTAGGAAGCTTTCCAAGCAATCCAAGGCCAAGAACTCATCCGGTTGCACCGCCACCACCACCAAAACGTAGATCGCACGACGGGGAACGTAACCATACCATTTCATCCACGAAATCAGAACCTTGAATTTCAGGCAAGTATCTATCTTGGTTTGTTTTTTGGTTAATGCCTCACCCATGTTAGTTTAGGATTGCCAAGATCATGTTTTATGAAAGAAATTGTTAATTTAGAAACTTTAAATCACATGTTTAGAGAGATTCAAAATATTCTGGATATACCCATCACATGTAGAGGATTACCCACGAATTACTATGAGTTTAGAAATAAGAAATCTGGCAAATAATCATAGGAATGGATAATTCTTCCAAAATTAGGGTTCTTGAAGATTTTGTCAATTTTACCCCATTAATTTGATATCATTGATGTATTTATACATGTTTCACGTTGGAAATCTTATATATATGTATATAGAACTTGTAGTATCATGATTTGAGAATTTTAGACTTGTTAATGACGTTTTTGGAGAAATTGGAAGATGAAACCGGTAGGTTTAATTTGCAGTTTCTGGGCAAGAACTGCTTGATCGATCGATCGACCCAATATCATCGATCGATCGACTAATCGATCGATCGACCCCCTGCCATCGATCGATCAACCACTCCTGGAAAATTGCATATTTCTCATCCGTTGGTTTAATCCGATTAAGATGCATGGGAACCCTTCATTGTTGTTGTTGGAGTATAATGGGATATAGATAAGATCAATAGGGCCTAGGTAGTCCTCGTTGACTAACATTTTGGTGTAGGATGAGATTTTGGGTTAACGAGGAATGATTCATGTGTATAAGAAATCATGCGTATATTTAATAAAAAGATCAAGACTCGTAAGAGAGTTAGACCCAAATGTAAGTGAGTGTATGCCTACTGAAATTATACTTAGAATACTTCGAGAAAGGAAAAGTGAGTATGAAATGCATTATAAATGAGAATGAAAATGACGAGTTCGTTATGCGTAATAATAGAGTAAAATGTGTTAATAATGGATAATTATGATTATGGGTCGTGAGCACACCTAATTTAGAAATGTGGAAATTTATATATATACGACAGTGTGATTGTGCATATATTATATATCTGTGTAAAAATCGTACCCGAGCTACTTGCTATCACGGGCGTTTTCGCGCCGGGACAGTCTTATCTCGATTGGGCCTTTATGGGGGATAACGACTTGTACCCTAGAAGATATGATCCCAGACCGAAGAAAGTGCGGTGTGTTTTAATTTTGTTTTTTAAATATGTGAGCCAAAACCTCTCGTCTTCCCCTTTTTTCATTTCCAAAGATCAATGCCAGAGCATTATTTTAAAGGTCATCAAAAGTGATCGAACCTGACTGATTGTTGATGGCCTTTATTTATTCTAGAGTCTTAGCTAAGTGCAGAGGGAGTTTATTATCTTTGTCTCGTCGAGCATGAACGTATAAGCTGACCAAATTTAGTTGTTTATTGGCACCTGGACCATCCTTTTCCCTACTCGCCCATTCGTTCTTCACATTCTCATATGATTTGGAGCCCAACCTATGGACATTGGTTTTTTTGGCCCTATTTTCTTTGTTTTCCCCCCTTTTGACCAACTTTTTATGTTTTACCTCATTCTCTAAAAAATCATTCCCCAGATCCATATTGGAGATCGATGCATCCTTCGGGAAATGTCTCTGCCGAAGGTTTGTCGGTATGTCATTAATTGTTCAGAAACTAGAGAAAAAACCTTATACTTTGAATTGTCGGGATATGTAAATCTCTTGTAGAGTTGATCACAGATGTCATCTTTAATGGCTTTATCAATAACGTTCCAATTGTCTGCTCCCCCGACTCTTACGTTAATTTTTCCAAAGGATAAACACTGGACTCTAAAGCTCAGAAGTTCATTTTTATCACCCGTGGGGTTATTCCTAATAAGGGAGAACCCAATGGGTTTCTTATCATTTGAGCGATAGGTATTGAGAGTGCTAGATGAGGGCGTTGGAGCAAAGAGAACATTAGATGTGGGCATTAGATCACTTGGAGTTGGACTTGGTTTTTGGTGAAATGAATCATTGATAGAGTTCTGAATTTCTCAACTATTGGCATTGAGAATTCAGGTCGTGCATGATTAGGAACCTCATTGGGGTGTCACCTTGCCATTTCGTGCATTTTAGTTATTTACCCTGACATTATCTACAAAAATAAGAAAACATAAGCGACTATATAATTATAATAATATGAAACTATAAATAATTAATGTATCTTTTGACTATATATAAAAATACGTTTCAGAGTATGACTTTAGAATATATTCAATGTGTCTGATCTCCATCCATTCATCATTAGTTTTTAAATACCTACAAATTTTTGCACGTAGTTAACTGGGAGGAATCGTATATATGATTGATGTGTAGAAATCCATGACATGAACTAGAAATCTCATATTTTTCAACTTGTTGGAAATATTCAATTTTACGTGCATATGGTGTGAGACATCACAGTCTACGTCAATGCTCTCTGTACGAAATTTTATCCATAATGGGTGTATTTTTTTCTTTTCTTTCTTCAACAACGTAAGAAAGGTCAAGGCTACTTCGGGATTATGTGTGTTAAATTTATTTTGTATAATGTGATCCCATCTTTCTGGTAGGGAAAATAGAATACGATTGAACAAGCACTATTGCTGGAGATGAACTCCACGATTTGTAAGGTAGTTTAATTTTCGATCTATTTATTTCCATACCTATAAATAGGATTAACCTCTATATGACGCAAACTAATAAAAGAGTTATATGTGCGGTCCAATTGCAACCTTTTATACTATTGTAACAGTGATTGTCACTGTGCCTCATTTTTCCTGAGAAATATATACGAGGGTATATTAGACTATATATATCCTACAAAAATTTTCTACTTACGATAGTTTTCTAATTTTATCCTAACACTTTTTAATAAATTTTAAGAGAGCAATCATTTGACTATATCTATCCTACAATAAGTTGTTGTTGTTGTTGTTGTTGTTGTTGTTGTTGTTGTTGTTGTTGTTGTTGTTGTTGTTGTTGTTGTTGTTGTTCTTCTTCTTCTTCTTCTTCTTCTTCTTCTTCTTCTTCTTCTTCTTCCACGTGTTAGTTTATTTATTGCTTTATCCCACCGGAGGATTTGTCAGTTGCCTTAAATTAAAAGTAATCTTTTGTTTAAACTAGGGGTATCAATTATAAAGATGATATGATAACATGATATGATATGTCATGTTTGTGTATTTTTTTGACTTGAAGTCGTATCATATTATGTTCATATCAAATGACTCATGTAAATCGTTTACTCATGTTGTGTCATGTTACTCGTATTTTCTTGTTTTATCCTTTATAATTAAGTGTAGAAATCATTATGCATACTAGTCGCATTTTCTCGTGTTTTAAATGATGTTTATTCCAATATGTATTCAAAGAAACTAAGTAAAAAAATCAATTCAATAGATCTTAGGCCATCTAACAAATGAATTTAACATATAAGATATATAGTTTATGACCAACTCGCGTGACCACTTTGAAATGGTCACGATCCAAAGTCGTGACCCTATTGGATGGAATGTTGGCACTGGTCATGGATATGGTTACGACCTAAGTCCGTGACCACACTTGGAGGGAAATTTGGAGCAAATTTGGCACGATGATGGTCAACTTATCAATACGAAACTTAAAAGTTTGAGTTCTTGCAATTGAATAATGCTTTATATTCTAAATGATGTTTATTCCCATGTGTATTAAAAGAAACTAAATAAAGCAATCAATTTAGTTGATATTAGGCCATTAAAATGATTTTTTTATTACTACATAATTCCTTAAATGGATATTGTGCAATTACATTGATTAATGGCCTGATATCCATTAAATCAATTAAATTTGGTATAAGTCCAATAATAAAAAATTATCCATTAATAAAAAAAATCCATTTAATGGATATTAGGCCATTAATAAAAAAAATCAATTTAATGTGTATCAAATTAGGATGGAAAGATCAATTTAATGGATATTAGGCCATTTATCAAATACACACACAATACACACATACACACACACACACACACACAGTATACACACATACACACAATACACACACACACACACACACACACATAAACATACATAAATACACACATATATGCGCGCGCGCGCACACACACACACACACACACACACATATATATATATATATATATATATATATATATATATATATATATATATATATATATATATATACAAATACACAAATACACACACAAAGTACTTACACATATACATATACACAAATTAAAAAAATACACATATATATACAAAAATATTTTGGTTTGAGAGTTACCTTTGAGATTGAGCCGAAAAACTGATATTGATAGAGAGATTGAGCCGAACCGTTAGAGTTTTAGGGATTGAGAGAGAGAGAGAGAGAGAGAGAGAGAGAGAGAGAGAGAGAGAGAGAGGGTATTGTCGAGTGAAATGAAAAAAAAGGTTCTATAATTTTAATATAAAGACCCTGCTCACGGCTCTGCGTCGTACCCAACAACGTGACCATATTTTTTTCTCATCACCAGCTGTGACCAAGGTGTTGAAATAGTTGTGGTCATGGACTTAATCCATGACCAAAATGCGCGACCATTTTGAACAGGTCCCGACCCGAAGTCTTGACCCCATTTTTTGGATCATTTTCATTGGTCATGGATATGGTCACATCCTTAGTCCATAACTTAACTTGAAGGGAATTTTGTCGTGAATTTGGCACCATGATTGTCACGCCATGATTAAGGCTAAGGTCTGTGACCCAAACGAGTCAGGTATGAAGCCCATGAAAATATGTAAGTGCATCTATGACCACACTTGGTCATGGAATTGGTCACGCCTCTGTTGAACATAGTCTCGGCTTTGGGCCATGACTAGATAGTTAGGGACTAAATTCATGACCCACTTTCCATGACTATTCGTAAAATTTAGTGTAGTGATGTTTGAAAAAACATATAGGACATGATATATACAATGTCATCAATATTGATTTCTTCAATGGGTACCACCCACTTATCTGAATCTCGATCCCACTATCGATCTTTCATGAACAGGCAACTGAATCTCTAGTAGTCGGTGTTCATTTTTGTGGGCAATTTTGGCTAAAACCTTTAGAATTGTTCTATCACAACAAGTAGTTCCATGCCTCCCCCCTCTGATTAGGTGAATATAGTAATACAAGCTCACATAAGGATTGATAAAGCTTGGTCAACAAATCATGTGGGGTGCAGGAGAAATAATGGGAAAACTTTGAGAAGTTTGGGTGAGACTGTGGAGGTGCCGAGTATTTTGACAAGTACAATTTGGGTAAAAGGATCGAATTAGGGGTTATTTTCTACGAAGATGGCATTTGTTTCAGCTCCATGTGCTGGGAAAGGGATGTGTTGGGTTTAGGATTAGCTGGCAGAGCGATAATGCCCTGGATTAAGTTTATTAAGTGAAAGCATTGGTCGATGGTGTGGCATGTGGCCTGGTAAAAGTCACGGTGGGCATCCTGTTTGAAGTTTTTATGGAGAGGATTTGGCAATAGCTAGGGTTCCAATGGTTTGATGAGGTTTCAGGCTAATAGGGTTTGGTATAATTTTGACAGGGAAGCATGGAGTTTAATGTACTATTTTCTAATACGATTGGGTGATTCTCTGGTGCCTACAAAGTGGCAAGATGGGATATCTTATTTGATGGATAAGACTAAGGTATGGGAAGGCTTTTCATACTTCCGTGGTTTAAACTGTTTGATTAACTTTTTTGGTTCAAACTTTACTTTGGCAACACCTTCTTTGATTTCTATGCTAGCCTCTTGATGGGCTCAAAAGTACAGGTAGTACTATCCTCCTATAGATGCTCAGATATGAGGCAAGAAGTTATTCTTCACAATGCTCACTTATTCTTGGAGACTTTATTTCTCCACCTACCAATAACGCTAATGAATGATTCCCCGGGGTTTTTCTTAAGCAGTTCTAGGTCCCTGTGCATGACCTCTAGATCTTCATTGTACTTGTATTGAGACATAAATTCCCGAGCCACATCTTCCTAGATAAATATTTTGGATTCTTCGAGAGATTGGAACCATCGGAGGGTATTATATTTCAAGGTTTGTTGAAACATTTGGGCCACTTTTCTTTTGAGTAACCAAGAAGGATTACGACTCGGTGGTAGCTGCATAGGTGCACAATTAGGAGCTCTCTGCCCCCAAGCTTCTTGATGTCTGACATCTTAAACTTTTCTGTAAATGTTGCCTTAGGGTAGGGAGACATGTGGGTGTAGTCCACGCAGTATCTATAGATCTTGACTTGGTCACACTTCTTCGATAGCAGCTTGAGGTCTTCCTTGACCTCGTTCAATTCTTATTTTTTGCGATCCACTAGCACTAAGGGATTAGCCACTAACTAGGGAAGGTTCAAAATTGGGAGTTGAGTAGGTGGTGACCCATTTATAGGTTGGGAAGACGGGGCATGCTGGTATACCTCTAGGACCCATAGGAATTGTGACTGGTGTTCCCATAGCACGAGGAAAAAGAACCTCAATTTCATGAGCTTCAGCAGACTGAGTTGGATGTCGCTGCATCTCTTGGACATCATTATAACGAATATTAATCTTGGCACTGAGTTGGGCTTAGATGACCATCAAATTTGGTTAAACATTCGGTGCTTGATCTGTGTTCTCCACAGATAGCCTGCGAAGGTAGATCCCAAATTCGGTTGAAGTAGTAGAGGAAGCAGTGGAGCATCAAGGTGGTTTAACGAAAGACCAAAGCCAATAGGGAGCCATGCCAAAGTTGGGTATGCAATCGACCTAAAAGGGAAAAATTATTTTGGTTTATTTTTAAAGAAAAAGGGGGGAAAACATGTTTTTCATTTTTTTTGAAAAGAGGGGAAAAGGGAAAGACCTCATCATGATTATTATTAATAATAGGTTTAACTTGTATTATGTTTGGCTAAATGCAAGAAAAATGTAGGATATGACCCAGTGGGGGGAAAGGTAGGGTTCAAAATATAAGGGACGGTTTGATTTGTTTCTAGGCTCATGGATAAGGTCCTGTTTTAAAAATGAGCAAAGTAATGTGAAAATTTGAGCGGTACGGTGACTCAAAATTTCAACAGAGTTTCACATGATAAGTTACAAACTAATTATGAGTGCCCTAAGGCTGACGTCTATATGAGGTTTATGCATTTGGTGGTATAGTGGAAGGTTTACCCCCTTTACAATGTCTTCCACGATATACCTCTTACCTTTAAGGGAAATCATTTATCAGTACGTGTGTACAAGTCATTGAATATACGTGCGTGTACATTAATTGGATCGCGATATACTTTGTGGGGATGGTACACGTGAGAGAGAATTCAATATACTTGATGTACGTGAATGAGTTCCCTACTATATACCTCCCATCATGAGTTCGGTCAAGCGGTATGATGCGGGGGGACCCGTTAGATATACATAAAAGGTACGAGGCTAATGGAAGGTGAAAATCATATCACTTATATTAATCGTTCCCCAAGGAAGCCGACACCCATCACGAAGTGACCCCTTAGTACGGGACACAATTTTGGTCAATATTTCCATGCTCTGGTGATGTAATGTGCAAAAATTCATGAGTATTAATTAGTATATTATAGAGATCTTTCTTATTTTCTTGCCAATCAAGAGGAGTACTACTACTATATGGGAGTATACAAAAATATTATGAAAAATTAAAGCTATAATTGAGCATGAAGCCTATATTAAGCATGGTGATAGAGAAGCATGCGAATATATACAAGTGAGTATGAGAGTGACATAGAAAGAGTGTAAGTGGTCATGTGAATATATATAAGTGAAGGTGTTTGCTAGTTAGCTTAAGCATGGATCAACTACAAGTGATGTGTGAGATGTGTAAGTGAGCATGGATATATATACAAGTGAGAGAAGTGAGGGTGTGATAGTGAAGCTAAGCATGGATAATCTACAAGTGGTGTGTGGAGCATGTAAGTAAAGGTGAAACTGTATAAGAGTGTGAGTGTGAGAAGTGAGTATGGAGAATATATACAATTGTGTAAATATATATAAATGAGGAGAGAACATGATAGAGATAAGCATGACATAAATATACAAGAAGTGAGCAAATAAGTAAAAGGAACATATAAGAGGGAGAATATGGACACATGTAGATAAGTAGGAGAGTGAAGAAGTAGCCATCTGGGTCGGATTCCTCCGGTGCGAGCTTAGGCGAGGGAAGAAGGAAGGAAGAAGGTTCGCCTCTCTTTATATCTCTTCCTTTTTTTAGCCTTCTATATGCGGGGATTCAAAGATATGGAGGTCCTTCTTCCGCCACTCACGTCGGAATCTTCGCGGTCCAGCCTCGGATATAAGGTTGGCCATCATCAAATGGGGGTAATATGAAGAGATAGAGTTGCCAACTTATTTTGCTCAAAATAGGAAAAATAATGTCACCACCTCAACATAACGTCATCAAAGTGAAATTGATGCATACAAACCAAGTGATTTGAAGGTTTGAGGACTAAGTTACAGAATGGAAAGGTGTTCGAGAACCATTCCACCTTTTCGGTCTCATATGGGATAATGTTAATCTTTTCCTTTTTTTAATAATTTATGTGTACATGTGTATAATATAGATGACGGGAGAATGGAATTATACGACTCATGTCATGAAATGGATGAAGTGGATTCATCCATAGGCGGGTACCCAAAAATAATGATAAAAAAATATATTATAAGTGTTCACCGAATCACAAATCGCTATGATAGAGAGAATGCGCATGTTTGATGAGACACATGAATGTAGGAGTTTAAAAAAATAGATATAATAAGATATAAAAGATAAACACATTGAAAAAGGGAGGACTCATATCTGGAGATTGGACCAAGATGCCTACGTAGACCAGGGGGATCAAAGTACACGTAGTTCGAAAATAACATAGGGATGGGGTTCAACCCATAAATCCAAATGTGAGACTCCTATGTGTCTTTGAGGAAAATATTTATAAGTGTGAAAATGTAAGAAAATGGAGATCTCACTTTTGAAATTTACAGATAAATCCTCTTTTTGACTTTTTTGGGTTTTTATGAAAATAGGTTATATGTAATACTAATAGTAAAGAGTAGAGATTAATAGATGTGAGATAATAAAACAAAATCACAAAATGTAAATACAATGAATAACACTAAAAACGAGTAAACTAGAAAAAAAATGGATTGAGAAATAGACCTCCTTATGGATGCTTGTTGCTAAATTTGGAATGTAAGTATGATGATTTGGAAGTGGTATGAAGGTGATGTGCTAGGGTGAGGTGGATAACCAACTGAGGTAACGAGGTGAGATGAGAGAATGTTGGAAAATTGACTTTTTTTGAAATAAGGAAGCCCTTGAATCCGAGGTGAACGTTTGTTGACTGCTGAAAGGGTCCTTCTAAGGGTGAGTTCATGCCTTGTTATAGTGGATTTTAAGGTTAACGGAGTGCCGATCAACATGTCCACTGTCCTGCCTATTTGTATAGGGCCTGCCATGTTGGGAAATAAAAGTACACCCTATTGATAGGCAGGGTGTCTGGGGTGCCTAAAGGCCGTCGAGAGCGTATTTTTTGAAAAAATGATCATAAATGCAAATTATAAGTCTGAATTACGCATGGTCAGGATCATTGGAAAGGGAATTCAGAGTACTTTAAGAATACTTTAATCCACTCTCAGGTCTGAGAGTTGACCAAGTCAAACGGGGCTCGAAAGCGCCCGATGGTCTCTCTACGAAAGGTTTTCGATGGAAAATGGATCGTTCGTTCGAACCATGTGGTCGATTAAAACACGACAAGGATATTTGGAAAAAGAATTTAGTGCCCTTTGAGATTTAACTGAGATTTTATCGATTTGGATAGTTGATTGTGGTCCGCACACTTTGGAGTAAAACATGACGTTTATTCAAACCGTGAGGCTGATCCGCACACGGGACATACCATTAGAAAGGAGATTCAGAGCCCTTAGAAAACTCATTGAGATTTTCTCAGGCTGGAGAGCTGATCGGAGTCAAATGGGGCACAAGAGTGCTCGGTGGCCTATAGATTAGTACTCGGAGTGAAGTGAATTATTCGCGTGGATCGTGAGATCGATCTGCGCACGGGATAGGCTTTTTGAAAGGGGATTCAGAGAACTTTAAAGATTCATTAAACTTTAATCAGTTTTGAGAGTTGATTGGACTTAAATAAAGTGTGGTAGTGCCCGATGTCCTCCAGATCAGTACTTGAAGTGTGACCGAGGGTTTATGATGAATGTATGAGTGTTAGGAACCTAAAGAGGTGCTTAGGAGGGGGTCCTAGGATGGGGTGTCTATAGTAATGTCACAGGCCTTAGTTAGCTCACCATTCTCCCATAATGACCAGTTACTTTAATGTAACCAAGCTCAGAGACCTAGGTACAAGCATTCATCCATCTTTAACCTACACAACATACCTCAGTCTAATGAGAAATGGCCTCCAGATCTCATATATCCCTCAACCCAGAAAGGTATTGTTATAACATACCTCAGTACCACCTACCACAACTCAACTCCATTTTCATTGGTTACTCCCATACACATTAAATGGACCCTTGAACTACCTTAAACAAGAAAAAATCCTTTCTCCCACACTCCACTTTAGTACTATAGTCATCAGTTCTCAGAGGGAGCCATAACCATACTTTTACGAGCCACTCCTTCTCTCTCCAAGAGAATAGTTATATAAGGGAGTCTTGTAAAAGGTTGAAAATAGGTTAAGATCATCATCTTAAATTAATTCAAGTTAATTATCATATATAAGGAGAACAAGTGTTTGTTCATTGTTCTCTATGCTCTCAACCCACTGTTTTGAGCATCTAGTGATAGATTGGATCATTTCCAAATATTCTACTCATTGTACACCCTAGTGAGTCCTAACCTTAAACCTTGGAACCCTTATAGAAGTCTATTAGTTACTTCCAAAGGTACTTTATATTAGTAACAAAAACATAATGGACAACAAATCTCCTTGACCAAAGCCCTTAGATTGTAATAACCATTTTATGATCTAATATGCGGTAAAACTCCCTTTCGCAGTGGATACAGGATCCTCAGTTGCGGTACAAACTATTTTATAAACTTATCTATGACTTTGACAAACTTCCCCTATAATCCGTTTGAGGTTTTGTGGGTATAACCTATTGGTTCTGAGGTTTCACACGATTTCAACACCCACCAACTGCTAAGGAGGAAGAGGAAGAGTATAATCTTTTAAGAATTGGGGAGTTTTTGGGATTGGTTCCACAATTATCCTAAGGTAATTATATTTGTATAAATATGTTATTAGGTTTTTGTTACAGTAATACTAATATAGTAGAATTTGCTAATGAATTCATATAATCTAATTTTTATAAAAAACTAACCTAATTTTGTGATGAAGATTAATTATATTGTAAACCCTAGTTCATGCATTTAAGAACTATTGAAGATTTGTTAATGAATCAACTAATTAACCAATGAATCCATGTACTAGGTTATAATCTGGTAAAGCCCTCAATTTATTTTGATAATTGATTAAAATTTGCAGGTAATTGTATCAAGCTTATGCAGAACACGAACTTAGGTTTACTTTTATAAATTATATAGAAACATGTTGCTATAGAAACATGATGCTAGCTATTGTATGATGTTTATATATGAAGAAGATGGGGTTGTAAAGAGCTGGTACAAACTTAATAATTTCATAGAGTGAATGTGACACCCCGACTAATTAAATACCGGGTAGCTACTCCTTTATTAAATTAATTCAAAATGCCAAGTTGGCTCAGTTAATAGCATCACTGTCGAAAACATTTTATTATTACTAACCACCTAGTATTTAAAAAGTAAGTTGCCAAATTTTAATTAAAGTCTGATTAACATGCAACAAGTTTAATGAAGCAATAACTAACACCATTCACCATACTGAAGTAAAACGAATAACCATCACAATAGAGTAAATAAAATCTGGAGGAAAACTCCTCACTACAAATCCCACAACTGAAACAACTAAACTAAATACTGAAATAATACATGCCAAAGTCTGAAAACTGAAATGTAAAAGATGTCTCTAAATAGAAATGGGCAACATGCCCTACAACTGATAGATAGTGACTCTGGAATCCAAAAGATAGAAGCGTCTACAAGCAAATCCCTGTAGCTTCCACAAACAGCTACAGCTCGTCACCTGAATGAGAATCCTATGCGTGGTGTCCCTGTGGCTGGGCACCTAAAAATGGTTTTACAAGAAAAAGATTTGAAAAGCAAACGGGTCAGAGCCCGAATGTGGAGTTATATTTTAAAAACCTGCAAGTGCTTTAAAAACATTTAAAACATTAAATGCAAATTACATGTTAGGACGTACACTCACATTATTTTCTCACCTTTCGTCAAACTGTGCACTCCTAACGTAAGTACCCATCTACAATGATATAAACCACTAGCAAAGTGACATCATAACTAGCTAGACTGTAATAGTTCCTACCCTTATTACCCGGTCCTATTAACATATAATGCCCGTAATTAAGTAGGGTTTTAACGTAACTCAGATGTTTAACATGCAATATATATAACTACCAGTTCACTCGTTATATTTATCAAAACAATACCGTAATTATATTCACATCATTAACATGAAGGTTCTCAGTAATTAAGTGTATATTATTCACATCATAAATATACAATACGAGCACCCCGAGAACTAAGCTGCGGTGCACACATACTCTGCTATCCATCCCGGTACATCACGTACATAAGGATCACATATTCCGAATCTCTCAGGAATAGTTCAGATATCACAAATCACAAATAGTGGAGGCGAATACAGTCACATCACATGGGTCACGTACATACCTACGCTCCCACGATCAGCGGACTTATTAACATCCCAATAAGTCTTTCTCTGACCTATGTTCATCGAGGTACCAGTTTATATCCCCCCCGTAGGCACACAAGGATTAGAGGGTCCTAAGCGAACGCAACCTCCCGTGATAGCAAGTATGGTAGGTATGTCATACACACAATCCATATACCAATACTAAGTAAACACACGTCTTAGTAATACCGTATTTTAATCATAGTAAATATTCTCATACTAGCTATATTTATCACAATATGTATTATTCCGGTTTGTAATCATACGCGCCATAATTTTCTCACGTCGTAGTAGACACTCACGTCTCAACCCAAACCGTCCATGTAATACGACTCTCGTATGTAAATTCCTTCTCATAAATACCCAAATGTCCCAATCCTATCATTAGTATATCTACGGAATGATATCTATATCCTCGAATAAGTTTACGGAACTCCAATAATCAAAACAGTCCAAAATGGCCCAAACTGCCGGCTCGTTAGAAGTCTCGTTCGAACGAGATCCAGTTCGTTCGAACGAACTGTCCCTTCTAACGATATCTCGTTCGAACGAGACATCGAACGAAATCCCTACTCGTTAGCAACGACTGGTCAACTCGTTAGAAGCTCGTTCGAACGACCTGGGGACTGCTTCTAATGACTGACCAGTTTCGGCCCAGATTTTTCCCCAATTCGTTTTTCATCCATTATAACACCTCAAATATTCTAAACTAAGTCCCAACAATCGTTTAAAGGTCTATAATCAATACTAAACATATATAGTCACATCCTAACATGTTTTTAAGGGATCAATCCATCCTAACATCAATTAAATTTACCAATTTCTACACTTTTTCCCAATAACTCAAGAACATGAACCCTAACTTTATATCATCATAAAATCCCAGAATTTAATTCGTTTATGTTTCTTCTAATCACAATTATTATGAGAGAAATCTTCTACCTATCATTCTACATGCAATTCTCTTCAAAATTATCAAGTTCTAAACTCCAACTACATGGGTTTTCATTCAATCTTTCAAGAACAATCAAAATTCTTTAATTTCTAACATGGAAAAGAAATTCTCTGAATTTAAATGGAATAAAATCACTTGCCTTGGTTTGATTTCTAATTTCGGTGTAGGTTTGATGAAGTTTTCTACAGAATTTCCTCTCTCCAAGCTCCTTCTCCAATGGTGGCTTAAGGTGGCTAGGGTTTGGATTTGGGGAACTTAGAAAACCTAAATGATAACCTACGTAGCCTTCTTGGTTAATATGGGTTGGTTATGGGCTTAGTGGGTCAAATCAACATCAGATTTAATTAACCAATTTTCGTCACTTTTAATTCCTCAAAATGTAAAATTACCAAAATACCCTTTAAGTTGCCGATATGGCCTAAAAATATCCCGGGACCCAAACTATACCCCCGGCTAGTGTTTTCTGACTATCTCGACCCTTCCGGACGCGTTGGCGCACTCAAAACGACCATACGGATTATATATTTTAAATTCACTTTTATTATCAAAATATTACACCGTGAAGCGGCGGTCCCACGCGTCTCAACAAAATTTCTAAAATGCCGTCTATCAATCTCACGACAAATTTTATAATACCAAATACATATATCAAAACATGTATGTACATAATCAAATACCAACTCGCATCTCATTAGTATTTATAACCCGAATTAATTTCCAATTAATACGCATTTAATTAATTAAACCCAAAAATAAATATAGCCAAAAGTACGGGGTATTACATACTCCCCCCCTAATAACTGAATTTCGTCCCGAAATTCGAAACTAGAAAGTACCTGCTAAAAATAACTCTGGATAACGTTCGCGCATCTCATCTTCGCGCTCCCATGTGGACTCTTCGACATTGTGATGTCGCCACTGAACACGCACTAACGGGACTATCTTTGACCGCAGTTTCCTCTCGCTTCGGTCCAAAATAGCAATCGACCCCTCCTCGTAAGAGCTATCCGGCTGGAGATCGATGTCCTCCACATCAATGTGAGAATGAGCCAAATTATCTCTAAGGTATTTTCTCAGCGAGGAAATATGGAACACATCGTGAATCCGATGCAAATACTCTGGTAGCCCGAGTCTATACGCAACCGGTCCGATCCGCTCAATAATAGGAAATGGCCCCACATACCTCGGCGCCAACTTCCCCTTCTTCCCGAATCGCATAATCCCCTTCATCGGAGATACCCTGAGCAAAACTTGGTCCCCCACTTGGAACTCTCTGAAAAATCTCTTCGCATCAGCATAACTCTTCTACCTGTCTTGAGCTACCCGAATGCGACTCCGAATCAACTCGATCCTTGGCGAAGCATCCCGAATTACTTCCGGCCCAAGCAGTTTGTTGTCCCCCACCTCCAACCAACATGCTGGGGAACGACAAGGCCTACCGTACAATGCCTCAAACGGAGCCATGCCAATCGTGAACTGATAGGAGTTGTTGTAAGCAAACTCCACCAGTGGAAGGTACTGCTCCCATCCACCCCCGAAGTCAATAATGCACATGCGTAGCATGTCCTCCAACATCTAATTGGTGCGCTCTGTCTGCCCATCGGTCTGCGGATGATAAGCCGTACTCAACCTCAATTCCTTACCCATGGCCTCCTGGAAACTCTCCCAAAACCGCGAAACAAATATCTTGTCTCTGTCAGACACGATATTTAGGGGCACACCGTGAAGTCTCACAATCTCTGAAATGAAGAGCTGGGCATACTGTCCCGTAGTGTAGTCAGTCCTTACGGGTAAGAAGTGAGCGACCTTGGACAACCTGTCCACAATTATCCAAACGGAGTCGTGACCCCTCTGCGACGTAGGTAACCCCGTGATAAAGTCCATGGATATGCTTTCCCACATCCACACCGGGACCTCCAATGGCTGTAGCAATCCTGTTGGTCTCTGATGATCCACTTTTACAAGCTGACAAGTGGCGCATTTCGAAACAAACTCAGCGATATCTCTTTTCATACCGCTCCACCAATACTGCCGTCTCATGTCTTGGTACATTTTGTCCCCTCCGGGATGTACAGCGAACCGTGAGCCGTGCGACTCTACCATCACCTCATGTCGCAATTCCTCCCCTTCCGGAACCACCAGTCTCCCATTGAAGCGTAATCCTCCGTCTGAGCTAACGGTATAGGATTCGGCTCCCTCTGCTAGTAATCGAACTATCTGCTCCTGACAGAACGAGTCATTAGCCTGTGCTCGTACTACCTTCATGACAATCTGTGGTGTAACGGTCATCACAGACATGAAAGATCGGGCCACTGCATCCTGGTGTCCCAATTCCTTCTACTTTGCTTTCCACACCTCTGCCACCTCATCTGCTGGCCTACGGCTCAACGCGTCTGCTACCACGTTAGCCTTACCCGGGTGGTACTGGATGTCGAACTGGTAGTCTTTTATAAACTCAAGCCACCTACGTTGCCGCATATTCAACTCTTTCTGCGTGAACAGGTACTGTAGGGACTTGTGGTCCGTGAACAGTTGGAACTTCTCCCCCAAAAGATAGTGCCTCCAAATCCGTAGGGCAAATACCACTGCTGCCAACTCCAAATCATGCGTGGGGTAATTCTTCTCATGAGGCTTAAGCTTACGGGAAGCATAAGCTATGGCCTATCTCTCCTGCTGTAATACACCTCCCAGTCCTTGCAAAGACGCATCCGTCTAAACCAAATACTCAACTCCCGGTCTCGGCAATGCTAACATAGGTGCTGAGGTCAATTTGTCCTTCAATTCATCAAATTCCAACTGACAGGCATCACTCCAGATGTAGGGCACACCCTTACGAGTAAGATGTGTCAAAGGACCTGCTATCTCCGAGAAACCCCGAATAAACCTCCTGTAGTATCCTGCTAGGCCCAAGAAACTACGAATCTCAGTTGGTGTCGTGGGCTGTCCCCACTCTCTCACTGCTGATACTTTCCCCGGATCAACAGATATTCCCTGGTCGGAAATGATATGTCCCAAAAACTGGACTTCCTTCAGCCAAAACCCGCACTTCTCATATTTTGCATACAACTCGTTCTGACGAAGTGTCTGCAAAACCTGCCTCAAATGCTCGGCGTTCTCCTCCTCTGTCTGGGAGTAAACCAGAATGTCATCAATGAAGACAATGACAAACTGATCTAGAAAATCCCTAAACACTCTGTTCATCAAGTCCATAAACACAGCTGGAGCGTTGGTCAAACCGAAAGGCATAACCCGAAACTCGTAAGAACCATATCTCGACAAGAACGCGGTCTTCGAGACATCCTCCTCCCTGATACGCAACTGATGGTATCCCGACCTCAAGTCAATCTTCGAGAAGAAAGAAGCTCCTCTCAACTGGTCGAATAAGTCATCGATTCGAGGCAACGGATACTTATTCCGTATCGTGACCTTATTCAACTCTCGGTAGTCCACACACAATCTCAGTGAACCATCCCTCTTCTTCACAAACAAAACTGGAGCGCCCCAAGGTGAGGTACTCCTGCGAATAAAGCCCTGACCTAACAGCTGCTCTATCTGATCCCGCAGCTCTCTCATCTCAGCTGGAGCCATACGGTACGGTGTGCGTGCTATAGGTCTCGTACCCGGTAGCAAATCTATAACGAAGTCTATCTCTCGACTGGGTGGTAAGCCTGGTATCTCCTGAAACACATCCGAATATTCCCTGACTACTGGGATAGAATCTAAAGGAATCACTACCTCCTTAGAGGTATCCTCCTCAATGTAATACAGATGAGCGGTCGATCCTCCCTCTGGGCGAGGCATCGCCACTACAAACATCTCTTGCCCCGGAATGGCAAAAACAATGCTCCCGCTGAAGCAATCAATCATGGCCCTATATGATACGAGCCAATCCATACCGATGATCACATCGTGAACATGCATATCTAATACTAACATGTCCGCAGGTAATACCAAACCACCAATCTCTACTCCCACTCCCCGGCATATAAAGAAAATAAGTGACCCACTCCCCAATGGTGAGTCGACACACGTCACTGTGCTCTCTGCCGTAGCTAACAATCCTAAGGCTTTCGCGAAGTGTGTAGCTATAAAACAATGTG
The DNA here is from genome assembly GCA_949130495.1 of Sambucus nigra. NCBI lineage: Eukaryota > Viridiplantae > Streptophyta > Magnoliopsida > Dipsacales > Adoxaceae > Sambucus > Sambucus nigra. The sequence goes on from OX422207.1 coordinate 150,154,006, forward strand.
TAGCACCCGTATCAAATAACACCCGACCCATAGCGCCATGGATAGGAAACGTACCCTCGATCGCGGGCGGTGCCTGTGGAACTGCAGCCTGGTGGACGTTGTAGACACGTCCATACTGTAGCTTTCCCTGCTGAACTGGGACTGCTGGAATGGGTGGCAGTGCTGCCATCTGCGGCGGTGCGGGAAGAGCGGCGGGAAACATAGGCCTCTGTGGCTCCTGGCGAGCACCCTGCTGCTGCTGCTGTGGGGCCCTGCCCCTATCAGGACAATCCTGCTTCTTATGGCCAGTCTTTCCACAAACAAAGCACTTCCCTGGGAAGTTCCCTCCCCTCTACCCCTGCTTTCCCCGACCCTGGTGGCCATTACCGTTCCTCCCTTGGCCCTGCTGGCCCTGATGAAACTGCTGCCCATTCTGCCCCTGTTGGCCCTGATGGCCGTTTGGACCCTGATGGCCCTGACGGAAACCTCCCTATCCCTGCTTGTAGTTCCCTGACCGGAACCTCTTATTATCCCCCTGCTGGGTGCCCTGATCATTCTGTCTCTGCCCCTGACCAGATTGTGCCCCGCTGGCACCATGTCCTCCAGTCCTGCCCTGATGGCTAGACTCTCCCGACCTCTTTCCCTCGGCCATATGAAAATGGTGGTCCTGGCAGTGTAACAATGCAGCGTTAACCACATCAGAATAAGTGGCCAACGATAGGTTCCCTAGCAGATGCTGACGGATCCTCCAAGTCAACCCGTCGGTGAACTTCTCAATCTTCTTCTTCTCTGTTGGTATCTCGTCTGGAACGATGTTCAACAGATTCATGAACTCGGCCTCATACTCGGCCACGGTCTTGCCTTCCTTCTTCAAACTCATCAGCTTCCTCCTCATTTCTGTATGAACTGCGGATGGAAAGTACTTGCGATCGAACCGTACCCAGAACTCCTAAATTGTGAGAGTATCCCTCTCCTCCATGGTGGTAATAGACTCCCACCACTGCAGTGCAGATCCAACTATCTTGAAAGTAGCTAGCACCTGCTTCTGAACATCAGTGCACTCATACATCCTCAAATGCCTCTGCATATCTTTCCTCCATTGGCTCGAGACTACCACATCTGAGCTACCTGGAAACTCAGGCGGATGCGCTTTCTGAATAGCGTCACGTACACGTTCCCAGGCAGACGGGAATGCATTAGCCTGTACTGGCGCGGCAACCGGCGCCTGAGGTGGTGCCTGCTGAACAACGGCAATGGCGGCATTTATCGCTTGGGCTACTATAGCTGCAACCTCAGCGGCGTTCATCATGCCCTGAACTGGAGCGGGCTGGGGTTCGGGCGTTGCATCCCTGGGAACTCGTCGTGCACGTCGTGGAGGCATCTGAAATAAGAACAAAGTTTATAAGTTCGCTGTTATAAACTTAATAAATCTGAAGAACGAAGCATACACAAAAAGAGTACAACAATCCTAAAATATAGGGCTCTATATCAAAGAAACGTAGCGAAAACATAATAGCCGTACAGATCCTAAAGGACACTAGAACCTGATGCTCTGATACCACCTGTGACACCCCGACTAATTAAATACCGGGTAGCTACTCCTTTCTTAAATTAATTCAAAATGCCAAGTTGGCTCAGTTAATAGCATCACTGTCGAAAACATTTTATTATTACTAACCACCTAGTATTTAAAAAGTAAGTTGCCAAATTTTAATTTAAGTCTGATTAACATGCAACAAGTGTAATGAAGCAATAACTAACACCATTCACCATACTGAAGTAAAATGAATAACCATCACAATAGAGTAAATAAAATATGGAGGAAAACTCCTCACTACAAATCCCACAACTGAAACAACTAAACTGAATACTGAAATAATACATGCCAAAGTCTGAAAACTAAAATGTAAAAGATGTCTCTAAATAGAAATGGGCAACATGCCCTACAACTGATAGATAGTGACTCTGGAATCCAAAAGATAGAAGCGTCTACAAGCAAATCCCTGTAGCTTCCACAAACAGCTACAGCTCGTCACCTGAATGAGAATCCTATGCTTGGTGTCCCTGTGGCTGGGCACCTAAAAATGGTTTTACAAGAAAAAGATTTGAAAAGCAAACGGGTCAGAGCCCGAATGTGGAGTTATATTTTAAAAACCTGCAAGTGCTTTAAAAACATTTAAAACATTAAATGCAAAGTACATGTTAGGACGTACACTCACATTATTTTCTCACCTCTCGTCTAACTGTGCACTCCTAACGTAAGTACCCATCTACAACGATATAAACCACTAGCTAAGTGACATCATAACTAGCTAGACTGTAATAGTTCCTACCCTTATTACCCGGTCCTATTAACATATAACGCTCGTAATTAAGTAGGGTTTTAACGTAACTCAGATGTTTAACATGCAATATATATAACTACCAGTTCACTCGTTATATTTATCGAAACAATACCTTAATTATATTCACATCATTAACATGAAGGTTCTCAGTAATTAAGTGTATATTATTCACATCATAAATATACAATACGAGCACCCCGAGAACTAAGCTGCGGTGCACACATACTCTGCTATCCATCCCGGTACATCACGTACATAAGGATCACATATTCCGAATATCTCAGGAATAGTTCAGATATCACAAATCACAAATAGTGGAGGCGAACACAGTCACATCACATGGGTCACGTACATACCTACGCTCCCACGATCAGCGGACTTATTAACATCCCAATAAGTCTTTCTCTGACCTATGTTCATCGAGGTACCAGTTTATATCCCCCCCGTAGGCACACAAGGATTTGAGGGTCCTAAGTGAACGCAACCTCCCGTGATAGCAAGTATGGTAGGTATGTCATACACACAATCCATATACCAATACTAAGTAAACACACGTCTTAGTAATACCGTATTTTAATCGTAGTACATATTCTCATACTAGCTATATTTATCACAATATGTATTATTTCGGTTTGTAATCATACGCGCCATAATTTTCTCACGTCGTAGTAGACACTCACGTCTCAACCCAAACCGTCCATATAATACGACTCTCGTATGTAAATTCCTTCTCATAAATACCCAAATGTCCCAATCCTATCATTACTATATCTACGGAATGATATCTATATCCTCGAATAAGTTTACGGAACTCCAATAATCAAAACAGTCCAAAATGGCCCAAACTGCCGGCTCGTTAGAAGTCTCGTTCGAACGAGGCTGTTCGAACGAGATCCAGTTCGTTCGAACGAACTGTCCCTTCAAACGATATCTCGTTCGAACGAGATATCGAACGAAATCCCTACTCATTAGCAACGACTGGTCAACTCGTTAGAAGCTCGTTCGAACGAGTTCGTTCGAACGACCTGGGGACTGCTTCTAACGACTGACCAGTTTCGGCCCAGATTTTTCCCCAATTCGTTTTTCATCCATTATAACACCTCAAATCTTCTAAACTAAGTCCCAACAATCGTTTAAAGGTCTATAATCAATACTAAACATATATAGTCACATCCTAACATGTTTTTAAGGGATCAATCCATCCTAACATCAATTAAATTTACCAATTTCTACACTTTTTCCCAATAACTCAAGAACATGAACCCTAACTTTATATCATCATAAAATCCCAGAATTTAATTCGTTTATGTTTCTTCTAATCACAATTATTATGAGAGAAATCATCTACCTATCATTCTACATGCAATTCTCTTCAAAATTTTCAAGTTCTAAACTCCAACTACATGGGTTTTCATTCAATCTTTCAAGAACAATCAAAATTCTTCAATTTCTAACATGGAAAAGACATTCTCTGAATTTAAATGGAATAAAGTCACTTGCCTTGGTTTGATTTCTAATTTCGGTGTAGGTTTGATGAAGTTTTCTGCAGAATTTCCTCTCTCCAAGCTCCTTCTCCAATGGTGGCTTAAGGTGGCTAGGGTTTGGATTTGGGGAACTTAGAAAACCTAAATGATAACCTACGTAGCCTTCTAGGTTAATATGGGTTGGTTATGGGCTTAGTGGGTCAAATCCACATCAGATTTAATTAACCAATTTTCGTCACTTTTAATTCCTCAAAATGTAAAATTACCAAAATACCCTTTAAGTTGTCGGTATGGCCTAAAAATATCCCGGGACCCAAACTATACCCCCGGCTAGTGTTTTATGACTATCTCGACCCTTCCGGACGCGTTGGTGCACTCAAAACGACCATACGGATTATAGATTTTAAATTCACTTTTATTATCAAAATATTACACCGTGACGCGGCGGTCCCACGCGTCTCAACAAAATTTCTAAAATGCCGTCTATCAATCTCACGACAAATTTTATAATACCAAATACATATATCGAAACATGTATGCACATAATCAAATACCAACTCGCATCTCATTAGTATTTATAACCCGAATTAATTTCCAATTAATACGCATTTAATTAATTAAACCAAAAATAAATATAGCCAAAGTACGGGGTATTACAGTGAATAGATTCATCATTGGGCGAATTAATTCATTTCAGGAGGTGAATTGATTTGGCCTTGGGGTAAATCATTTGGGTTCAGTAGTTTGGCCTAGAGAATTATTTTAAGGGATTCTAAGTTGGGGTTATAAATTGGTTTAAGTTGTATACTTTTAGACAAATTAAAATGCTTAACCACAAGTAGATTTGAATATTGTTTTCAATATTTAGGAACCCTAGAGGTTTAGGTTAACACTTACATAATTGACTAAGGCGTGAGATAATTGGGAGTGAAAAGGAATTCTTTGATGACCTAAACATAGAGTTGATTGCTGAATTATTTACCAAGGAGTGTGTGTGATTTTGGATTTCCTACTAGTAGGGATTTGATAGGAAGTATATAAGATTATCATGCGTGTATCTTGGTAAGCAAACGGGTTCTACGTAGGTCTTATTACCCCGATCTAACCTATTGAGGCAACCATCTCCCTAATTATGACAATGTGGACAAATGCTCTCATATAGACTTGGGTATGGGTCCATGCATTTGGTGTGATGGTTTATGATATCCATCTTTTATTATTTATAGGTTATAGGGTTGAGACTTCCTATAACTATACCTTGTAGTGTCAAGAGTGATACCCAAAGGAAGTTGGGATAGGCCTTCGTACTTTAGATTTCATGTTTAACATATCCCATATGATTTGGATGTGAATGGGAGAATACTCATTTGGATATCAGATTGTATGATTCCCCTTTATTATACATTGTGATTTTACTGGAGATGTAAAATTGTGATTATGACTTGGAAACTATTAAAATTATCAGGCACATGAGTAATATATGTAATTATGTAATATGGGCCTCATTTGGGTTTGGGATTAGAAATGTATATATATTTATTTTTATTAGGTTCAGATAACTTAAAATTAACTTAAATATTAGAGGAAGATGTATTATTATTACTTTGACCCAGATGTATTATATGCTTATGCACTACAGACTTTCTAGGTGTAGACACCACATTCTGTTCCCTAGTAATTCTTAAGGAGTATGGGATGATATGCCAAACCTCTAATCCTAAATAAAGTCCCAAAGCTTAGGCATGCTAAGGGTGGACCAAATAACACCAAAATAAAGGCTCCAAATACTTGTAAATCTCCTCCCCCCAAAAAAAATATATTCCAAAAGACCCAAAACCGGCCCCTAATTAGATCGAAGGCAGAAAACACATGCCCATAACCTATCGGTCTTAGGGTGAATTGCACCATGACTAACCAATCCTGTTATGACCTATCAGTCATGAGCTCAGGAAGTTTGCCTATAGAAAGAGCCTCTCTCACCATAATAACTCTACCTTTTAAATGTTCCCTTTCACTTTTTAAACTCTTTTTCTCTAGAAAAGACTCAAAACCCTGTTCTTTTCCCTTCTAAACCCCCTTAATCTAAGATCTAAACCCGTATACTAAATTTCTTATCTTATTTTTTTCTCAAATAAAACCAAAAAAATGAAAGCCTCTTTTTCCCTTTTTCTTTCGTCTTTTATCTAAAAAGGTACTTTCCTCTAGAGAGACCTTATATCTACACTCAAACAAGTTGATTTCAAGCTAAAACGTTACCAAAATGAAAAGGTGCACGTGTAACATTGTAGGTACAATACTTCTTACTATATTATTTTAAATTCTAGACCTAAAAAGGAGGTGTTGTGCTACAATACTGCCCAAAACCGTCTATCCCTTCATCTCCTTCCTTTTTAGGCATAACTTTTCTCTAAAGGTCATATAAGAACTACACTGACTTAATATTCCACGTTTGGTGGATACATAGCCATGTTTGAGAGGCCCGGTGTCTAAAACTCAAGTTCGATCTTGTACATATTTACCTATTTCTACTCTTTGTTTCTATAAATATAAAAAATAAACAAAAGTATTTCAAAACCCTGAAATACTTTCATGTAGGGTATTAGATCACTAGATACGGGGATTCTACCTTTTTTTTCTCCTTAATGTTGGAAATTTAGACATTCTTTCTTCATCAAAGTTGTTTTATGTGTGAATGCATTTCATGTCAGCCTTTTCATTAACAAAAATCATTTACTACTTAATATTTAGTCTTGTTTAACTCTAAAACACTATGAGACTCCAAATAAATTATATATATTTTTACATCGATCCTATCTAAAATCTTGAGTTCTTCTGGTCTTCACATAAACTACGTGAACTTTGATGCGAGTATATAGGCCCACTCAGACTATTGTTCAAGTGAACAAGTCTAACTTTGTATATATTTTTTATTTTGTATATACTATTCATTTACACACATTCATCACTACAGAGCATAATTTATTTACATACTAACTTTTTTCATCATATTATTTATTTTCAAATTATAACATGTTAATATAAACTCTTCATATCCACATTTGAGACCAAAAGGGAAGATCGGGTGCCTAATACCTTCCTAATATATAACCCAGTCCCCAAACATTTGACTCTATAGTTAAACACATAGATCACTTGCCTTCACTAGGTCTCTAAGGAGGCCTACCGATTCTTTTATCTATTTTGTGTAAAGTAGACTAATGGCTCCATTCATCTTTCAAAAGAGAACGAGACAACGACAACATGTCATCGCCAATGACCTCTATCTCGATATTATGTCACAAAAATATGCGTGTGGGGTAGGAGAGGCACGCCGACTCATGTCTGAGTTATTATAATGTCGACTCTAGTTGGGAATTGATTTCATAATTTGACTAAATTCAATTTAATGTAGATCTTTATTTATTTCACCACGTTATTCCTGTACATTCATATATATTATGTCCTTTGTTATTGGTTCTTATTATTTTTGTATACCTAACTAGGTAGAAAAACACTAGTATTCCATGCTCCCATAGGGATAAATTTACAATCTAGGTGCCCCTTGAACCTAGTTTGTGATATCCATTCTAAGAAACATAATAACCTTAAGTCAAAATGGCTCTTCCCAAAAATAAAAGACTTTTGAAAATGAGCACACTATTTCACCACATAGTATCTTCATACCATTACATACCCCATCACCTTGGGAATCCTAGAGAAAGGATTCGAGTCTAAACAACGCAGAGCCCTAGTGGTAACTTCCACTATTTGGTCTAATACCCTTGGTGTATATAAAGTGGTATGTTCTCAATTATAATCACCCATGTACCTTAACTATATCGAGTTATCTCTTCCATGTACTGTCCCCATAAGGTATATCAGGAGGCTCAATTCATGTATATCATTATGTTTTTCTCATGTACTCCAGAGTTATATTGTGAGGGGTGATAGCAAAATAAGGGAGCCTTTAGCCTCATAGAAAGCCCTAGATAACATCATGAACTAGAATATTAGTACACAACCCAAAAATAAAATAAGCTAATATATTCACATATGGTGACATATCTCGAAAGGGTTATTAATCCCCGAGAAAGTTTCCTATAATAGGATGGGACTTGTGGAATTCATTAAGTCCACTCATTTTTCATAACTACAAACCATAGGGTTGTGAAATAAGTGAGGAGTACCAGTAGACATGGATCATTACCTAGGCATACCCAAATAGACCACTATGCTTGCTTGAACTCATGTCGTTCATCTTAGAAAATAATTAGTCAAAGTCTTAATTCCACATTTCCCATAAACATTGCAATTACCATCTTGGAAAATGTAGGAAAGACGCATCTCGCTCAAACTCCCATATCTCATAGTTTTGACAACATTCAAAATGACGAAATATCATTGGAAGACATTCTATCTTGACAAATTTCCTTAAGAAGGGAAATGTCAATCTTGGGTCAAGAAAAAATCTCTCTCCGCAATCGACTGGAGAATACCGAGGGACGGGGAGCGAGTCTAGACCTATCTAATACTATGCCTCCCCCAACTATGTTCCATATAAATAACAACCCTCCTGCTATGACTACAAAAGCACAACTATAACTTATAAATTGAGGCTCCAACGGATATTAAATGCCTCATAATGGAGTTCCAAACACTCTAGCAAAAGTTTCGATAGCTCTGACCAGGTGACGACTTTCATACATCCATCTCCTACCCCTCTATTTGAATTCTAGGTTGTCGGATAAATTTAGAATTCCCGACATTTAAAAGTTTACAGGAATGAGATTTCCAATGGTTCACCTCAAACTCTATTTCTAAGCCATGCAAGCTCTAGGGTCTTTTGAATAAGTCATGGCTGATATGTTTAGACAACTTGTCTGGAGGGAAACTCAAATGATTTCAATCTAGAGGAGGATTGTTAGTGGTTTTCTTGGATTTAGGAGTTTTTCCTTAAGGACTGAGGTTTAGCCCCTCTAGGAGAGGTCTTGACAAGAGGCAAGAGATATACTAAATAATAGTAATGACAAAAACACAAAATAAATCAATTATAAGCAATAACGAGTCTCAAGGGTGTAATGGAATGGAAGGTTAGACATCAACCATCCTTTTAAGAAAACAAAATTCGAAGTAGCCTAAGCATAAAAGATTCTAAGCTATAATTAAGGTAGTTATGAATTTTCTTTTGTGAGAAACGGTGAGGGTATTTATGGAGGTGGAAAAAGGAATGTTTAATATATGTCTTTCAGGGTTTATGTTAGCAGGTGACAATGAGTATTATCTAACTAATTGGCATAAATTAGGGGGAATATTATTAGATAGTGATGATTGAGATAATATCATACCTTGATCTTAGACTATGGGTATGTGTTGTATGGAATTTATGATATTTGGACTATCGTGAAATGGGGTGGTGGTACATAAACAGGTCGTATGAGATAATAAGTCTAATAAATAGTCTTTGTCATTTGGATCATATGGATAGTCTGAGTTTCTTATTTTGTAAAGTATCATTTTGAACAAGGGTGTGGTGAGGATATGTTATGTCCAAAAGTGATAATGGGTGGTTATCACGTGAGAGTGGATTTTGGGACTATTGATGCCTTTTGTTATCTTATTAGGATGGTTGGCATTTGGGAGCCCCAAAACCTTACTTTTCAGCCTCCAAACTAGAACACATAAGAATCCAAAAATGGCTATTACTGGAGTCTTTGATTCCCATGGGTTCTGCTTAAATCATTCCCCAAGCTTTAAGGATCCATAGATTTGATAAAAGTACATTCCTTCGACTATGCTTCCTACTTTGAACATTGATATTATACTGGGTATCATGTGGTTATCGATGCCTATTGTCGGTTGTTGATACTTTCAATTAGTGTTGAGTGCCAATGGTGATGTATGTTTACCGATGATTTAATTACATATTTAGCTTATTATTGATGGTCGTTCTTACGAGTAATCGATTATCAATCAAATTAAGAGTATATTTTAATTCATCGATGGAGTGGGACTTATATCCCGTATAAATGTCTCCTTACGCATGTGCATCTCACGCGGTGAGTGTGCATGAGCGAAACAAAAAACATATGATAATATTGTATTTTCGAACTGTTAGTTTCATTTAATTCGCAAGCATACCTAGGATTGTTTTTAAAAAAAGGTGTCATTTTGTTAGATGAAGTGTGTAGTCGGTGTTGATTATATTTGCGTGATGATATGAACCAAATTAATAAATAATAAAATAATTGACTTTCAAACTAATACCAACTAAATTAATAAATTTACCAACTTAAGTTAGTAATTTATTTATGTTATCTTTCGGATTGGTTTTGGGATGCGTATAATGTTTTTTGTATACTAAAACGATGGGTTCCGGGCCTATTAGGATTGTATAGTACTTGGGTAGTGTTTTAGGATTATTGGAGATGTTGTTAGGCTCATTTAGATGAAGCCCAAGTAGGAGTTTATCCCAATTTCGTGAATTAAAATTTTTAAGGATCAATTAGGGTTTCCCTAACTCATATTTTACAATCAGAGAGGATCCCTAAAGTTAGTGACAAAGAACCTATTAAGAGGAAAAGAGGAATTATTAGGTGTTTGGGAAAGATTCTTCGCAAGTTTGATTGAGGCAAGTTCAATTCTTCACAAAGGAATTAATGCTTGGAAATATTATATTTTTGGGTTAAAGATTGGAAGAATACTCATGGAGTTTCGAGAGAAAAAAAATGATCTTTGGAGGAGGATTTGAATTTTCAGGTTCGGGGTTGGCTTTGTCAAATTTTTAGGCTTAGAGATAACTTGGCATTATATTTAGTTCACCTATCTATGAAGGAGTGTGGGTATATTTATAATTAAGGTTTTAATTTTTGTATTTGGCTAGTGTGGTATTTTGGCCTCATTTTTTAATATTGGCGAGTTGGTTATGAGATGTTTATTTTCAGTCCGAGAGTAGGTTGAATTATAATGTATTCTGTTGGAGACTTAGGTAATTCGACTCAATTTTCGATTTGTATAAGGTCATTTTGAAATTTTATTAGGACATATATCCTATGGGGAGTCTAGGATCAGACCATAAAACATACAATGGGGTAGTTATTATATTTAACAGATTTTTTTATATAGTTAGGTGTGAGACTATATCTATACTTGAGGGCCTGGGGTTTGGAAATAAAATAAAAAATAATTGCTTATGTGTTTTATGTGAGATAAATACCTAGTATTGAGTCCTCATGGTATACGTACTGGAGGGTATATCCTTATAGACTGTGTATGATATCGATCGTGATGGTACCCTAGTGATAGAGGCTGGATTTGCCTTGGTCATTTTACACCAAATATAACATGCTGACGTACTCGCGTTATTCCGTGGTGATAATACAAAGGAATCTTTTCAAATAGGTTGGATATGGGCGATATGACTGGTGAGAAGGTGTAGTGATTATCCCTGATTTATGTGTCATATTAGAAATGCATATGACTTCTTGTAGGGATGCATACATTTTTACTTATGACTAAAGAGTTATATATATTACTTTTGCTAAAGACTTGTATATTACATTATTGGAATTCGATAGATCCAAACGGATAGACTTAAGATATGTTATTAGAGACTCTTAGTGGTACCTCGACTGTATGAAATATATACTGTAGGGATGAGACTATCATACAATATAAGTTTATTAATACAATAGATTGATATATTAATGAGATAGTAAAGAATATAGAATTAAGAAATGAACTTTATTCATATGGGATGTATATGGGTTTAGGATTAGAAACACGTGTCATTTTAGGTTGTTATGTTGGCTAATAAATAACCTAAAATCCATTAGAATGTAAGAGGAAGATGTGCTGTTATATTGTGACCAAATTCAGCTATAATCTTATTTTACATAAAGTAGTTGTTTACATTGTTGTTATATTTATTTTTACAGGTCTTGGGTCATTGTGTTACTGGAGACTTGAATTGATCATTAGAGGAGCTTCTCTAGCGACGTTTTATTCATCAGTCCTAGTACGTTCTATTTATTGCTCACACATATTAGTCTTGATTAGACATTAAGGAGTTAGTAGTATGTTTACTATGATTATGAGATATATAGATTTTATTCACCGAACTATATTTTTATATGGATTCCTCGGTGGGCAGGAAGTTTCTTTGTGTTGTGATTATAAAGACTTGGCAATTTATCTGTCAACTTTGTTTTAAGCTACTTTGTTGATTTTAAGATGAGATATCATCATATTATTAGTGAGCTTATTTGTATAGCTATATTTTACATTTATATCAACTACCAATGTATGATCTTATATTTTCATTCGAAGGTTTGTTGGGTTATCATCTGCATAAGAGATTTGTTATCGCCTTAGAGTTGGCATGAGTATTGGAACCATGGAAAGGAGATTTTATGGGTTGAATTCTTCAGAGATGATGGAGATTTCATGGAAGAATGTGCTACCATTTTTTAGCCACTAGAGTATTCAGGAAAGGCAATATCATGAGGAAGCTCCAAAAGAGGGACGGTTCACTAAGCAGATATGTGGACCAATAGGAATAAGATAAGGCCAGATAAGATATTAGTGTTCGTTACTACGTATTAATGAACTTTTGGAACAGTTGAGGATAACCGATCTCATAGAGATTGAAACATGAGGGAGTTATCATTAATGGTGAAATTAGGAGGAAATATCGAGAAGGAAACTTTTTGACAAAACATGGAACGAGATTTTCATTGGTGAATTTTGACTACAAGAAGGATTAGTTTAATATAATTGGAAATGACATATTTATGAAGAGGGAGTGGTGGTCGTTACACCAAAATTCATATCACGGGTGGTTTGGGCCCAAATGTTGAATTTTCTACCCGGAGGTAGTTTTTACCAATGCACTTGTTTTGTGATTCACTTTACATCCTAGAAGCAATTGGATGTACAATAATTAAGTTAGAAATGTTAGTACAACGAAGAGGTTTTAGCAGACATTACACCATAAACTGATAGTGGTCAAAGAATAAGGGTCACAGACTAGGACTATAATCACAACCAAACCTTACGGGACACAACCGTGACAAAGCCAAAGGTGACATCCAATGGATATAATCACCACCTTAGGTCGTGACCATGGGGGGAACAACTATGGTCCGGACCAACCCGTGAACAAATGGGTGCCAAACTCCTGCCAAAATGGGTCATAGACCCTAATCATGACCAAATGTGTTAAAACATAAGGGTTTCAGTTAACTTTGGTCACGACCATGGATCATGACCATTTTGAAATAGTCATAGAGGTAGTCATGGACCTTGTATATGGCCAACCTTCCATAAACATTTACTTTTTACACACCACACAACATGGTCACGGTTTAAGACCGTGATTATGTTGTTGATGTGTAAAAAATACATGGTCGTGAAAAGTGCATCATGGACTAGGTTCGTGACCGTATCCTGGAGATATAATCAACCACATTTCACAATTCATTTCAAGCGAACTCTTTCTTTCCACACTGTTACCCCATCTCTCTCTTCACTATTGCTTTATCTCTCTAATTACCCTCCATCTCTAGTTCAGGTATCCTCTCTCCTCTGATTTGTTTTTTAATGGAATTGTAAGTGTGTGTTTACTATATGTATGCATTCATTATTTGTATATTGTATGTGTATGTGTATGTGTATGTGTGGCTGTATCTGTACATATGTGTATGTGTGTGTATGTATGTGTTTTTATGTGTATGTGTGTGTATTTATGTGTATGTGTATGTATGTCTGGGGTTAAAATACCCAAATGAACTGAGATTGTTTTTAAAGGAATTTTTTTGTTTGATAGGTCTATTAATTGTGACTCAAGAAAAATAAATGATTACCCATTGTAAGACGAATTCAACCACCATTAATGGTTAAAATACCCAAATGAACTAGATTGATTTTTTAAGGAATGTGCTGTTTGGGAGGTCCATTAATTGGTACTTAATAAAAATAAATAATTCCCCACAATATGATGAATTCCACCACCATCAATAATTTATTGCATGTCAGCACGACTCCAACAAAGATGTCATATTCCAATACCGTGATAGTATTTAATGTAAATGCTATATTAATCGACTCTCGATTTATGTCTTTCACCACCTATGTTTATGGTACTGAGTTTGATATATCTTTTGATATCATCATGGAGCACAACCATGTATTTTATTTTAGTTACACATATAGTTGTCTAATTCATGCATTAAAACATTTAATTATTGCATAGCCAAGCATGTATCTTGATATTTATGTGGATGTGATCGGTAGATGAGTTACTTAATTCCCATATAAATTGCCATGCAAATTATTTAGCGTCAATGGATTCATCACGTCGATAAAATTTTCTGATGTGTTAATAAATCTTGTATACTTTTGAAGTTGGTTGAAAATTTATGGCTCTGCAAATGTGAAAATTTTTCTATACTTGAAATTTTTTAGATAGACATAACTTAAAATAAATTTATAAGATGTGTACAACCTCTAATTGAGAACAATTCTATTTGATTTCAAAACCTTAAATATTCTTAATGTTGGTTCTATGCACATTCAATTTACATCCGTTCGCATAGACGTGTCCTATTTTTTGCATGTATCACTTTTTGTCAAAACTGTGCGCACGAAGGGATTTTGTAACTCTGCACATGACATAGTTAGAATTTTTAAAAATTATATATAGCTGGATTAAAATGTGAAAAAACCCAAATTAAACAAACCTAAATGCAATAATATCTGAAATGTTATAATTGGATTTTAAACCCTAAGTTTAAAAAATTAAATTGGATTTTAAACCCTAAGGTTAAAATAAGATATACTAAAATTGGATCGATTGAAAAACAATAACTAATTTATGATTAGTTAGAGTCATTACCTGTAGGAATCATATTCACAACCTCGTATATTTTTCCTGTAGGACTCATATTCACAACCTTGTATATTTTTCTCAAGAAAAATGAGGTATAGTGATAATCATTGGGAACAATAGTAAGAGAGGTTGCAATTGGACCACACTTATACCTTTTTATTAGTGCACAACATTTAGAGAGTCCTCATATTTACAAATACGATAATAAAAGTATCAAACAATTTAAGTACCTTGCAAATCGTGGAGTTCGTCTCTAAAAAGATTAAGAAAAGTATGAAATGAGGCTATAAAGGATATATTTCGTGTACATAATCCCGATATAGCCCTAACGTTGCTCATGCTGTTAGAGAAGGAAGAAAATAACATTCACCCATTGTGGATAAAAATACACGAAAAGAGCATTGATCAAGACTGTGATGTCTTGCAACATATGAGGTTAAACTGAAACTTGTCAATAAGTTGAAGAAGAATGGATTCCGAGTTCATGTCATGGACGTCTATACATCAATCATAAATACGCTTCTTATTAGTTGGCCACGTAACAAAATCCATAAATGTTTAATAAGTAATATAAAATGGATGAAGATCAGCTGTATTGGGCATATTTAAAGGCTTAGTATGATAAGGTATATACATATATATATATATATATATATATATATATATATATATATATATATAGAGAGAGAGAGAGAGAGAGGCGTAAACATGAGTAGTTAGTCGTAAACATCTTAGTATAATAATCTCATCGTTTGTTGTTTTTTATTGTAGATAATGTCAAGCAGTAATGGACATAACGTACTAAGTGATGATGTAACACCCTAATAATGATTCTCATCTCCTGCACCCCAACAAGGGTTCTCATCAAGAGGTGTAGAACAATTCTGTCCTCTGCCATTGGTTCACTCTACCACTCCATCTACAAGTATACAACAAACTCCTATTACTCCAACACCCCCGCTCCCGACACCTCCTGAGCTAATGAGAATAAGCCTATCGGGTTCTCCTTTCTTAAGAATAATCCTACTAGAAATAAAATTGACTGCCACATCTTTAAATCCTAGTTTGTTGCTTGGTAAAATGAATGTGGGAGTCGGGGCATCAGATAACCGAAACTTAGTTGATCAAGCCATGAAGGATGATGTTTATGACCAACTTTATAAGTGTTTTTCATTACCCGACTATTCAAAGAAAAAAGTTCTTTCTTGGGTTGTTGAGCAGTTGAGAACATTTCCGAGAAACCTTTGACAAATACATTTCCTAACGGGAGCATCGAGCTCTGATATTTTGGCTCTAGAAGACAGAGTCCCTCTGAATGTTGAAATGTTGATTGATCATGGATCATTTTTTTAGAAAATCACGCGATGGAAAAAACATTGGTCCAGGGGGAGAAAAATAAACAAAATAGAGTGAAGAAAATTAAAATCCATAGGATGGGTTCTAAACTGTATAAAGATTTGAAGAATGAATGGTCTTATAGGATAAGGGTCATCCATATGCTGATAAAAAACCTAACCGGGGAAACTTTTACGTGCATGCCCAACGGTAAAGATAATAAATACAAACCAGACTTGTCCCCGACTCGGTTGAGCGTAACAATTTATTTATTTATATATACATGTTATACAAAATAATGTTAAAATAATAGCTGCAGGAATTGATTAAAGACATTAGTAATCAATTCTCTTGGACATTGAAAATGATGTCCTGATCCAGACCTTTGGAGCTAGCAAAAGAGGGAGGACGAGAGATGTCAGATCACATATGTAGAAGAGTAAATTAAAATGCACTGCACCTCTCATGGATAAGCTCTCTTCAGTCAAGAATCAATCCAAGAAAAATGGGGATTTGCAAGAGATCAAGAGTAACCTGGGAGTGTTGACTAGTGAAATCGGGCGCCTTATTTCCTTATTTGCTCAAAGTTTTCACCACTCGATTCCCCTCAAAGTTTACCTTACCCTATTTTTCAAGGTTTCTCCTATCCCCAATCTCAAGGTTTTCCCTCCCAAATGCCTCATCCTTTAACATTCCCCTCCCAAATGCCTTTACCTATGACAGTCCCTGGATCATCAGCATCCACTTATGATTACTATGGTGAGCAGTATTAGTTTAGGGACTTGACCAATAGCAGAATAATTGGCATGTGCACACTCGTTTCCTTGATTGTCACAAATCTTATTAAAAATCCCCCCATTTGCAGATGGGTGAGGCTCAAATATCGGTTGATGAAATTTTTAAAAATTTATAATATTTGAGAACAAGTTGTTATATTTTGTTTATTTTAGTTATTTTAAGTTTGTGGGTCATTTGTTGGCAATTGTTATGTATGCAACATCAGTTTAAGTTTAAGTTTTTTAATTTAAGTTTAAGTTGTGTTGAACAATTTGAATGAATTATGACTTGTGCATTCTTGTATGCAACATGATCCTTATTCCAACCTATTAATGCACGTGAATTGAATTTTGAAGATTATTTAATGGATTTCCCAAAATACAAAGAGTTGATAGTAGAGTGTAATTGAATATTTGATAATCATGTAAAGGGCATTCAAGAATTTATTAAATACGCATATAAAACTAATATAAGTGATAAGATTATGTGTCTGTGCACCTATTGTATGAACGAAAAATATGTGTCTCTAGAAGACATTGAGATACATTTACTAAAGTCGGGAATTTTGCAAGTTTATAAGATATGGACATACCATGGTGAAAAGAATGTACCATGTGTTTCAAAATAATTTTTTGTACCCGACCATGCAACGAAACACCAACGAGTGGAAGGTGGTAATGTGGTGACCTAATTGATGATGCTTACGGATTTGTTCACCATCAAAACCACCAACATATGGATACAAATTATGTTCATTATAACCAAGTTAATAAGAAAGTTGAGGTTGAATTACTAGAAGATCCGGAATACATACGGTTGAAAATTTATGCGGCTAAACTGTTGTATAACGATTGTGATAAAGATCACTCGATACTATATGGAATGATTAGTTTGCATAATTTTAAAAGTCAATCTTGTTTGTTGGGCAATAGCATAACTAGAATTTTTAAATGGGTTAAAGACATCCTCCCAAAGGAGAAACATTACTAGATAATTACCATAGCATGAAGAAGAGCTTGAAGGGCTTGGATCTGAAGTACAAAGCAATTCATGCATGCAATATGTTCGTATATTGTACAGCAGTGAGAATAAAGAGAAGGACGAGTATCCTCTATGTAGTGATCCTAGATATCTGGCTTGTGAGAATGGAAAGAAAAGACTGTAAACAATCACAAGTTCTTGTAACTTCCACAAAATATTTTAAAGTATTTTCCCCTCGGGCCATGGTTAAAATGGCTTTTCACATACCATGGATATCAGAGGCTATGATATGCTCCATACGAGGTGGATAGGAATCTCATGCATCATCCGATTGATTCACTCATCTGAAAACTTTCAAATGCATGACAACATGAATTTGCAAAGTAAAAGTGCAATGTTCATCTTGCTTTATCAGCCCATGGTTTTAATGCTTTTGATAATTTAAGAGCTAATCAGAATTATTAGCTAGTTCGTATGGCTTCTTTAAGTCTCCCTACAGTAATGTGCATGAGAAATGACTTCACATTATTGTCTTTATTGATACCGGGAAAAGGGCTCCTAGTGATGATATTGGTATATTCTTAGCCCCATTAATCGAAGAACTTAAATAGTTTGGGATAAAGGCGTGAGAGTGTTTAAGTCTCAAAAGGGTGAAGAGTTCACACTTAAAGAAATGGTGATGTGGGTGATCCATGACCTTCCTACTTATGGGACCTTATCCGGTTGTAATGTTCAAGGTTATTATGGATGTCCCATATTTGGGGAGGAAACTGAAGCCACTTGACTACATCATAGTGGTAAGACGAGTTATACGAGTCATCGTGGATTTCTATTGACCAGTCACCCTTTTAGGAACGACAAGTCTAACTTTTTACCTATAAGTCAAAAGCATAGGACAAAACCTTCTCGGCTTTTGGGTTTGAAAATCGAGGAGAAGGCGAAGGATGCAACTATAGGGAATATGTTTGTTGGAAAACAACCTCAGTTTGTAAACCTGAAGCGTAAAGCTAGGGAAGATCTGAACGTCCCTAGTAAAATGAAGTCATGACCTAAAAAATTGATATGTTTTGACTTGTCGTATTGGAAAGCTCATCATGTAAGGAATGTAATGGATGTGATGCACACAGAGAAGAATGTTGTGTGTCATTCGATGGGAACATGTACGGGTGTTCAAAAGATCGAGAGAGGGCGTGCCACTATCTACAGAAGATGAAAATAAAAAGAAATTATGTTTACTATAGCAGGAAGAAATTCAATCCCCCGGCTCTTTTCACTTTGTCTACTAGTGGGAAATACATAGTCTTAGACACGTTGTTCAACTTGAATACTTTGACTTGTTATTCCGATAATTTGAGCATGGTAGTAAGCTACCAAGCAAATGACCTGAAATAGTGCAAGTCTCACGACTGCCACATCCTCATTCAATTAATCCCTCTATTGTTTCGGCATTACTTCTCCGTGAACAAAGATCTCCATCGGTCAATTGTGAAAATAATTTATTCTTTAACTTACTTTGTGAAAAAGTGGTAAATCGAAAGCTCGTTAAAGCTGTGAAATCAACTTTAGCTGAGCCATTTATGTGAATTAGAGAAATATTTTCCTTCGTCATTCTTCGATATCAGCATCCACCTGCTTGTGCATTTATGTGATGAAGCTTTATTATGTGGTCCCATTAGGTATTACTGGATGTATCCTTTTGGACGCTTGATGAAAGCCTTCAAATATTACACTAAGAATACATGGTATATTAAAGGGTTAATTGCTGTAGATTATATAATTTTCGAATAATCATTATATGCTTGGGAACAAATGCTAGAACAAGAGCTGATGAGGTTTAATCCTCGTGGATAATGAGTGATTGAGGAACCTGAGGAGTTTGAGAATTAATTTCCTTTTAGTAACCCTAAAGAGCTGGGACTCACTAATCTACAATATAAACAAGAAGCTTGTTATGTCTTTAAATCGTAAGATGAAGTTGAATATTGGAGAGAGTAAGTAGCTACATAATAAAATGAATTATTACTGTTTGATTATATGTATTATATATATTATGATCTAACTCTATAATTTACCTTTAGGAAGTAGAGAATGAAATTGCCAAAAACCAGAGGAGAAATTGCACGAGGAATTATTTTAGACCATGGATATCAAAAGGGTAATTTCCACCTCTTACGTTTGCGGTTATGTATTCACATGTGGTCAAAACATGCCCAAATACAAATTCATTAATTAATGTAGCTTCTAAAGATAGGTGATGTCGCTTCAAGGCTTGAACACCGAGAAAAAGGTTCCAGATTTCATGAGAAATAGTTTAAGAAATTCTTCACCAACAGTTTTGATTTCGTTTCATATCCATTTAAGGAAAAGATTTTGATGAAAAATAGCAAAATGTCAAATTTTATCGTGACTACCCATGCCGCAACCAAAAGCGATAAAAGTTAAAAGATATGGTCTAACTTATTATGGGATTGTTTAATAAATCCTGGAACTTGATTATTTATATGTCACATAAATTGTATTCTATTATGGATAGGTAAAGGTCTAGGGAACTATGAATGCTTGTAAAATTGATCCTGACTTAAAACTTATCATCGTATATTTATCAAAGATGAAGAGTAAAGATCACATAGCTGAAGATCCTTTTATTTATGCCTTTCATAGCATAAAAAAAGGATTATACTCAAAGTGCATAAACGATGGAAATTGGTCTATTGTTATGCATTCACTAAAGGGTATGACTACTCAAGAAGATTCATTAATGGCTCCTAAAGAGTTCTAGTATGCACTTGATGACAACCTTAACTTCAAGGATCTTTTAGTTGATTCAGAGGAAGATGAATATCAAAACATTATTTCACCCTTGATAATCATATTTGTATCCTATTATTATATTCACCCCTCACAATCCTATTTGTATAAAAATTGTATCCTATTGTGATATTTGCACTATATTGTTGGTTTAGTTTGATTTATGAATGTTTAGTTAATTTATGAATGTTTAATTTAAATTATGAATGCTTAATAATATTTTTGAATTAATTACAATATAACTCATATGATGAAACTCATAGGAACAATATAACTCATATGATGAAAATTTGTAAATATTTAGACATAGGCTTCACAACAGTTTGTTAGAGGGTGAAAACTCAAGACGAATTTCTAACGGACCCAAAAGAAACACAAATACCTCGCACGAGACCAATATCCTTGTAAGAATTGATTGCATAGTGATGGGACTCCGGTTTGAGAATATGACAAAAATTTACAAATATTTAGATTTAGATTTAAAAATATGTTGTTAGTGGGTGAAAATCAAATATAACCCCCAAACGACTCCGAAAGACGAAGGAACACCTCGCACAAGACCAATGCGACTCCTAGGAAATGACCACATAGTCACGAAACTCCCAGTTTGAGAATATGATAAAAATTTACAAATATTTATCCTTAGACTTAAAAACATGATCCTAATGGGTGAAAACCAAACATAACCCCCAGACGGCCTTGAAAGAGGCACAGACATATCACACAAGACCAATTCAAGTCATAGGAATTGATTGCTTAGTTATGGGAGTCTATATTTAAGAATATGACTAAAATTTGAAAATATTTTGATTCAGGCTTAAAAACATGCCGCTAAAGGGACAAAAACCAAGACAGACACTAAAGGGTCCTAAAAGAGGCACGAATGCCTCGCACGGAATTAATGTAACTCACAGGAACTAACTGTGTAGTCAAGGGACTCCTTATTTTAGAATATGACTTAACTTTTCAAATATCTAGTCTTAGGCTTAAAAACATACTGCTAGAGGTCAAAAATCATAGACAACTCTCAAATGGCGGCCCCAAACGAGGCTTGAACACCTCACAATGGACATATATAACTCGTAGAAACTAACTGCATAGTCACGAGACTCCCTATTTGAGAATATGACTAAAATTTGCAAATATCTAGAATAAGGATTAAAAACATGCCGCTAAAGGAAGAAAACCCAATATATCCCCAAACAGCCCAAAAAGAACCACAGGCACCTCGCTCGGGACTAGTGTAACTCATAGGAACTGACTGCGTAGTCATGGGACTCCCGATTTGAGAATATGACTAAAATTTTCCAAAATCAATACTTAGGCTTAAAAATATGCCATTAGAGCGTGAAAACCCAAGACAACCCCCAAAAGGTCCCGAAAAAGGCATGAGCATCTTGCACGGGACCAATGTAACTCATAGAAACTGATCGCATAGTCACAAAATTCTCTGTTTGACAATATGATAAAAATTTGTAAATATTTAGACTTTGTCTTAAAAACACGCCGCTAAAGGGAGAAGAATAAAAAATAGCCCCATAAAGGCCTCGAAACAGACACAGGCATGTTACACAGGACCAATGTAACTTGTAGGAACTGAGCGCATAGTCATGAGAATCTCAATATTATAATATGACAAAATTTGAAAATATTTAGGCTTAGTCTTAAAAACAAGCTCCTAGAAGGCGAAAACCTAAGACATCCCCCCAGAAGGCTCTGTGAAATGCACGAACACTTCAGACGGGACCAATGTAACTCATAGGAACTACCGTGTAGTCAAGGGACTCCCAATTTGACAATATGATAAAAATTTGCAAACATTTAAACATAGGCTTCAAAACATGAAGCTATAGGGAAAAAACCCAAAACAACCCCCAAACGGATCTGTAAGAAGCACAGACAGTTCGCATAATATAACGCGCAAATATTGACCGTGTCGTCACAGGACTCCCAGTTTGAGAATATGACTAAAATTTAAAAATATCTAGACATAGGTTTAAAACATACCGTGAGAGGGCAAAAACCCAAGACAACCCCAAAACGGCTCCGAAAGTGGCATAAACACATTGGACGATATCAATGTAACTTATAAGAACTAATCGCGTGGTCATAGGACTACCGATTTGAGAATATGGCTAAATTTTTTAAATTTTTTAAATTTCTAGACTTAGACTTAAAAATATGGTTTTAGATGGCAATAACCCAAGTCAGCCTCCAAAAGGCCCCGTAAGAGGCATTAACAATGAGCATGGGATCAATGCAACTCGTAGGAACTAACCGCGTAGTCATGAGACTACTAATTTAATAATATGACTAAAATTGAAAAATATCTAGACTTAGGATTAAAAACATGTCAGTAGAGGGAGAAAACCCATGACAACCCCAAAACGGTCCCGTAAAAGGCAGAAACACCTCACACGGGACCAATGTAACTTGTAGGAACTGACTGTGTAGTCACAGGACTCCCGATTTGAGAATATGATACAAATTTTCAAATATTTAGAGTTAGGATTAAAACCAATCCTCAAAAGGACAAAACCTAAGGCAACCACCAAACGGCCCCAAAAGGGGCACGAACGCCTCACACAAGACTAATGTAACTCGTAGGAACTGATCGCACAGTAATAGGAATCCTGGTTTGATAATTTTACTAAGATTTGCAAAAATCTAGACTTAGACTTAAAAACATGCCGCTAGAGGTTGAAAAATGAAGCGACCCCCCAAAGAGGACCTAAAAGAAGTAGGAACACCTCGCACGGGACCAATGTAACTTATAGGAACTGACCGTGTAGTCATGGAAGCCCCAGTTTGAGAATATGATAAAATTTTCAAATATCTAGACTTGGGCTTAAAAATGAGCTCCTAGAGGGCGAAAACCCAAGACGTCCTCCCATACTGCCCCTTAAGATGCATGAACACATCTGACGGGACTAATGTAACTTGTAGACACAAACCTCGTAATCACGGGACTCCCGATTTGACAGCATAATGAAAATTTACAAATATCTAAACTTAGGCTTCAAAACATGTCGCTGGAGGGAAAAAAAAATAAAAACGTCCCCCAAATGACCCTGTAAGAGGCATGAACACCTCGCACAAGATGTATGTAACTCGTAGGAACTGACTGTTTCATCATGGGACTCTCGGTTTGAGAATTTAACTAAAATTTGAAAATATCTAGACTTAGTCTAAAAAATATGCAGCTAGAGGGAGAAAAACCAAGGCATCCTCTGAATGGCCCTGAAATCTATACATAGGCTTAAAAACCTGCTGTGGGACAATGAAAACCTAAGACAACCCCCAAAGACCCCTGTAAGAGGCATGGACACCTCGTAGGAACTAATCGTGTAGTCATGGGACTCCACATTTAAAAATATGAATTTTTTTTGCTGATATCTAGACGTGAACTTAAAATATGTCGCTAAAGGGAGAACATCCAAGACAACCCCCAAAAACCACTAAGAGGCATGAGTACCTCACATGGGACCAATGTAACTCATAGGAACCGACCTCATTGTCACGGACTCCCAGTTTGATAATATGACAAAAATTTTAAAATATTTAGACTTAGGCTTAAAAATATGTTCCTAGAGGGCAAAAATCTAAGATGGCCCGTAACAGGTATGAACAACTCACACGGACCAATGTAACCCGTAGGACTGAATGTGTAGTCGCGAGACTCCCAATTTGAGAATATTGTAAAAAATTTCAAATATTTAAACTTAGTCTTAAAGACTTTTTGCTAGAGGGTGAAAACCCTAGAAATCCCTAAAATGACCTCAAAAGGCACACGAAGATTTGGCACGAGACCAGTGTAACTTGTAGGAAATAACCACATAGTCATGACACTCTCGATTTTAGAATACGACTAAAATTTAATAATATCTAGACTTAGACATAAAAACATGTTGTTAAAGGGCGAAAGTCAAAGATAACCCCCAAATGACCCCAAAAGATGCAAGAACACCTCGCACGAGTCTAACGCAACTCACAGGAAATAAGCGCGTAGTCACGAGACTCCTTATTTGAGAATATAACCAAAATTTGAAGCAATTCAGACTTAGGATTAAAAACATACCTCTAAAGGGCAAAAACCCAAGATAACCCCCAAACAGGCCCAAAGGAGGCACAACCACCTTGCATGGGACTAATGTAACTCGTAGGAACAGACCGCTGTAATACCCCGTACTTTTGTCTATATTTATTTTTGGGGATTAATTAATTAAATGTGTATTAATTGGAAATTAATCCGGGTTATAAATACTAATGTGATACGAGTTAGTATTTGATTATGTGCATATATGATTATATATGAACTTGGTATTATAAAATTTGTCGTGAGATTTATATACGGCAATTTGGGAATTTTGTTGAGACGCGTGGGACCGCCGCGTCATGGTATAATATTTTATTAATAAAAGTGAATTTAAAATATATAATCCGTATGATCATTTTGAGTGCGCCAACGCGTCCGGAAGGGTCGAGATAGTCAGAAAACACTAGCCGGGGGTATAGTTTGGGTCCCGGGGTAATTTTAGACCATACCGGTAACTTAAAGGGTATTTTAGTAATTTGGTATTTTTGGGTAATTAAAAGTGACGAAAATTGAGAGTTGTAATCTGATAAGGATTGACCCCAACCAACCCTTATTAACCCAACAAGCTACGGAGGTTTATTGAAATTAGGTTTCATAAGTTTCCCCAAAGCAAACCCTAGCCACCATAGCCTTTTGGAGAAGAAAGCTTGGAGAAGGAGAGAGAGAGAGAGATTCTGCAGAAATTCTACACCGAATCCACACCAAATTCAGAAATCAAACCAAGGCAAGTGACTTTATTCCCATTTAATTACTGAGAATGTCTTTTCCATGTTAGAAATTGAAGAATCTTAATTGTTCTTGAAAGATTAAAAGAAAACCCATGAAATTTGAAGTTATTATTGAATGTTGGGATAGGTTTGCATGTAGAAAAATTGTTGGGAGATTTAATTTCGGATATTTCATATCTAGGTGATGTATAAACGAATTAAAATCTGGGAATTTATGATGAGAAAAAGTTAGGGTTTATGTTCTTGAAGAAAATTGGGAATTAGTGTAGAAATTGTGATTTAATGATGTTTAGATGATATCAAACCCTTTAATGATGTTAGTATAACCCCTTAACATGTTTGAGGATGTTTAGAGAACTCAATATATTGTGGGAACGAATTTTAGAAGAGGTTTGAGGAGTAAAAATGGTGAAAAACGATTTTTGGGAAATTCTGGGCCGAAACTGGCATCTCGTTAGAAGCAGCCCCCAGGTCGTTCGAACGAGCTCGTTCGAACGAGCTTCTAACGAGTTGACCAGTCGTTATTAACGAGTAGGATTTTCGTTCGATATCTCGTTCGAACGAGATATCGTTAGAAGGGTCAGTTCGTTCGAACGAACTGGGATCTCGTTCGAACAGCCTCGTTCGAACGAGACTTCTAACGACCTGACAGTCCAAACTCGTTCGAAGCCTCGTTCGAACGAGACTTCTAACGAGTTGACAGTTTGACCCTTTTTGGACTGTTTTGACTTTTGGAGTTCCGGGAGATGGTTCAAGGGTAGAGTTAGCATCCCTTTGATGATATAGTGACTTATTTGGGACTTTTGGGTTGTTGGGATGAGTAAATCATATACGAGAGTTATATTCAATGAATCATTTGGGTTGAGACGTGAGTGACTACTACGATGTGAGGATGAATTATAGCGCGTATAATTATGAACCGGAATAAAATAAGTTGTGATAATTAGTTAGTACAAGAATGCGATATGTATTACGATTAAAATACGGTATTACTAAGATGTGTGTTTATTTAGTATTAGTATATGGATTGTTTGTATGACATACCTACCATACTTGCTATCACGGGAGGTTTCGTTCGCTTAGGACCCTCTAATCCTTGTGTGCCTACGGGGGGGATATAGACTGGTACCTTGATGAACATAGGTCATTGAAAGACTTATTGTGATATTAATAAGTCCGCTGACCATGGGAGCGTAGGTATGTGCGTGGCCCATGTGATGGTGACTGTGTTCGCCTCCATTATTTGTGATGTTGTTATCGGTAAACTATTCCTGAGAGATTCGGAATATGTAATCCTTATGTACGTGATGTACCGGGATGGATAGCAGAGTATGTGTGCACTACAGCTTAGATTGCGGGGTGCTTGTATCGTATATTTATGTGGTGAATAATATACATTAAATTAATGGAAATCCTCATGTTAATGTTGTAAAAATATTACGGTATTGTTTCGAGTTATATTATGAGTTAACTGATAGTTATATCATGGGCATATTTAGTAACTGTGTTCACATTAAACCTCTATTTAATTACGAAAGTTGTTATGTTATATGGAACCGAGTAAATGGGTAGAACCTTTGGTAGTCTAGCTAGTTATGTTGTCAGTTAGCTAGCAGTATGGGTAGTTATAGATGGGTACTTGCGTTAGGAGTGCACAGTTAGACGAGAGGTGAGAATATAATGTGAGTGCACGTCCTAACATGTACTTTACATTTAATGTTTTAAATGTTTTTAAAGCACTTGCAGGTTTTTAAATTATAACACTTTCGGGCTCTGACCCATTTTCTTTCAAATATATTTTCTTGAAAAACCATTTTAGGTGCCCAGCCACAAGGACACCAAGCATAGGATTCTCATTCAGGTGACGTGCTGTAGCTGGTTGTGGAAGCTACAGGGATTTGCTCATAGACGCTTCCATCTTTTGGATTCTAGAGTCACTATCTATCAGTTGTAGGGCATGTTGCCCATCTCTTTAGAGACCTCTTTTACATTTCAGTTTTCAGACTCTAGCATGTATTGCTCAGTATTCAGTTTTAGTTATTTATTTCAGTTACTTATCAGTTGTGGGATTCGTTTTGAGGAGCTTTACCTCCAGGTTTTATTTACTTATTGTGATGATTATTCATTTTACTTCAGTATGGTGAATGGTGTTATTTAGTTATTCATTACTCTTGTTGCATGTTAATCAGATTTAATAAAATTTGGCACTTACTTTTTAAATACTAGGTGGTTAGTAATCTTTAAAATGTTTTCGACAGTGATGCTATTAACTGAGCCAACTTGGAATTTTGAATTAATTTTATAAAGGAGTAGCTACCCGGTGTTTAATTAGTCGGGGTGTCACAGGTGGTATCAGAGCATCAGGTTCTAGTGTCCTTTAGGATCTGTACGGCTATTATGTTTTCGCTACGTTTCTTTGATATAGAGCCCTATATTTTAGGACTGTTGTACTCTTATTGTGTATGCTTCGTTCTTCAGCTATTTTAAGTTTATAAACCGTGAACTTATAAACTTTGTCCTTATTTCAGATGCCTCCACGACGTGCACGACGAGTTCCCAGGAATGCAACGCCCGAACCCCAGCCCGCTCCAGTTCAGGGCATGTTGAACGCCACTGAGGTTGCTGCTATAGTAGCCCAAGCGGTAAATGCCGCGATTGCCGTGATTCAGCAGGCACCACCGCAGGCGCCGGTTGCCGCGCCAGTCCAGGTTAATGCATTCCCGTCTGCTTGGGAACGTGTACGTGACGCTTTTCAGAAAGCGCATCCACCAGAGTTTACTGGAAGCTCAGATGTGGTTATCTCGAGCCAATGGAGGAAGGACATGAAGAGGCATTTGAGGATGCATGAGTGCACTGATGTTCAGAAACAGGTGCTAGCTACTTTCAAGCTAGTTGGATCTGCGTTGCAGTGGTGGGAGTCCATTACCACCGCGGAGGAGAGGGATACCCTCACGATACAGGAGTTCTGGGTGCGGTTCGACCGCAAGTATTTTCCGTCCGCAGTTCATACAGAGATGAGGAGGAAGCTGATGAGTTTGAAGCAGGAGGGCAAGACAGTGGCCGAGTATGAGGCCGAGTTCACTAACCTGTTGAATATCGTTCCAGACGAGATTCCAACAGAGAAGAAGAAGATAGAGAAGTTCACTGATGGGTTGAATTGGAGGATTCGCCAGCATCTGCTAGGGAACCTATCGTTGGCCACATATTCTGATGTGGTTAACGCTGCGTTATTGCACTGCCACGACCACCGTTTTCACATGGCCGAGGGCAAGCGGTCGGGAGAGTCTAGCCATCAGGGCAGGACCGGAGGACATGGTGCCAGCGGGGCACAATCGGGTCAGGGGCAGAGACAGACTGAGCAGGGCTCCCAGCAGGGGGATAACAAGAGGTTCCGATCAGGGAACTACAGGCAGGGACAGGGAGGTTTCCGCCAGGGCCATCAGGGTCCAAACGGCCAGCAGGGCCAACAGGGACAGAATGGGCAGCAGTTCCATCAGGGCCAGCAGGGCCAAGGGAGGAATGGTAACGGCCACCAGGGCCGGGGACAGCAGGGGCAGAGGGGAGGGAACTTCCCAGGGAAGTGCTTTACTTGTGGCAAGACTGGCCATAAGAAGCAGGATTGTCCTGATAGGGGCAGGGCCCCACAGCAGCAGCAGCAGGGTGCTCGCCAGGAGCCGCAGAGACCTATGTTTCCCGCAGCTCTTCCTGCACCGCCACAGATGGCAGCATTGCCACCCATTCCAACAGTCCCAGCTCAGCAGGGGCAGCTACAGTATGGACGTGTCTACAACGTTCACCAGGCTGCAGTTCCACAGGCACCGCCCGCGATCGAGGGTACGTTTCCTATCCATGGCACTATGGGTCGGGTGTTATTTGATACGAGTGCTACACACTGTTTTATTGCTACACACTTCGTGAAAGCTTTAGGATTGTTAGCTACGGCAGAGAGCACAGTGACGTGTGTCGACTCACCATTGGGGAGTGGGTCACTTATTTTCTTTATATGCCGGGGAGTCGGGGTAGAGGTTGGAGGTTTGGTATTGCCTGCAGACATGTTAGTGTTAGACATGCATGTTCACGATGTGATCATCGGTATGGATTGGCTCGTAGCATATAGGGCCATGATTGATTGCTTCAGCGGGAGCATTGTTTTTGCCATTCCGGGGCAAGAGATGTTTGTAGTGGCGATGCCTCGTCCAGAGCGAGGATCGACCGCTCATCTGTATTACATAGAGGAGGATACCTCTAAGGAGGTTGTTATTCCTTTAGATTCGATCCCGGTTGTCAGGGAGTATTCGGATGTGTTTCAGGAGATACCAGGCTTACCACCCAGTCGAGAGATAGACTTCGTTATTGATTTGCTACCGGGTACGAGACCTATAGCACGTGCACCGTACCGTATGGCTCCAGCTGAGATGCGAGAGTTACGGGATCAGATAGAGCAGCTGTTAGGGCAGGGCTTTATTCGCAGGAGTACCTCACCTTGGGGCGCTCCAGTTTTGTTTGTGAAAAAGAGGGATGGTTCACTGAGATTGTGCGTGGACTACCGAGAGTTGAATAAGGTCACGATACGGAATAAGTATCCGTTGCCTCGAATCGATGACTTATTCGACCAGTTGAGAGGAGCTTCTTTCTTCTCAAAGATTGACTTGAGGTCAGGTTACCATCAGTTGCGTATCAGGGAGGAGGATGTCTCGAAGACTGCGTTCTTGTCGAGATATGGTTCTTACGAGTTTCGGGTTATGCCTTTCGGCTTGACCAACGCTCCAGCAGTGTTTATGGACTTGATGAACAGAGTGTTCAGAGACTTCTTAGATCAGTTTGTCATTGTCTTCATTGATGATATTCTGGTTTACTCTCAGACAGAGGAGGAGCACGCCGAGCATTTGAGGCAAGTTTTGCAGACACTTCGTCAGAACGAGTTGTATGCAAAATATGAGAAGTGCGGGTTTTGGCTGAAGGAAGTACAGTTCTTGGGTCACATTATTTCCGATCAGGGAATATCTGTCGATTCGGGAAAGGTATCAGCGGTGAGGGAGTGGGGACAGCCCACGACACCAACGGAGATTCGTAGTTTCTTGGGTCTAGCAGGATACTACAGGAGATTTATTCGGGGATTCTCGGAGATAGCAGGACCTTTGACACATCTTACTCGTAAGGGTGTGCCATACATCTGGAGAGATGCCTGTCAGTTGGCATTCGATGAATTGAAGGACAAATTGACCTCAGCACCTGTGTTAGCATTGCCAAGACCGGGAGTTAAGTATTTGGTTTACACCGACGCGTCTTTGCAAGGGCTTGGAGGTGTATTGCAGCAGGAGAGACAGGCCATAGCTTATGCTTCCCGTAAGCTTAAGCCTCATGAGAAGAATTACCCCACACATGATTTGGAGTTGGCGGCAGTGGTATTTGCCTTACGGATTTGGAGTCACTATCTTTTGGGGGAGAAGTTTCAGCTGTTCACGGACCACAAGTCACTACAGTATCTGTTCACGCAGAAGGAATTAAATATGCGGCAGCGTAGGTGGCTTGAATTTGTGAAAGACTACCAGTTCGACATACAGTACCACCCGGGTAAGGCTAACGTGGTAGCAGACGCGTTAAGCCGTAGGCCAGCAGACGAGGTGGCAGGGGTGTGGAAAGTGAAGTGGAAGGAATTGGGACACCAGGATGCAGTGGCCCGATCTTTCATGTCTGTGATGACCGTTACACCGCAAATTGTCACAAAGGTAGTACGGGCACAGGCTAATGATTCGTTCTGTCAGGAGCAGATAGTTCGGTTGCTAGCAGAGGGAGCCGAGTCCTATACCGTTAGCTCAGACGGGGGATTACGCTTCAATGGGAGATTGGTAGTTCCGGAAGGAGAGGAATTGCGACACGATGTTATGGCAGAGTCGCACGGCTCACGGTTCGCGGTACATCCCGGAGGGGACAAAATGTACCAAGACATGAGACGGCAGTATTGGTGGAGCGGTATGAAGAAAGATATCGCTGAGTTTGTCTCGAAATGCGCCACTTGTCAGCTTGTAAAAGTGGATCATCAGAGACCAGCAGGATTGCTACAGCCGTTGGAGGTTCCGGTATGGATGTGGGAGAGCATATCCATGGATTTTGTCACGGGGTTGCCTACGTCGCAGAGGGGTCACGACTCCGTTTGGGTAATTGTGGACAGGTTGTCCAAGGTCGCTCACTTTTTACCCGTTAAGACTGATTACACTGCGGGACAGTATGCCCAGCTCTTCATTTCAGAGATTGTGAGACTTCACAGTGTGCCCCTGAACATCGTGTCTGACAGAGACAAGATATTTGTTTCGCGGTTTTGGGAAAGTTTCCAGGAGGCCATGGGCACAGAATTGCGGTTGAGTACGGCTTATCATCCGCAGACCGATGGGCAGACAGAACGCACCAATCAGATGTTGGAGGACATGCTACGCATGTGCATTATTGACTTCGGGGGTGGATGGGAGCAGTACCTTCCACTGGTGGAGTTTGCTTACAACAACTCCTATCAGTTCACGATTGGCATGGCTCCGTTTGAGGCATTGTACGGTAGGCCTTGTCGTTCCCCAGCATGTTGGTTGGAAGTGGGGGACAACAAACTACTTGGGCCAGAAGTGATCCAGGATACTTCGGCAAGGATTGAGTTGATTCGAAGTCGCATTCGGGTAGCTCAAGACAGGCAGAAGAGTTATGCTGATGCAAAGAGGTTTTTTAGGGAGTTCCAAGTGGGGGACCAGGTTTTGCTCAGGGTATCTCCTATGAAGGGGATTATGCGTTTCGGGAAGAAGGGGAAATTGGCACCGAGGTATGTGGGGCCGTTTCCTATTATTGAGCGGATCGGACCGGTTGCGTATAGACTCGGGTTACCGGAACATTTGCATCGGATTCACGACGTGTTCCATATTTCCTCGCTGAGGAAATACCTTAGGGATGATTTGGCTCATTCTCACATTGCTGTGGAGGACATCGATCTCCAGCCGGATAGCTCTTATGAGGAAGGGCCGATTGCTATTTTGGACCGAAGCGAGAGGAAACTACGGTCAAAGATAGTCCCGTTAGTACGTGTTCAGTGGCGACACCACAATGTCGAGGAGTCCACATGGGAGCGCGAGGATGAGATGCGCGAACGTTATCCAGAGCTGTTTTAGCAGGTACTTTCTAGTTTCGAATTTCGGGACGAAATTCAGTTATTAGGGGGGAAGTATGTAATACCCCGTACTTTTGTCTATATTTATTTTTGGGGATTAATTAATTAAATGCGTATTAATTGGAAATTAATCCGGGTTATAAATACTAATGTGATACGAGTTAGTATTTGATTATGTGCATATATGATTATATATGAACTTGGTATTATAAAATTTGTCGTGAGATTTATATACGGCAATTTGGGAATTTTGTTGAGACGCGTGGGACCGCCGCGTCACGGTATAATATTTTATTAATAAAAGTGAATTTAAAATCTATAATCCGTATGATCGTTTTGAGTGCGCCAACGCGTCCGGAAGGGTCGAGATAGTCAGAAAACACTAGCCGGGGGTATAGTTTGGGTCCCGGGGTAATTTTAGACCATACCGGTAACTTAAAGGGTATTTTAGTAATTTGGTATTTTTGGGTAATTAAAAGTGACGAAAATTGAGAGTTGTAATCTGATAAGGATTGACCCCAACCAACCCTTATTAACCCAACAAGCTACGGAGGTTTATTGAAATTAGGTTTCATAAGTTTCCCCAAAGCAAACCCTAGCCACCATAGCCTTTTGGAGAAGAAAGCTTGGAGAAGAAGAGAGAGAGAGAGATTCTGCAGAAATTCTACACCGAATCCACACCAAATTCAGAAATCAAACCAAGGCAAGTGACTTTATTCCCATTTAATTACTGAGAATGTCTTTTCCATGTTAGAAATTGAAGAATCTTAATTGTTCTTGAAAGATTAAAAGAAAACCCATGAAATTTGAAGTTATTATTGAATGTTGGGATAGGTTTGCATGTAGAAACATTGTTGGGAGATTTAATTTCGGATATTTCATATCTAGGTGATGTATAAACGAATTAAAATCTGGGAATTTATGATGAGAAAAAGTTAGGGTTTATGTTCTTGAAGAAAATTGGGAATTAGTGTAGAAATTGTGATTTAATGATGTTTAGATGATATCAAACCCTTTAATGATGTTAGTATAACCCCTTAACATGTTTGAGGATGTTTAGAGAACTCAATATATTGTGGGAACGAATTTTAGAAGAGGTTTGAGGAGTAAAAATGGTGAAAAACAATTTTTGGGAAATTCTGGGCCGAAACTGGCATCTCGTTAGAAGCAGCCCCCAGGTCGTTCGAACGAGCTCGTTCGAACGAGCTTCTAACGAGTTGACCAGTCATTATTAACGAGTAGGATTTTCGTTCGATATCTCGTTCGAACGAGATATCGTTAGAAGGGTCAGTTCGTTCGAACGAACTGGGATCTCGTTCGAACAGCCTCGTTCGAACGAGACTTCTAACGACCTGACAGTCCAAACTCGTTCGAAGCCTCGTTCGAACGAGACTTCTAACGAGTTGACAGTTTGACCCTTTTTGGACTGTTTTGACTTTTGGAGTTCCGGGAGATGGTTCAAGGGTAGAGTTAGCATCCCTTTGATGATATAGTGACTTATTTGGGACTTTTGGGTTGTTGGGATGAGTAAATCATATACGAGAGTTATATTCAATGAATCATTTGGGTTGAGACGTGAGTGACTACTACGATGTGAGGATGAATTATAGCGCGTATAATTATGAACCGGAATAAAATAAGTTGTGATAATTAGTTAGTACAAGAATGCGATATGTACTACGATTAAAATACGGTATTACTAAGATGTGTGTTTACTTAGTATTAGTATATGGATTGTTTGTATGACATACCTACCATACTTGCTATCACGGGAGGTTTCGTTCGCTTAGGACCCTCTAATCCTTGTGTGCCTACGGGGGGGATATAGACTGGTACCTTGATGAACATAGGTCATTGAAAGACTTATTGTGATATTAATAAGTCCGCTGACCATGGGAGCGTAGGTATGTGCGTGGCCCATGTGATGGTGACTGTGTTCGCCTCCATTATTTGTGATGTTGTTATCGGTAAACTATTCCTGAGAGATTCGGAATATGTAATCCTTATGTACGTGATGTACCGGGATGGATAGCAGAGTATGTGTGCACTACAGCTTAGATTGCGGGGTGCTTGTATCGTATATTTATGTGGTGAATAATATACATTAAATTAATGGAAATCCTCATGTTAATGTTGTAAAAATATTACGGTATTGTTTCGAGTTATATTATGAGTTAACTGATAGTTATATCATGGGCATATTTAGTAACTGTGTTCACATTAAACCTCTATTTAATTACGAAAGTTGTTATGTTATATGGAACCGAGTAAATGGGTAGAACCTTTGGTAGTCTTGCTAGTTATGTTGTCAGTTAGCTAGCAGTATGGGTAGTTATAGATGGGTACTTGCGTTAGGAGTGCACAGTTAGACGAGAGGTGAGAATATAATGTGAGTGCACGTCCTAACATGTACTTTACATTTAATGTTTTAAATGTTTTTAAAGCACTTGCAGGTTTTTAAATTATAACACTTTCGGGCTCTGACCCATTTGCTTTCAAATATATTTTCTTGAAAACCATTTTAGGTGCCCAGCCACAAGGACACCAAGCATAGGATTCTCATTCAGGTGACGTGCTGTAGCTGGTTGTGGAAGCTACAGGGATTTGCTCATAGACGCTTCCATCTTTTGGATTCTAGAGTCACTATCTATCAGTTGTAGGGCATGTTGCCCATCTCTTTAGAGACCTCTTTTACATTTCAGTTTTCAGACTCTAGCATGTATTGCTCAGTATTCAGTTTTAGTTATTT
The DNA here is from genome assembly GCA_949130495.1 of Sambucus nigra. NCBI lineage: Eukaryota > Viridiplantae > Streptophyta > Magnoliopsida > Dipsacales > Adoxaceae > Sambucus > Sambucus nigra. The sequence continues at coordinate 150,189,320 of OX422207.1, forward strand.
ATTTCAGTTACTTATCAGTTGTGGGATTCGTTTTGAGGAGCTTTACCTCCAGGTTTTATTTACTTATTGTGATGATTATTCATTTTACTTCAGTATGGTGAATGGTGTTATTTAGTTATTCATTACTCTTGTTGCATGTTAATCAGATTTAATAAAATTTGGCACTTACTTTTTAAATACTAGGTGGTTAGTAATCTTTAAAATGTTTTCGACAGTGATGCTATTAACTGAGCCAACTTGGCATTTTGAATTAATTTTATAAAGGAGTAGCTACTCGGTGTTTAATTAGTCGGGGTGTCACAACCGCTTAGTCTCAGGACTTTGAATTTGATAATATGACTAAAATTTGCAAATATTTAGATTTAGACTTAAAAACCTATTTTCAACATCATCCCATGCATGGTCACGTCCTAGGTACGTGACCCAGTTTGAACATCAATCCACACATGGTCACAACCCAGGTCAATGATCATGGGGTCATAGCCCAGGTTCAAGATCATGAAGCCAAATACTATCTCACGAAGGATACCATGACCCTAATTTTGACTCATAACTAAAGTATTTGACCAAATTTTATGGTCATGGTAAAAATGGTCATGGACCTGGGGCATGACCCCAGGCCCTGGTCATGACCTAAGTCCATGACCATCTTCGATACATGGTGTAGTGATAGTTTTTATCTAGAGGGTTCTCCTGCTAATGAAAAAGGTAGAATGCGAAATACATTCTAAGATTTGTAGTGTTTAAAATCCCAGTATGTAGGTGGGAGACTAGATCTATTGATTATGACTGGGATCAAAGATTTTAAAGTGGACATGGATCCATCTACGATCATTCGAGGTAAACTGGACAATTTGATTTGAGTTAAGAGTTAGTTAGTTCTTCATGTTAGGAAAGGTTGGAGACAATTGAGAAGAAGAAGTGTTCAATATAAATCATGTGAGTGTTATCGTAGTAGGCCAAAAATCTTTGGAGTCGAACAAAAGTATGGTTTTGGGTTCTTGGAGGTAGGACGAGTGTTTTGAAGATGTCTTTAAGGATGGGATATGTGAAGTTTTGATTTCAAGGGGAAGTTGGCATCCTGATGCTTAAGTCCTTTTCATACTTGTCGATAGGGAGAGGTCAGTGCCATTTGACCTCACATTATCATTGTTAGTACGTTTGTGATGGTTCAATGGGTACATGACGGAGGGAGTTCTAGAGGGACTCGTTAATCTTTCAATGACTAGACTAGGTTGGATGAGTGTTAGCTAAACTCGATTTATGACGAGAGATGCCTTAGGGTATTCTAAGTCATAGATTGCGTATATTATTTTATGGTGGTATGAGGAGGCTATAGGCGAGATGTTCTTAGACTTAAGTGTAGGAATATAAAGATTCGAATTTTTAAACAAAATTCCTTATTTTAAGGGGGAAGAATGTAGTACCCCATTTTTTTGTGCATTATTAAATTATGGAAATTAATTATTCTTTGTTGGTGTGACATGTGATGTGACTATATATAATTGTATCTGTTACATTATTTGTATTTTAAAATCGAATTTAATATACGGTGAAACATTAATTAGATAATTAAACATGACTGCATATTATGGGCAACTATGGAATGGTCATGGATTTGTATCGAGCATTTTCTTGTTTAGATTATCCCCTTGGTGTCAGGTTCCAATGACCGTGAAGTAGTTTCTTACAATATCATGTCACACTAAATTAATTGATAATTAAATAATTGACTTATGAACTAATATTGACTAAATTAATAAATCTATTGAGTTAAATTAGTAATTAATTTATGTTGTGTTTTGGGTTGGTTTTTTGACATGTATAATGTCCATTTATAGCTTAAAATAAGGTTCTATAGGCCTATTGGGCTATATAGGACTTGGGGTAGTGTTTTAGGCTTATTAGAGATGTTGTTGGGCCCTTTTAGATGAGGCTCATATAGGGGTTTAATCCATTTTCATAGATTAAAGGATTTAAGGAGCAATTAGCATTTACCTAAATCATATTTTACACCCGAGAGGATCATCAAGGTTATATAAAAGGAACCTATTAAGAGAATAAGAGGAATTTATAGGCTTTGGGGCAAAATTCTTCACAATTTTGATTGAGGCAAGTTTGTTTAAAATTTGATTTTAATTACTTTTATTCTATAATACTTTAACTAATTGGATACTAAACCTAATATAATTAAAATAAGTTTTTTTATATAAAAGTAATCCAATTAATTACTTTAGTAATAATATTAATGACATATTCTGAAATTTTGTGAATTCTTCATGAGATTTTGTTGGAATAAATGGTTTGTTTATGTAATGATATTATGTAAAAAGCCCATGTTAATTTCACAAACCAATGTAAATTTGAATCTAATTTTTGAGATTAGATCAAATTAGCGTTCTTGATATAATCCAATAATTCACCCTTAAATCATAATAGAGATAGCATAAAAATACCATGTGTAGTTTATGATCTTATTCTAGTAGTGGAATTGACATTTGGAAATATTTTATTGCTGGTTCGAAGCTTGGAAGAACGTTCATGGAGTTTTGGAGAGAGATAATTTATTTTTGGAGAAGAGGATCTCATGTAGGCCCGTCGGACCGATTTGATTTTTGGGTTGGATCGATCCAATTTTTGGATGGATCGATTCGACTCTAGGCTGGTTTGAGACGGGTTAATAGTTTTCTTGGTTGAATTTTTGGGCTTAGAGATGTGTTGGGATTATTTTTAGTTCACATATATATTAGGGAGTGTGGGTATATTGCTAATTAGGTGTTTCGATTTTGGTAATTAGGTAGTGTGGTATTTTGGCCTCGTTTTGGTTTGCAGTGGCTGGTTAGTTATGAGGTGTTGGTTTTCAATATGAGAGTAAGCTGAATTGTTACGTACGATGGTAGAGACTTAGGAATTTGTCTTAATTGTCAATTTTTATAAGGTTATTTTGATATCTTATTAGGACATGTGTCCTTTAAGGAGTCTGGAACTAGGTTATAAACTCTACGATGGGATAGTTATAGTATTTAGCGAAATTCTTATAGTTAGGTGTGAGACTATTTCTCGGGGCCTTAGGTGTTCCAGGCTAATATAAAAAATAATCGATTATGATATTGTGTGTATAAACTAATATAGTAATAATATTATGTCTGATCTAGTAATATTGAGTTTGTATATGTATGTGGCAGCTTCTGCCTGTCAGCGAAGGTTATATTGGACTACTTATTTTATATGATATACATACATGGTATTGAGTCCTAGTGGTATACGTACTAAAGGGGATATCCTTATGGTGCACATATGACGTCAACAACGTTGGAGCCTCAGTGGTATAAACAAGTTTTACCTTGGTCCTAGGACACTATGTGCTGACGGACCCGTGTTATCCCATGGTGATAATATGAGGGGAATACTTTCATATAACTTGGGCATGGGGCCATATGAGTGGCATGAAGGCATAGTGATTATCCCTGGTTATTTTGGGTTATAGGGTTGGGACAACCTATAACTCTTCTTAATGCGCATGAGAGATCCCCTAATGCATTACAATAGGTTGTCATTATGTGCGATCTTGATTGTAGTTCGTTTATTTAAGTATGTGACTAGGATCGTAATTCTGTGGGGATATTTGACGTGAAGATTGTCTTTCTCCTACCATATGAGATTATTTTTTACAGTCGTAGAGATAGTTATACCAATTTATGTTCCATACTAGAGTTGTATATGAAATATCATAGGGACGCATACTAATATCCTTATGACTCAGGAGTTAAATATCACATATGCTAGGGACATGTATATTGAATTAATGGCGTGAGATAGATCTAGATGGATAGACTTGAGATATGTGTTTAAAAACTATTAATGAAACTTTTACTAGTGAGGAAGATTTACCCCAGGGATGGGGTTGCGATACAATAAAGGATACTTAATAAAAGAGATTGATATATTAACGAGATAGTAAAGAATAAGGAATTAGGAGTTTTTATAGCTTAGAAGAAGAAGTTGTTGCTCTCTTACAAGGCTTCACGCATTTCTATGATTTAAAACACTATGAGCTTATCAACGATTCTGATATTAAGATCCTCACCGAAGTGTTTCTCCAAAGATCTAATTGCCCCGAAAAATCAATTGGTTATTGAATCAAATCGAGTCTATTTCCTTTTATTTTTATTGTTCCTTCAACCAAGTCTATAGAGAAGCCAACAAGGTTGTAGATTTCTTACCAAATGTGGGAAGCACTTATAAACAATCATTGTTATCTCCTCAAATTGATCTTTTTCCAAGTCAGCTCAAGCCCATTGTTAGGATGGATAAGTTGAATTTTCTTTAATTTAAATATGTTTAGTTTTGATATTGTAAGGGATCTTATTATAAAGAGCATAATTTATTTTGTTCTTTAGTTAATGATTGCAAGCTTCTTTTTTTGTGGATTTTCCCACTTGTATATAAATAATCTCTCTTTCCTGAGAAAAAAATAATAAAGAATTAAGAGATGAAATTTATTCATATGAGTTGCATATGGGGTTGAGATTATAACACATGTTATTTTAGGTTGTTGGGTTGGGTAACTAATAATCTAAAGTACATTAAAATACGAGAGGATTATGTGAACTTATATTGTAGCCCAAATTTAGTTATAATCTTACTGTACATAAACTTATGTTTATGTTATTGTTATACCTATTTTACAAGTCTTATGTTATTGTGTTATCAGAGACTTGGGTTGATCTTTAGAGGAGAATCTCTATCGATGTTCTATTCATCATTCATAGGATGTAGGAGTTTAGTAGTGTAGCTCATTTGTTTCTATATTTATTTTTTTACTCAAGATTGTACTTGAGATACATTTGTATTCCAGAGCTAGATTATCATATTAGCAATAACTAGTATCAGAGACGGTTTTATTTTGATCAATACTTTTTTATCTCTTTTTTTAATACATATTTAGTTTTATGCATTTCGTTACGCTAACAATATTACCAAATGTGTTTTATTCCTGTGATTTTCAATTGGACCTGGTCAATCTGTTTATGAATTTATGGGGTATCACAATTACTGCCATGAGAATATTCATAACTTCCTTAATAATCACCTGGAAACTAATAATGTTCAGACTGCCTCCCATTTTTTTTTGCCTAAAATGGATGCTTTCTCTCTCACCCTCCATTCCATCACACCTTTAAGACTCGATATGGTTGTTTATCATTAATTTATGGAATTCTTATGTCATTAATGTTATTTATTATCTCTTATACCTTTGGTTAAGACCTTACCTAGATGGGTTACACCTCAGTTCTTGAGGGACAAACTCCCAAAACCTAGCTAACGACCGACAACCCTCCTACATTATCCATAGCTGGTGGGCGAACCCTGAGATGGGATGACATATGTACATTGTTTGTGAAATAGTAAAAGTACAATGACGAGATAGAAATCACCAGTCAGGGCCTAGAGATGATAAAGCAAGATATTAAAGAACATTTGGGAGCCTTTATTGTCAATTGGAGGAATAAGGTTGCTTAAGTGGCGAGCCGACCTCTGGAAGACGAACAAATGGACATTGTAACTAAGAATTTTATCCTAACATATCGAGATTAGTTAAGGACACAATTCTTACCCCACTTCAATGCTTTAACGGACATAGGATCTCAACTTGAGGACGACCTCATGAATCGACCTCCTAAAGTTGAGACAAACAACTTAAGTAACATTCCTCATTTCCAACCTAAAAAAACTGACAAGGAAGAAGCAAAAACTGTCAATGCTATTCAAGCTTCAACATCTATGCCTGTACCATGGAATACTGAAATAATCTAATGATCATTATTTCCTATATATGCTCGTATAGGGATAGTATACTAAGATTTGAAATATAAGCAGATCTTAAAGCCCAATGATCCCAAATGGAAGGCTTCATAAGCGATTTGTAGTATGAATATCATCATAATACTATGAACAATTTGTTAGAATATAGGACTTTAAGACATTCCATCCAAGACTTGATCGACCAAGGAAAAATCACTACACCTATAGACCAAAACCTAATGTCAGCAGTAGTCCTTTTCCTAACCACAACTCAAGGGTCAACACCATCACTATGGAATGTGAATTTGAAGACCCATCCCTCTTGACCAAGCCCATTGACCCAATGTAATAAGGAGAATATATGGTCCTTATAATCTTAGTTAATAGATATTTAGATAATGTGGTTCCCACACAAACACAAATAGATCTCATGGTTCAAATGATAGGAGCCTTGGAAGTAACAGGTTAAGATCATTTAAAGGTCATCCTATACTAATGTACTAATTAATATACTTTGTATTTTAAGAAAATTCTAATCTTCTCTTATGAAACACTATTCACCATCCTGAGAACCTCTTCGAACATTTGGAGATAATGTACGATGAAGCATAATAAAACCGTTGCAAACATAAGAGGGATAGAAAATATGAAAGTCATGTCTACATGGTGGGTATAGGATCTTGAAAAAAAATATAGAGAAGTCTCGTAGGTTTCGACATTACCCAATGATTCAACAACCGAATAGTACTATGAACAAGATCTGATATTTCACTTCAATGACGTATCGTATCCCCGCCTCATGAAGATGATGATTATGTTTGTACTCTTTATTTCAATGAAATTATAGCTAAATTACTCACCTCAAATTGGGAGTCTATAGAGGTCAATCATATCACTTGATCTGTAAGATTCTATAAAGACTATGTCCTTAACCCCATTCCTTCCAGGGAAAAGGACATAAACAAAGGAAAAGAAGAGCTCGAAAAAGATCCAATAGGAGAAGTCGAGGAAAATAGAGTCTTGGATCAGTTAAACAAGAGTCAAGATAATATCTCCTCAGGTTCTCTCAACCACATAGAGATTTTATTTGAATTAGTTTTCCCAAAAGGTGGTTTCCCTTCTCATCCAACCTCGAAGAGCTCATAGAAATAGTAAGGAGCTAAAAAATTTCGAAAAGTATATCGTTTTCCAATGTAAAACTTTCTAAGATAGGGCTACGCCATAATATGACCCTAAACATTACGATGGATATCAATGGACAGAGAATCCTTATGGTACTAGTTGATAATGGATCCTCTCAGAACGTCCCATTAAGGACAACTAAATTCTTGGGAATCAAACATGAAGACCTCACACACACTAATAAAACTATGAGATCATATGATAATACCCTAAAAGAAGTAATGGGATAAAAAAAACTTGATCTCGAGATCTTCCAACTTAACAACCTTGCTAAGTTCCCTGTAATCAATATACTTGCTACCTTCAATCTGATTTTAGAAAGACCGTGGCTTCATAAAATCTGAGGATTCACTTCATCACTACATCAAATGTTAAACTTCTTTTGTGGGAAAAATCTAATAACCATATTAGGAGATGCTAAATTTCTCAATGGAGAGGAACCAAGTACCCCGGTCTTGGAGATACAACACGAGAGTGGAGAGATATACATCAGCTAATTCCAGTTGCACCCACCAATATATGTTAGTTTGGCTAGTAAAACTGAACATATTTTCCCACTTTACTCTTAATACGACTGATGAAATGTCACTCATGTGATGAAGAGGATTAAATTCCTACCAATAATAGGGCTCGAAAGGTTATTAAAAGGGATCGATGAGCCTTACCCTAAGGGGCTAGGGTGAAAACATAAGAATGAAACCCTCATTTTTAAAGAATTGAAAGTTAAAGGACTTGATTTTAAGAAACCAAGGGTTAAGTCTCTTCTGTGGATTTTCTGAACTATGGGTAGACATCAATTCTCAAAGAAAAATGTCTAGATGGGAGATGTTCTTTGAGGACTGACCCGCATGGATAGAAAAGTAGGTGTGTGAAATAGAAGACATGATCAGGAAGTTGAAGAAAACCTCCACAGATTGGAGCGCCATTTAAACAATGAATAGCACCGATCTATTTTGAAAAGTAAATATGGAAGATCAGAATAATTGGACACTTTTCAACCTACCAATAACTGAGAAGACTTTCTAGGGTAAGATTGCATATGTTCTCTAAAAAGAATAATCATCCACGATATGTAACCTCTTATTTGAGTAGAAGTCCCTTGAGTCAAATTACTTTGATATACTTGACCATAGCAATCCCTTTATAGAAGAAATAAACTTTAACTTTGAGTATCCTTGTGTGAAAATATTGATAATGATGAATGTGAAAATCAAAGTAATGAATCCAATTTATATAATGAAGAATTAAAAGACCACCTAAAAGAGCTGACAAACAAACTAATTGCGTAAAACCTCTTAACAAAACGACAACAGTACATGTTTTTATTTAGACGATCTAGAAAATTCTGAACTCATTTAACTCCTCAAATAGTACATCGACGGATTCACCTGGTCCTATACTAACATGCCAGGAATTAATCCTCAAATAAGTTTCCAGCTCATGATTACATATCCAAAGACTAAGTCGATAAAAAAAAATCTTCGTAAGCTCAAACTCGAATGGTCTCCCAAGGTAAAAGAGGAAGTAATGAAATAACTCAACATAGTTTTTCTAAGAGTGGTCGAATACCCTACATTATTGTCTAACATCATACCTATCCCTAAAAATGAGGGGAAAGTAAGGATGTGTGTTGAATATATAGACCTAAATAAATCAATCCCCGAAGATGACTATCCTTTTTTAAAAATAGACATGATCATCTACAGTACCACTGTCCACGCCTTAAAATCCCTTGTGTATGGATTCGCTTGATATAACCAAATCAAGATACCCCCAAACGATCAAGAAAAAATGAGTTTCACTACCCCTTAGGGAAAATTTTATTACACAATACTCCTATTTAGACTCAAGAATGCTGACGCGACTTACCAATGAGGGGCTATTATTTTGACACACAACATAATCCATAAGGAGGTCGAAGTATATGTGGATGACGTGATTGTCAATTGCAAAGCATATGAAGGTCACATTCCAACATTAAGAAAATTCTTTGAAAGACTAAGGATGTATCGGATGCGACTGAATCCACAGAAATATGTTTTCAGTGTCACCAAAATAAATATATTACGATTCCTTATTAGCAAGAAGAGGGTTGAGGTAAAACTGATTAAAGTCAAGACCATCCTAGAAATTCCATCCTCGCACATCGAGAAATAAGTTTGAGGCTCCTTAGGAAAACTCTAATACATCGATACATTCATATCTCAGATGACCTCCATATGTGCAAAAGTCTTTAAACTACTCCACAAAGATGTGACACCCCGCCTAAAAGAATACTGGGTGATCAATCATATACCAGATTAAAATAGGAATATCATATGGTTCATTCTTAACATCACTGTCGAAAACCAATATAATTATTAATAATTTATTACGCTGGCGTCAAAATTTTATTTAACTAATCTTTTTAACCAAACCAACCAAGTAAAACATTCACATAGTTATATACGCAAAAACTGAAATGAAGTAACCGAACACTCGGTAATATAATACAACCAAATCGAATGTCACACTAAAAGGAGGTAAAAGAATACATGAACACAGTTGGGCTATCGGCTCGAATGTTACTATAATGCTTCCTATCTAGATTAAAAGGATAGAAGCGTCTACAATAAACCTGAATGCATCCATAGCTACTGCAGCAAACGTCTGACTCGAAGGAATCATTATCCAGGCGTCCTTATGTCTGACACCTAATATATATACATATATGGCAAGAGACGGGAGAATAGAGAAACGAACCAGAGCCTGAGTTTTGAAAATATTTAGCAAGTGCATAAATGCCATATTTTAAAATAAGAAATCTCTCATATTTAAACTGGTATCGCACTCTCATGAGATACACCTCACCCCTCTTCTAACAGTGCACACCTATCGCATGAAATTTAAACAACCTAGTTAAGCTACCCTGCCAAACTAATCTCTTACACCCATCTTCTAAATCCTCCTAACTATCACCTACCTTGCGTGATATAATATCTTATTCCGTAAGTTATTACATAAGCTTTTAGTTGATATAATCATCCATGTGATATATATATATATATATAGTCCTTATTTCTATATAAACCTATACCGTTCATAATCCACAGCTTTTACTAGTTTTATATACCATTTTCACTTTAACATAAAATATACTTTATAGATATTGTTCTCACTTGAACCTATGATTCACATCTGTATTAGTCCGGATATAAATTTACCGGAAGAAGAATAAACTCTTATTCATTTTTCACTTTACACCATTCAAAGTCACATAATATCTCATTTTCATATACAAGCTATGTTTTATACTTAATAAGTATATTTATAACTACATTACAATCATAAGTATAACAACCATCCCACCGAGCTATAACTCGAGGATGAAATCTCAAAGTGCCCATCCACATCCGAGTTTGCTCAATAAACCACGGTACCAAGCCAGACTCACTCATATTCATGGTAGAAAACTAAACGGTGGAGGTGGTCATATTCCCTCCTGAAAGTGGAATAAAAATATCACACTCTTATGAGGGACGATATGACATGGGGATATACTCTCCCTGCTTCTCAAGCCAGGGGATTGACCCACATCGCGCAACCTCCCTGGATAGCATTAGAGAAAATATATAATCTGGCTGCCCATCCTTACGCTCGGGAAGCCTGTGGAACCAGACTTTAAAGTACAAATATACCAGTCATATACAGATATATGTATTTTCAGATAATATCATGTATATACCGTAACAACTCTCATATATATAATACATATCACTTCTCAATATATATGGCTATAATTGCCAAACTTTGATAGCGATAGCCAATAACTCAAATGTTCCCATTCGTAATAGTATATAAGCATGCATACACTTAAAATACTAAACCCATAAGTATTCTCTTACTTAAAATATAACTCGCACCTTAATCACTTTTAAGGATTATAATATAAACCCGAATATTCCAATTTGTCCTAACAAAATAAGTATACTATCAACTTATCTTAATTTCCTTAGATGGTTAGGTATGAATTTCCCCTAGTTGGATATTTATTTCCTCAAATAAATAAGCTAGAAAAATTAAATTTAGGAATTTATCCCATTTAAACTAAACAAGTCGAAACTGTCAAAATTTTGGCAAGGTCGATCGATCGACCCCTGGTAGTCGGTCGATCAATCGAGCAAAACCTTGTCTTCTCCAAGACTCTGTTTCGGCCATTGACACACCGCAAGCTTTTTATCTTCTCTCCCATCATCATACAACTTCAACCAACAATATATTCACATATGAAAAGAGTTCTAATCATCCTACAACCAATAACCAACAATCAATTTCAATTAATTCCTAAGTTTCTCAAATCGAATATTATCTGAGTTTTATCCGTTCAAATTTCGAAACACCTGTTTTGATTCAAGACACCCAAACCAAAAAATTGTAGAGTCTATTACTACCCATTATAATATGAGATACACACTCAAAAGTATAAAAAAGTAAACACTTTCCTCATGGATGAAATCCAACGACCTCGAGTCGAATCCCGCGGAATTTGGCCCGGAATCCCCTTTATTTCTTCCTCTCTTCTCTTCTTCCTTTTCTCTCTTCCATTTATCTCTCGTAGGGCTGAAATATGAGAGAAATGGGGGTTATAAGGGTTTATAAGTCTTATCCCTTATTGTACCCAAAATTGACTCGTATACTCAATTGCGAGTCCCTACTAGTCTAAAAATCCCCGAAACCCAAACACTACCCCCGGGTACTTTATTACGACTCTCTTGGCCATTTCGAAACCAACCATGCACTCGAAATCTTCATCCAAGTCACTTAACTAAAATTCACTAATTAAACCCAACACATCTTAATATGCATGTTTTCTAAATAAATTATTGTCCTTTGTCGCTTTACCCAACTTCGACATGTAATTAAAATAATCCCACTCGTTTTCTTAGTCCCAAAAGTAAATGTAACACACATCGGTAAACATCTAACACTCACAAACTCCAAAACTATTATTTACAGTAATTCCTCAAATTTCCAAATTACACCCAGTTATGCAATTTAAATATCTTTAAAAGTATGGGGTATTACATACTCCCCCCTTACAACGTAATTTCGTCCTTGAAATTCGGATGCAACCTGCATCACCAAACTAAGGTCTCTAATCGCACCATATCCTAGTACACCGAAGTCTAATGGTACTAACACAATGGTACCCGACCATGTACTCATTCATGGTACCCACCTATCTCATGGCTTATACTCTAACGCACTCTCTTAACAACAAGCTGAAAACAACGACACATGCTGAAAACAACGACACATCTACATGCTGAAAACAATGACACATCGCACTTAGTGCTTCTATAATCGTATTTAAAGATAACGAGCCTATAGTCACTACTCTAACGTATCGATCTTATTAGAAAATTACATCACCCTAAGCTCTATTCGTTTACACCTTGACTTCGAATTTCCTTTAAAAAGGAAACTACTTTAGCGCTTGACTACTCCCATTAGTCTTATCTCTTATCTGAGGCGTGCTAAGTCTTGTTGCACTTATATAATTGGATCATTGCACACCTCCTATGACGTTCCATCCAACCCATTCCAAATCCATTTATAACTGCCTCACAGCATAATCTTCATCTTTATATACTAGGCCCCTTCTATTTCGGGCGGTATATAAAATCAACTTACCAAGGTGCATACACACTCTATAATTCGTTCCTATTAGCACACTATTGCAAACGTCACACACTTTACACTCTCTCTAAAAATGGGCCTCACTTTCTTGGCATGGTGCTAACACCTGGGTATTCTCAACAATGTTCTCAAGATTCAATTCTTCCTATACTTGTAAATCTAATCCTTCTCAAGGTTAACTCATAACAATCTCCCTATATCAGCGCCACTAGTCCTACTGTCCTTATTTCATGGTAGTCCTAAGATCAAGGTGTTTTCATACACACATAAAATGAGTACTATACTAACTATATCCCTAGTGCCCAAGACCTCTCTGAACTTCGGACATTCGCTCGGTTTCATTCGTGGGATGTCTCGCAAAGCGAAATACAAAAAAGGAACCCTCCCATTACACTACCTCCTCTCATCATCGGTGATCAATATATAACGGCCTAAGGTACACAACCAGGATGATCTAAATCCTAATTGCAAACCTACTAACGCGCTTCTACCACTATGTCCCTCCATCTCGACGAAATGGAAAGTCTAACTAATCAGGGAGCCTATACTCTGCACAATTCCTACGAACATCATACCAAAAACATATTACCTTGGAATTTTCCTTTTAATTAAGTCCAAGATATAAGCCTCAAATCAATTTCCTTTTCCTTGCCTCACTCACATACTTGCGATGAGAGAAATATTTCAATGCTCTTTCACGGCACTCCCGTCTCCATAAGCCTCTAATCATTTTATGGCTCTCCGTTTATAGAATTTCCTCCAAACTAGGTAACTTATCATCGAAAAGCAACATCCTTGCATCCTAAAAACCTCTCTCCACTTCCAACGTCGTTAGGGTTCATTCGTGGAGTGTCTTACAAAGAGAAATCCAAAAAAGAACCCATCCTAGACACTACTGCTTAACTTTGTCGGTCGTGGAGGTTCGTTAGCTTCAAATATGCCACTGGGATAATCCCCATCCCAACTAACAACAGATTTTGGTCTGAAATCCTACTTCTTTATAGGAGCCATACCACAAGGCGCTTGTACTAACACTAAGTCCTTTTCACAAATAACAATGAGCTTGAACTCACAGCTTAACAATAAATCCTGCATACCTTAAATCATATATATAAGGTCACCACACACTAAAATCGGGAAAATGAAACATCTACTCTTCGAAGTTCCATCTAAACATATAATAAATAGCGAGCTCAACATGTATCCAGGTGAGATATAGAAAAAACAACCAGTTCCACCCTGGAATCACGGGTATGATAGCCTTACAATCATTAGTCGGTTATCGCTCTGACCAATCAAAAACATATTATGTATAACACATACAAAATGAGTCGTGAAAGCCCAAATATGAGTTCAATATACCAACACCTTCTTTCCCAACGAAAGAAGAAAAATAGTACCCCCGCTATCGCGAAAAAACATATTGATATACCCTCTATAATATTATCAATACTGGCACAATACTCAAATCAAGCACATGAATCTCGGGTTAATAAAATACTGTGACGCTATCTAGCCACATAAAATACACCTCCTTCATCTAAGGTGAAACTCATAACAATAACTTTGCCAATCTCCTTGACTGGTCCAATTGGTTCCCAGACACAGTATATTTGTCCTAACTGAACCAAAAACTTCTTAATCAATGCCCCATCTAGGCACCCTACTCTTGTCCTTTAACTCCTACCGGGCAAGATCAAAGCGTGTGGTTCTACACTCCATATTACAATCATTCCCCATCTCTGGCCACCCTGACCATGTTAAGGTTATCAATATCTCAGAATCTATAGCCTCGATCTTAAAAATCACCCTCGTATTTCCTTTAGCTCCTCTGACTAAAAGGAAATATGCTACCGGCCTCCACTGCCTTATTTCAATGAATCCTCAGGTGGATGTCCACCAATGGGTTTCCACGAACACAACTTCTCCAAAAGTGTTAGCAACACTTACTATTGAGCATATCATTCCACTGAAGGACTCTCTCCTCGTTGTACCTTCCTTAATTTTTTACAAAGTTTACTTATCCATATAACTCTTTATTCACTGTCGGACTCTAACCGATCCTTATGTGAATAATTCATAAACTACATTCACCCCAAGTCTGTAAATTGAAGGAATTCGTGGTTAAAACCATTCGTAAGATACCTCTATGAGCAAAACATTCTGCTCCCCCAAACATGGTGACCACCGTTTTCGCCATTTCAACATTGCTCCAACAAGTGAAAACTTTTCCTCAAATTTTCACATCTTGGCATTTCCATACCCTACTCTAAGCCAAAGCTTCTGAGTCTTCTACTTCCATTGAATAATTCTACACTTCCTTCACATAAGTTAAACTTCAACGTATGGTCCTTATCGAAGACCCTTTAAACTTTTACCCAATCTAACTTCACTAGGTAATTCAAGTTTAGCACCACTATCTACTATAGCGATACTTGGATAATTATAACTACTATACTTTAGTAGTCGTTGTAGAAATCCATGAAATTCGACAAAGGGAGTAACCTCTACTGTGGTCCTCATTCCCAACTTCAACTTACAGCGCCAACTAAGCCCCTCCTCTTGTCGCCCTCACAACGGTATTCGCTGATCACCCTTCGTCAATCAGCCCACGAATCTCGAACAAGTGAGAAAAAGATTTACTATAATCTTACATAATGTCAGAAGAACGAAATCTCACAATAGTAACCAACAAATCTAATGATAAGGACCTATATCAAATAGAAAGCAGCACTGAAAGCATTGTACGTCCGCATAGATTCCTAAGGACACTAGAACCTGAAGCTCTGATACCATCTGTGACACACTACCTAATAAAATACCGGGTGATCAATCCTATACCAGATTAAAATAGGAATCTCATATGGTTCAGTCTTAGCATCACTGTCGAAAACCAATTTAATTACTAATAACCTATTAGACTGGCATCAAAATTTTATTTAACTAATCTTTTTAACCAAACCAACCAAGTAAAACATTCACACAGTTATATACGCAAAAACTGAAATGAAGTAACCAAACACTCGGTAATATAATACAACCAAATCGAATGTCACACTGAAAGGAGGTAAAAGAATACATGAATACATTTGGGCTATCGGATCGAATGTTACTATAATGCTTCCTATCTAGATTAAAAGGATAGAAGCGTCCACAATAAACATGAATGCATCCATAGCTACTGTAGAAAACGTCTGACTCGAAGGAATCATTATCCAGGCGTCCTTATGTCTGGACACCTAATATATATACATATATAGAAAGAGAGGGGAGAATAGAAAAACGAACCAGAGCCTGAGTTTTGAAAATATTTAGCAAGTTCATAAATGCCATATTTTAAAATATGAAATCTAATATATTTAAACTGGTATCGCACTCTCATGAGATACACCTCACCCATCTTTTAATAGTGCACACCTATCGCATACGTTCTAAATAACCTAGTTAAGCTACCCTACCTAACTAATCTCTTACACCCATCTTCTAAATCCTCCTAACTGTCACCTACCGTGCATGATATAATATGTTATATCGTAAGATATTACATAATCTTTTAGTTGATATAATCATCCATATGATATATATATATATATATATATATATATATATATATATATATATATATATATATATATATATATATATATATATATATATATATATATATATATATAGTCCTTGTTTCTATATAAAACTATACCATTCATAATCCACAGCTTTCACTAGTTTTAAATACCATTTTCACTTTAACATATAATATCCTTTATAGATATAGTTCTCACTTGAACATATGATTCACATATATATTAGGCCGGATATAAATCTACCGGATGAAGAATAAACTCTTATTCGTTTTTCACTTTACACCATTCAAAGTCATATGATATCTCATTTTCATATACAAGCAATGTATTATACTCAATAAGTATATTTATACATACATTACAATCATAAGTATAGCAGCCATCCCACCGAGCTATAACTCGAGGATACAGTCTCAAAGTGCCCATTCACATCCGAGTTTGCTCAATAAACCACGGTACCAAGCCAGACTCATTCATGATCATTGTAGATAACTAAATAGTGGAGGCGGTCATATTCCCTCCTAAAAATGGAATAAAAATATCGCACTCGTATGCAGGACGATATGACCTAGGGATATACTC
This sequence comes from Sambucus nigra, assembly GCA_949130495.1. NCBI lineage: Eukaryota > Viridiplantae > Streptophyta > Magnoliopsida > Dipsacales > Adoxaceae > Sambucus > Sambucus nigra. The sequence continues at coordinate 150,206,152 of OX422207.1, forward strand.
TCCTTTCTCCTCAAGCTAGGGTATTCACCCAGATCGCATAACCTTCCTGGATAGCACTAGAGAAAATATATAACCTGGCTGTCCAACCCTACGCCCAGGGAAGCCTTCGGAACCAGCCTCTAAAGTACAAATAGACCAGTCACATAAAGATATATTTATTTTCATATCATATCATATATACCGTAACAACCCTCGTATATATAATACATATCACTTCTCAATATATATGGTTATGATTGCCAAACTCTTATAGTGATAGGCAATAACCCAAATGTTCCCATTCGTAATAGTATATAAGCATTCATACACTTAAAATACTAAACCCATAAGTATTCTCTTACTTAAAATATAACTCGCACCTTAATCATTTTTAAGGATTATAATATAATCCGGAATATACCAATCCGTACTAACTAAATAAGTATACTATCAACTTATCTTAGTTCCATAGGTATCGCATCACCTATAAATAATAATCGTCAATCGACGCACCGGATAGCCGCTCAAGCATCTCTAGCCCATATCCTAAATTCCATCCTACTCACATCCTGGGATTTACTCAAATGTATAGTCGGTATATAAGTATATTTTTTACCCGCATAATATATATAATCGCCCGCCGAATACCTCGAGTGTTACTCCTCTCGAACACCCCTAAATTAGTCAATCCTGGATTTTACTTTCAACTAACCCAAGGTATACAGCTCACTCAAATAATAATTTCGAAGTCCTCACACTATTTCTAGGAACCCTAAATGTCGAATTCCACAATTTATTTTCCTCAAAACTACCCATTAAGTGCCACATAATTTTTCACCCTCCTAGTCCTAATTAATTCCCTTAAATGGCTAGGTATGAATTTCTTCTAGTTGGATATTTATTTCCTCAAATAAATAAGCTAGAAATAATTAATATAGGAATTTATCCCATTTAAACTAAACAAGCGAAAACTGTCAAAATTTCTGTAAGGTCGATCGATCGACCCCTGGCAGTGGATCGATCGATCGAGCAGAACCTTGTCTTCTCGAAGACACTGTTTCGGCCATTGAGACACCCCAAGCTTTTTATCTTCTCTCCAATAATCATACAACTTTAACAAAAAATATATTCACATATAAAAACAGTTCTAATCATCCTATAACCAATAACCAACAATCAATTTCAATTAATTCCTAAATTTCTCAAATCGAATATTATTCGAGTTTTATCCGTTCAACTTCCGAAATACACGTTTTGATTCAAGAAACCCAACCCGAAAATCATAGAGTCTATTACTACCAACTATAATATGAGATACACACTCAAAAGTATAAAGAAAGTAAATAATTCCCTCGTGGATAACATCCGACAACTTCGAGTCGAATCCCGCGGAGTTTGGCCCGGAATCCCCTTTCTTCCTTCCTATCTTCTCTTCTTCCTTTTTTCTCTTCCCTTTCTCTGTCCTAGGGAGGAAATATGAGACAAATGAGGGTTATAAGGTTTTATAAGTCTTATCCCTTATTATACCCAAAGTTGACTCGTATACTCAATTGCGAGTCCCTACTAGTTCAAAAATTCCCAGAACCAAAACACTACCCTTGAGAACTCTATTCTGACTATCTTGGCCATTTCGAAACCAACCGTGCACTCAAAATATCAATTTGAGTTACTTAACTAAAATTCACTAATTAAGCCCAACACATCTCAATACGCATGTTTTCCAAATAAAATATTATCCTTTGTTGCTTTACCCCACTGCGACATGTAATTTAAATAATCCCACTCGTTTACTTAGTCCCAAAAGTAATTATAACACACATCGGTAAACATCTAACACTCATAAACTCCAAAAATTATTATTCACAGTAATTCCTCAAATTTCCAAATTACACCCACTTAGTCAATTTAAATATCTTTAAAAGTATGGGGTATTACAAAAGATTCTACCAACATATGGAACTCTTCTTGTCAAGAAGGTTTTAAAAGAATTAAGAAGTATTTAACTAATTCCCCTATTTTTGACCCACCTTGGCCTAGATTCCCACTTCTTCTATACCTAACAGTCACTAACGTGGTAATAGGATCCATGCTAGCCCAATATCTAAAAGAATCATAAGGAGGGGGTCCTTATATTATCCAGTCAAAAACTTAATGCTTGAGACGAACGATATATTGCTTTGGAGAAATCATGCACTACACCAAAATGGTAAAATTGGCACCCTTCAATCGTCCAACCTTGTCACGGTCATTGAGCGTGACAAAACAACACGTGTTTTTTGTCATGATCAATGACCGTGACAAGGCTGCGACAAAAGCTTGTCACGGTCATTAACCATGACAATTCCGTGACAAATGTACTTGTCACGGACTTGTCATGGTCAATGACAGTGGCAATCCTATAAAGTTGTCACGGTCGTGAAAATTCTGTCAGTAAAATAACCCTCCATCTTCTTTTTTCCCACCGATTCTAATTCCCTCAATTTCTCTCTCTCTCTCTCTCTCTCTCTCTCTCTCTACGATTTTGGTACATTTTCTCTCTCTATTTCTCCTCCATTTATGTATATGTGTATGTATATGGGCGTGTGTTTATATATGCATGTGTGTGTGGGGGGGGGGGGGGGGGGTATATATGCGTGTGGGGGGAGTGGGCAGGGATAGGGAGAGGGGAGGGGGTGTATATGTGCGCGTGTGCGTATTTGTTTATATATATATGTGTGTGTGTGTGTGTGTGTGTGTGTGTGTGTGTGCATGTGTGTATATGTGTGTGTGTGTGTGTATATGTGCGTGTGGGTGTATTTTTTAATTAAATTTTTATTGGTTTATTAGATATTTCCCCTTATATTGTAGTGCCCCTTGAAAAAGAATTGATTGATTAAATATTAATTGGTTGTTAATTTTTTTAGTAAATTAATAATTAGTGCCCCTTTCATATGCAAGTAGGGTTGCCCCTCATTGTAAATTAGTAAATTAATATTTGTATACTTTAATTGTTAGTTTGATTGATGAAAATAATTAATTGAGTAGATGAATTAGAAGGAGTGCGGGATACACATTTGTTGTTGCCATTGCGGTTGGATTATACTGGATCGATGTTGGGTTGGTTAATTTTAAAAGTGACATGACCAATGGATTATTGTCCATATGGGGGTGCGGTTTTTCAACTTTTTTTGAAAATTACTTTGGGTAATGAACAATATATATATAGTATGATAATTAAATGAAACATACTTGAAATTACATATGGTGCGCATAGATACTAGCCTTCTAGTTCTTATGCGTACACATTCAATTGCCCTTAGACCCGTTCGAGAGTCATTACCCCTGTAATGAGATCTCTCGAATTGTCCCGTTTGGACAGTTTCGGACTGCATAATTTCTGTATAATAATATTCTTTGTGGCTTAAAGTTATTACTTTTGGGGGAAGTTCTACAGTCGTATCCTAATGTTCTCTGGGTACATACTATTGGAAGAATAACTCGGTGCGCCACGTATTGGATGTAATGCATGCAAAGAAGAACCTCGCTGAACATATTGTGGGCACTTGCCTCGGAGGGAGTCATTTGAAGGATGGAGAAAATGCATGAAAAGACCTTAAATCGTTGAAACTTAAGCCACAACTATGGCTGAAAGAAGATAGTACGGGAATGACAATAATTCCCCCTGGTGAGTTTACTTTGATGAGTGGGGAAAGGAAGGTTCTTTTAGACACAATATATAATTTGAAGGGCCCATCTAATTTTTCGTCCAACTTGCAAAGGATTGTGAATTATGCGACTCATGATTTACATAAGTGTAAGTCCCACGATTGGCATGTGATCATGCAATTGGTTCCTCTATTGTTTAAGCACTGTTTTTCCAAGCACAAGGATTTGCGGAGGGCTATTATTCAAATTAGTATTACCTTCTCACTCTTGTGTGGGAAGGTAGTCAATCGAGAACACATAGTGGCCGCAAAATTGGCGGTGACCGAAGCGATTTGTGAGTTGGATAAGTACTTTGCCCCAGCATTCTTTGACATAAGTGTTCACTTGTTGGTACACCTATGCGACGAGGCACTTCTTTGTGGTCCAGTTAGACATCGATGGATGTATCCGTTTGAAAGATTGATGAATGTTTTTAAAGATTATGTCAAGAATACGTGATACATTGCAGGATCAATTGCAGAGGAATACATCACCGTTGAGTCATCAATATATACTCAGGAATATATGCCTGACTCGACCAACGTTGATGACATTGATGAGTTCATCGATGATGGTGGTCATGTGATGGGAAAATTAGTGAAATTAACGAGTTTGCAACTTGAACAAGTAGCTCGTTATCTATTTAACACACATGAAGATGTCGAAGAATGGAAAAAGTAAGTTTAAATTATTTTAAGTTTTACATTATTTTAGAATATTTTAGATTATTTTATACATGATTAATTTTGTAATATGCAGAGACGAAAAACAATGATACAATCAGACAACGAATTTAGGCTGTGATTGTCAGAAGAGGTAATTATAATGAAAATGGGTTACATTACGCTAAAACTTTACAACTAATCTATTAATTTATCTATATTCTCAGCCCTTAAAGACGGGTGATGCGACATCAATGCTTGCTCGTCTAGCCAATGGACCCTTGTTTGTGGCACAAGAGTACAAAAATTATCGATTGAACCGTTACTTATTCGGCTCAAAAGTGTACGAGGAAAGTACAAATGTACAGAACTCGGGCATTTAATACAAGGCTGTTACTTTCTTTCGAGGGAGGTCAAAAGATAAAAACCTCGTCGAAGCTGAAATGACTTACTATGGTGTAATTCGAAATATATTTGAATTGGATTATATAAGCTTCAAAGAGGCTGTATTTTACTCTGACTGGGTAAGAGTTGAGGATAAAAATACTTGTGAAGTTGATCATGTCACCAATTTGATCATGGTTGACTTGTCCAAGTTGAAGAGCAACGACCACATGAGCGATGAGCCGTTTGTTTGTTCATTTCAAAAGGTCAACAAAGTGGTCAATTTTCCTACATGCGCCAAAGCATCTAAATAGTAGTGTGGATGACTTGGTTGCTCCTACCGAATATCAATCCATTTTTTATGATAACCCGAATTTGAAACAATTTTTCAATTTGTAATAAATATTCTAATTTTTACTTTATCAATCCATTTTTAATGCTTTTAATTGATTTTCACTTTATCATTTTCACTCTTTTGTAGTGTGCGTGTGTGTGGGCAGTAGGGGTGGGGGTGGGTATGTTTTAGATTTTTAGTAATTGTACATATTATGAGTTGTATGCTGTTGTTTTGAAATTCAGAATTGAGGTGTCAAACAGTAACAATTCATTTGGATTTGTAGTAATTGCACATATTTGCATATCTTCTTCTAATTCATTTTGATTTGTACTAATAACAACATTTTTTTACAGAAAATGTCTCCTTCAGGTATTAAGGCGAGGATGATGATGCTGATTATGGTGATGTCGTCTGGCTTGGTGGTAGCGGAGGCGACAGGGGCTCCTGGGCCCCTAGGATCCCAAAATATGGCAAATTGGGGATGGACATCGAGAACAAGACGGGTCTATTAGCGAGATCCCTCGAGCTAGTAAAGATGATCATCGACTCGGGGTACACTAGTTGGAGGGAGGTGCCAAATGAGCTCAAGTTAGCTATTTGGGCAGCACTACAGGTAATGTATTTATATTTATATGAATATGAATATTTCGATTTCAATTTCAATTTCAATTTCATTTTATATTTATATCTATATTTATATTCATTTGCAACTAACATTGTATTTGTTGGACATGAATAATTCAGTCTAGATCCAAAGCTACGCGATTCCTTCTTAGAGCAGTTGAGGGAGAAACACAAGACGTGAAGGAAAAATATGCGGACCCGGTACTTTGGTAATACCTGAGAGTTCATTATCTGAATGCACGAATCCGTCCCATTGAAGAAGCCAATCTCATTGGCACAATGGGAAAAGTTCATTGACAATGAGATCAAGGAGCAATAATTGGCATCTCGCCAATCGGGGAGGGAAAATCGGTCAAAAAAGACGGACGTGCACTACTCCGATCGGACGTCTTACGCCGAGGTGGAGCATAGGATAATGGTAAGATTTAATTTTTCTATAATTAGAGAAATATATTATTCTGTATTATTTTACTTTGCGGGGCTGATGCTAATTTTGCATTATATTATTTCAGGGGACAGGGAGTGGCCCTGGGGGGTAAGCCACATAGGCTCGATACTTATGTGACTATTCAGACGAAGAAGGGGAAGGATAAGGAGGTGTCCCCAAGCATCGCGGCCACAATTATGAGTAGTCCGACAGTTTAATTTTTGTTAATTACGTTATAATTTTTTTATTTACATATTTAACTAATCATGTGCTTTTTGTCATTTTAGGCAAAGCTTAAGGAAGTTCATGAGTCGCAGTCTGATGCCGACCACGCATCTTTATCCACAGACACACTCAGCCAAGTGCTTGGCGCTAATCGCAAGGGGAGGACAAGGGGGTGAGCTCGCAGGCGGCCAAATCTAGGATCATTGGATTGGAGACGATCGACACCAGGTTGGCTCGAACGGTGGACTCGCATGACACGAAGCTGCCCCATTTAGAGGCGACGGTTCAAGATATGTTCTCATTCATGAAGCATACGTTGGGTGGAAACCATAAGGGTAAAGGTAAGGAGAATGTGGTGTAGGATGAGGTACAATAGGATGAGGATGTGGAACTCGCTGCTTCATCGTCGACACGTGCGGACTTTGATGATCCAGTCACCTATCTGGCTCCTTTCGACCGACCGATATCGACACTTGGTTGGCCGAGCGTGTTTATACTGGACATATTTGATGGCCAGCGGATAGGGCGGGGGTTGAGGGACTCGAATACCATCCAGGGTATGCCAGTTCATGGACGTTTTCTTCAAGACATAGAGTCCAAGGTTCTCGTCACGCATGTGATACTCGGGAAGGAGAACTCCCCATTGTGGTTGCGCGAACAATGCGGCACAATGTATATTGTTGGGTGTGTCAATTAGTATATCGTGTGGCCTACTCACCTCCTTAGAGATACCCCTACCCTAGACATGTAGTGACATTATTTGAATTGAATTGTTTTGAGTTGTTATATTTGAATAATATTTGGATTATATTTGGATTATATCATGATGCATATTATTTTGAATGTATATTTTCATTATCTCTATTTTATCTAGATATATGATGTTTGAATAGGTATAACATTGCTATAACAGGTACAAATATACTGCTGGGCAGTGGCAATGGCCATATTGCCCAACAGATTTTTTTCCAATTCTGCCAAGAATTGTCACGATCATTAACCGTGACAATTTTTTAAATATTGTCACGGGTTTATCATGGTCCTTAACCATAACAAAACTTATTAAGTTCAAAGGCCGTGACATGACCATGACAAGTCTAATGAACTTGTCACGGTCAATGACCGTGACAAGTCCATGACAACAAACGTTGTCACCCCCAGAATTATCACGATCGTTGACCTTGACAAGTCCAACTTGTCAAAGTCAATGACCATGGCAATCCGACAGATTTGGTGTAGTGATGCCTGTCCCTAGTATAGGTGACACAAAAATTGAGACACTATATGATTGCCTTCCAAATTAAGTTGATATCTCGAATGGATATCTGAACGTACTTACTCAAAAAATCTGCATTGACAAGTAAAATGGCAAAATTGATATTCTGACTTACAAAATTAGATATCGAGTACAAACACCAAAAGGGAATCAAGGTATAGTCCATTAAAAATTATTGATTGAGTCTCCTCTGGAAGGACATGATGAGGTCATCGCTCACTTCTTAGATGAAGACATTTTTCCATTTGAAAGATAGGACAAATACAAATGGAAGTTATAGTTCGATGGAACAACTAATAAGAAAGGAAATAGCATTGGAATGATATTGGTTTCGCCAGACTAGATGCACTAACCAATAGCCATTAAACTAAACTTTGAACACACTAACAACATTATCGAGAATGAAGCTTGCATTATAGGGTTGAAGATATCCCATGATAAAGGAATATGAAGGATCAGTATGTTTGGAGATTCCACCCTCATTATCTTTCAAATCCTAAGGAATTTCGAAGGGGTCAGAATAGCTTTGCTAATGATTTGGTTACTCTTTCCTCCAAGGTAGATAAATCCAAAGTAATGGATAGAGTATAGGTAAATATATGAAAATAGGAGTGACCTGGATTCACATATAAAATCATCATGACGAAAATGATATTAAAGGGTCGTAGTATTAAGATATAATATAACTCCTTCGAAAGGGTAAATATCCTCCAAGATCCGGTAAGAAATGTAAAATAGCAATCAGATGGTGGGCCCCTCAATTCATTATATGCATCAGACAAATATACAAAAGACATCTTGATGGAACCTAACTTCCATGTCTCGATGAAAGTGAAGCAAAAAAAGTGATGAAGGAAATCCACGGTGGGGAGTGTGGCCCTCACATGATTGGTCATAAGATAATAAGGAAAATCATTCGTCAAGGGTATTATTGGCGTACCTTTAAACATAACTTCTAAAAATATGTCCAACGATGTCAAAAGTGCCAAATATTCACAACACTTACATCCAAAATAATTGGGCAATATGATGTCACCCTATCCGTTTTCAACTTAGAGGATTGACATAATAAAAAGGGTAACTCTGAAGTATTCTAATGGTCACAAATTCATTCTGGCAGCCATAAATAATTTCACCAAGTAGGCAGAAGTGGAATTATATGTCGTCCTAAATGCCAAGAATGTATCCAAATTCATATAAAAGAACATAATTTCTAAATATGACTTACTCTTTGAATTAATCTTTGATAATGCAATACACTTTGAAGAAGAGGTCACAAAACTCATCGATGAATAATGAATTCAAATCCATTGATACTATTCGTTGTTTATTTGGTCAATAAGAAGATAAAGGTTATACTAAGTAAGATTATTGAGGTATGTCGAGATTGGGCAGATCAGAAACCATATGCATAATAGGGATAACAAACCACTATTAGTAAACCTAAGGGAGCCATACCATATTTACTTGTCTATGGGGTGGAAGTGAGGCTACTAATAGAGATAAAAATTTCCTCATTTACGAATATTTCTAAAAAATAAAATATCTCAAGAAAATTGGGACAAATCTGTCAGAAGTGTCTAATGTTTATAAGTCAGACAAATCTCCTTTAACATGAAGCGAAAGACATGATCTTATGGATACCAGGAGTGAGCAGCCACCTGCAATAATGCCGAGTTAATAATGGTGGTCCTCCAAGACAACAACAGAACTAAGCCGTGACATTTTAGGCCCAAGAGGGACCAACCATCGAAGTTATGGATGAAATACTCTACTTGACGAATAAGGGAAGTTTAGTTGTCTGAACATGGAGGAGCCATCTCAATAAATCTATTAAAAGAAAAGAAGGATATTTTCTAGACTATGAGAAAGAAGAGATGAAGTTATGAGTTTCCATACCAGAATTCTACCTTGATTTATAGGGAGTAAGGAGTGACTAATCATCCTTCTAAAAGGAAGCCAAGATTGATTGACCCTCCTATTAATGGAGTTTCTACAGGTTGCTCTTACAGGCCAGTAAATCCTCGAATATAGTCGAAATAACATGTTATGAAAATGAAAAATGTGATAAATCCAAAATTATAGAAAATAATATTTTTTCCATTTTAGTTTTAATTTTGTCTCTTATGTGTTTACCTCCTGCCTTTATTGAATAATAAAATTAAATTAAAAGACATTAAAAAAATGTATAGATAACTTAAAGACAAAATAATATAAAGAACATCCCCTAAATAAAATATGTTTCATCTTTTATATATACCAAAAGGCTATTTTTTAGGAAATAAGGGACACCCCTTTTGGATTCATAAAAAGTAAAAGATACAAAATTAAGAAAAATAAGAAAAATAATAATCTAAAAGCAGTGGCTTGGTCCTGGAAAGGAAGATTATCCATCGTCATTTTCATTGTCTCTTGAATCGAATGATGAAATAGGCATCCCCATACCCTCTCGAATCACTGGACCTCTTTTTGGAACGATGGGAATTGAAGGACGCCTATGACGAGGATATACCCTCTAGAAAGACTCGAGTATATCCATCGCAAGAACATCACCATCTGAAGGGTCAAAAGTTCCATAAAGAACTAGATCTGAGGCCTCTTCAATCACTTGATGACCCAAACTAGAATATGTCATCGTCCTACAAATGAAATCTAGATATAAGCCCAATGACCAGGACAAAAACCATGCGAGGAATGGTGAAATCTTATAATGGAAAGATTAAGGCATCAGAGTTTGACCTAAAGAAAAGAAAATAAGTACAAAAATAATAAAAAGTCAAACGGTGTGTACTTAGACCCCCGCGAGAAATAAAAAATAGGGATGAAAAGTAAGAAAAAAGGCCTCATACTAGACCCCGTCATCTCCAATACATGGCAATTAAAATTCAGGAATATGTATCATCAAAGTCATTGCTAAAGATCGAGCGGATGTTGTAGCTACCTTATTTGAAGGACCCTTAGAAGGTGGAGCTGAAGTGGCAGCCAGTGGAGCCTTTCTCGAACCCTAGCTCTCTCTGGCTGATATGATGATTGGCATCAATCTCTCAATAACATACATTGAGTAGGAACATTATAGTCAAAGTGAGGATTCACCACCATGACGCCCCTAGTATATGTCCCTATATCATCAGGAGAAAGTAGGTGTGGCTCCCTCATCCAAAAAGGAGGTCTCGTGGAAGGAGATAGTCTGGTAATGTGCAACCACTAACGAACGATATGTCTCGCAAGCTAATGATTATAAATCCATCTGTGCAAAGTAACACTCGTGAAGTGGTATGAGTGACCCTCATGTTCTCATCCCAATACTTCAATGGCAATATTCAGGATAAGAAATTAACCTATAATCCAAAATGCTGATAAGAAAAATAAAGAGTCCAAAAGTTATAGAAAATATAGAAAATGGTACATATTGACTCTATAGTCAACCCACTCACAAGAATGTGTATCTCCCCATAATAGTACGCATAAGCTCCTAACCTACGGTTAGCCTGCATCCATCTCCTCTGTAAAGGCCAACTATATTCCTCAAATGCTCTCAAAGAATATCTATGAAGCCTAAGAACATCGAAATCCCATAGTCACATAAACAAAAACATAAAACACATATCGGCAACAGAATAAAAATAAAAAATAAAAAGCAATAAATTAAAACATACCTCATAGACCACCATGTATCCTATGGAACTCTTAGTCACCCATCTAGACATAGCACTCATGGTAGAAAAAAGTAAACCTAAAGAAGAGTTTCACCACTCGTACTATCGGATGTTCTGAAATATCTGAGGGAGAAAAGTGCACCCTTTTGAATAGCCTCATAGTGGGAAGAATAAATTGTATAGCCCAGTAGAAAGAGCATGAAAACCTTAGTGAACTAGAGAATCCATTTCGCATCTTCTCCCACATGCCTCCAGTGACCCCGCATATATATCTTGAAAGACCTAAGAGACAAAGTCACCCCAAAATTAATGGCAAGCACAAGGGCCAAAGAAACTTGAATGGCATCATCCAATATTCTAGAATAATGTGGATTCATCACTGGATATGGGCCAAATGGCATTCCAGTCAGCATTTTCAAATCCAAAAGGGTGAGTGTTATCTCACCCAGTGAAAAGTGGAAGGTATATATCGTATCCCACCATATCTCTGTATCCATTCCAATCAGGAAAGTTCATTACACCAAAAATAACAACCTAGCACAGTTTAAAATTGTGCCAGAATTAGGTGTTTCAAAACGGCCATTTTTTTGGCACTGTTTAAAAGTGTGCCAGATTAAGCCAAACAGGAACACTTCTGGCACACGTTTAAATTGTGCCAGAATTTTATATTTTTGGCACACTTTTGGCATAGTTTATAACTCTGTCAGAATGAGTACATTTTGGTACACTTCTGGAACAGTTCGAAACCGTGCTAAAATTTGATACACTTTTGGCACAATTTTGAACTGTGGCAAATTTTTGGATTAAAAAAATGACTATTTGAAAATAAGAAAATTCACAAATTGCGAATCTCGTATGTTGTTGGTAAACTAATGTACAAACAAACTTCAAAATACTACAAGTCTTAATAGTTCACAGACATTAAAAAAATGGGCAGAATTTTCTCTATTTTATGAGCATTCTAAAAACTGCTAAAATATAAAACAAGCGTAATCTAAATCTCGCATGTCTATAAAATATAACAATAAAATTACAAAAGCCCGCACGGCCAAAAAAGTTAACAATAAACAATAAAATCCCTCACGGACATAACTCAAAAAAATAAAATATTGAACATTAACGACATTAAATAAATAATTCCCTTGTTGTAAGCCAATGACTTCTTCGTGTAAAAATGTTATTAGTAACCAAGTAATTTTAAAAGCTAATGTTAAAATGTTATCATGTAAAATGATAGGGTACAAAAAAGATATGCTATTAGTAGCCAAGTAATTTTAAAAAAAAATCTTATGCAAGCAAAAAAATTACATATACGAGTTACAATTATTATTATATTCTCAAACCGAAAGTCTTATGACTACGTGGTCAGCTCCTACAAGTTATATTAGTCCCATGCGACGTGTTATTGCCTCTTACAGGGCCGTTTGAGGAGTAGTTTGAGTTTTCACCGTCAAACATCATGATTTTAAGCACAATTTAAATATTTTCAAATTATCGTTTAATTCACAAAATGAGAGACCCGTTCGTGACTACGCGATCAGTTCCTACAAGTTACATTGGTCCCGTCTGAGGTATTCATGCCACTTGTGGGGCTGTTCGGGACTGGTTTGGATTTTCACCCTTTTAACGACTTATTTTTAAGCATAATCTTGATATTTTTAAACTATCATCGTATTCTCAAATCGAAAGACCCGTGACTATGCGATCAGTTCCTAAAAGTTACATTGGTCCCATGCAAGGTGTTCACGCCTCTTATGAGGCCGTTTGGGGGCTAGATTGAATTTTTACCCTTTTAACGATTTGTTTTTAAGCGTAACATAGATATTTTCAAACTGTCATCATATTCTCAAACTAGGAGTTCCACGACTATGCAACCAGTTCCTATTAGTTACATTGGTCCCGTGCGAGGTGTTAGTACCTCTTACGGGGCTGTTTGGGTACTAGTTTGGGTTTTCACCCTCTAACGGCATGTTTTTAAGCCTAATCTAGATATCTTAAAATTATCATCATATTCTCAAATCAGAGACCCATGAGTACGCGGTAAATTCTTATAAGTCATATTGGCCACGTACGAGGTGTTCATACCTCTTATGGGGTCGTTTCAGGACTAGATTTCACCCCTTTAAACGGCTTATTTTAAGCTTAATCTAGATGTTTTCAAGTTATCATCATATTATCATACCGAGAGACTTATGAATACGCGGTCAGTTCCTACAAGTTACATTTGTCATGTGCGAGGCGTTCAAGCCTCTTACGGGGCCGTTTGGGGTTGGTTTGGTTTTTACCCTTTTAACGTCTTATTTTTAAGCCAAAGTATATATAGTTTTAAATTATCGTCATATCTCAAATCATGATTCCTGTTATTGCGATGTCGGTTTTTGCGACTTACATTAGTCACGTGCGATGTGTTGGTGACTCTTATGGGGCCTTTTGGGTGCTAGTTTGAGTTTTCACTCTCTAACGGCATGTTTTTAAACTAATCTAGATATTTTCAAATCATCTTCATATTAACAAATTAGGAGACCAGTGACTATGCGAATAGTTCCTAAAAGTAGCATTGGTACCGTGGCAGGTGTTTATGCCTCTTACGGGTCATTTGAGACGTGGTTTGGGTTTTCAACCGTTAATGGATAGTTTTTAAGCATAATCTAGATATTGTCAAATTATCATCATATTCTTAAACTGGGAGACTACGCAGTCAGTTCCTATGAGTTACATTGGTCCCGTATGAGGTGTTAGTGCCTCTTACGGGGCTGTTTGAGCATTGGTTTGGGTTTTCACCATCTAACGGCTTATTTTTAAGACTAATGTAGATAGTTTCTAATTATCATCATATTATTAGACCGGGAGACCCGTGAGTATGCAATCACTTCTTACAAGTTACATTGGTCCCTTGAGAGGCGTTCATCCCTCTTATGGGGCCATTTGGTGGCTTGTTTCCGTTTTCACCCTTTAATGGTTAGTTTTTAAGCGTAATTTTGATATTTTCAAATTATCTCCATATGCTCAAACTGGGATTCCCACGACTACGCGGTCAGTTCCTACGAGTTACATTGGTCTCGTGTGAGGTGTTAGTGTCTCTTACGGGCCCATTTGGGTTTTCACCCTCCAACGACATGTTTCTAAGCCTAATGTTGAAATCTTCAAATCATCATCATATTCTCAAATCGAGAGACCCGTGACTACGCGGTCAATTCCTACTAGTTATATTAGTCTCGTGCGAGGTGTTCATACCTCTTACGGGGCCGTTTGAGGACTAGTTTGGATTTTCACCCCTTTAAATAGCTTATTTTAAGCTAAATCTAGATATTTTCAAGTTATTATCAAAGCGGGAGAACAGTGAATACGCGGTCAGTTCCTCCCCGTTACATTTGTCATGTGCGAGGCGTTCAGGCCTCTAACTGGGCCATTTAGGTTTTCACCCTTTTAATGTCTTGTTTTTAAGCCAAAATATAGATATTTTTAAATTATCGTTATATTCTCAAATTAGGAGTCCTTTTACTACGATGTCAATGCGCGAGGTGTTATTGACTCTTACGGGGCCTTTTGGGCGCTAATTTGAGTTTTCAACCTCTAACGGCATGTTTTTAAGACTAATCTATATATTTTTCAAATCATCTTCATATTCACAAATCAGGAGACTCGTGACTATGCGATCAGCTCCTACAGGTAACGTTGGTACCGTGGGAGGTGTTCATGCCTCTTACGGGTCATTTGGGAGGTGGTTTGGGTTTTCACCCGTTAATGGGCAGTTTTTAATCATAATCTAGATATTGTCAAATTATCATCATATTCTCAAACTGGGAGTCCCACGACTATGCGGTCAGTTCCTACGAGTTACATTGGTCCCCTACGAGGTGTTAGTGCCTCTTAAGGGGTTGGTTTGGGTTTTCACCCTCCAACGGCTTATTTTTTAGACTAATATAGATAGTTTCAAATTATCATTATATTGTCAAACCAGGATACCCATGACTATTCAATCAGTTCCTACAAGTTACATTGGTCCTGTAGGAGGCGTTCATCCCTATTATGGGGACATTTGGGGTTGGTTTTGGTTTTCACCCTTTAATGGCTAGTTTATAAGCGTAATTTAGATATTTTCAAATTATCATCATATGCTCAAACTGGGAATCCCACGACTACGCGGTCAGTTCCTACGAGTTATATTGATCGCGTGAGAGGTGTTCATGCCTCTTATGGGACCGTTTGGGTTTGGTTTAGGATTTCACCATCTAACAGCACGCTTTTAAGCCTAATCTAAATATTTTCAAATTATTGTCATATTCTCAAATTCGAAGGCCCGTTACTACGCGGTCAGCTCCTAAAAGTTACATTGATCCTTTGGGAGGTGTTCATGCCTCTTATGAGCCCATTTGGGAGTAGGTTTAACGACTTGTTTGTAAGCTTACTCTAGATGTTTTCAAGTTATCATCATATTATCACAGTGGGAGACATGTGAATACCCAGTCTATTCCTACAAGTTACATTAGTCATGTGCGAGGCGCTTAGGCCTCTTACTGGGCTGTTTGAGGTTGGTTTCAGTTTTTAGCCTTTTAACGTCTTATTTTTAAGCCAAAGTATAGATATTTTTAAATTATCATCATATTCTCAAATTGGGAGTCCTGTTACTGCAATGTCAATTTTTGCGAGTTACATTAGTCCCGTGCGAGGTGTTAGTGACCCTCACGGGGCCTTTTGGGTGCTAGTTTGAGTTTTCACCCTCTAACGTCATATTTTTAAGACAAATGTAGATACTTTTAAATCATCTTTATATTAACAAATCAGGACACTCGTGACTATGCAATCAGTTCCTACAACTAACATTGGTACCGTGGGAGGTGTTCATGCCTCTTACGGGTCATTTGGGAGGTGGTTTCGGTTTTCACCCGTTAATGGGTAGTTTGTAAGCATGATATAGATATTGTCAAATTATCACCGTATTCTCAAACTGGGAGTCCCACGACTACGCTGTCAGTTCCTACGAGTTACATTGGTACCGTACGTGGTGTTAGTGCCTTTTACGGGGTCGTTTGGGCATTGGTTTGGTTTTTTCCCTCTAACGGCTTATTTTTAAGACTAATCTAGATAGTTTCAAATTATCATGATATTGTCAAACCGGGAGACCCGTGACTATGCAATCAGTTCCTACAAGTTACGTTGGTCTCGTGGGAGGCGTCCATCCCTCTTATAGGGCTATTTGGTGGTTGGTTGGTTTGGGTTTTCACCATTTAATGATTAATTTTGATATTTCCAAATTATCGTCATATACTCAAACTGGGATTCCCATATCTACGCGGTCAGTTCCTACAAGTTACATTGATCCCACGCGAAGTGTGAGTGCCGCTTATGGGGACGTTTGGGTTTTCACCCTCTAACGGCATATTTTTAAACCTAATCTTGATATCTTCAAATTATCATCATATCCTCAAATCGGGAGACCCATGACTATGCGGTCAATTCCTACAAGTTATATTGGGCCCGTGCGAGGTGTTCATACCTTTTACGGGGCCGTTTGAGGACTAGTTTGGATTTTTACCCCTTTTAAAGACTTATTTTAATCTAAATCTAGGTGTTTTCAAGTTATCATAATATTTTCAAAGCGGGAGACTTGTGAATACGTGGTTAGTTCCTACCAGTTACGTTAGTCATGTGCGAGGCGTTTAGGCCTCTTACGGGGCCGTTTGGGTTTTCACACTTTTAACGTCTTATTTTTAAGCCAAAGTATAGATATTTTGAAATTTTTGTCATATTCTCAAATCGGGAGTCCTGTTACTGCGATGTCAATTTTTGCGAGTTACTTAGTCCCGCGCGATGAGTTAGTGACTCTTACGGGGTTTTTGGGGCACTAGTTTGAGTTTCCACCCTCTAACGACATGTTTTTAAGACTAATCTAGATATTTTCAAATCATCTTCATACTCATAAATCAGGAGACTCGTAACTGTGTGATCAGTTCCTACAAGTAACATTGGCACCGTGGGAGGTATTCATGCCTCTTACAGGTCATTTGGGAGGAGGTTTGGGTTTTCACCCATTAATGGGTAGTTTTTAAGCATAATATAGATATTGTCAAATTATCATCATATTCTCAAAGTGGGAGTCCCACGACTATGTGGTCAATTCTTACGAGTTACATTGGTCCCGTACGAGGTGTCAGTGCCTCTTAAGGGGCCGTTTGAGAACTCGATTGGGTTTTCACCCTTTGACTGCTTATTTTTAATACTAATCTAGCTATTTTCAAATTATCATCATATTATCAAACCGGGATTCCCATGACTATACAATCAGTTCCTACAAGTTACATTCATCTCGTGGGACGCGTTCATCCCTCTTATGGGGCCATTTGGGGGTTGGTTTTTGTTTTCACCCTTTAATGGCTAATTTTTAAGCCCAATTTAGATATTTTTAAATTATCGTCATATGCTCAAACTGGTCCCGCGGGAGGTGTTCATGCCTCTTACGGGACCGTATGGGGTTGGTTTAGGTTTTTACCCTCTAACGGCACGTTTTAGGCCTAATCTAAATATTTTCAAATTATCATCATATTTTCAAACCCGGA
The DNA here is from genome assembly GCA_949130495.1 of Sambucus nigra. Taxonomy (NCBI): domain Eukaryota; kingdom Viridiplantae; phylum Streptophyta; class Magnoliopsida; order Dipsacales; family Adoxaceae; genus Sambucus; species Sambucus nigra. The sequence goes on from OX422207.1 coordinate 150,223,963, forward strand.
GATCCGTTACTACACGACCAGCTCCTACATGTTACATTGATCTTTGGGAGGTGTTCATGCCTCTTACGAGGCCATTTGGGGGTAGGTTTAACGACTTGTGTTTAGGTTAATCTAGATGTTATCAAATTCTCATCATATTCTCAAAGCGGGAGACCCGTGACTATGCGGTCAGTTCCTACAAGTTACGTTAGTCATGTACGAGGCATTCAGGTCTCTTACGGGTCCGTTTGGGGGTTGGTTCGGGTTTTCACCCTTTTGACGTCTTGTTTTAAGCCAAAGTATAGATATTTTTAAATTTTCATTATATTCTCAAATCGAGAGTCCTGTTACTACAACGTCAGTTTTTGCGACTTACATCAGTCTCGTTCGAGGTGTTTGTGACTCTTACGGGGCCTTTTAGGCCCTAATTTGAGTTTTCACCCTCTCACGGCATCTTTTTCAGACTAATCTAAATATTTTCAAATCATCTTCATTTTCAAAAATCAGAAGACTCATGACTATGCGAACAGTTACTATAAGTAACATTGGTACTGTGGGAGGTGTTCATGCTTCTTACGAGTCATTTGGGAGGTGGTTTGTATTTTCACCCGTTAATGGCTAGTTTTTAATAATAATCTAGATATTGACAAATTATCATCATATTCTCAAACTGGGAGTCCCACGACTACGCGGTCAGTTCCTATGAGTTACATTAATCTCGTGCGAGGTGTTAGGGCCTCTTACGGGGCCGTTTGGGAATTCGTTTGGGTTTTCACCCTCTAACGACTTATTTTTTATACTAATCTAGATATTTTCAAATTATCATCATATTATCAAATCGGGAGACCCGTGACTATGCAATCAATTCCTACAAGTTACATTGGTCCCGTGGGAGGCGTTCATCCCTCTAATGGGGCCTTTTGGGGGATGGTTTTGGTTTTTACCCTTTAATGGCTAGTTTTTAAGCATAATTTAGATATTTTCAACTTATTGTCATATTCTTAAACTGGGATTCCCATGAATACGCGATCAGTTCTTATGAGTTGCATTGGTCCCGTGTGAGGTGTTAGTGCCTCTTACAAGGTTGTTTGGGTGCTGGTTTGGGTTTTCACCCTCTTCAATTTATCATCATATTCTCAAATCGGGAGACCCATGACTATGCGGCCAATTCCTACAAGTTATATTGGTCCCGTGCGAGGTGTTCATACCTCTTACGGGGCCGTTTGAGGACTAGTTTGGATTTTCAGCCCTTTAAACGGCTTATTTTAAGCTTAATTTAGATGTTTTTAAGTTATCATCATATTATCAAAGCGGGAGACCTTTGACTACGCATTCAAATTCTACAAGTTATCATCATGCACGAGGCTTTTAGGCCTCTTACGGGGCCATTTGGGTTTGCAATATTTAACGTCTTATTTTTAAGCCAAAGTACACGTATTTTCAAATTATCGTTATATTCTCAAATCAGGAGTCCTGTTACCGCGATGTTAATTTGTGCGAGTTACATTAGTCCCCTGCGAGGTATTTGTGACTCTTACGTGGCCTTTTTGCACTAGTTTTAGTTTTCACCCTCTAACGGCTTGTTTTTAAGACTAATCTAGATATTTTTAAATCATCTTCATATTCACAAATCAGGAGACTCGTGACTATGTGATCAGTTCCTACAAGTAACATTGGTACGGTGGGAGGTGCATGCCTCTTATGGGTTATTTGGGAGATGGTTTGCGTTTTCACCCGTTAATGGGTTGCTTTTAAGCATAATATAGATATTGTAAAAATTATCATCGTATTCTCAAACTGGGAGTCCCACGACTACGCGGTCAGTTTCTATGAGTTACATTGGTCCCGTACGAGGCGCTAGTGCCTCTTACAGGGCTGTTTGGGCACTTGTTTGGGTTTTTATCCTCTAACGGCTTATTTTTAAGACTAATCTAGATAGTTTCAAATTATCATTATATTGTAAAATCGGAGACCCGTGACTATGCAATCTGTTCCTACAAGTTACGTTGGTCCCGTGGGAGGCGTTCATCTCTCTTATGGGGCCATTTGGGGGCTGGTTTAGGTTTTCACCCTTTAGTGGCTATATTTTAAGCTTAATTTAGATATTATCAAATTATCATCACATGCTCAAACAGGGATTCTCACGACTACGCGGTCAGTTCCTACGAGTTATACTGGCCCGCGGGAGGTGTTAATGCCTCTTACGGGACCGTTTGGGGTTAGTTTAGGTTTTTACCCTCTAACGGCATGTTTTAAGCATAATCTAAATATTTTCAAATTATCTTCATATTATCAAATCCGGAGATTCGTTACTATGCGGTCAGCTCCTCCAAGTTACATTGATCCTTTGGGAGGTGTCCATGCCTCTTACGGGGCCATTTGGGTGTAGGTTTAACGACTTGTTTTTAATCTTAATCTAGAAGTTTTCAAATTCTCATCATACTCTCAAAGCAGGAGACCCGTGATTATGCGGTTAATTCCTACAAGTTACATTAGACATGTGCGATTCGTTCAGGCCTCTTACGGGGCCGTTCAGGGGTTGGTTTGGGTTTTCACCCTTTTAACGTCATGTTTTTAATCCAAAGTATAGATATTTTCAAATTATCGTTATATTCTCAAATCGGTAGTTCTGTTACTGCGATGTCAGTTTTTACGAGTTAGATTAGTTCCATGCGAGGTGTTAGTGACCTTTACGGGGCATTTTTGAGTTTTCACCCTCTAACGGCATGTTTTTAAGACAAATCTAGATATTTTCAAATCATCTTCATATTCAAAAATTAGAAGACCCGTGACTATGTAAACAGTTCTTATAAGTAACATTGGTACTGTGGGAGGTGTTCGTTCTTCTTACGGGTCATTTGGGAGGTGGCTTGCGTTTTCACCCATTAATGGCTAGTTTCTAAGCATAATATATATATTGTCAAATTATCATCATATTCTCAAATTGGGAGTCCTACGACTACGCGGTCACTTCCTATGAGTTACATTGGTCTCATGCGAGGTGTTAGTGCCTCTTACGGGGCCATTTGGGCACTCGTTTGGGTTTTCACCCTCTAATAATTTATTTTTAATACTAATCTAGCTAATTTCAAATTATCATCATATTATCAAATCGGAAGACCCGTGACTATGCAATCAGTTCCTACAGGTTACATTGGTCCCGTGGGAGGCGTTTATCCCTCTAATGGAGCCATTTGGGGGATGGTTTGGGTTTTCACCCTTTAATGGCTAATTTTTAAGCGTAATTTAGATATTTTCAAATTATCGTCGTATTCTCAAACTGGGATTTCCACGACTACGCGGTCATTTCCTAAGAGTTGCATTGGTCTCGTGCGAGGTGTCAGTGCCTCTTACGAGGCCGTTTGGGCGTTGGTATGGGTTTTCACCCTCTAACGGCATGTTTTTAAGATTAATCTAGATAACCTCAAATTATCATCATATTCTCAAATCGAGAGACCCATGACTACGCGGTCAATTACTACAAGTTATATTGGTCTCGTACGAAGTTTTCCTACCTCTTACGGGGCCGTTTGAGGACTAGTTTGGATTTTCACCCCTTTAAAAGGCTAATTTTAAGGTTAATTCAAGTTAATATCATATTGTCAAAGTGGGAGACCTGTGAATACGCGGTCAAATCCTACAAGTTACATTAGTCATGTGTGAGGCGTTCAGTCCTCTTACGGGGCCGTTTGGGTTTTCACCCTTTTAACGTCTTATTTTTAAGCCAAAGTATAAATATTTTAAAATTATCGTCATATTCTCAAATCGGGAGTCCTGTTACTGTGATGTCAATTTTTGCAAGTTACATTAGTCCCGTGCGAGGTGTTTGTGACTCTTACGGGGCCTTTTTGGCGCTAGTTTGAGTTTTCACCCTCTATCGGCATGTTTTTAAGACTAATCTAGATATTTTCAAATCATCTTCATATTCACAAATTAGGACACCCGTGACTATGCAATAAGTTCCTACAAGTTACATTGGTCCAGTGGGAGGTAGGGGTGTTCGCGGTCCGGTCCGGTTCGGTTTTAAGGTTTTTTTTTTACCGGACCGACTTGGTCGGTCCTCTAAAAAAATGGACCGAGATCGGACCGATAATGTCGGTTAACTGACCCTAGTCGGTTCGGTTTTTTATAGGGTCGGTCCGGTCTAACCCATCGGTCCTCACATTAATAAATTACATCATTTATAATAGTACAAATATACCCGAGTCTATTTTTTCAAACATTAAAAACTAAAAAATATCAAAATTTGCGATTAAAATAAACCTACTATTGGATTAAACTATAATTTAAACTAATCAAATATTGAAATATATACTTTTACTATTTATTTATCTTATATATATACATATATATGTAAAAATATATTATTTTATATACAGTCGGTCCGGGTCGGTCCTAACAGGGTTTTTGAAACTGTAAACCGTGGACCGGACCGACTTGGTCGGTCCATCAAAAAAATAAACCGAGACCGGACTGATTAAGAAAAAAGACCGAAAAAAAGGGTCGGTTCGGCTCGGTTCAGTTCAGTCCGTCAGTCCAATCGGTTTTTTGAACACCCCTAGTGGGAGGCGTTCATCCCTCTTATGGGGCCATTTGGGGGATGGTTTGGGTTTTCACCCTTTAATGGCTAGTTTTAAGCATAATTTAGATATTTTCACATTTTCATCATATTCTCAAACTGGGAATCCAATGACTACGCGATTATTTCCTATGAGTTCCATTGGTCCCGTGCGAGGTGTTAGTGCCTCTAACGAGGCCATTTGGGCATTGGTTTGGGTTTTTACACTCGAACCGCATATTTTTAAGCCTAATCTAGATATCTTCAAATTATCATCATATTCTCAAATAAGGAGACCCGTGACTATGCGGTGAATTCCTACAAGTTATATTGGTCACGTTCGAGGTGCTAATACCTCTTATGGGGCCGTTTGAGGACTAGTTTGGATTTTTACCCCTTTAAACATTTTATTTTAAGCTTAATCTAGATGTTTTCAACTTACCATCATATTTTCAAAGCGGGAGACCTGTGAATACGCGGTCAAATCCTATAAGTTACATTAGTCATGTGCGAGGCGTTCAGGCCTCTTACGGGGCCATTTGGGTTTTCACCCTTTTAACGTCTTATTTTTAAGCCAAAGTATAGATATTTTCAAATTATCATCATATTCTCAAATCGGGAATCCTGTTACTGCGATGTCAATATTTGCGAGTTACATTAGTTCCGTGTGAGGTGTTTGTGACTCTTACGGGGCCTTTTTGGCGCTAGTTTGAGTTTTCACCCTCTAACGGCATGTTTTTAAGACTAATCTAGATATTTTTAAATCATTTTCATATTCACAAATTAGGACACCCGTGACTATGCGATCAGTTCCTACATGTAACATTGGTATTGTGGGAGGTGTTCATGCCTCTTACGGGTCATTTGGGAGGTGGTTTGGGTTTTCACCCGTTAATTGGTAGCTTTTAAGCATATTCTAGATATTGTCAAATTATCCTCATATTCTCAAACTAGGAGTCCCACGACTACGCTGTCAGTTCCTACGAGTTACATTCGTCCCGTTCGAGATGTTAGTGCCTCTTGCAGGGTCGTTTGGGCACTCATTTGTGTTTTCCCACTTTTACGGCTTATTTTTAAAAGTAATGTAGATAGTTTCAAATTATCATCATATTGTCAAACCGGGAGACCCGTGACTATACAATAAGTTCCGATAAGTTACATTTGTCATGTGGGAGGCGTCCGTCCCTCTTATGGGGCCATTTAGCGGCTGGTTTGGGTTTTCACCCTATAATGGCTAGGTTTTAAGCGTAATTTAGATATTTTCAAATTATCGTGATATTCTCAAACTGGGATTCCCACGATTAGGCGGTCAGTTCCTACCAGTTACACTGGTCCCGCGAGAGGTGTTAGTGCCTCTTATGGAACCGTTTGGGCACTGGTTTGGGTTTTCACCCTATAACGGCATGTTTTTAAGCCTAATCTAGATATCTTCAAATTATCATCACATTCTCAAATCGGGAGACCCATTACAACGCGGTCAATTCCTACAAGTTATATTGGTCCCCCGCGAGGTGTTCATATCTCTTACGGGGCCGTTTGAGGACTAGTTTGGATTTTCACCCCTTTAAACAACTTAGTTTATGCCAAATCTAGATGTTTTCAAGTTACCATCATATTATCAAGGCGGGAGACCTATGAATACGCGGTCAGTTCCTACAAGTTACATTTGTTACGTGCGAGGCGTTCAGGCCTCTTATGGGGCCATTTGGGTTTTCACACTTTTAACGTCTTATTTTTAAGTATAGATATTTTAAAATTATCATCATATTCTCAAAACGGGAGTCCTGTTACTACGATGGTAATTTTCACGAGTTACATTAGTCCCGTGCATGGTGTTAGCGACTCGTACGGGGCCTTTTGGGTGCTAGTTTGACTATTCACCCTCTAATGGCATGTTTTTAAGACTAATCTAGTTATTTTCAAATGATCTTCATATTCAAAAATCAGGAGATCCGTGACTATGCGATCAGTTCCTATATGTAACAGTGGTACCGTGGGAGGTGTTCATGCCTCTTACGGGTCATTTGGGAGGTGGTTTGGGTTTTCACCTATTAATGCATAACTTTTATGCATAATCTTGATATTTTCAAATTATCATCATATTCTCAAGTTGGGGGTCCCACGATTACGCGGTCAGTTCCTATGAATTACATTCGTCCCGTGCGAGGTGTTAGTGCCTCTTACGGGGCCGTTTGGGCACTCATTTGGGTTTTCACCCTTTAATGGCTTATTTTTAAAAGTAATCTAGATTGTTTAAAATTATAATCATATTGTCAAACCGGTATATCCATGACTATACAATAAGTTCCTACAAGTTACATTTGTTTCGTGGGAGGCGTTCATCCCTCTTATGGTGCCATTTGGGGGTTGGTTTGGGTTTTCACCCTATAATGGCTAGTTTTAAGCGTAATTTATAAATTTTCAAATTATAGTCATGTAATAAAACTGGGATTCCCAGGACTAGGCGGTCAGTTCCTACAAGTTACACTGGTCCCACGGGAGGTGTTAGTGCCTCTTACGAAACCGTTTGGGCACTGGTTTGGGTCTTCACCCTCTAATGGCATGTTTTTTAGCCTAATCTAAATATCTTCAAATTATCATTATATTCTCAAATCGAGAGACTCGTTACTACGCGATCAATTTCTATAAGTTATATTGGTCCCTTACGAGATGTTCATACCTCTTACGTGGCCATTTGGGGGTTGGTTTAGGTTTTTACCCTTTTAACGACTTGTTTTTAAGCTTAATCTTGATGTTTTCAAATTCTCATCATATTCTCAAAGCGGGAGACCCATGACTATGCGGTCAGTTCTTATAAGTTACATTGGTCATGGGCGAGGTGTCCATGCCTCCTACGGGAGACTTTGCGTGTTGGTTTGGGTTTTCACCCACTACTCCAAATCCTGCGATTGGTCACACCCAGTGGGTCACGGCCCAAGGCCGCGACTAGCTGGTCGCGGACTTAGGCAGTGACCAAATCAATATTTTGCATGACCATATTTATTACCATACTAAATCATCGATGCTTTGGAAGTGGACACGGACCAATTCCCTGAGAACTGTGGGTCACGGCCTTAGACCGTGACCAGGGCATGACCATCTTGGCGCTAATTTTCGTGCCAAAATTCCCTCCAAACTAGTCGCGAATACCTTAGGGACTTGGACCATCACCAAAGGCATGACGAAGCAGAAAATACACAAATTAAGGGTTTCTTAGTGTGGGTCACAGCTATGGGTCGTGATCATACCTCATTCAAGCAGTAGGGTTGATGGGAAAAGGGTCGCGCATGGTGGGTCATGGCTCTAGGCCGTGACCAGGTGCAAGCCAGCAACACCCTCATCTTGTATTTATTGGTCGCGGGCTTGGGGGTCACGGCTCTAGGCCGTGACCAGATTCAGGTCTTAAAAAAATCGTTGCTTGGTCATTTCTGCGATTTGCAAGGGATGCCTAAGGGATAAGCGATTTCGTGTGGATTTCAGTTGGATTTTTAAGGGCTAAGCGATTTCAGTTGGTTTTCATTTGGATTAACCCCTGGTATGTATTGATTCATTTTGATTTCATTTGGATTTCATGATTTCTATCTAAAGCCCTAATTTCTGTGTATGTATGTGTAGATTTATGTTTGTATGTGTGTGTATGTATAGATTTATGTTCATATGTGTATATGTGTAGATTTATGTATATATGTATGTTTATGTGTGTAACTGTGAACAAATAAATTGTTTTTTATCAATCAATTGTATGTGTGTGTATGTATAGATCGTATGTGTATATATAGATTTATGTAAAAAAAATTATTAGGGTTTAATAAACCCTAAATTGTATGTGTGTGCATGTATAGATTATGTCAATAAACCCTAGATTGTATGTGTGTGTATATATAGATTATGCCAATAAACCCTAGATTGTATGTGTGTGTATTTGTTTTCACAAAATATAATTAAATGGATTTTTAATGAGTAAAAAAATTTACATCCACCTTGTCGTGATTTTATTGGGGGTTATATGCGTGCCATCATATTATATTAGGGGTCATATGCATGTTGCGATTTTTTGCACTACAATATGTGTGTAAGTACTACAATATGTGATTTTTTACATTTACCTTATGCAGTAGTGTTTATGCATTGGTTGTTTGTTTGCACTACAATATGTGTGTAAGTATAGTGTGTGTTTCTGGTGATTCTCCAGTTTGTATGTTTATTGAATAGATAATACACATAAACTTTTAAACTCTCTCATAATAAACCCTATCAAAACATGTTATAAAGAATTAGGGCGGATTGTTGTTGGGATTTCACATATACTTTTAAACTCTCATAACTTTCAAACCCAAACCTTAATAGTAGGACTCGTATTCATGCCCTCGTATACGTTTCTCAGGAAAATGAGGCACTGTGATAATTACTGTCAACAAGAGTGGGAGAGGTTGCAATTAGACCGCACACATAAATCTTTTATTAGTGTGATGTGACACCTCGACTAATTAAATACCGGGTAGCTACTCCTTTATTAAATTAATAAAAAATGCCAAGTTGGTTAAGTTCGTAGCATCACCGTCGAAAATGTTTTTAACAAATACTAGCCACCTAATATTTAAAAAGGGAGTTGTCAATTTTAATTAAATCCGATTAACATACAATAAGTAAAGTATGAAATGCTAACATAACCACCACAACATAGTCCCAATAGAATAACCATCAAATAATAATGAGTCCAGAGGAATACTCCTCACAATAATTCGAATACTGAAATAAAAAATTTACCAATTCTACATCACTAAATTAATTACAACCCAAAGTCTGAAATAAATGATAAATAAATGTCTCTAAAAGAAATGGGGAGACATTCCCAACCAATGAGAAAATATGATAATGCAGTCAAGATTGAAAATGGAGGCGTCTACTGTCAAGGTCCTGTAACTTCCATAGCAGCTACAGCACGTCACCTGAATAGAACTCCTATGCATGGTGTCCTTGTGGCTGGGCACCTAAAAGGTTTTTACAAAAAAAATAGATTTGAAAGCAAACGGGTCAGAGCCCGATTGTGAAAATAATTTTAAAATTTTGCAAGTGTTTAATATCATTAAACAGTGAATATAAAGTACACGATAGTGTGTGCACTCACATGAGTTCCTCACCTCTCAACTAATTGTGCACTCCTATCGTTCCCGTACCCATTCTAGTCATTACCATAACTAACTAGTCCGATACCCAAAATCTACATTACTATACGATATCCAATTCAATTCCCAACAACTTTTGTTTAACAGAGTGTTATAACTTGTTACACAATTTCCCATGTTAGTACTACTAATTACTAGAGATCTTCCATTTCGCTTTACAAACTGTTGCTATTATTAATACTCACATTTATTCATGACAATTCATTTCAATTAACCGTATATTATTCTCATCATAAATATAAAATACTAGCACCCTGAGGCTAAGCTGCGGTGCTCACATACTCTGCTATCAAATCCCAATACATCATGTACATGAGGACCACGTATTCTGAATCTCTCAGGAAACGTTTCATTAACAACAATCACAAGCAATGGAGGCGAACATAGTTCACATCACATGGGTCATGAACATACCTACGCTCCCATGATCAGCAGACTTATTTACTTCTCAATAAGCCCCTATCTGACCTATGTCCTCGAGGTACCAATCTAGATCCCCCCGTAGGCACACAAAGATTAGATGGCCCTAAACGAACGTCAACCTCCCATGATAGCAAGTACGGTAGGTATGTTATACACAGATAACTACATATACTAAGCATTCACATATATTAGATATTTCAATATTTTATTAGAGGTATACTTCTCGTTCTTACATCAACATTTAGTGTTATACAAATCACAAGTCCCCGATTTATATGTATTTATGTTATCAACTCTTCTCACGTCGTAAATAGTTACTCATTTCCTAATCCACAATTGTCACCCGGTTTACTACAAGATTCTAAGTTTTACTCTTCAATGTACCCCAATCTCCCAACTATACCCCCTAGTTAATAAGGGAAGGTTATCTCACCATTTAAACAAGTCTACGGGATACTGGAAATAAATTCAGACCTAAAAGGACATTCTGTCAACTCGTTTGAAATCTCGTTCGAACGAAAGGCTTCGAACGAACTACCAACTCGTTAGAAGTTATACTATCATCTCGTTAGAAGTTCGTTCGAACGAGGTCGTTCGAACGACCTGGGCAGGTCTTCTAACGAGATGGCAGTTTCAGCCCAGAAATTCCCAAGTTCGATTTTCTCAATTCCTTTCTTCTCTAAATCCACCCTAAGACCATCCAAGTTATGTTCTAACGTCTTTAAACCATTTCTAATCATTCTAGATCATCCCTTAACATATTTTAAAGGTCAAATCTTACAAATCATCATGAAATTATTATAAATCTCCAAATGTTTCCCCAAACCCTATGAACATGAACCCATATTTTTGTTATGCCCAATTACTCATCATAAATCCGTTTTTAAATCATCATAAATAACTCTACGAATATTAAATCAGTCCATCATCATTCTACAAGCAAATCCTAACCCAAATTCAAAGTTTCTCCATCAATATCGTGGGTTTTCTTCAAAGATTTCAATATAAGATAATTCCTACACTAAACATGGAAGACATATTCAATGCACTAAAAATATCAAATCACTTGCCTTAGATTGTTCTTCAGGATTGATGTTGGTGAATGAATGTTGATTCTCTCCTTTCTCTACGGATTTTCTCCCAAGGTTGAAGATGGTGGTTGGAGGTTTCTCTTTGGAACTCTTCAAACTCTCCTATAACTCCCGTAGCCCTCCAACTCATCAAATGCTGATAATGGGCTTAGTGGGTTCCTAAATAATATATAATTAACTCCTAAAATTCGTCGGTTTTAATTCCTATATATTTAAAATTACCAAAATACCCTTTTAAGTTGCCGGTATGGCCCAAAAATGCCCCGGGACCCAAACTAAACCCCCGGCTAGTGTTTTCTGACTATTTCGACCCTTCCGGACACGTTGGCGCACTCAAAATGACCATTCGGTTGATAAAAATAAAATTCACTTTTTAATTCAAATAATTTCATACCTGACGCGACTGACACGCGGGTCCCAACTAAATTTCCCAAATTATCGTATTTCAGTCTCGCGATAATTTTAATATTTTCAATATTCGTATATTACCATATGTACGCATCATAATCAAATACCAATTCACATCTCGTTTGTATTCATATCCGGATTAATTTCCAATTAATTCTCATTTAATTAAATTAATCACATAATTAAAAATTAATAAATATACGGGGTATTACATACTTCCCCCTTAATAACAGAATTTCGTCCCGAAATTCGGAACTAAAGAGTACCTGGTAAAAACAACTCTGGATAATGGTTGCGCATCTCATCCTCGCGCTCCCATGTGGAATCCTCGGCATTATGATGCCGCCACTGAACACGTACTAACAGTACTATCTTCGACCTCAGTTTCCGCACGTTGTGGTCGAGAATAGCAATCGGCCCCTCCTCGTAGGAACTATCGGGCTGAAGATCGATGTCCTCCAAAGCAATGTGAATATGGGCCAAATCATCCCTAAGATATTTCCTTAGTGAGGAAATATGGAACACATCATGAATCCTATGCAAGTGCTCCGGTAACCCCAGTCTATACGCAACTGGCCCAATTCGCTCGATGATAGGGAATGGCCCCACATATCTTGATGCCAGTTTCCCCTTCTTCCCAAAATGCATAATCCCCTTCATAGGAGATACTCTGAGTAAAATGTCGTCCCCCACTTTGAAATCTCTGAAGAACCTCTTGACATCGGCATAGCTCTTCTGCTGGTCCTGAGCTACCCGAATGCGACTCCGTATCATCTCTATCCTTACCGAAGTATCCTGAATCACTTCCGGTCCAAGGAGTTTATTGTCCCCCACTTCTAACCAACATGCTGGCGAACGACAAGGTCTACCATACAACGCCTCAAATGGATCCATACCAATGGTGAACTAATAGGAGTTGTTATAAGAAAACTCCACCAGTGGAAGGTACTGCTCCCATCCACCCCCAAAGTCTATTATGCACATACGCAACATGTCCTCCAACATCTGATTTGTTCGCTCGGTCTGCCCATCGATCTGCTGGTGATAAGCCATACTCAACTGCAATTCAGTGCCCATGGCCTCCTGGAAACTCTCCCAAAACCGTGAAACAAATATCTTGTCTCGGTCAGATACTATATTTAAAGGCACACCGTGAAGTCTCACTATTTTCGAAATGAAAATCTGGGCATACTGTCCCATAGTGTAGTTTGTCCTTACGGGTAGAAAATGAGAAACTTTGGTCAATCGGTCCACAATTACCCAAATGGAGTCGTGACCCCTCTGTGACATAGGTAACCCCGTGATAAAGTCCATGGATATGCTCTCCCATATCCACGTCGGAACCTCTAATGGCAGTAGAAGTCCTACCGGTCTCTGATGATCCACCTTTACCAGCTGACAAGTGGCGCATTTAGACACAAACACGGTAATATCTCTCTTCATCCCGCTCCACCAATACTGACGTCTCATGTCTTGGTACATCTTATCCCCACCCGGGTGTACTGCGAATCGTGAGCCGTGTGACTCTGCCATCACCTGGTGTCGCAAGTCTTCCCCTTCCGGAATGACTCGTCTCCCATTGAAGCGTAATCCCCCGTCTGAGCTAATGGTATAGGACTCGGTTCCCTCTGCTAGTAATCAAACTATCTGCTCCTGACAGAACGAATCATTTGCCTGGGCCTTTACCACTCTCGTAACAATCTGCGGTGTAACAGTCATCACAAACATGAACGATCGGGCTACTGCATCCTGGTGTCCCAACTCCTTCCATTTAACTTTCCACACCTCGGCCACCTCATTTAGTGGCCTATGGCTCAACGCATCTGCTACCACGTTAGCCTTCCCCGGGTGATATTGAATATCAAACTGATAATCCTTCACAAACTCAAGCCACCGTCTTTGACGCATATTCAACTCCTTCTGCGTAAAGAGGTACTGTAGAGACTTGTGGTCCGTGAACAACCGAAACTTCTCCCCCAGAAGATAATGTCTCCAAATCCGAAGGGCAAATACAACTGCTGCTAACTCCAAGTCATGGGTGGAGTAATTATTCTCATGAGGCTTAAGCTTACAGGAAGCGTAAGCTATGGCCTGACTCTCCTGCTGCAGTACACCTCCAAGTCCTTGTAAGGAAGCATTGGAGTAGACTAGATACTCAACTCCCGGTCTCGGCAATGATAACACAAGTGCTAAGGTCAACTTGTCCTTCAACTCATCGAATGCCAACTGACAGGCATCGCTCCAGATGAATGGCACACCCTTACGAGTCAGATGTGTCAATGGACCCGCTATCTTTGAGAAACCTCGAATAAACCTCCTATAGTATCTTACTAAGCCCAAGAAACTACGGATCTCGGTCGGTGTCGTGGGCTGTCCCCACTCCCTCATCACGGATACCTTCCCGGGATCAACAGATATCCCCCAGTCTGAAATTATATGCCCCCAAAACTGAACCTCCTTCAGCCAAAACCCACACTTCTCATACTTTGCATAAAGCTCGTTCTGACGCAGCGTCTACAAAACCCGTCTCAAATGCTCGGCATGCTCCTATTCTGTCTAGGAGTAAACCAGAATGTCATCAATAAAGACAATGACGAACTGGTCTAGAAACTCTCTAAACACCCTATTCATTAAGTCCATAAACACGGCTGGAGCATTGGTCAAGCCAAAAGGCATAACTCGAAACTCGTAGGAACCATATCTCGTCAAGAAAGCAGTCTTCGAGACGTCCTGCTCCCTGATACGCAACTAATGGTATCCCGATCGCAAATTAATCTTTGAGAAGAATGAAGCTCCTCTCAGTTGGTCGAATAAGTCATCGATTCGGGGCAACGGATACTTATTCCCTATCGTGACCTTATTCAACTCTCGGTAATCTACACACAACCTCAACGATCCATCCCTCTTCTTTACGAATAACACAGGGGCACCCCACGATGAAGTAATCCTCTGGATAAACCCCTGACCCAATAACTGCTCAATCTGATCCCGTAACTCTCTCATCTCTACTGGAGCCATACGGTAAGGTGCGCGGGCAATAGGCTGAGTGCCCGGTGTCAAATCGATCACAAAATCTATCTCTCTACTTGGAGGTAGTCCAGGTATATCCTGAAATACATCAACGAACTCACTAACAACGGGTATCGCATCGAGTGGTATCACCACTTCTTTAGAGGTCTCCTCCTCTATATAGTACAAATGAGTGGATGATCCTCCCTCGGGGCGAGGCATCGCCACTAAAAACATCTCCTGCCCAGGAATGGAAAAGATAATACTCCTGCTAAAACAGTCAATCATGGCTCGGTATGCAACTAGCCAATCCATACCAATAATCGCATCATACTCAGTCATCTCTAACACTAACATATCAACGGGTAAAGTAAACCTCCTGATCTCTATACCCACACCTCTATAAATAAGCGAAATCATGGAACCCCTACTCAATGGTGAATCTACACAAGTAACCGTGCTCTCTGTGGTGTCTAATAACCCAATAGTGCGTGCAAATATTGTCGCAATGAAGCAATGTGTGGCCCCGTATCAAATAAAATACACCCCATAGCCCCTGAATAGAGAGCATACCCATAATGGCCGGTGGATCCTATGGGGCTGCGGCATGCTGGAGCTGATATACTCTCCCATACTGAAGTTGTCCCTGCTGAACTGGGACTGTTGGAATGGGTGGTAGTGTTGCCATCTGTGGTGGTGCTGGGAGGGCGGCGAGAAACATAGGCCTCTGTGGCTCGTGTCGAGCACCCTACTGCTGCTGCGGTGGGGCCCTGCCCCTGTCAGGCCAATCCTGGAATTTGTGGCCAGTCTTGCCACAAACGAAACACTTCCCCAAGAAGTTTCCCCCCTCGTTGTCCCTGCTGCCCTCGGCCCTGGTGTCCGTTACCATTCCTCCCCTGGCCATGTTGGCCCTACTGAAACTGCTGCTACTAACCATTCTGACCCTGCTGGCCCTGATGGCCGTTCTGACCCTAATGGCCCTGTCTGAAACCTCCCTGACCACTCCTAAAACCTCCAGATATGAATCCCTTATGATCCCCCTATTGGGAACCCTGATCACCCTGCCTATGCTGTCCCTGAGCAGATTGTGCCCCACTGGCACCATTTCCCCCTGTCCTGCCCTGATGGCTGGACTCTCCTGATCTCTTGCTCTCAGACATGTGGAAGCGATGATCCTGGCAGTGTAGTAGTGCAGCATTAACCACATCAGAATAAGTGGCCAATGAGATATTCCTCAACAAGTGTTGACGGATCCTCCAAGTCAATCCATCCGTAAACTTCTGAATCTTCTTCTCCTCAATCGGTATCTGATCGGGAACAATATTCAAGAGATTAGTGAATTAGGCCTCATACTCGGCCACGGTCCTCCCCTCCTGCTTGAGGTTCATCAATTTCCTCCTCATTTCAGTGTGAACAGCTGACGGAAAATATTTGCGGTCGAACCGCACCCAGAACTCCTGAATAGAAAGGGCGTCCCTCTCCTCTGTGGTGGTAATGGACTCCCACCACTGCAATGCAGATCTTACTAGCTTGAAAGTAGCCAGTATCTTCTTTTGAACATATATGCACTCGTACATCCTTAAGTGCCTTTGAATGTCCTTCCTCCACTGACTGTATACCACAACAGCGGAGCAACCTGCAAACTCCAGAGGGTGTGCTTTCTGAAAAGCATCACGGGCGCGTTCCCATGCAGACGGGAATGCATGAGCTTGAACTGGAGCAACTACCGGCGCCTGGGGTGGTGCCTGCTGTACAACGGCTAGGGCGGCATTGACCTCTTGGGCTACAATAGCTGCAACCTCGGCGGCATTCACAGTGCCCTGAACTGGTGCAGGCTGTGGATGTGGCTGTGCATCCCTAGGAACTCACTGCGCACGTCATGGAGGCATCTGAAATGAGAGTAAAGTCTTATAAGTTCGCAGTTATTATCTCGAAATAGCTGAAGAGCAAAGCATAAACAAAATAATACAACAGTCCTAAAATATAGGGCTCTATATCAAAGAAAGCTCAGCGGAAACATAACAAGCCGTACAAATCCTAAGGACACTAGAACCTGATGCTCTGATACCACCTGTGACACCCCCACCAATTAAATACCGGGTATCTACTCCTTTATTAAATTAATACAAAATGCCAAGTTGGTTCAGTTCGTAGCATCACTGTCGAAAAAGTTTTTAACAAATACTAGCCACCTAATATTTACAAAGGGAGTTGTCAATTTTAATTAAATCCGATTAACATACAATAAGTAAAGTATGAAATGCTAACATAACCACCACAACATAGTCACAATAGAATAACCATCAAATAATAATGAGTCTGGAGGAATACTCCTCACAACAATTCGAATACTGAAATAAAAAATTTACCAAGTCTACATCACTAAATTAATTACAACCCAAAGTCTGAAATAAATGATAAGTAAAATGTCTCTAAAAGAAATGGGGCGACATGCCCAACCAATGAGAAAATATGATAATGGAGTAAAGATTAAAAATGGAGGCATCTACTGTCAAGGTCTTGTAACTTCCATAGAAGCTACAGCACGTCGCCTGAATAGAACTCCTATGCATGGTGTCCTTGTGGCTGGGAACCTAAAAGGTTTTTACAAAAAAATATATTTGAAAGCAAACGGGTCAGAACCCGATTGTGAAAATACTTTAAAATTTTTCAAGTGTTTAATATCATTAAACAGTGAATATGAGTTCCTCACCTCTCAATTAATTGTGTACTCCTATCGTTCCCGTACCCATTCTAGTCATTACCATAACTAACTAGTCCGATACCCAAAATCTACATTACTATACGATGTCCAATTCAATTCCCAACAACTTTTGTTTAACAGAGTGTTATAACTTGTTACACAATTTCCCATGTTAGTACTACTAATTACTAGAGATCTTCCATTTCACTTTACAAACTGTTGCTATTATTAATACTCACATTTATTCATGATAATTCATTTCAATTAACCGTATAATATTCTCATCATAAATATACAATACTAGCACCCCGAGGCTAAGCTGCGGTGTTCACATACTCTGCTATCAAATCCAGGTACATCACGTACACGAGGACCACGTATTCCGAATCTCTCAGGAAACGTTTCATTAACAACAATCACAAGCAATGGAGGCGAACATAGTTCACATCACATGGGTCACGCACATACCTATGCTCCCATGATCAGCAGACTTATTTACTTCCCCATAAGCCCTTCTCTGACCTATGTCCTCGAGGTACCAATCTAGATCCCCCTCGTAGGCACACAAAGATTAGATGGACCTAGACGAACGCCAACCTCCCATGATAGCAAGTATGGTAGGTATGTTATATACAAATAACTACATATACTAAGCATTCACACATCTTAGATATTTCAATATTTTATTAGAGGTATACTTCTCGTTCTTACATCAACATTTAGTGTTATATAAATCACAACTCCCCGGTTTATATGTATTTATGTTATCAACTTTTCTCACGTCGTAAATAGTTACTCGTTTCCCAATCCACAATTGCACCCGATTTACTACAAGATTCTAAGTTTTACTCTCCCAACTATACCCCCTAGTTAATAAGGGAAGGTTATCTCACCATTTAAAGAAGTCTACGGGATACTGGAAATAAATTCAGGCCTAAAAGGCCATTCTGTCAACTCGTTAAAAATCGTGTTCAAGCGAAAGGCTTCGAACGAACTACCTACTCGTTAGAAATTATACTGTCATCTCCTTAGAAGTTCGTTCGAATGAGGTCGTTCGAACGACCTGGGCAGGTCTTCTAACGAGATGGCAGTTTCAGCCCAGAAATTCCCAAGTCCGATTTTCTCAATTCCTTTCTTCTCTAAATCCACCCTAAGACCATCCAAGTTATGTTCTAACGTTTTTAAACCATTTCTAATCATTCTAGATCATCCCTTAACATATTTTAGAGGTCAAATCTTACAAATCATCATGAAATTATTATAAATCTCCAAATATTTTCCCAAACCCTTTGAACATGAACCCATAATTTTGTTATGCCCAATTACTCATCATAAATCCGTTTTTTAATCATCATAAATAACTCTGCGAATATTAAATCAGTCCATCGTCATTCTACATGCAAATCCTAACCCAAATTCAAAGTTTTTCCATCAATTTCATGGGTTTTCTTCAAAGATTTCAATATAAGATAATTCCTACACTAAACATGGGAGACATATTCAATGCACTCAAAATATCAAATCACTTGCCTTAGATTGTTCTTCAGGATTGATGTTGGTGAATGAATGTTGATTCTCTTCTTTCTCTACGGATTTTCTCCCAAGGTTGAAGATGGTGGTTGGAGGTTTCTTTTTGGAACTCTTCAAACTCTCCTATAACTCCCGTAGCCCTCTAACTCATCTAATGCAGATAATGGGATTAGTGGGTTCCTAAATAATATATAATTAACTCCTAAAATTCATGGGTTTTAATTCCTATATTTTTGAAATTACCAAAATACCCTTTAAAGTTGCCGGTATGGCCCAAAAATGCCCCGGGATCCAAACTAATCCCCCGGCTAGTGTTTTCTGACTATTTCAACAGTTCCGGACACGTTGGCGCACTCAAAATGACCATTCAGTTGATAAAAATAAAATTCACTTTTTACTTCAAATAATTTCATACCTGACGTGACTGACACGCGCGTCCCAACTAAATTTCCCAAATTATCGTATTTCAGTCTCGCGACAATTTTAATATTTTCAATATTCATATATTACCATATGTACGCATCATAATCAAATACCAACTCATACCTCGTTAATATTCATATCCGGATTAATTTCTAATTAATTCTCATTTAATTTAATTAATCCCATAATTAAAAATCAATAAATATACGGGGTATTACATGTGAGTCATATAGAGGGTACTCCTATTTATAGGTATGGAAGTAAAAAGATCGAATAATTTAACTACCTTGTAAATCGTGGAGTTGATCTCCAGCAAGATTACTTGTTAGATCGTATTCTATTTTCTCTATCAGAAAACTAGGATTACGTTATACAAAATATATTTTACACACATAATCCCGACATACCCCTGACCTTGGTTACGTTGTTGTAGAAGGTGGAAAAAAAATCCACCCATTATGGATACAACAGCATACAGAGAGCATTGACATAGTCTGTGATGTCTCGCGCCACATGCACGTAAAATTGAATCTTGCCAACAAGTTGAGAAATATGGGATTCCGAGTCCATGTCATGGATATCTACACATCAATCATAGATACCCTTCCTCCTAGTTGGCCACATGAAAAAATTCATAGGTTCTTAAAAACTAATACCGAATGGATGGAGATCACACACATTGAACTTATTCTAAAGTCTTACTCTGGAAAGGTATATATATATATATATATTTATTTATAGTCATAAGCTTGATTAATTAGTTATAGTTTCATATCATTATAATTATTTAGTCACTTATAGTTTTTCATTTTTATAGATAATGTCGAGAGGAAACAACCCAATGGTACCAAGTGCCGAGGTGACACCACAACGAGGTTCACCACCTCGTGCAGAACTCAGATTCTCAACACCAATGGCTGAGCAATTCATAACTCCACCAATGGTTCACTCCTCACCAAGTCCAACTCCAAGTGCTCCTACGCCCCAATCCAGTACTCCCGTTGCTTTAACGCCCCCATCTAGCACTCCCGATGCCTCCCACTCGAATGAAAAGAAGCCTATATAGTTCTCACTTATCGGTAATAATTCTACGGGTGATAGGAATGACGTGCTAAACTTTAAAGACCGGTGTTTATTTCTAGGAAAAATAAACGTGGGAGTCGGTGGACCAAACAATTGGAACCTTGTTGATCAAGCTGTCAAAGATGATATACATGACCAACTTTGCAAGCATTTCTCATTTCCTGACCATTCGAAGAATAGGGTTCTATCTCGAGTTGCTGAAGGATTGAGAACATATAGGAAGAACCTTCAGAAGAAACATTTCTCGAAAGAGGCAGTGAGCTCAGATATTTTGTCTTTGAAAAAGAGAGTGCCTCCCAATCTTGAAATGTCGTTGCAGCAGTGGAATAATTTTTTGGAGAATGAGGCGAAGGAGAAAAAGTTGGCCCAGAGGGATCAAAAAAAAAAAATAGGGCACAAAAAACTGATATCCATAGGCTGGGATCCAAATCATATGAGGATTTGAAGAATGAATGGGAGAGTAGGAAAAAGGATGGTCCAGATTCTGGTAAAAACCCAAATCGGTCCAACTTATTCCTTCATACTCCACGGGACAAAGATAATAAATTCCCACTGCACTTGGATACGACACTAGAATCAATAGAGGCCATCAGTAGTCAATCGGATTATATCCCTACTGATGACTTTGACCTTGAAAATGATGCCCTGACATAGACCTTTGGAAAGGACAAAAGTGGGAGGACGAGAGGTGATGGCTCACATGTTCCAAAAGAAAAACTTTAACACACTGCACCTCTTATGGATGATATTTCTTCGGTCAAGAATTGTATCTCATCCCAAAAGGATCACCAGTTGAAGACCGATGGGGATGTCCATGAGATTAAAAATACCCTGGGATTATTGACGAATCAAATTAGGAAACTTGTGAACTTTTATGAAATTTATAGGGCCCAATGCCTCCTCAAGATTACCCTTACCCTACTCCTACTCAAGGTTTCACACATCCTTTCCCTTCAACATTCCCCTCCTAAATGCCTCCTCCTCCAACGTTTCCCTCTCAAATGACTCATCCTCTAACATTCCCCACCCCTGCACCTCCACCGGTCACGGGACTTGGATCATCGTCAATAACTCACGGTGACTATGGCGAAGAGTACTATATCAAGGACACGAGCAATTCTAGATTTGTTGGCGTGTGCATACTCATCTCCATAGTTCCTGGAACTCCAGTACATGGCCGACCTTTGGAGAAGGGTAAGGCTAAAATAATGGTCGATGAAATATACAACGGCTACAGAGATGTACTTGTGTACGTTAACAGTGGGGAATGGATGGAATTGAGGAATTATGCAAAATCTTTTATTACTTGGCCAGTTTATCAAGATGCAATAATATTTTCTTTCATTTCAGTTTAATAATTTTTTTTATTTTAGTTATAAGAATATTGGTTTTGCTTCTGTTGCAATGATATTTTTTTGTTTCAGTTGTAAGAATATTGGTTTTGTTTCATTTGTAATGATATTTTTTGTTCCAGTTGTAAGAATATTCTTTTTGTTTCAGTTGTAATAATATTTTTTAATCTATTACCACATGACTGGAATTTGAAGATTATTACATGGATTTTAGACAATACAAAGAGTGAATGGGAGAGACTAACTCTATATTAAATAATCATGTAAAGGGCGTTTATAAATTTTTTAAATACGCTTTAAAAATCTTAAAAGTGAGAAGATTATGTGTCCTTGCACTCATTGTATTAACGGAATATATAAGTAATTGGAAGATGTTGAGTTGCATTTACTAAAGTGGGGAATTTTTCAAGACTATATAATATGGACATACCATGGTGAAAAGGTTATACCTTATGTTCCATAAGAATTACCACCCGATCGTGTAACGGAACCCCAACGAGTAGAAATTGTACATGATTCACCAACACATCGTCCATTGACCGATATAATTGATGATGCTTACGGACTCCACAACCATCAAAATCACCAACCTATGGATACAAATAATGCACATTATGATTAAGTAAATGAACAAATCGATGCTGAACTACTAGGAGATCAGGAATACACACAGTTGAAAGCCGATGCGGCCCAATTTGGTTTGTCTGGGAACAGCGTAACCAAAATTCTTAAGTGGGTTAAGAAATTCTCCCAAAAGAGAACATGTTACCAGACAATTATCCTACCATAAAGAAGAGTTTGAAGGGTTTAGGTTTGAAATACAAATCTATTCATGCTTTCAAGTATGATGGCATATTGTACCGGAATGAGAAGGATGAATGTCCTGTATGCAGTGAGCCTAGATATGTGGTTTGTGAGAATGTAAAGGACAAACATGAAAAAAATCAAAAGTGCTCGAAAGTTAGTATTTTCCACTTGGGCCACGATTAAAATGGTTTTTTACTGTACCGTGGATATAGGAGGCCATGACATGGCATGCTTGATGCGAGATGGGTGGGAATTTGATACGTCATCCGGTTGATTCACTCATCTGAAAATTTTCAAATGCACAACACCGTGAATTTGCAAAGGAACCGTGCAACGTTCGTCTTGCAATCTCAACCGATGGGTTTAACCCTTTCGGTAATTTTATTACTAGTCAAAGTTATTGGACAGTTCTCATGGCGCCTTTAGGTCTTCCTCCGATATTATTTATGAGAAAAGAGTTCATATTATTATCTTTGTTGATACCTGGGCTGAAGGCTCCCAGTGATGACATTGATATATTCTTAACACCATTAATCGAAGAACTTAAAGAGTTGCGGTATAAAGGCATGACGGCGTTCGATTCTCATAAGGGTGAAGAGTTCACACTTAAAGTAGTGGTGATGTGGGTGATCCACAATCTTCCTTCTTGTGGGACCTTGCCCGGTTGTAATGTTCATAGTTATTATGGATGTCCCATATGTGGGGAGGAAAATGAATCCTGTTGGTTAAAATATAGTGGTAAGATGGGTTACACGGGCCATCGTAGATTTCTACTGACCAGTAACCCTTTTAGGAACGATAAGTCTAACTTTTTACTTGTCGGTCATGAGCGCATAATGGCACCTGTTCGACTTTCTGGTCAGCAAATTGAGGAGAAGTCGACGGCTGCGACTGCGGGGAATAGGTACTTAGGAAAACACCCCCAGTTTGTAAACCTGAAGTGTAAAGCTAGGGGGGATCCGAACGACCGTAGTAAATGAAAGCCATGGTCCAGGCGATCAATATTTTTTTATTTGACATATTGGAAAGATCATCGTGTAAGGCATATAATTGATGTGATGCACACAAAGAATAATGTTGCGGAATATTTGATAGGAACACGTTTAGGTGGATCTCATTCCAAAGATGGAGAGTGAGCTCACCGAGGTCTACACGATATGAAAATAAAGAAGAGACTATGGTTAAAAAATGATCCTACAACAGGTAGAATT
This sequence comes from Sambucus nigra, assembly GCA_949130495.1. NCBI lineage: Eukaryota > Viridiplantae > Streptophyta > Magnoliopsida > Dipsacales > Adoxaceae > Sambucus > Sambucus nigra. The sequence goes on from OX422207.1 coordinate 150,247,727, forward strand.
TCTATCCCCCTGACTGCTTTCATTTTGACTACTAGTGAGAAGAAGATCCTCTTAAACACGTTGTTCAACTTGAAGACTCCAACCAGTTATTCTGGTAATTTACGTAGGGTAGTAAGCTACCAAGCAAATGACTTAAAATAGTGCAAGTCTCATGACTGGCGTGTAATCATCCAATTAATCCCTCTGTTATTTCGACATTGCTTCTCTGAACACAAAGATCTCCGTCGGGGAATTATGCAAATCAATTTATGTTTTACCCTACTTTGTGCAAAAGTGGTAAACAGAAGGCACATTAAAGCTTCGAAAATAACTTTAGCCGAGGCAGTTTGTGTATTAGACAAATATTTTCCTCCGTCATTCTTCGATATCAGTATCCACCTGCTTGTGCATTTATGCGATGAAGCTTCATTATGTGGTCCCGTGAGGTATCTTTGGATGTATCCTTTTGAGCGTTTGATGAAAACCTTCCAAGATTATGTAAAGAATACACGATATGTTGGATGGTCAATTACTGAAGAATACTTAACGGTGGAATTATCTCTATACGCTAGGGAACATATGCCAGAACAAGAGGTGAGAGGTTTAATCCTCATGGAAAACGAGTGATAGAGTAACCTGATGAGTTTTAGGATGAATTGTCATTTGGGAAACCTAAAGAGGTGAAACTCACAAACCTACAATACGAGCAAGAAACTCGTCATGTCTTCGAATCGCAAGATGAAGTCGAAGACTGGAGAGAGTGAGTATCTACTAAATTCTTCTTCTTTGATTATATGTATTTTTTATTTTATGATCTAAACTCTACATTTTTTTGGTAGGAAGTACGAGAATGAAATTATCCAAAATCAAAGGAGATATTGGACGACAACTGATTTTAGGGCATGGGTGTCAAAAGAGGTACTTTTCACATCCTATGTGTGCGGTTATTTATTCATGTGTGGTAAAAACATGCCCTAATACAAATTCATTAATAAATGAAACTTCTAAAAAGAGGTGATGTCTCTTCCATACTTGCACGCCTAGCAAAAGGTCATAGTTTTCATGTGAAAGAGTTAAAGAAATTCTGAACCAACAGTTTTGATTTCATTTCATATCCATATGAAGAAAAGCTTTTGACGCAAAACTGTGGAATATCAATTTTGCCTTGACCACCTGTATCGCTAGCAAAAGTGATAAAAATCCAAAGAATATGGTGCTATCCTATTATGGGATAATTCAACAAATCCTTGAACTTGATTACTTGGATTTCATAGAAAGCGTATTCTATTATGTTTGTGTAAAGGTGGAGGATACAATGAATGCTTGCAAAGTTGATCCCGACTCCAAACTTATTGTGGTAGATTTATCAAAGCTGAAGACTAAAGATCACATAGTCGACGAGACTTTTATTTGTGCCTTTCAGAACATAAAGAAGGTATTCTACACAAAGTGCATCAATGATGGCAATTGGTCTATTGTTGTTTACGTACCAAAGGGTATGACTACTGAAGTAGATGCATTAAAGGCTCCAAAAGATTTCCAATCAGCTCTTGATGACAACCCTAATTTAAAGGATATTTTAGTTGATTTGAAGGAAGATTGAGTATCAAAATATTATTTTATCCTCGTCAATCTTATTTGTATCCTATTATAATATTGACATTGTAACAGAACTTTAATTTAATGTATGAATGTCATCTACTTTAAAGTGTAATGTCCTGTTATTTATGCAAATGGTAGGTGATTTATCGGTACTATTGTTTAGAATAAATATGTTTTCATTTATTTATTTCTATCGTTTGGTGATAATACGCAAATATTGTGTATTTCAACCTCCAAACCTATGAAATTTAGTCCCCTCGGGTATCTTATTCCCTATATTTATGCTCGTTAACCAGACAACCTCGGATTTCTACATTAACATGTTTTGCAGGGGTTAATTGAGCTTTTATAGGTAATTGGATTCTAAGTGTGAAGTTCAGACACATTCTGCTCGATTTTTGTACGCGAATGCACGTTCAAGGGCATTTTAGTCTTTTCATAGATTGGGCACCTAGCCCAACGTCTCATGGAAGTTGTAGCCCTCCTCGCTAGCTTCGCGTGGGCATGAACGGTGCGCGATTTCGATTCATAACAAAGAATTTACGGCAATTTCAGTGGACGGGAAAGGCAAACAACCAAAATAGCAATGTCGTGTGTTGTTACTTGCTTGATCGATCGATTGACCAAAGGGGTCGATCGATCGATCCGTCTCGATAGTGGTATGTTTTCTTCTTGATCGATCGATCGACGATTTTGGTCGATCGATGGATCCCCTGTTTTCAGGAGATATTTTGGCCTTTTCTTTTCTTTCCCCTTTTCTTTTCTATTCTTTTCCCACTTACTATATAGAGCATTTTTTGTTGTAATAATCATACGTGAACATTTTTAGATAGTTTTAGAAGATAGTTTAGGTTAGGGTTTGAGTTTTTGCTTAGTTCTTCTTCATTTCTCTTTGGATTGACACCCTTTTTCATATGTAAGTTGACTATTCATTACCCTCTCCATTAATTTAACTTGTATTTCATTCTTTCTTGCTTTGATAATTAGGTTTACAAGCTTTCTAAATTAGTTTACATGCTTTCTTCCTGTGCTTTCTTCCCGTGCTTTCTAGGTAGATTTACAGCATTTATTTACCGCTTTCTTTATCGCGTTTTTAATATGCTTTCTAGGTAACTTAAATTAGGTTGTGCTCAAATTGAACTCACTCGAGTTAACGCGTTGCTTTGATTTGGTGATGGTGTTTACGGGTCTATTTCGGGTGCGTTGTCCTAGTTATTACGCCTAGGAGATTTGACAGGGAATATCATGTATGTCCCTTGCTTACGACCGTTCGCGCATAATTTCCGGGATATTTGTTGATGCCAAAATCTTATTAGGCTTTTATGAGGATTTAGGGGAGTGACTACCCTTGATTTAAATAACTATCAAAACGAGATGCATTTTTAATAACTCGTCGACTCATGTAACCATTTTATACAAATTAATCCCGGTGAGGGATATTGGACGCAACCTATAATTTTTACTCGGTATCATTAGTCTAGCTTTATTTTTCCTTTGCCTAGAATAATCATTTCCCTTTTATGCATCTTTTCTTTTAGTTTGTAATCAACTTTTTCACTTTTATTTTGGAATATTCAAATCACTTAGATTCTAGCAACTCGTTTCCGAGGATCTTTCTATACCCGACTTACCGCTAGACTTGCCCCGCAAGTGTAGTTGTAACTTAGGTTTGTTTGTATTATCGCGGTGAAACCAAAACAATGATCGTGCCCTTACACGAGCAGGCATTTCACGGTTAGTCAAAATGGTGCCGTTGTCGGGGACTAGTTTATTTTAGACTTTATTTGATTTAGTTTTTAATAATATTTTCTTTCTATTTGTATTATTTCTAATCTTTTTGCAGGACTTCCACATTTGAGCACTTAGAAACGCTTGAATTTTTCCCGCGTGCACTTACTTTGTTAAATTATCCATTTCGAGCCATTTTGGGGGTAAGCATGTCTTATTCCAATTCTTTCGGTAATCCTTGTTATAACTCTCAAAATTCTCGCAAACCTATGACTTTCGGTGAATACTTAGAATCCCAAAGTATAACAAATTCAAATATGACTTTGGGCGAGTATAACGAAAGCCAAAATTTAGGTTATTGGAATTTTGATGATGATGATAATGATTTTAGGCCTTTACCTCCTTATAATTGGAATTTTGAAAAATTTTGAAATGAATTCGAATAGTTATCAAAATTCCTATAATAATGAGTTTTCGTTTAAGTCCGATGGTAATTTTCGAAGTTCCCATTTTCATGCATCCGCACCTCGACCTATGACATTCGGTGAGGGCTTGCATATGTATGAGAATGAAAAAATTGAAAATCATTATCGGGCAGAAAATCGTTCGTGGGAACATGACTTGGACTTATTATTTGAGTCCGACGACGATTTTGCTTCCGAGACTTTCGAAGTCGAAGAATGTTTTCAACCAAATTAGGTACTTGCGCCTACTTTGGAACAAACCATTCTAGACTTTTCCCATTGCATAATAGATCTTGAAAGTGAGGATGAAAATGACATAATAGATCTTGAAACCATTCTAGACTATGCCCATTGCTTTCTAGGTAGATTTACCGCGTTTATTTACCGCTTTCTTTATCGCATTTTTAATATACTTTCTAGGTAATTTAAATTAGGTTGTGCTCGAATTGAACTCACTTGAGTTAACATGATGCTTTGCTTTGGTGATGGTGTTTACGGGTCTATTTCGAGTGTGTTGTCCTAGTTATTATGCCTAGGAGATTTGATAGGGGCATATCATGTACGTCCCGAGATTACGACCTTTCGCGCGTAATTTTCGGGATATTTGTTGACGCCAAAATCTTATTAGGATTTTCTGAGGATTTAGGGACGTGACAACCCTTGATTTAATTAACTGTCAAAATGAGACGCATTTGTAATAACTTGTCAACCCATGTAACCATTTTATACAAATTAACTCGGGTGAGAGATATTCGACGCAACCTATAGTCTTTACTCGCTATCATTAGTCCAGCTTTATTTTTCCTTTGCCTAGAATAATCAATTTCCTTTTATGCATCTTTTCTTTTAGTTTGTAATCATATTTTTCACTTTAATTTTGAAATATTAAATCATCTAAATTCTAGAAAATCGTCTCAGTGGATCTTTCGATACCCGACTTACCGCTAGACTTGCCCCGCAAGTGTAGTCGTAACTTAGGTCTGTTTGTATTATCGCGGTAAAACCAAAACAACGAGCGTACCCTTACACGAGCACGCATTAGTCATTTGTCTTTAGAGTGCAAAAACCTGAAACAGCTCCCAAACGACCCCGTGAGAGGCACCAACACCTCGCAGGGAACCAACGTAACTCGTAGGAATTGATCGCGTGGTAACGGGACTCCCAGTTTGAGAATGCGACGATAATTTGAAAATATGTAGACTTGGTCTTAAAACTATGCGTTGGAGTGAGAAAACCTGAAACAACCTTGTGAAAGGCATCGACACCTCGCACTGGACCAATGTAACTCATAGAAACAGACCGCGTTATCAGAGGACTCTCGGTTTGAGAAAAAGTTCATAATTTGAAAATATCTTGACTTAAGCTTATAAAATTGGCCTTAAAGGGCGAAAACCCGAAACAACCCCTGAACGGCCCCGTGAGTGGCACCAATACCTCGCACGGGACCAATGTAACTCGTAAGAACTGACCTCACAATCACGGGACGGCCGGTTTGAGAATACGACGATAATTTGTGTATTTCTAGACTTACGCTTAAAAAGATGACGTTAGAAGGTAAAAATCCGACCCAACGTCCGTTAGGATCGTCTTCATTTACTACACCGATAATAAGATCGTCTCGTCAAATATGGAATGAATAGTAGTTACTAACGGTGTGAAATCATTCGTTAACTAATAGGTATAGTTAGGTGTAATATGTTATAGCTGGCAGCTCTAGAGATGTACCAAAAGGCTTATTTCTTATCAAATAAAGTGATTGAACTATCTTACTTGGGCGGATAGGTAGAAAGAGGTGACCTATGTAAATGTTGCACATCAGAAGAATCTGAGCGCTTTCTAGTAGTTTAATTGGCACGTTTTAAAAATCAGAACAAGAAATCTTATGATTGATGATTGGTCTTTCCCTCGATAAAAGGCAATGCATAAACTGTGTAACTAGTCAAGCATGAAAAATGCAATTGTTATAAAGTGGCTATGAATGATTCAGATTGTGTTGACCATTGAAAGAATCATAAAGTCAAGAGAGAAGACTAAGCTAGTCCACTTGTGTATGCTTTTGTGAGTCCCTTGATCTATCATGAATCGTTAATGAAGATCCGGAAGAGCCGCTATAACTGTTATATACAAGTTTATATAAGTTGTTATATAAACTGTTATATAACAGTTTATATAACAGTTATGTAAACACAATGTTTTTGCTAATTTATTTTGGGGCTTCTCTTCTGATGACAATTTCAAACACCATTGGCTTAGTTGGAAAGAACTTTTCCTTTCATTCAATAAATGTGGTCTGAACATTAGAATCTTAAATGGTGTCATTAAAGCATCTAGTTTGAATATGTGTTGGTCTTTACTATCCTAAAAAAGTCTCTAGCTTTTTTATGCATCAAAAATATAAAAATTCTATTTTTTCAGGCTCTTGTGGCTCCCATGTGATAAAAAGAATCAAATCTATAGCTAACTAAATTGATGACATTATTATATTAGAGGGGGACACTCAAGTATGGACCCTTACAATAGATGACCTATTCTACTTTATGTTTGCTTATGGATTTTGCAAATCTCATAGACCTACTTCCTTAATTTGGAAATGACTATGGTCTAGCTCCCGGCCTTTAAAATTATATAATTTTTCCTAAAAGATTTTGCATAATGCTATTCTTCTGCAGTCTAAATTTGTGAATTTGAATATTCAATTGGCCTCTAGATGTAGATGTTGTTATGAACATGAGGAATCTCTCTCTCACACTTTCTAAACTGTTATATAACAGTTATATAAATTGGTATATAACAGTTTATATAACTGTTATATAACAGTTATAAAAACCATAACAGTTATATAAACTATTATATTACAATTATCTAAACAGTTATATACCAGTTTATATAATTGTTATGCAACTTCCAATCCATTAGAACTTGAGTAGATGGTAATTTTACAAATGTTGTAACCATTTTCTAAGTCAGATTATCTCATTCTTGTTGGATACGTGAGTTGCTCATTTTCTCACACTTTTAAGTATGTGTTCAACCAAAAGTTATATTTCTACCGCCCTTTTATAAGATAATATGCAATTAAGCCAATTGGTTTAATTTTTCAGGTACGGAAGGGAATATGACATTAATCCCACTCGAAACATTACTGCTGATCTATTGTGTGTTCAAGAATTCCATCAATAGACCCACTGTGTCAGATATTCCTATTGTATTTGGCAATGAACGCACAACACTAGTTTCACCCTCAAAACCTGCTTTTATAGTTGGGAAAACGGCCTCAACAGCAGCGATGGAGGCCTGGTGATGTTTAATTTAGACCTGATTTTATTCTATGTACCATACTACTCTCCGGTCTTGCTTTTAGTAATCCCGAGTAATCATCATTGCTTTCAGCATCTTCCTAGCTAAATGAATTTATCTCAAAATGTTTGCTATCTGAGAACGATTTCTTCCATAATTAGTATTGTTACTATTATAATTATCCCCACTTATTACAAGCAAACACCATTAAGTATTCAGGCCAGACCTTTATGGGTTTAGAAATGAAAACATGATGATAATTTGAAAATAAGTATACTTAGGCTTAAAAACATGGCATTAGAGGGCAAATATCCGAAACAGCCCTCGAATGGACCCATGAGTAGCACCAACACCTCGCACGGGACCAATGTAACTTGTACGAACTGATCTCGCGATCACGGGACTCGCGGTTTGAGAATATGATGATAATTTGCATATTTCTACACTTAGGCATAAAAACATGGCGTTAGTGGGTGAATACCAGAAATAACCCTCGAACGACCTCGTAAGTGGCACCAACACCTCGCACGGGACCAACATAACTCGTAGAAACTGATCGCGCAATCACGGGACTCTCGAATTGGGAATATGATGACAATTTACATATTTCAAGACTTAGGCATAAAAATATGGCGTTAGTGGGTGAAAACCCAAAACAGCACCCGAATAGCCCCGTGAGTGGCACCAACACCTCACACGAGACTAATGTAACTCGTACGAACTGACCGTGTGATCATGGGACTCACGGTTTGAGAATACGATGATAATCTGTATATTTCTAGACTTAGGCATAATAACATGGCGTTAGTGGGTGAAAACCCAAAATAGCGCCCGAACAGCCCCGTGAGTGGCACCAACACCTCCCACGAAACCAATGTAACTCGTATGAACCGACCAAGCAATCATGGGAATCTCAGTTTGAGAATACGATGATAATTTACATATTTCTAGACTTAGGCATAATAACATGGCGTTAGTGGATGAAAATCCAAAGCAGCCATTGAACGGCCCCGTGAGTGGCACCAACACCTCGCACGGGACCAATGTACCTCGTAGGAACTGATCGTACGATCACAAGACTCCCGGTTTAAGAATATAATGATAATTTTTATATTTCTAGACTTAGGCATAAAAACATGGCGTTAGAGGGTCAAAACTCGAAATAGCCGTCGAACGGCCCCGTGAGTGACACCCACACCTAGCACAGGACCATTGTAACTCGTAGGAAGTTTTTGCACATTCACGGGACTCCCAGTTTGAGAATACAATGATAATTTGCATATTTCTTGACTTAGGAATAAAAATATGGCATTAGTGGGAAAAAACCAGAAACAGCCCCCGAACGACCCCGTGAGTGGCACTAACACCTCGCACCGGACCAATGTGACATGTAGGAACTGACCGCGCGATCACGGGAGTCCCGATTTGAGAATACGACGATAATTTAAATATTTCTAGACTTACATATAAAAACATGGCGTTAGTGGGTGAAAACCCGAAACAGTACCCAAACGGCCCCGTGAGTGGCACCAACACCTCGCACGGGACTTTTGTAACTCATAGGAACTAACCGCCCGATCATGGGACTCCCAATTTCAGAATAAGAGGATAATTTGTATATTTCTATATTTAGACTTCAAAACATGGAGTTAGTGGGTGATAACTCGAAATAGACTCCGAATGGCACCGTGAGTGGCACCAATACCTCGTACGGGACCAATGTAACTCCTAGTAACTGACCGTGCGATCACGAGAATCCCAGTTTGAGAATATGTTGGTAATTTGCATATTTCTAGACTTAGGCATAAAACCATGGCATTAGTGGGTGAAAGTCCATAACAGCCCCCGAATGGCCCCGTGAGTGGCACCAACACCTCGCACAGGACCAATGTAACTCGTAGGAATCGATCGCGCGATTATGGGACTCCTGATTAAATAATACATAAATAATTTGCATATTTCTAGACTTAGGCATAAAAACATGGCGTTACTGGGTGAAAAACTAAAAGAGCCCTTAAACGGCCCCATGAGTGGCACCAAAACCACGTACGGGACCAATGTAAATCATAGGAACTGACCGCGTGATCACGAGAATCCCATTTGAGAATATGATGATAATTTTCATATTTCTAGACTTAGGAATAAAAATATGGCGTTAGTGGGTGAAAACCCGAACAAGCATCCGAACGGCCCCGTGAGTGGCACCAACACCTCGCACGGGACTAATGTAACTCATAGGAACTGATAGCATGATCACGGGACTCCCAATTTGAGAATATGACGATAATTGGCGTATTTCTAGACTTAGGCATAAAAACATGGCGTTAGTGGGTGAAAATTAGAAACAGCCCCCGAATGGCCCCGTGAGTTGCATTAACACCTCGCACGAGACCAATATAACTCGTAGAAACTTACAGCATGATCACAGGAGTCCCGATTTGATAATACGATGATAATTTGCATATTTCAAAACTTAGGAATAAAAACATGGCGTTAGTGGGTGAAAACCCAAAACAGCACCCGAAAAGCCCCGTGAGTGGCACTAAAACCTCGTACAGGATTAATGTAACTCATAGGAACTGACTGCATGATCACGAGACTCTCGATTTCAGAATACAAGGCTAATTTGCATATTTCTAGACTTAGAAATAAAAACATGGAGTTAGTGGGTGAAAACTCAAAATAGCCCCCGAATGGCACCGTGAGTGGCACCAACACCACGCACGGGAGCAATGTAACTCGTAGGAACTGACCGCGTGATCACGGGAATCCCAGTTTGAGAATACGACGATAATTTGCAAATTTCTAGACTTAGGCATAAAAACATGGCATGAGTGGGTGATAATACGAAATAGCCCCCGAACGGCCCCGTGAGTGGAACTAACACCTCACACGGGACCCCCAATGTTACTCGTAGGAACTGACCGTGCGATCCTGGGCCTCCCAATTTGAGAATAGGACGATAATTTGCATATTTCTTAACTTAAGCATTAAAACATGGCATTAGTGGGTGAAAACCCAAAACATCCCCCAAATGGGCCCGTGAGTGGCTCCAACACCTTGCTCGGGACCAATGTAACTCGTAGGAACTGACCGTGTGATCACCCGACTCCCGATTTGAAATTATGACAATAATTTGCATATTTCTATACTTAGGCATATAAACATGCCGTTAGTGGGTTTAAGCCCGAAACAGCCCTAGAACGGCCCCGTGAGTGGCTCCAACACCTCGGACGGGACCAATGTAACTCGTAGGAACTGACAGCGTGATCACAGGACTCCCAGTTTGAGAATACAATAAAAATTTGCATATTTCTAGACTTAAGCTTAAAAACATAGCGTTAGTGGGTGAAAACTCAAAATAGCCTCCGAACGGCCCCGTGAGTGGCACCAACACCTCGCACGGGACCAATGTAACTCGTAGGAAATGACCGCGTGATCATGAGAATCCCAGTTTAAGAATACGATGATAATTTACATATTTCTAGACTTAAGCATAAAAACATGGCGTTAGAGGGTGAAAACCCGAAACAGACCCCGAACGGCCCTGTGAGGGGCACCAACACCTCGCACAGGACCAATGTAACTCGTAGGAACCGACCGCGCGATCACGGGACTCCCAATTTGAGAATACGACAATAATTTTCTTATTTCTAGACTTAGACATAAAATCATGGCGTTAGGGGGTGAGAACCCAAAACCACCGTCGAACGTCCTCGTTAGTGGAACCAACACCTCCAACGGGACCCGCAATGTTACTCGTTGGAACTGACCGTGCGATCCCGAGTCTCCCTATTTGAGAATATGACGATAACTTGCATATTTCTTGACTTAAGCATAAAAATATGGCATTAGTGGGTGAAAACCCAAAACAGCCCCCGAACGGGCCCGTGAGTGGCACCAATACTCGCACGGGACCAATGTAACTCGTAGGAACTCACCACGCAATCACGGGACTCTCGATTTGAAAATACAACTATAATTCGCATATTTCTAGACTTAGGCATATAAACATGCCATAAGTGGGTGAAAACCTGAAACAGCCTCGGAACGTCCCCGTGAGTGGCACCAACACCTCGGACGGGACAAATGTAACTCGTAGGAACTGGTCGCATGATCACGGGACTCCCAGATTAAGAATACATAGATAATTTGCATATTTCTAGACTTAAGCACAAAAACATGGCCTTAGTTAGTGAAAACCCAAAACAACCCCCGAATGGCCCGGTGAGTGGCACCAACACCACGTATGGGACCAATGTAACTCGTAGGAACTAACCGCGCTATCACGGGACTCTCGATTTGAAAATATGATGATAAGTCGTATATTTCTAGACTTAGGCATATAAACATGCCGTTAGTGGGTGAAACTCGAAATAGCCTCGGAATGGCCCCGTGAGTGGCATTAACACCTCGAACGGGACCAATGTAACTCGTAGGAACTGACCGCGTGATCACGAGACTCTCGATTTCAGAATACGATGATAATTTGCATATTTCTAGTCTTAACCATAAAAACTTGGTGTTAGTGGGTGAAAACTCGAAATAGCCCCCGAACGGCCCCGTGAGTGGCACCAACACCTCGCACAGGATCAAGGCAACTCATAGGAACTGACCGCGCGATCACCGGACTCCCGTTTTGAGAATACGATGATAATTTGCATATATATAGACTTAAGCATAAAAACAAGACGTTAGTGGGTGAAAACCCAAAACAGCCACCGAACGGCCCCATGAAAAGCACCAACACCTCGCACGGGACCAATGCAACTCGTAGGAACTGACCACGCGATCACGAGACTCCGGATTTGAGAATACGACAATATTTTACATATTTCTATACTTAGGCATAAAAACATGTCGTTAGTGGGTGAAAACCCGAAACAGCCCCGAAACGGCCCCCTGTGTTACACCAACACCTCACACGGGACCAATGTAACTCATAGGAACTGACCACGTTATCACGGGACTCCCGATTTCAGAATACGATGATAATTTGCATATTTCTCAACTTAAGCATAAAAACATGGCGTTATTGGGTGAAAACCCGAAACAGCCCTCGAACGGCCCTGTGAGTGGCACCAACACCTCGCACGGGACCAATGTAACTCGTAGGAACTGACCGCGTGATCACGGGACTCCCTTTGTGAGAATATGATGATAATTTTCATATTTCTAGTCTTAGACTTAAAAACATGGCGTTAGTGGGTGAAAACCCAAAACAGCCCCTGAGCGGCCCCGTGAGAGGCACCAACACCTCGCACGGGACCAATGTAACTCGTAGGAACTAACCACCCGATCACGAGACTCCCGGTTTAAGAATACGATGATATTTTTCATATTTCTAGACTGAGGCATAAAATTGTGGCATTAGTGGAAGAAATTTAGAAATAGCCCCCGAACGGTCCCGTGAGTGGAACCAACACCTCACACGGGACCAATATGACTCCTAGGAACTGACTACGCAATCACGGGGCTCCCGATTTGATAATACGATGATGATTGGAATATTTTTAGACTTAGGCATAATAACATGGCGTTAGTGGTTAAAAATCCGAATCAACCCCCGAACTGCCCCGTGAGTGGCATCAACTCCTTTCACGGGACCTATGTAACTCGTAGGAATTGGCCGCGCGATCATGGACTCTCGGTTTGAGAATATGATGAAAATTTGTATATTTCTAGACTTAAGAATAAAAACATGGCGTTAGTGGGTGAAAACCCGAAACAACTCCCGAACGGCCCCGTGAGTGGCGCCAACACCTCACATGGGACCAATGTAACTCGTAGGAACTGATCGCGTGATCACGCGACTCCCATTTTGAGAATACGATGATAATTAGCATATTTATAGACTTAAGCATAAAAACATGGCGTTAGTGGGTGAAAACCTTAAACAGCCCCCGAACGGCTCCATGAAAAGCACCAACACCTCGCACGGGACCAATAGAACTCTTAGGAACTGACCGCGCGATCACGGGACTCCCGGTTTGGGAATACGATGATATTTTACATAATTCTAGACTTAGGCATAAAAACATGGCGTTAGTGGGTGAAAACTCGAAACAGCCCCGAAACAGCCCCATGAGTGGCACCAACACCTCGCACGGGACCAATGTAACTCGTTGGAACTGACCATGGGATCACGGGACTCCTGATTTGAGAATACGATGATAATATGCATATTTCTAGAGTTAAGCATAAAAACATGGCATTAGTGGGGAAAACTTGAAATAGCTCCCGAACGGCCCCTTGAGGGGCACCAACACCTCAAACAGGACCAATGTAACTCGTAGGAACTGACCGCGCGATCACGAGACTCCCATTTTGAGAATACAATGATAATTTGCATATTTCTAGACTTAGAATAAAAACATGTTGTTAGTGGGTGAAACCCTGAAATAAGCACCGAACGACCACGTGAGAGGCACCAACACCTCGCACAGGACCAATGTAAGTTGCAGGAACTGGTCGCGCGATCACGACATTAGTGGGTGAAAATCCGAAACAACCCCCGAACGGCCTCGTGAGTGGCACTAACACCTCGCACATGAGCAATGTAACTCATAGGACCTGACCGCGGGATCAGGGGACTCCCAATTTGAAAATACGATGATAATATGCATATTTATAGACTTAAGCATAAAAACATGACGTTAGTGGGAGAAAACCTGAAACAGCCCCTGAACGGCCCCGTGAGTGGCACCAACACCTCGCACGGGACCAATGTAACTCGTAGGAACTGACCGTGCGATCACGGGAATCCTACTTTGAGAATACGATGATAATTTGCATGCTTCTAGAATTGAGCATAAAACATCGTGTTAGTGGGTGAAAACCCAAAACAGCCCCCGAACGACCCCGTGAGTGGCACCAACACCTCGCACGGGACCAATGTGACACGTAGGAACTGACCGCGCGATCACGGGAGTCCAGGTTTGAGAATACAACGATAATTTAAATATTTCTAGACTTAGGAATAAAAACATGGCGTTAGGGGGTGAAAACCCGAAACAGCACCCAAACGGCCCCATGAGTGGCACCAACACCTCGCACGGGACCATTGTGACACGTTGGAACAGATCGCGCGATCACAAGACTCCCAATTTTAGAATACGAGGATAATTTGCATATTTCTAGACTTAGGCTTAAAAACATGGCATATTAGTGGGTGAAAAATTGAAACAACCCCCGAACGGCCTCGTGAGTGGCACTAACACCTCGCACGGGACCCCCAATGTTACTCGTAGGAACTGACCGTGCAATCCCGGGCCTCCCGATTTGAGAATACGACAACAATTTGCATTTTTCTTGACTTACGCATAAAAATATGGCATTAGTGGGTGAAAACCCAAAACAGCCTCTGAACCGTCCTGTGAGTGGCACCAATTCCTCGCACGGGACCAATGTAACTCGTAGGAATTGTCCGTACGATCACGAGAATTGCAGTTTAAGGATACGATGATAATTTGCATATTTCTAGACTTAGGCATAAAAACATGGCGTTAGTGGGTGAAAACCTGAAACAGCCTCGGAACGTCCCCGTGAGTGGCACCAACACCTCGGACGGGACAAATGTAACTCGTAGGAACTGGTCGCATGATCATGGGACTCCCAGATTAAGAATACGTAGATAATTTGCATATTTCTAGACTTAAGCACAAAAACATGGCCTTAGTTAGTGAAAACCCAAAACAACCCCCGAATGGCCCGGTGAGGGGCACCAACACCACGTATGGGACCAATGTAACTCGTAGGAACTGACCGCGCTATCACGGGACTCTCGATTTGAAAATACGATGATAAGTCGTATATTTCTAGACTTAGGCATATAAACATGTCGTTAGTAGGTGAAACTCGAAACAGCCTCGGAACGGCCCTGTGAGTGGCATTAACACCTCGAACGGGACCAATGTAACTCGTAGGAACTGACCGCGTGATCACGAGACTCTCGATTTCAGAATACGATGATAATTTGCATATTTCTAGTCTTAACCATAAAAACTTGGCGTTAGTGGGTGAAAACCCAAAATGGCCCCCGAACGGCCCCGTGAGTGGCACCAACACCTCGCACGGGACCAATGCAACTCATAGGAACTGACCGCGCGATCACCGGACTCCCGTTTTGAGAATACGATGATAATTTGTATATATCTAGACTTAAGCATAAAAACAAGACGTTAGTGGGTGAAAACCCAAAACAGCCACCGAACGGCCCCATGAAAAGCACCAACACCTTGCACGGGACCAATGCAACTCGTAGGAACTGACCACACGATCACTGGAATCCGGATTTGAGAATACGACGATATTTTACATATTTCTAGACTTAGGCATAAAAACATGTCGTTAGTGGGTGAAAACCCAAAACAGCCCCGAAACGGCCCCCTGAGTTGCACCAACACCTCACACGGGACCAATGTAACTCATAGGAACTGACCACGTGATCACGGGACTCTCGATTTTTAGAATACGATGATAATTTGCATATTTCTCAACTTAAGCATAAAAACATGGCGTTATTGGGTGAAAACCCGAAACAGCCCTCGAACGGCCCTGTGAGTGGCACCAACACCTCGCACGGGACCAATGTAACTCGTAGGAACTGACCGCGTGATCACGGGACTCCCGATTTGAAAATATGACGATAATTTGCATATTTCTAGACTTAGGCATATAAACATGTCGTTAGTGGGTTTAAACCCGAAACAGCCCTGGAACGGCCCCGTGAGTGGCACCAACACCTCGCACGGGACCAATGTAACTCGTAGGAACTGACCGTGTGATCACGGGACTCCCGTTTTGAGAATACGATGATAATTTACAAATTTCTAGACTTATGCAAAAAAACATGGCGTTAGTGGGTGAAAACCTGAAACAACCCCGGAATGGCCCCGTGAGTGGCACCACTCCTCGCACGGGACGAACATAACTCGTAAGAACTGACCACGGGATCACGAGACTCCCGATTTGAAAATATGATGATAATTTGCATATTTCTAGACTTAAGCATAAAAACATCGCATTAGTGGGTGAAAATTTGGTATAGCCCCCGAACGGGCTCGAGAGTGGCACCAACACCTCGCACGGGACCAATGTAACTCATAGGAACTGACCGTGTGATCACGGGACTCCCGTTTTGAGAATATGATGATAATTTTCATATTTTTAGACTTAGCATAAAAACATGGCGTTAGTGGGTGACAACCCGAAACATCCCGGGAATGGCCCCGTGAGAGGCACCAAAACCTCGCAAAGGACTAATGTAACTCGTAGGAACTGACTGGGCGATCACGGGACTCCCGATTTGAGAATATGATGATATTTTTCATATTTCCAAACTCAGGCATAAAAACATGGCATTAGTGGGTGAAAATCTCGAACAGACCCGTGAGTGGAACCAACACCTCGCACGGGACCCCCAATGTTACTCGTAGGAACTGACCGCATTACCCCGAGCCTCCCGGTTTGAGAATATGACAATAATTTGCATAGTTCTAGACATAATTATAAAAACATGACATTAGTGGGTGAAAACCTGAAATAGCCCCCGAACGGCCCTATGAGTGGCACCAACAACTCGCACGGGACGCTTGTAACTCGTAGGAACTGATCGCGCGATCACGAGACTCCCGATTTGGAAATATGATGATAATTCATATAATTCTAGACTTAGCCATAAAAACATGTCATTAGTGGGTGAAAACCCGAAACAGCCCGGGAATGGCCCCGTGAGTGGCACCAACACCTCGGACAGGACCAATGTAACTCGTACGAACTGACCGCGCGATCACGGGACTCCCATTTTGAGAATATAATGATAATTTGTATATTTCTAGACTTAGGCATAAAAACATGGCGTTAGTAGGTGAAAACCCGAAACAGCCCCCGAACGGCCCCGTGAGAGGCACCAACACCTCACACAGGAGCAATATAACTCGTAGGAACTGACCTTGCGATCATGGAACTCCCTGTGTGAAAATCTGACAATAATTTCCCTATTTCTCGACTTAGGCATAAAAACATGGTGTTAGTGGGTGAAAATCTGAAACATCCCTTAAACGGCCCCTTGAGTGGCACCAACACCTCGCATGGGACCAATGTGACTCCTAGGAACAGACTACGCGATCACGAGACTCTCGATTTGAGAATAGGACAACAATTTGCATATTTCTAGACTTAAGCATAATAACATGGCGTTAGTGAGTGAAAACCTGAATCAACCCCTGAACGACCCCATGAGTGGTACCAACACCTCACACGGGACCTAGGTAACTCGTAGGAACAGACCGCATGATTATGGGACTCCTACTTTGAGAATATGATGAAAATTTGCATATTTCTAGACTTAGGCATAAAATTATGGCTTCAGTGGGTGAAAACTCGAAACAACCCCCGAAAGGCCTCGTGAGTGGCACCAACACCTCGCACATGACCAATGTAACTCGTAGGAATTGACCACGCGATCACGGGACTCCCGGGTTGAGAATACGATGAGAATTTTCCAATTTCTAGACTTAGGCATAAAAACATGGCGTTAGTGGGTGAAAACCTGAAACAGCCCCCGAACGGCCATTTGATTGGCACCAACACCTCACACAGGACCAATGTAACTCGTAGGAATTGACCGCGAGATCACGTGACTCCCAGTTTGAAAATATGATGATAATTCGTATCTTTCTAAACTTATGCAAAAAAACATGGCGTTAGTAGGTGAAAACCTGAAATAGCCCTGGAATGGCCCCGTGAGTGGCACCAACCCCTCGCACAGGACCAATGTAACTCGTAGGAACTGACCACGGGATCACGGGACTCCCGATTTGAAAAAATGATGATAATTCGCATATTTCTAGACATAAGCATAAAAACATGGCATTAGGGGTGAAAACTCAATATAGCCCCCGAACGGCCCCGTGAGTGGAACTAACACCTCGCACGGGACCAATGTAACTCATAGGAACTGACCATGTGATCACGGGACTCCCATTTTGCGAATACGATGATAATTTACATATTTTTAGATTTAGCATAAAAATATGGCGTTAGTGGGTGAAAACTCAAAACAGCCCTCGAATGGCCCCGTGAGAGGCACCAACACCTCGCACAGGACAATGTAACTCGTAGGAACTGACCGTGCGATCACGGGACTTTCGGTTTGAGAATATGACAATATTTTACATATTTCTAAACTCAGGCATAAAAACATGACGTTAGTGGGTGAAAATCCAAAACAACCCCCGAACGGCCCCATGAGTGGCACCAACACCTCATACGAGACCAATGTGACTCCTATGAACTGACTGCGTGATCACGGGACTCCTAATTTGCGAATACGATGATAATTTGCATATTTCTAGACCTAGGCATAATAACAAGGCGTTAGTGGGTGAAAATCCTAATCCACCCCCGAACGGTCCCATGAGTGGCACCAACACCTCGCATGGGACCAATGTAACTCATAGGAACTGACCGTGCGATCATGGGACTCCCTATTTGAGAATATGATCAAAATTTGTATATTTATAGACTTAGGCATAAAGACATGGCATTAGTTGGTGCAAACCCAAAATAACCCCCGGATGGCCCCGTGAGTGGCACCAACACCTTGCACGGGACCAATGTAACTCGTAGGAATCGACTGCGGGATCATGGAACTCTCGATTTGAGAATACGTTGATAATTTGTATATTTCTAGACTTAAGCATAAAAACATGGTGTTAGTGGATGAAATCCCAAAACAGCCCCCGAACGGCCCCGTGAGTGGCACCAACACCTCGAACGGGACCAATGTAACTCGTAGGAACTAATTGTGCGATCACGAAACTCCCGATTTGATAATACGATGATAATTTGCATATTTCTAGAATTATGCATAAAAACACGGCTTAAGTAGGCAAAAACTCGAAACAGCCCTTGAACGGCCCCGTGAGTGGAACCAACACCTCGCACGAGACCAATGTAACTCATAGAAACTGACCGCGTGATCATGGGACTTCCGGTTTGAGAATACGATGATAATTTTCATATTTATAGACTTAGGCATAATAACAAGGCGTAAGTGGGTGAAAATCTGAATTAACTCCCGAACGAACCCATCAGTTGCACCAACACCTCGCACGGGACCAATGTAACTCGTAGGAACTGACTGCGAGATCACGGGACTCCTGGTTTGAAAATACGATGATAATTCACATGTTTCTAGACTTATGTAAAAAACTTGGCGTTAGTGGGTGAAAATTCGAAATAGCCCCCTGAACGGCCCCTTGAGTGGCACCAACACCTCGTACGGGACCAATGTGAGTCCTAGGAACTGACTACGCGATCACGGGACTCCCGGTTTGAGAATATGATGATAATTTGCATATTTTTAGACTTAGGCATAATAACATGGCGTTAGTCGATGAAAATCCTAATCAACCCCCGAACGGCCCTGTGAGTGGTACCAACACCTCGCATGGGACCTAGGTAACTCGTACGAACTGACCACGAGATCACGGGACTCGCGGTTTGAAAATACGATGATAATTCGTATGTTTCTAGACTTATGCAAAAAAATATGGTGTTAGTGGGTGAAAATCCGAAACAGCCCCTGAACATCCCCTTGAGTGGCACCAACACCTCGCACGGGACCAATGTGACTCCTAGGAACTTACTACGTGATCACGGGACTCCCGATTTGAGAATCTAATGATAATTTACATATTTCTAGACTTAGTCATAATAACATGGTGTTAGTGAGCGAAAATCCGAATCAACCACCGAACGGCCCCGTGAGTGGTACCAACACCTCGCACGGGACCTAGGTAACTCGTAGGAACTGACATCGTGATAATGGGACTCCCGATTTGAGAATATGATGAAATTTTCATATTTCTAGACTTAGGCATAAAATAATGGTGTTAGTGGGTGAATACCCGAAACAATCCCCGAACGGCCTCGTGAGTGGCACCAACACCTCACACATGACCAATATAACTCATAGGAATTGATCGTGCGATCATGGGACTCCCGATTTGAGAATAAGATGATAATTTGCCAATTTTTAGACTTAGGCATAAAAACATGGCATTAGTGGGTGAAAACCAGAAACTACCCCCAACGGCCCCGTGAGTGCCATCAACACCTCGTACGGGACCAATGTAACTCTTAGGAACTAACCGCTGAATCACGGGACTCCCAGTTTTAAAATACGATTATAATTTCCATATTTCTAGACTTATGCATAAAAACATGGCGTTAGTGGGAGAAAACCCGAAACGGCCTCGTGAGTGGCACCAACACCTCGCACAGACCAAAGTACTCGTAGGAACTGACCCGGGATCACAGGACTCCCGATTTGAGAATACAACGATAATATGCATATTTTTAGACTTAAGCATAAAAACATTGCATTATTGGGTGAAAACTCAAAATAGCCCCCAAATGGCCCCGTAATTGGCACCATCACCTCGCATAGGAACAATGTAACTCGTAGGAACTGACTGCGTGATCACTAGACTCCCGTTTTGAGAATATGATGATAATTTGCATATTTTTAGACGTGGTATAAAAACATGGCGTTAGTGGGTGAAAACCCAAAATAGCCTCCGAACGGCCCCGTAAGTGGCACCAACACCTCGCACAGGACCAATGTAACTCGTAGGAACAGACCGCGAGATCACAGGACTCTTGGTTTGAGAATATGATGATATTTTGCATATTTCTAAACTCAGGCATAAAAACATGGTGTTAGTGGGTGAAAATACAAAACATCCCCCGAACGACCCCATGAGTGGCACCAACACCTCGCACGGGACCAAAGCGACTCCTAGGAACTGACTGCACGATCACGGGACTCCCGATTTGCAAATACAACGATAATTTGCATATTTGTAGACTTAGGCATAATAACATGGTGTTAGTGGGTGAAAATCCGAATCAACCCTCGAACGGTCCCATGAGTGGCAACAACACCTCGCACAGGACCAATGTAACTCATAGGAATTGATCGTGCGATCACGGGACTCCCATTTTGAGAATATGATGAAAATTTGTGTATTTCTAGACTTAGGCATAAAAACATGGCGTTAGTTTGTGAAAACCCAAAATAGCCCCTGAACGGCCCCGTGAGTGGCACCAACACCTTGCACGGGACCAATGTAACTCGTAGGAATCGACTGTGTGATCATGGGACTCCCGGTTTGAGAATACGATGATAATTTGCATATTTCTAGACTTAAGCATAAAAACATGGCGTTAGTTGGTAAAAACCCAAAATAGCCCCCGAACGACCCCGTGAGTGGCACCAACACCTCGAACGGGACCAATGTAACTCGTAGAAGATGATCGCGTGATCACAGGACTCTCGGTTTGATAATAGGACGATAATTTGCATATTTCTAGACTTATGGACAAAAACACGGTGTTAGTGGGTGAAATCCCGAAACAGCCCCGGAACGGCCCCGTGAGTGGCACCAACACCTGGCACGAGACCGATGTAACTTATAGGAATTGATCGCATGATCATGGGACTCCCGGCTTGAGAATACGATGATAATTTGGATATTTCTAGACTTAGGCATAATAACAAGGCGTTAGTGGGTGAAAATCCGAATCAACCCCCGAACGGCCCCGTGAGTGGCACCAACACCTCGTACGGGACTAATGTAACTCGTAGGAACTGACTGAGGGATCACGGGACTCTCGGTTTGAAAATATGATGATAATTCGCATGTTTCTAGATTTATGCAAAAAACTTGGTGTTAATGGGTGAAAATCCGAAACAGCCCCCTGAATGGCCCCTTGAGTGGCACCAACACCTTGTATGGGATGAATGTGACTCCTAGGAACTGACTACGCGATCACGGGAGTCCCGATTTGAGAATATGATGATAATTTGCATATTTCTAGACTTAGGCATAATAACATGGTATTAGTGGGTGAAAATCCGAATCAACCCCCAAACGGTCCCGTGAGTGGTACCAACACCTCACACGGGACCTAGGTAACTCGTAGGAACTGACCGCGAGATCACGAGACTCACGGTTTGAAAATACAATGATATTTCGCATGTTTCTAGACTTATACAAAAAAATATGGTGTTAGTGGATGAAAATCCGAAACAGCCCCTGAACGGCCCCTTGAGTGGCACCAACACCTCGCACGGGACCAATGTGACTCCTAGGAACTGACTACGCGATCACGGGACTCCCGGTTTGAGAATATGATGATAATTTACATATTAGTAGACTTAGGCATAATAACATGGTGTTAGTGGGTGAAAATCCGAATCAACCACCGAACGGCCCCGTGAGTGGTACCAACACCTCGCACGGGACGTAGGTAACTCGTAGGAACTGATGGCGTGATCATGGGACTCACGATTTGAGGATATGATGAAAATTTGTATATTTCTAGACGTAGGCATAAAATCATGACGTTAGTGAGTGAAAACCCAAAACAACCCCCGAACGGCCTCGTGAGTGGCACCAACACCTCGCACATGACCAATGTAACTCGTAGGAATTGACCGCGCGATCATGGGACTCCCGGTTTGAGAATACGATGATAATTTGCCAATTTCTATACTTAGGCATAAAAACATGGAATTAGTGGGTGAAAACCCGAAACAACCCCCGAACGGCCCCATGAGTGCCACTAACACCTCGCACGGAACCACTGTAACTCGTAGGAACTGACCACGGGATCACGGGACTCCCGATTTGAAAATACAATTATAATTCGCAATTTTTAGACTTATGCATAAAAACATGGCGTTAGTGGGTGAAAACCCGAAATAGTCCCGGAATGGCCCCGTAAGTGGCACCAACACCTCGCACGAACCAAATTAACTCGTAGGAACTGACCACGGGATCACAGGACTCCCGGTTTGAGAATACGATGATAATTGCATATTTTACACTTAAGCATAAAAACATGGCATTAGTGGGTGAAAACTCAAAATAGCCCCCGAATCGCTCCGTGAATGGCACCAACACCAAGCATGGGACCAATGTAACTCGTAGGAACTGACCGTGTGATCACGGGACTCTCGTTTTGAGAATACGATGATAATTTGCGTATTTCTAGACTTAGCATAAAAACATGGCGTTAGTGGGTGAAAACCCAAAACAACCCCCGAATGGCCCCGTAAGAGGCACCAACACCTCGCACAGGACCAATGTAACTCGTAGGAACTGACCGCGTGATAACGGGACTCTCGATTTGAGAATATGATTATATTTTGCATATTTCTAAACTCAAGCATAAAAACATGGCGTTAGTGGGTGAAAATCCAAAACAGCCCCCGCACGGCCCCGTGAGTGGCACCAACACCTCGCACCGGACCAATGTAACTCCTAAGAACTGACTGCGCAATCACGGGACTCCCAATTTACGAATATGACGATAATTTTCATATTTCTAGACCTAAGCATAATAACAAGGCGTTAGTGGGTGAAAATCCGAATCAACCCCCGAACGGTCCCATGAGTGGCACCAACACCTCGCACGGGACCAATGTAACTCGTAGGAAGTGACTGTGCGATCACGGGAATCCCGGTTTAAGAATATGATGAAATTTTTTATATTTCTAGACTTAGGCATAAAAACATGGCGTTAGTTGGTCAAAAGCCGAAACATCCCCCGAACGGCCCAGTGAGTGGCACCAACACCTTGCACGGGACCAATTTAACTCATAGGAATCGACAGCGCGATCATGGGACTCCCGGTTTGAGAATACGATGATGATTTCCATATTTCTAGACTTAAGCATAAAAACATGGCGTTAGTGGGTGAAAACTCGAAACAGCCCCCGAACGTCCCCGTGAGTGGCACCAACACCTCGAACGGGATCAATGTAACTCGTAGGAACTGATCACGCGATCACGGGACTCCCAATTTGATAATATGACAATAATTCGCATATTTCTAGACTTATGCATAAAAACACGACGTTAGTGGTTGAAAACCCGAAACAGCCCCGGAACGACCCAGTGAGTGGCACCAACACCTCGCACGAGACCAATGTAACTCATAGGAACTGACCACGTGATCATGTGACTCCCGATTTGATAATACGATGATAATTTGCATATTTCTAAACTTAGGCATAATTAATCATAAGATGTGTTTAAAAAATACGTACAAGATCTGTTCAAGATTTGATTAACAGGTTTAAAAAATCAGTTTACAAAACTTTAAACTCAGCACAACCAAGAATTTAATGAGGAGATGTAGAAAGATTAAGAACAAGGATTTTTTACGTGGTAAAACCTAACCCAATTGAGGAAACATCCACGACTCCCTCTACGGAGTAAACCAAAAATTCCACTAAAACAAATTTTAACAGTTACAAACTATATAACAAACATGCATACAACTCAGACCTATATAAGTTTAGGAATGTACCATCTGGTGTCCTTATAACTTCTCTTCAGTTCTGATTGTTGATGTTGTTCTCCCAGTTTGTTAACTTCCAATTTGTTCAAGTTCTTTACGTCGACTCTTGTTCTCAATATATTATTACCAACACTTTTAGTGTGGTAGGGTGATAGTGTTTGTGGAGGTGCTTTCTAACACATGCATGCACACACACACACACTTATTTTATACAACCAGTCCTAACAAATTACATATAAGAACTATATGCTGTGATTTTTCTATTTCTCTCTTCTCACAAAACTTAACCTTATTTGACCTTTACAATAATCCCAGAATCCACGGCTATCTTGCTCAGAAGACGTATCAAGATCTTAATCAATCTCAGGTTTTGAAAATATTTTTGAGATTGAAAATCACCAAGTGCGATTCCAAACTAGGTCAAAGGTCTTATTTTAAGAGAACAAGAAACAGAAAACATTATTGTTGATTTCAAAGTTAAAAATAGTTATAGAAAAGAATCAACAATAGATTTCTCAAGATGGGAAACAAAATATGTAAATCTAAGTGAAATGTAACATAAAGTACTCAGATCTAAAATTTCTATAAGCAGAAACTTATATCAAAAGAAAATGTTTAAGTTGGACACAAGATCTAAGAACGAAGAGGTTACAGCATCAAACCAACTAAACAAACCAACTCTCAACCTCTCAAACACTCAAGGTTGTGTTTAGTATATACAGGACCTGAAAAGAGGTTTAGGTTTGAAAAGGTTTTGACGATTTAGGGTTAGGGTTAGGGTTTCTAACTCTTTCTCTATCTTACTGGTTTCTCTCTTTCTCTCTCTTTTCTCTCTTCTCTCTCTACTCTCCTTTTTCTCTCTAAAAGGACGAAATGGCATAAGTCTCTGATGGCTGAGGATAAAGGTCCTTTTATAAGGGGCTAAGAAGATTCGAAAATAAGGTTCAAAAATAATGTCTCAGATTGAGTCAAGGTTTATTGACTTTGATCCAAGGGTTCACGATATGCGGTGATTAAAACTCTCATGATTGGTTCATATGAGGTTCACAGGGATGAATTAAGAGCGCATGCACATCATTGATAAAAACGATCCAAGGGCTGTAAACTATCTCTGGTTTACTCTCTATAAAGAAACACAAACTCAACCAATCAGAATGCAACAGATGTTGGGCAAACATAAGATAACAAACGCGCATTTAAAATAAATACAAATGCACCCTGAAGTCTCTGCCGCTTTCGGATTCTACCTAAGCAAACATTCAGCCAATATAACCACCAATACATAATTACAGATTGACCCCAAAAACTTTTATAAAATAAATTTTAATTAATAAAAACCTTATTTTAAAAGTTTATAAAATCCCCAAAAAATATTAAAAAGCAATTTTAGGGATTTAAACACACTCAACATATATACACACAATTATATACAATATGAAATGTATAATATTAATTCTACTGTGTGTGAGTGTTGGTAATATTGTCTAGATCAATCAAGCAAGAGGGATGAAATAGCAAAACAAACTTTGGGGTTCTTTGGTTTCTAGGATAGACACAATTTTGTCACAATTTCCAAACTAGAACACTTATACAATACAGACTCAAGTGATTCAAGAGTATAATGTGCTTCAATCTTCCCCTTTGGAAATATGAGACAAAATCTCCTTTGAGTCATTTAGGACTCGTATGGGTAACAAGAATAAGGAAACCTATTCCTAAAAAAATCTATCTACCCATTTCCTAGAAAGCAAAAGTACTTAACTCAACTAATTACAATTGAATACCCTATTAAAACAATTGAGAATAACTGTACATAATTCTGCAATGAATTACTAAGATCAAGTTGTTTAGCATATGTGAAATTCATTAGACTCAAATTTCTACCCCATTTTGTCTTAAATAGACAAAGGGAAAAAATATAGAGATCAAAGATATTAATCAACACACACCATACCTATAGATTTACGCAAAGAAATAAATCGATCGTAATCTAAAGGTTTGGTAAACATATCTGCGAGTTGCAAATCAGTAGAAAGATAATTGATTTCTAATTCCTTAGTTTTAACCAATTCGCGTATAAAGTGATGTCTTATTTTTACGTGTTTTGTTCGCGAGTGTTGAACAGGATTTTTAGAGATATTGATCGCTCTTTGATTATCACAATAGAGATGCAATTGGTTCTCTTGAATACCATAATCACTTAGCATTTGTTTATGCCAAAGTAATTGAGCACAGCAGCTTCTAGCGGCTATGTATTCAGATTCAGCTATTGAGATTGATGTGCAGTTTTGTTTCTTACTACTCCATCCTACCAAATTATTACTTACATAATGACATGCTCCTGATGTGCTTTTACTATCATCAGTACACCCAGCCCAGTCAACATCAGTGTATCCAATTATAGTGCTTGGTGTGTCACTAGTGTACCAAAGTCCTAGATTCAGAGTGCCTTTTACATATTTAATGATTCTTTTAACAGAAGATAGATGGCTCTCTTTAGGGTTATTTTGATAACGAGCACATACACACACAACATACATTATATCAAGACGCTAGGCAGTAAGGTATAGCAAGGTTCCTATCATGCTACGATATAGAGTTGGATCTATAGATTTTCCAGTTTCATCTTTAGATAGTTTTACCGTAGTAGTCATGGGTGTTTTAGCATCTTTAGCACTCTCAAGGCCAATTTTTTTTATTATCTCTAAAGCGTACTTAGATTGCGAGACAAATAATCCTTCTGAATTTTTCTTGACTTGGAGGCCTAAGAAAAATTGCAACTCCCCCATAAGAGACATTTGAAACTCTTTATGCATAATTTCAGAAAAGGATTTTACTTCTGAGGGAGAAGTTGATCCAAAAATAATATCGTCAACATAAACTTGAGCTATAATAATGTTTTTGTCAAAATGTTTGACAAATAGATTTTGATCATTTCCTCCTCTCTTAAAACCTTTATCGAAGAGGAAGATGGAAAGGCGCTCATACCAGGCTCTAGGCGCTTGTTTGACGCCATATAAAGCCTTTTTAAGATGAAATACATGATTTGGATATTGAGGGTCAATGAACCCTTTTGGTTGTTCTACATAGGTCTCTTCAGTCAATATTCCATTAAGGAATGCAGATTTGACATCCATTTGGTAAAGTGTAAAATGCAAGTGACAAGCTATGGCAAAGAGAAGGCGAACAGACTCTAAATGAGTAACAGGAGCAAAAGTTTCGTTAAAATCTATTCCTTCAATTTGAGAATATCCTTGAGCAACTAATCTAGCTTTGTTTCTAATGATTATCCCATTTTCATTAGACTTATTTTTAAATATCCAACGTGTGCCAATAACCTTGTTGTGTGTAGGCCTAGGTACAAGATACCAAACATCATGAATGAGAAATTGAAGAAGTTCTTCCTGCATAGCAGAAATCCAGTGAGATTCAGTCAATGCTTCATTTACATTCTTTGGTTCCACGAGGGAAACAAAACATGCACAATGAGAAAAATTTCTTAATTGAGATCTTGTACGCACAGGCTCACTAGGATTACCAACAACGTTATTTATGGGATGATCTTTAGAAACCCAGTCAGGTACTTCACGTATCTCAATTTGTAATGAGTCATCTATTTCTGGAGAGTCATTTTCTAAAATATTTGTAGGCTCCTCCTCAATAGTTGATTCACCAGTCTTACTCTATACAGTAATGTCAATTAAAATTACATTTATGGATTCCATCAAGGTTTTAGTGCAAAGATTATAAACACGATAGGCTCTACTGTTATTCGAGTATCCTAAAAAAATTGCTTTGTCTCCCCGGCTCTCAAATTTGGACAGGTGTTCTCTGTCTTTGCATACATAACACGTACTACCAAAGGTTTTAAGGTACTTAAGATTGGGCTTTTTCTTGTACCAAAGCTCGTAAGGAGTTTGTTTAGAATTATTTCTAAGATAGACCCTATTAATAATGTGACACGCAGTACGAATAGATTCTACCCAAAAATATTTAGGCAAATTCTTGGCATGTAACATAACACGTGCCATCTCTTGAAGATTACGATTTTTTCTTTCGGCAATACCATTTTGTTGAGGAGTCTTAGGAGCACTAAACTCATGTTTGTAACCATTATAGTCACAGTACTCTATTATACCAGTGTCTTTGAATTCTCCACCTCTATCACTACGAATTCTATTTACTTGAGTGTCCTTCTCATTTTCAATCCTAAGAAGTATTTTTAAGAAAGTTTGAAAAGTGTCAGACTTTTGTTTTAAGAAGGCCACCCATGTAAATCTAGTAAAGTCATCAACCATAACTAGAATATAATTGTGCCCACAGAGACTAACAGTTTGGGAGGGACCCATTAGGTCCATATGGATGAGCTCCAAAGGATTAGAGGTAAGGATATCTTTAACTTTCTTATGAGGTGCCTGAATAATTTTACCTTCCTGACAGGAACCACAGACAATGTTAGAAATGGATTTGATTTTTGGAACTCCTCTAACAATTTCTTGAGAAGTCAATCTACTAAGATTATCATAATTTATGTGACCCATCATGTTATGCCATATCTCATTGTCATCCATTCTGGCAACATTACAGATTTCAGAATTATTCATGACAGTATAACAATTATCAGGAGTTCTGAATCCTGTAATTATGCATTCACCTTTTTAAATTAAAATTTTGCAATTGTTCTTTGAAAAGGTAACAGTATGATCTGAGTCACAAAATTGAGATATACTAAGTAGATTGTCTTTAAGACCTTTAACTAGAAGAAAATTTTCAAGAACAGGAAGTCCTTCTTCTTAGAGAGTTCCTTTTCCTATGATCTGAGATGATACTCCATCACCAAAAATAAGTTTTCCTCCAGTAAAGTTGGTTTTGTTAAAGAGTTTTGTATCATCCCCAATCATGTGTTTAGAACATACAGAGTCTAAATACCAACCAGACGATGTGTGTTCAGCTTTTACAGCAGTAATAATAATGTTACACTTCATCTGGGGTAATAGATCATCTTTTCTAACCCAAATTGCTCTAGTTTTCATTTTGCGAGCATTCGATTTTTGTTGAAAAATGTTTTGCGCATGATTTTGAGTTTTATGAAAGACATGAGCATTTGGTTTAGGAAAGTGTTTAGTAATCCTTCTAGGGAATGTTCTTTTAGGTTTGGTCTTTCTCTTCCTATAGTTAGAGTTTTTGTCTGGTTCTCTAGGCATTACATAATTGTTACGGCTTCTCCTAGAATAGTTAAAATTCTTATAGATAGGAGGATTACAGATAGGTTTAACTAGTCTTCTAGCATAGTAACCATCAAAAGAATGACCGTATATATCGCAGTAGGAGCAGTAAAGATTACTCAAGATTGGGGTCTCCTTAAGAAAGTCTCTAAACATAGGTTTTAAGGAATTTTGAGGTTGAACTCTATTCCTAGATAGTATAGTTTTGAATGTATATTCACTCTTCCTAATTGAGGGGCAAACATATTTAGCCTTTGGTGAACTTTCATGTTTAGAGCAACTTGATTCACCAATGTCAAAATTTTGATGTTTTGAGTCAAACTCAGTTTTTAGAGAATGAAAGTCTGGGAAGGTTTCAATAGGTCTTTTACCTCCTGACACAAACTTGATAGGTTCAAAAGATTTTGTTTGTGTCTTCAAATTGGGGCAAAATCCTATTCCAGTTTGATCATCAGAATTGGTTTTTAATTCAGCAACAAATCCATCAAAACAGTTTGAGTTATTTTCAAATTTTGTAAAGTTTTTGAAAACAGTTGCTGTCTTTTCTTTAGTTTGTTCCAATTCTAACAATGTCCCTTTGTATTTTTTCTCCAAAGTTTCATTTGTTTCAGTCAAATTTCTCAGTTTTTGATCAAACATTTTGATTCCACTTTCATGAGTTAGACATTGGGTAGTACACTCTTCAGCATTAAGTTTGACCATCAGGCTTAGATCTTCTAGCTTCTTGGTGAGATCTTTCATAATCTTCTCTAGTCTAGTGCTTTTTTTGAGAGTTTTAGCATAAAGTGTTTGAATATCAGGAAGGTCTTCATTGTCTGAGTCACTAATTGAAGTGTGTGAAGTGACCCCTAAGGATTCATTTCTTGGACTCACACGCCCATTGACATCGTCATTATCGCTTTCCCTTTGACTCACACACCCCGAAGTAGAAATAGCAATGTTCTCAATAATTACAGCATCTAAACCAGTAACAACATGATTCGAAATAAAAGAAGTAGAATTACTAGATTCATCCTCACTAACAAACACAGGCATATCATCATTATAGATAATCTTGGCAAAAAAGGACATGCAAGGATCAAAAGCATCAGATGACTAAGGTTCCTCATTTTCAAAGTCGCTTGAATCATCCCATGTCTTGCAAATGTTGGCTCTAGCGTGTTTATTTTGATTGTTCAAGTTAACTCTACAATCTTTTGCAATGTGTCCTAGTTTACCACATCTAAAGCACTCAGTCTTCTTAAGGTCTCTGTTAGGTTTAGTATGAGATTCCTTGTGATGTTTGTCAGGACTGTTCTCATGAGGTTTATGATTAGAGTGAGTTGGATAATTGGACTTGCCTTGTTTGTTTTCCATGTTGTTTCTAAACTTAATAATTTTCTTAAAATGTTTTGACATTAAGGCAATCTGATTGTCCAAACTCTCTATATCGCATTCCTCATCAGAGTTATCATTGGGAATGTTAAACCAACTTAGAAGAAACTCAGGTTAAACCAACTCAGGTTTAACCAACTTAGAAGAAAAGCTCAGATTGGAACTAGTCTGTTTCCTATGGGACTGGGTTAATTGTTTCTTAAATTCTAATTCCATTTCCACAGTTCTTAATTTACTACTGAGTAACTCAGGAGTGAGATTTATGTCACACATTTCCTCAATAGCATATCTTTTGTTGTCAAATTTCTGTGGTACTGATCTCAGAATTTTAGATACAATTTCATATATGTCATATGTTATCCCATTAGCATGCGGTTTTGTCACAATATCAGTCCAGTTCATATATAAGTCATCAAATGACTCAGATTCAGACATGATTAAGGAGTTATATTGTTGAATAAGCATTTGTGTTTTAGCAGCCTTAACTCTAGTGTCACCTTTATGAGCAGTAACCAAGGTGTCCCAAGCTTCCTTAGAAGTGGTACATGATGAGATTCTTTTGAACTCATGTTTATTTATGGACATAAATATGGAATTCTTTCCTCTGTTATTGTTGCGAGAAACTTGTTTCTCTTCTTGTGTGAACTCACTTAATACTTTCTTAACCCTCTCATTACTTCCTTCATTAGATGGTCTAGTAGGAAAAATGTATCCATTTTCAACAATGTCCCAGACATCATCTCCCAAAGTTCCTTGAATGAAAGCAATCATCCTTACTTTACAGTAAGCAAAATTGGTTCATCAAAGATAGGAGGTCTGGTCAAGTTACGAAAGCTTTCATTTTTCTCGTCCATGTTTGCTTTTCAAAACACAATTTCAGAAACATGGGATCTCTTTAAAAGAAGTTTACAAAGCTCTGATACCATTTGAAAATCTGTTACTAAAGCCGTTTAATATAAAATTAAACTATTTAAGTAACTCCGAACAGTTTTTTTAAGAAACTCTTTTGTTTAAAATCAAAACTAATTAATCACAAGATGTGTTTAAAAAATATGTACGAGATATGTTCAATATTTGATTAACAGGTTTAAAAAATCAGTTTACAAAACTTTAAACTCAGCACAACCAAGAATTAGATGAGGAGATGTAGAAAGATTAAGGACAAGGATTTTTTACGTGGTAAAACCAAATCCAACTGAGGAAACATCCACGACTCCCTCTACGGAGTAAACCAAAAATTCCACTAAAACAAATTTTAACAGTTACAAACTATATAACAAACATGCATACAACTCAGACCTATATAAGTTTAGGAATGTACCCTCTGGTGTCCTTATAACTTCTCTTCAATTCTGATTGTTGATGTTGTTCTCCCAGTTTGATAACTTCCAATTTGTTCAAGTTCTTTACGTCGACTCTTGTTCTCAAGATCTTATTACCAACACTTTTAGTGTGGTAGGGTGATAGTGTTTGTGGAGGTGCTTTATAACACATGCATGCACACACATACACTTATTTTATACAGCCAGTCCTAACAAATTACATATAAGAACTATATGCTGTGATTTTTCTATTTCTCTCTTCTCATAAAACTTAACCTTATTTGACCTTTACAATAATCCCAGAATCCACGGCTATCTTTCTCAGAAGACGTATCAAGATCTTAATCAATCTCAGGTTTTGAAAATATTTTTGAGATTGAAAATCACCAAGTGTGATTCCAAACTAGGTCAAAGGTCTTGTTTCAAGAGAACTAGAAACAGAAAACATTATTGTTGATTTCAAAGTTAAAAACATTTATAGAAAAGAATCAACAATAGATTTCTCAAGATGAGAAACAAAATATGTAAATCTAAGTGAAATGTAACATAAAGTAATCAGATCTAAAATTTCTATAAAGCAGAAACTTATATCAAAAGAAAATGTTTAAGTTGGACACAAGATCTAGGAACGAAGAGGTTACAGCATCAAACCAACTAAACAAACCAACTCTCAACCTCTCAAACACTCAAACACTCAAGGTTGTGTTTGGTATATACAGGACTTGAAAAGAAGTTTAGGTTTGAAAAGGATTTGACGATTTAGGGTTAGGGTTTCTAACTCTTTCTCTCTCTTACTGGTTTCTCTCTTTCTCTCTCTTTTCTCTCTTCTCTCTCTACTCTCCCTTTTCTCTCTAAAAGGACGAAATGGCAAAAGTCTCTGAAGACTGAGAAAAAAGGTCCTTTTATAAGGGGCTGAGAAGATTCGAGAATAAGGTTCAAAAACAATGGCTCAGATTGAGTCAACGTTTATTGACTTTGATCCAAGGGTTCACGATATGCAGTGATTAAAACTCTCCTGATTGGTTCATATGAGGTTCAGAGGGATGAAGTAAGAGCGTATACAGATCGTTGATAAAAATGATCCAAGGGCTGTAAACTATCGTTGGTTTACTCTCTATAAAGAAACACAAACTCAACCAATCAGAATGCAACAGATGTTGGGCAAACATAAGATAACAAACGCGCATCTAAAATAAATACAAACGCACCCTGAAGTCTCTGCCGCTTTCATATTCTACCCAAGCAAACATTCAGCCAATATAACCACCAATACATAATTGCAGATTGAGCCCAAAAAATTTTATAAAACAAATTTTAATTAATAAAAACCTTATTTTAAAAGTTTATAAAATCCCAAAAAAATATTAAAAAGCAATTTTAGGGATTTAAACACACTCAACATATATACACATAATTATATGCAATATGAAATGTATACGATTAATTCTACTATGTGTGAGTGTTGGTAATATTGTCTAGATCAATCAAGCAAGAGGGATGAAATAGCAAACCCAACTCTGGGGTTCTTTGGCTTCTAGGACAGACACAATTTTGTCACAATTTCCAAAATAGATGAACACTTATACAATACAAACTCGAGTGAGTCAAGAGTATAAGGTGCTTCAATCTCCCCCTTTGGAAATATGAGAAAAAATCTCCTTTGAGTCATTTAGGACTCGTAGGGTAACAAGAATATGGAAACCTATTCCTAAAAAAATCTATCTACACATTTCCTAGAAAGCAAAAGTACATAAATCAACTAATTACAATTGAATACCCTATTAAAACTGTTGAGAATAACTGTACAGAATCCTGCAATCAATTACTAAGATCAAGTTGTTTAGCATATGTGAAATTCATTAGACTCAAATTTCTCCCCCATTTTTTCTCAAATAGAAAAAGGGAAAAGATATGGTGTTAGTGGGTGAAAATCCAAAACAGCCCCCGAACGGCCCCGTGAATGGCACTGACACCTCGCACGGGATCCCCAATGTTACCCGTAGGAACTGATCGCCTGATCTCGGGCCTCCCAGTTTGAGAATATGATGATAATTATCATATTTCTGGTCTTAGGCATAAAAACATGGCATTAGTGGGTGAAAACCCAAAACATCCCTCGAACAACCCCGTGAGTGGCACCAACACCTCGCACGGGACCAATGTAACTCGTAGGAACTGATCGCATGATCACGGGACTCTTGGTTTAAATATTACAATAATAATTTGAATGTTTCTAGACTTAGGCATAGAAACATGGCGTTAGTGGGTGAAAATCCGAAACAGCCCCCGAACGGCCCCGTGAGTGGCACCAACACCTCACACGGGACCAATGTAACTCATAGGAACTTATGGTGCGATCATTGGACTCCCAGTTTGAGAATACGATAATGATTTGAATATTTCTAAACTTACGCATAAAAACATGGCGTTAGTGGCTGAAAGCCCGAAATAGCCCCCTAACATCCCCGTGAGTGGCACCAACACCTCGCACGGGACCAATGTAACTCGTCGAAACTGACCGCGCGATCATGGGACTCTAGATTTGATAATACGATGATAATTTGCATATTTATAGCCTTAGGCTTAAAAACATGGTATTAGTGGGTGAAAATCCAAAACAGCCCTCGAACGGCACCTTGAGTGGCACCAAACCTCGCATGGGACCCCCAATGTTACTCGTAGGAACTGATCACATGATCTCGGGCCTCCTGGTTCGAGAATATGATGATAATTTGCATATTTATAGAGTTATCAATAAAAACATGGCATTAATGAGTGAAAACCCGAAACAGGAACAACCCCGTGAGTGGTACCAACACCTCGCACGGGACCAATGTAACTCGTAGGAACTGATCGCGTGATCACGGGATTCTCCGTTTGAGAATACGACGATAATTTGATTATTTCTAGTCTTATGCAAAGAAATATGGTGTTTGTGGGTGAAAATCTGAAACAGACCCCGAACAGCCCTGTGAGTGGCACTAACACCTCGCACGTTACCAATGTAACTTATAGGAACTTACCGCGCGGTCATGGGACTTCTGATTTGATAATACGATGATAATTTATATATTTCTAGACTTAGGCTTAAAAACATGGTGTTAGTGGGTGAAAACCCGAAACAGCCCCTAACGGCCCCGTGAGTGGCACCAACACCTCGCACGGGACCAATGTAACTCGTAGGAACTGACCGTGCGATCACGGGACTCTAGATTTGAGAATACGATGATCATTTGCATATTTCTAGACTTAGGCTTAAAACATGGTGTTAGTTGGTGAAAATCCAAAACAGCCCTCGAACGGCCCCGTGAGTGGCACCGACACCTCGCACGGGACACCTAATGTTACTCGTAGGAACTGATCGCGCGATCTCGGGCCTCCCGATTTGATAATATGATAATAATTTTCATATTTCTAGAGTTAGGCTTAAAAAATGGCATTAGTGGGTGAAAGCCCGAAACAGCCCCTGAACTGCTCCATGAGTGGCACCAACACCTCGTACGGAACCAATGTAACTCGTAGGAACTGATCGCGTGATCACGGGACTCTCGGTTTGAGAATACGATGATAATTTGTATATTTCCAGACTTATGCATAGAAACATGGCGCTAGTAGGTGAAAATCCGAAACAGCCCCCGAACAGCCCCGTGAGTGGCACCAACACCTCGCACGGGACCAATGTAACTCATATGAACTTATCGTGCGGTCACGGGACTCCCGGTTTGGGAATATGATGATGCTTTGAATATTTCTAGACTTAGGCATAAAAATATTGATATATGGATAATTATAACTCATATATGCCATTTTTCAGCTTGAATAATTTTTTTTTAAAACTACTTGGTTACTGATATCATTTTTTTGTATCCTATCATTTGTAGGATTTTTGCACGTGGAACAAAAGATGAAGGCAATGGTTTACTACATGAAGATTGTTTATATAATGTTGTGGATGTTCAAGATTATGTTTTTTATATTTTACAGTCGTGCGGGCTTTTCTTGTTTAGTTGTATGGTCGTGCGGGCTTTTATAATTTGATTGTTAAATTTTATGGTCGTGTGGGCTTTATAATAAGCAGGTTTTTTATTTACAGGGTTTGGAATGTCCAAAAAATAGAGGAAACTCTGGCCAATTTTTTTTGGCCTGTGAATTATTAAGACGTGTAATATTTTTAAATTTGTATATATTTTTGTTTATTAACAACGTTCCCAATTCACAATTTGTGATTTTTTTATTATTTTCCCAATAATAAATACTTGTAACACCTCGTACGTGTCCAACGTTACATGTAGTAACCGACCGTGCAGTCACAGGACCCCCGATTTTAGGATTAGACCAAAAAAGGACATTATTTTAAAATTATAGTTAAATATGGTCATGGACTTTGTCCATGACCATTTTAATTTTTTTCGTCGTGCATAAAAATGGTCGCAGCCAAAGTCCATGACCCCCAACCGTGAAGAAAAATGGTCGTGGCCAATTCTTACCTTTTTTTGCGTCGCGTTGTGGGTCACGGACTTTGGCCACGACTAATTTTTGTCACAGTTGTGGGTCACGGACTTGGGCCACGACCATTTTGTTCCTTTTTTTTTGCATCACGGTGTGGGTCACGGACTTTGACCGCGACCAATGTTTATCATGGTTGTGGGTCACAGACTTGGGTCGCGACCATTTTTTTCTTTTTTTCCTGTCACGGTGTGGGTCACGGCCCAAGTCCGCGGCCATCTGTCGTGACCCACTGTGGGTCGTGACCTTTTTTTGGTCACGAACTTGGGCCGTGACCCACGAAATTTGTCACGCTCGAAATGGTCACGGCCCAAGTGTGCGATCCACAGTCTTGGCCAGGGATTTTGGTCGTGACCAATCGCCAGTTTTGGTGTAGTGACCCTTTTAACGACGTTTTTAAGCTTAATGTAGATGTTTTCAAAGTATCATCATATTATCAAATCGGGAGACCCGTGACTACGTGGTCAGTTCCTATAAGTTATTAGTCCCGTGAGAGATGTTCATGTCTCTTACAGGGCCATTTGGGGCTAGTTTGAGTTTTCACCCTTTAACGAGTAGTTTTTAAGCGTAATCTAGATATTTTCAAATTATCATCATATTCCCAAATTGGGAGTCGCACGACTATGCGGTCAGTTCCTACAAGTTATATTGATCTCGTGCGACGTGTTAGTGCTTCTTACGGGGCCATTTGGTCGCCGGTTTGGGTTTTCACCCTCTAACGACATGTTTTTAAGCCTAATCTAGATATTTTCACATTTTCGTCATATTCTCAAATCGGGATACCGGTGACTACACGGTTAATTCCTACAAGTTATATTGGTCCCGTGCGAGGTATTCATACCTTTTATAGGGCTATTTGGGGGTTGATTTGGATTTTCACCCTTTTAACGTCTTATTTTTAAGCTTAATCTAGATGTTTCAAAATTATCATCATATTCACAAAGTGGGAGATCCGTGACTACACGGTCAGTTTCTACAAGTTACATTGGTCATGTGCGAGGTGTCCATGCCTCCTATGGGGCTGTTTGGGGGTTGATTTGGGTTTTTACCCTTTTAACAGCTTGTTTTTAAGCCGAAATATAGTTATTTTCAAATTATTGTCATATTGTCAAACCGGGAGTCCCATTATTACAATGTTAGTTCCTCCGAGTTACATTGGTCTTGTGCAAGGTGTTAGTGCCTCTTACGGGGCCGTTTTGGTGCTAGATAGAGTTTTCACCCTTTAATGGTATGTTTTTAAGACTAATCTAGATATTTTCGCATTATCGTCATATTCTCAAATTGGGAGATCCTTGATTATGCAATTAGTTCCTTTAAGTTACATTGGTTATGTGCGAGGTGTCCATGCCTCTTACGGGTCCGTTTGGGGGCTGGTTTGGATTTTCACCCATTTAACAGCTTATTTTTAAGCTTAATCTAGATGTTTACAAATTATCATCATATTCTCAAAGAGGGAGACCCGCGACTACACGGTCAGCTCCTAAAAGTTACAGTAATCATGTGTGAGGTGTCCATGCCTCGTATAGGTTCATTTAGCGGTTCGTTTGGATTTTCACCCTTTTAACATTTTGTTTTTAAGCTTAATCTATGTGTTTTCAAATTATCTTAATATTCTCAAATTGGGAGACCCGTGACTACATTGTCAGTTCTTACAAGTTACATTGGTCCTGTGCGAGGTGTTTATGCCTCTTACATGGCCGTTTGGTGGCTAGTTTGGGCTTTCACCCTTTTGACGACTTGTTGTTAAGCCTAATCTGGATATTTTCATAATCGAAAATTGGAAAATTAAGCCAATCAAGTCTTCATTCATAGTTTCCTTTGTAAGAGAACTTATAACTTAAATCAATCCAAAATTAATGGCATAAAATAAAAGTTTAGAGAGATAAGAGGTACCCAAATAAATCCAAACATTTCTTCCACACGTTTAGCTCAAGAATTGGTAACACATTGAATTTATTCATTCTGTGGGACTTCCTCAAAGTGTTTGTGCCGTAGTGTTTGGCCATTGTCATGGATGGGGTTGAGAGAAACTTAGTAGGCCTTTATGGGAGTATCGAAGAGCATCGAGTCATGGGGCATATGTGGGGCAACCTGAGCAGATGAGTAACATGTGTAGGCACTAAGAACAAACTATCCTTAAATATCACTAAGCATCTATTCAGTGCTCTACCTAAACTGGACCTTCCCAATCAGTCCTTTTCGCATTCAAAAAATCATGTATATTGAGCCATGTGGTGTGGCGATGGAGCTATTTCTCAACACGACACCTGGCGAGTTTAAGAGAACAAATAATTGTATAATAAACTTTCACATAACTAAAAAAATAGAACAACAGAACATAAAATCAGAGAAATCGAGCAACTGATAAAAAAATCAGAACAATATAATAGCAGCCCAAATTTCACAATAGTTTCCCAATGTTCATAACAGCTGCCCACTAAGCACATGTTTAATCGGAACCATCCTGCCACCTTGAGATAAAAATTTAGAATTCAAACTGCTCAATCTTGATGTCATTTTGGAAATAAAATCAGAGAAAAATACTTACTTCCTTTTGCCTTTGAAGAGGAGGAAACCAAAATAGTTAATAGAGGGTTTCTTAAAAGGCATTCCATTGCATTTGGCTATCAAGAGGGTAGTGTCACTAATAACAACAATATGTCGATCTATGAAATTTAGGGACAAGTCTTCATGATCCCTCCACGGAGAGAACCTATAATTTATGGTACATTTATGATAAACCACAAAGAAAATAATTTATTTCATCAATGTAAAATGATTTATTTTGAGACAAAGTAATTGCTCTAAATAAAATACCACATAAATCATGAAGGCAAAAATCACGAAGAGAACCAATTTAGCTCTTAGGTCAGCAGCCCTTGTGAAAACTTATGAAAATGTTATATAACTTTTTATATAACAGTTATATAACTGTTATATAACGATGGTAAAAACAAAACGAGATGAAATGTAATACATATAGTTGTATTACCTTAAAATTCAAACCAAACTTTTCCATCTGAGATGAAATATATTGCACCAACTCTCGGAGAAGAAAACCAAACACTTTATCACATGAGTTCAAGTGGATTCTCTGCAATTGAGCGGTGATCAAACAAGGTGTAATATATGTCCAAAACAAAAAGCTTCTTCGTTTGATGACATGGATTACGGAGTTCAATCTTTAATCAATAACCCAACAAACATCATCAAAGGAGGTGAAAATATCATCATATGGACCCGGCCCGACCTTTTATCTATATCTATACTATTTCAATCCATGTAATCATCTCAAATAAAAATGATATGCAGGACTAATTTATCAATCATATCTTATGGAAACTACATAATGATTATGATCTATACACATCAGAACATAATACCAATACTCATAAATACTCTTAAGAAAATTACTCTCCCGTTCTCCATACAATTTGGACATTACGCACAGCATCCATGAACAACACGCTAGGCGTCTCCACTGCAATAAGAGGCAAATTCATATAAAATTATAGAGAAATTAAGAAAAACTATCAAACTGCATTCCCAAAACAAAACCTAATTCCCTTATATTATCCCCCCAAAATAATTCCAATATATTATTAATAGTGGATAAAACATACATACAGATACTAAAATCAACCAAACCCCAATTCATTTAACCCAAATCAACCACACCCTAAATCCAAGGCATACATAAAGATAATCAAATCCAAGCAATACATAAACATGTACATGTTTTAATTAAGAGTCTCTCTTAAATCTTCTCATTCCGTTTAATTAATTCGTGAGTTTATTGAAGGTTACTTGAGTAGAAGAAGATGGTTGTGATGATAGAATCCAGAAGAAACCTCAGGCATGAGTAGAACTAGGTTAGATACTGAATAACATACACACTATCATGTTTACCCAACATAATTAGTTTTTCTTCATACAACACCCACCACATGTCATTTGATGATGATTGAACTAGAATCTTAAACATTTACATAAATAAAAAATGGAATCCACTATGAAATTCCAAAAGTATGTATAACCGGTGATACATTTCTAAATATGATACACACTATATATATAACATATATCTATACACATACACACACTATATATATATATATATATATATATAAACCATATCTCTGAACCAAATTCAATTGGCATACCCACGTGTCAATCCAAGCTAACCCCATTTATAACACAACTTCCAAATTTGTAGTAAACAAAGTGCTCATTCTTATAATACATATGTAATTAGTTTGGATTTTATTCTAGTTATTGGTACCAGAAGAGTTATTCATAAGGCATATGTGTAAAGCAATAACGCATAGCACTCTGAAATTACTGTTTTGAATCTCAAACCCCACCACCACCAAAACGAAACTCAAACCAATCCGATTAGAAACCCTAATGGAAACCAAAATTAACCCAAATAGAAACCGTAAATAATCCTGATAAAAACCCTAATTTAAACCAAAATTGACCCAAGTCGAAACCCTCATTGCAACCCCCTGAAATACTCCATATTGGAAACGCACAAACAAAGTAGAACCATTCGATTCACACACCCTTCAAATCATGAACATATTAGACCTTAAATCATGAACCTCATACAAAACGTAAACAAAAATTTACCTGAAACCCTTATTCCGATCAATATATATATATATATATATATATATATATATATATATATATATATATATATATATATATATATATATATATATATATATATAGAGAGAGAGAGAGAGAGAGAGAGAGAGAGAGAGTGAGAGAACCGAGTTCAGATCTTGTAGAGAGATATAATGCACAACGTGGTGGACAAGTTGTGACAAAAAATGGTCGGCGAGAGAGAGTGATGGGAAGAGATAGGGCATACGTGAGAGTGAGGGGAGAACAGAAGGTCGGCACGAGAGGAGCTTTGAGCTAAAAAAATTGTAGAAATAGTGTTTTTTAGGATATATATATACTTTAGTTTAGTGTGATCAGTTTTGGCACACTTTTAAGTAGTGCCAAATTTTGGCACGATCAATGACGAACTCAATCTCGCGACTGGGTGGTAACCCCGGTATGTCCTGGAATACATCCTCAAAGTCCTTCACGACTGGAATCAAGTCTATCGGAATTACCACCTCCAATGAGGTCTCCTACTCAATATAGTATAAATAGGTGCACGATCCTACCTCGGGAATAGGCATCGCCACTAAAAACATCTCCTGCCTTGGAATGGATAACACTATGGTCCTCTCAAAATAATCCACCATCTCCCTATATCCAGCTAACCAATCCATGCCTATGATAACGTCATATCCCTCC
Organism: Sambucus nigra; assembly: GCA_949130495.1. Classification (NCBI taxonomy): domain Eukaryota; kingdom Viridiplantae; phylum Streptophyta; class Magnoliopsida; order Dipsacales; family Adoxaceae; genus Sambucus; species Sambucus nigra. The sequence goes on from OX422207.1 coordinate 150,289,919, forward strand.
ATATCTAACACTAAGAGGTCCGCTGCTAAACTTAATCTCCTAATCACAATATTTACTCCTCTACAGATCGAGTGTGTACGTGACCCACCCCCCATCGGTGACTCTATACACATAAGGAGATTATCGGTTGACTCTAACAATCCAACAACTCTAGCAAATCTGGTCCAAATGAAAGAATGCGATGCACCAGTATAAAAAAGAATCCTACCCTCATGAGCATGAATAGGAAATGTACCCTCAACTGCTAGCGGCGCCTGAGGTATTGGTGGAATCGGTACATCCCGGGAGTTATAAACATGCTCATAGTACAACTCTCCCTTCTGATGTGGGGAGGGTGGATCTGGTGCTGCTCGAGGCCTCTATACCTGTGGGGACCCCACCTCTCAGTGGACATTCCCTCTTCAAATGGCCTAGCTAGTCACAATTGAAATAGCACTTTGGAAAAACCCCTGATACTGGCCCTGACAAGGTTGTCCTTGGTGTTGGCCCTGATGGCATCCCCCATTGTTCCCTTGGACCTAGTGGCCCTGAGGAACCTACTGTTGATTCGAGCCCTGCTGGACCTACCTAAAGCCCTGTCCTCTATGCCGAAATCTCTTAGCAGGATTCCCCTGGCGGGTATCCTGCCCCTGCTGTGCTCCGCTAGTAGCACCCTAATTCGCCTTACCTTGCTGGCTCCACTCACCACTCCTCTTGCTTCCCTTCAGATAGAAGCGATGATCCTGTCAATGAAACAAAGTAGTAATGACCACATCTATGATATAAGTGTCTAGTACAAATCTCACAGCACCCACATGTACCGCAGCTATGTACCCTGGAAAGGAATCAAGCCTAGCGCCCCTGTGATATGACACTTAAAAGGTTTTGAAAATATTTTTATAGCAAGGGTTAAAACCTAAAACATTTGAAATAATTTAGAAAGTGAATTTAATTGCATAAAATTAAAATTCATGAATTATCTTCATATTTAAGTTAGTGTCTCACTCTCTTGAGGACTGACTCACCCCTCAATTAATGTGCACACATAACGTCTATCTATATAACCCATCTAGATATCTACCCCATAACTAGTTTTTTCATATGGATTCTACTTCTCCCATTACTCTAACCCAAGTAGGTTTAATACCTAATATATAAGTTATTAATCACATTATTTATCCCATTCAAACCATATAACATTATCACAAGTTATATAACATCGATACAATTCACATGTATTTTACCCATACATATCTATTCGCACTATATATGCGTATCTATTATTTACAACATTCACGCATGTAGTAAATTTATATAACCATCCTCCCGAGTAGGCACTCACAGGATGTTCTCTAAAATTCTATCATTTTCAGATATACTCATCCACCTGGACCCCTGACACGGTTAGTTCCCCGAATCAGAAAATAAAATAAACGCAATGGAGGTGGCCATAGATCCCCTCAAAAATGAGACCTACTCATACCCAAGACATCTCACCCCTAACAATACGGACGATATGACCTGAGGACTATACTCACCCTCCTCCTCAAGCCAGGGGATTCACCCACATCGTGCAACCTCCTATGGTAGCACTAGAGGGGTATGCTTTCCCATAAATATTATTCACACTAATATTTGTAATTCATACAAATATATATATACTACACATCACCGCATATATATATTTAATTATATCCAGGCTACCCATGTACAATTACCGTAACATTAGCCTAACATTCCCAAGTCTGTATTTCGACACCAAAATTTGATTAATCACACATTAATTAATTTATTACCTTGGTGTCACTCAACCAAATATACCCGGACTCTCTCACTTGGCCCGAAAGTAAATCCCAAATTATTGCTCAAAAATCTTTCTAATAAGTTTGCACACTTATTAATATAAGGTTTTTAATTCAACTACATTAAACCTTCATTCCCTTTTTGGATTTATACCCTAATAATCCATGAATAATTCTCATAAAACAACTCACTATTGTAGCCCAAAATTTAGAATCGCCCAAACAGCAAATTCCGTATAAGAATTTTAACACGCAGGGCAGAAACAGGGGAGGGAGAATGGTTGTCAGCAAAAGCGACATTGTTCGAGCGATTGGGCCTGTCATTTGAACGATTTTTGTTGTCTCTCAAACCAGAAGCCAGGTAGTTTGAATGACCCTAGCTCTCTCTCTCCTCAATCGTCTTCCCAAAAATCCATCCGCCATTACTGAACTTAAAGCTTTATTTTATGTGCTCATGAAAATATCAGGATAAACCTTGACGATGACTACCAAAGTTCAAAATTGAAGGAGACCCAGCCGTTGTACTCTGGCTGTGAAAAAGATCAAATAACTTTACATGCCATGGTTAGTTTACATAGTATGAAGACCCAATATAGTTTGTCTAGTAATAGCGTGATATGAATTTTGAAGGGGGTGAAGGGCTTGCTACCTATGCAGAATACACTTCCAAATAAGTATCATACTATGAAGAACAGTTTGAAAGCTTTGGGATTGAAGTATAAATCAATTCATGCTTGTGTATGACTCCATACTATGCCGAAAGGAGTATGGAAATCTCAATCAGTGTCCGGTATGCGATAAACCTAGATATGTCCAATCTATTAGCAAGGAAGGCACAAGCTCAAAAGTGCCTCAAAAAAGTGTTGAAATTTTTTCCCGTTGGGCCTAAATTAAAGAGGTTTTTCAGAGTCCGATGGATAGTGGAGGGAATGACTTGTCATGCTAAGGCAGAAGTAGGGTATAATCCCATGCGTCATCCTATTGATTCTACAGCTGGGAAGAGGATGAGTTATTAGTATCCCGATTTTTCTCGACAAAAGTGTAACATTTGTTTGAAAATATCAACACGTGGATTTAATCAATTTGGAAATCAAAATGACAATCAGAGTGTATGGCCAATGATCCTAGCCCCTCTCAATGTCCCTCCTTCACAGTTTATGCAACCTGAATTTTTTATGTTGTCTTTATTGATACCTGGGCCAAAGGCACCAAGTGAGGACATCAATGTCAACCAGGCTCCTTTGGTATAAGAATTAATTGAGTTGTGAGAAGAGGGTGTGCAGTAATTTGACTCTTGTGAAAAAAGAAGAGTTTACACTTAAATCTATGATAATCTAGGAAATTCATGATTTTCCATCTTCTGGGACATTATCCGGTTGTGTAGTACATAGTTATTTGGGGTATCCTATTTATGGATAGGAGACCGAATTTCTTCGTCTCCCCGCTAAATCAAAAAATGTATGACATTTCCATAGGAGGTTTTTACCCCCCCCCCCCTCTCATAGTTTTATATTTAAGAAAGTTTCTAGTTTTTTATCGGGAGGGGTTGAACATAGTCTACCTCCGAGAAAACTTTCAAGTTCAAAAATTGAAAGTAAATCTTCTGATTGCGGTCCTAATTTGCCCGATAAGAATCCTAAATTTTAGAATGTCAAGCATAAGAAGACCCCGGTTGGGAATAAAACTGAGATAAGAAAGGCATGGTCTAGGAGGTCAATTTTATTTGACTTGCCTTATTGAAAGAATAACCCGATACGCCGTGTATTGGATGTGATCACGGAGAGAAGAATATCGTTGAACCTATTTTGGGCACATACCTTGGGGGAGTCATTCGAAGAATGGAGAAAATGCACAAAAAGACCTTAAATCATAGAAACTTAAGTCAAAACTATGGTTGAAAGAAGATAGTAGGGGAAGGACAATAATTTCCCCTGGTGCATTTACTTTAACGAGTGTGGAAAGGAAGGTGCTTTTAGACACAATATATAATTTGAAGGTTCCATATAATTTTTTGTCCAACTTGTAAAGGATTATGAATTATGCTACCCATGATTTACATAAGTGTAAGTCCCACGATTGGGATGTGATCAAGCAGTTGGTTCCTCTATTGTTTAAGCATTGTTTCTCCAAGAACAAAGATTTACGAAGGGTTATTATGTAAATTAGTATCTACTTCTCACTTTTATGTGAGAAGGTAATCAATCGAGATCACATAGTGGACGCAAAATTGGCAGTGATCGAAGTGATTGATGTGTCGGAGAAGTAATTTTCCCCATCATTCTTTGACATAAGTGTTCACTTGTTCGTACACCTATGCGATGAGATACTTCTTTGCAGCTAGTTAGATATCAGTGGATGTATCCATTTGAAAGATTGATGAAAGTTTTCAAAGATTACGTCAAGAATAAATGATACATTGAAAGATCAATTATAGAGGAATACATCACCATTGAGTCATAAATCTACACTCAAGAATATATGACTAACTCGACCAGCATAGATGACAATGATGATTTCGTCGATGAGGGTGGTCATGTGATGGGCAAGAGAGTTAAATTAATGATTTTGCAACATGAATAGGTAACTCGTTATCTATTTGACACACATGAAGATGTTGAAGAATGGAAAAAGTAAGTTTAAATTATTTTATCTTTTACATTCTTTTAATTTTTATACATGGTTAATTTTGTAATACGTTCATCACAATCTATGCAGAAACTATAAAGCTTGTTAGAACAATAAAAGACAAAAAACAATGGCACAATCAGATAGCGAATATAGGTTGTGCTTATCACACGAGGTAATTATAATGAAATATCTGTTATTAAATGTCACATTACAAGAAAGCTTTATGAATAACCTAATTAATTTATCCATACTCTCAACTCTTAAAGACGGGTGATGCAACATCAAGGCTTGCTCGTCTAGCAACTGGACCCTTGTTCATGGCACAAGAGTACAAAAATTATATATTGAACGGTTACGTATTTGGTGAAAGGATGTACGAGGAAAATACAAATTTACTGAACTCGGGCATTTCATACAAGGCTTTTACTTATTTTCGAGCGAGCGCGAAATATAAAAATAACTTTAAGGCTGAAATGACTTACTACGGTGTAATTCGAAATATATTTGAATTGGACTATGTAAGCTTCAAAGAGGTTGTATTTTACTATGATTGGGTAAGAGTTGAGGATAAAAATACTTGTAAAGTTTATCCTGGCACCAATTTGATCATGGTTGACTTCTCCAAGTTGAAGAGCAACGAATACGTGAGCCATGAGCCATTTTTTTTTGTTCTTTTCAGAAGGTCAAGCAAGTACTTTACTCGGAGTATATCATCAATGAGCCGTGATCAATCGTCCTACATGCGCCAAAGTGTCTAAAAAGTAGTGTGGAGGACTTTCCTACTCCTATCGAATATTGATCCATTTTTTATGATAACTCAAATTTGAAGCAATTTTTAGATTTGTAATAAGTATTCCAATTATTCCTAATGACGAGTGGTTGTATTATTCTAGTGCTTTATTATTAATGAACGACAATTTAATGTTTTTTATTCATTTGTACTTGAGTAGTTTAATATTTGTAACAAACCTATGGGTGTATTCTTCTAGTGCTTTGTTATTATAGGATTTGAATCAAAATTGGTTTCATGGTTAGTGATATGTTAATTTGATTTTTAACCAATTTAAGCATTAATTCGAAGTCCATGACATGCCCAATATTGAAATAATATGTATATTTATAATGTCGTTAACGTGTATTCCTTTAGTATCTTGTTATTATCGTATTTGAATCCAAATTGGTTTTATGGTTTTTGAATATGTTAAGTAGGAGTTTAATCAATTTAAGCATTAAATCAAAGTCCAAGACATGACCCGATATTGAAATAATATTTAGATTTATATTGTTGTTAACTTGTATTATTCTAGTGCTTTGTTATTATTAGATTTGAAACAAAATTGGTTTTATGGTTAGAGAATATGTTAATTCGGATTTTAATCAATTTAAGCATTAATTCAAAGTCCATGACATAACTCGGTATTGAAACAATATTTAGATTTATAATGTCCTTAACTTGTATTCTTCTAGTGCTTTGTTATTCTCAAATTTAAATAAAAAAATGGTTTGATGGTTAGTGAATATATTAATTAGGATTTTAATCAATTTAAGTATTAATTCAAAGTTCAAGACATGACCCAATATTGAAACAATATTTAGATTTATAATGTTGTTAACTTTTATTCATCTAGTGATTTTTTATTATCGGAATTGAGCATTAATTCAAAGTCCATATACATTTTTGTACTAATAATAACAATTTTTGCAGAAAATGTCTTCATCCTAGCTGGTAGCAGAGGCGACAAGGGCGCCTATGCCACTAGAGCCCCAAAAAGGGGTAAATTAGGGTCCATCGTCAATAATAAGACGACATTATTGGCTAGATCCCTGGAGTTACTGAAGGCCATCATAGGCCCGGGGTACCTTTATTGGAGGGCCATGCCAAGTGAGCCAAGATGGGCATCTGGGGGCACTACAGTAGTCAATTTATATTTATAAACAACTAACACTTAATTTATTTTTGGTTTGTATCTGTTTGACAGGATCAATTCAGATTGCCCCCACATGGCTGCACCTCGACGTTGGAACAGTTGAGGGATGAATATAATTCGTGGAAGAAAAATATGTTGGCACGATACTTCATGAAGACCCGAGAGTCCATTCTGAGAGTGTGTGACACCATCCCTTTGAAGGAGCTGACTCATTGGCATAGTGGCACCAGTTTGTCGACAATGAGATCGATGACTGAAAATTGTCATCTCGTCAATCAGGGAGGGAAAACTAGGAAAAAAAGGTGAGCTTGTACTACTTCGGGAGGATGTCTTACGCCGAGGTGGATCACACGATGGTAAGTTTTTATTTTTCTTTAATTTTAGTTTTATGTTATTCTAATTTAGCATTACTTTGCATCACTTACTAATTCTGCATTATTTTATTTCAGGAGACGGGGTGCCGCCCTGGGGGTAAGCCATATAAGCTCGATGCCTATGTGGAAATTAAGACGAAGAAGGGCAAGGATAAGGAGGTGTTCCCGAGCGTCGTAGTCACGATTGTAAGTTATAAATGTTTAATTTTTTTAATTATGTTATAACTTTTTTATTTATTTAATTAACTAATCATATACTTTTTGTCATTTTAGGCAAAGCTTAAGGAAGTGCATGAGTCGCATTCTGATGTTGACAAAGCATCCTTGGCTACGGATGCACTCAGCCAGGTGCTTGGGGTGGATCAAAAGGGGATGACTAGGGGGTGAGATCATGGATGGGCAAGTCGAGGATCATCGTAATGGATACGAGCAACACTAGGTTGGCTCATAAGGTGGTACCCATGACGATAAGATATCAAGGTTGGAGTTAATGATCTTAGATATATATACCTTCATGAAGCAGCAGTAGGGGCCCAGCTCTGATAAGGGTAAGGGAAAGGGGAAGGGGAGGGAGAAGGAGAAGGAGAAGGATGTAGATGTGGTGTCATTGCTTCATCATTGATACTTACGGACTCGCCGCCCTTATATGACCCATTTCCCATATTAACCTCCGTCAAACGACCTATGTAAATAATCGGTTTGCCAACTGTGTTTTTAATCGACATATTTAGTGGGGATCCGATAGAAAGGGGGTTGAGGGACCCAAGCACCCTCCCGGGTATGGTGGTTCATGGACGTCCCCTGCAAGACAATGAGACAAAGGTGCTCATCACATATGTTTTGGACGGAAATGAGAACTTACCTTTGTAGTTGCACAAATAATGCAGCGTTCAGTGAATTGATGGGTGTGTCAATGCATATGTCGTGTGGCCTTCCTTCCTCCTACGACCTATTCAAGATCCTATGCCATGACATTATTTTTATTTATTTTATTTCGATATTGGATTATATTTGTATTTTTTTGATTTGGTAAATATTGGATTGGATATGGATATTTGTATTTGGTTATTGATATTTACATAGTTAAGGATATTTATATTTTGGTTTGGTTTCTCTATATATATGCAGTTTGGACAAGTACAATTTTTGCTATAACAGGTACAAATGTAGTGATGGGCAGTGGCAATGGCCATACTGTTGAGCAGTTTTTTTTAAATTTGGCCAAAATTGTCATGGACTTTGACCGTGACAAGTCCGTGACAAAGAAACTTATCATAGTCAAAGTCCATGATAATTTTTTATTTGTCGTGAATTTTGATCGTGACAAGTTTAAGTTTTTGTCACGGGCTTGTCACAGTCAAAGACCGCGATAAATTAGTCAAAGACCGCGATAAATTTATCAAGGTCAAAAATCGTGACAGGTCCATGACAAGTCCATGAAAAATTAATTTGTCTCCCCCAAACTTGTCAAGGTTTTTTACCGTGACAAGTTGGCAGTTTCGGTGTAGTGAGATTTGTTAAGCCGATCAGACTATTGTTGAGGATACCCCTTTTCCCATAGTTCCAGAGGTTACACAAGACACTTCCATGAACGACTCTACTGCTTACATTTTTGTGAAGCTTTTTTACTAGCAATTTGTCATTCTTATCATTTTGAACGATGTTTTAAACAAACATCTAACACATTTTCTTGACCCTCATTTAAAATTGAGTGTTATTCAACCTCTTATCTTCATGTATGTATTTTGTTTGTTGTAATTATTTTTTTTGTAAGTCATTATTCTATAATAAAGTGTTTTTGCAAAATATTTTACATGTTAATGTGGTCAGAGCTAGTCGACCTACTAGTGTTTGTGGTTGTATAGTTAGATCTTGTTAACTTGACTTGATTCACTAGATTTTAAAGATTGGCCATGCCAGTAGTTTAGTCGTATGGTTTAGGTGTCGAATCTTATCGAGGAAATCTGACTTACTGGCTATCAGGTGGATGAACTTTAGTTATCCTGACTTAGGATCTACCAATGCTTGTGCAAGCATTTACTAGTCGTATGGACGAATCTTATCATCCTGACCCTGTATCAGCATTGATTTCCGAGTCGATCAAATGTACTAGGATTTATACTTGTGTTATTCAGTTGTGATCGGGTCTTCTCGACCTGACAATTTGATCACAATAGATTTCCCAGATTTGGCTAACCTTCTTGATTGTGACCTATAAGACGAGGCCATTAATTAAGTTTGGTTTTGATTGTAGTCATTCTAGTATGCTCAGCTCTAATATTCCTTCAGCATAGGCTTCTTTCAGCACTTTCATACTAGCGAACTAGGAATTGAATAAATGGTGCAAACTTGAAATGACAATATATGTAAATGAAGAATTGTTAATTCTCATTGATCAATGAAGATTGATTATAAATAAATGAAACTGTTTACATAGTATTCTCCTCGTTTAAACTCAAATCTGCTCATCACTATTGATAGTACTTTCTCAAATGTTCTACATTTTATGGATTCTTGAACGGGTCACCCTTTAGAGTCTCAATCCGATAAGTCCCATGTCACAGAACTTCTAAATTTATGTATGGGCCATGCTAATTAGGTTAGAGTTTATTCCCCTTCTGGATAACCTTCTTTAGCACAAATTCCCCCTCCTTCAGAGTGCTCAACTTTACCATTTTATTGTGAAATTGAGTTTTTCATTATTGGTAGGCTGCCACCCAAAGTGTTGCATGCTCTCTGACTTCCTCTATCAGATCCAAATCAGGTCTTCGCATTAAGTCACTTTTGGGAGAGTTAAAGTTGATTAATATGTGTCTTGGCAGGTCAATATCAGTAGGCTCGACTACTTCTGTGCTAAATGACAACATAAAGGGAGCTTATCTAGTTGTTGTTCTCGATGTAGTGCTATATAACCAAATTACACTTTGCAGCTCATTAATTAAGTTCTCTTTGGTACTATTGAATATTCTCTCCATTCTGCCTATAAGTGTTATGTTGGTGATCTCTACATGCTCAATGCACTAAGGATGAGCAGATGTTGAGAGCTACTTCTTAATTCCCGATCCTATGTCGTAGTCTTTAAACTTGTCATTGTCAAATTGTGTGCCATAGTCTGTAATGAAGGTGTATGGCATCCCATACCGACATTTGATATTTTCCATATAAAATATAATACCTCATCATACAACTTCTCGACCAATGGCTCTACTTCAACCCACTTGGTGAAATAATCTACTACAACCACCAAGTATTTAAATCTCCCCCTCGTCTTTGGCAAGGGGTTAACCAAATCAACTTGAGTTATCATGACTTAGGATTTGCCAATGCTTGTGCGATCTTACTATTCGCATTAATTTCCAGAGTTGACCAAATATACTAGGATTTATACTTTCACTATTCAGATGTGATCGAGTCTTATTGACCAGACAATTTGATCGCACTAGATTTAACAGATTTGGCTCTTGATTGTGACCTATCTAAGACAAGGCAATTAATGAAGTGTGGTTTCGATTGTAGTCATTCTGATATGATGGAATCGAATATGCCTTTGGCCTAGGCTTATTTCACATATTTCATACTGGCAAACTAGGAATTGAAGATTGATTATAAATAAATGTAATTAAAGATTGATTACAAATAAATGCAAATGAAGATTGATAATATATGTAAATGAAGATTGATTACAAATAAATGAAACTATTTACATAGTATTCTCCCCGTCTAAACTCAAATCTTCTCATCACTACTGATAGTACTTCCTCAAATGTTCTACATTTTATGGATTCTTGAATGGGTCACCCTTTAGAGTCTCAATTCGGTAAGTCCCAGGTCACACACTTACTAAATTTTTGTATGGGCCATACTAATTAGGTTCCAACTTACTCCCCTTCTGGATAACCTTCTTCAGCACATAATCCCCTTCCTTCAAAGTGCCCAACTTTACCATTTTATTATGAAATTGAGTTATTCATAATTGGTAGGCTGCCACCGGAAGTGTTGCATGCTATCTGGATTCCTCTACCAAATATAAATCAAGTCTTCATGTTAAGTCACTTTTGGTAGAGTTAAGTTGAGTACTATGTAGCTTGGCAGATCGATCTCAGTAGGCACCACTACTTCTATATTAAATGACAACATAAAGGGAGTTTATTTAGTTGTTGTTCTCGATGTAGTCCTGTATGACCAAACTACACTCTGTAGCTCAATAATTGAGTTCTCTTTAGCACCATGGAATCTTCTCTCCATTCCATCTAAAAGTGTTATGTTGGTGATCTCTACATGCTCAGTGCACTAACGATGGGCAGATGTTGAGTTTTGCTTTTTAATTCTCGATCCTATAATGTAGTCTTTAATCTTGTAATTATTAAATTGTGTACCATGGTCCATGATGAAGGTGTATGGCATCCCATACCCACATATAATATTTTCTAGATTAAATGGATTACCTTATAATACGAGATCTCGACCAATGGCTATGCTTCAATTAAATTTGTGAAATAATCTACTATGACTAGCAAGTTTTTGAATCTTCCCCTTGCCTTTGGCAATGGGTCAACCATATCGATTCCCCACATGGTGAAAGGACAAGGAGATGTTATTGGATCAAATCTTACCCCATATCTTCCATGTATAATGACATACCTTTGACACTTATCACACTTTCTAGTGTAGTTGGAACAATCCTTCATCCTGATTGGCTAATAATGACCTTGGGTGGCAACCCGCTTCATTAATGATCTACCAGCTAAATGGTCTCCACATGAGACTTCATGGAATTCTTTGATTATCTATCAAACTTTGATTTGATGAACACATCCGATCAAAGACATTACGAATCTTCTTCTGAGTCCTTCTAACCCATATCTCCTCGCCTTTTAGCGGAGTCTCTTTGCATCCCTTGGATCTTCCAATACTACATTGGTTTCCATGTATGCTCAGATAGGATCCAACCAAGATGAACCAACGTTCAACTCCATTACGAACATGCATTCTCATTCGATGATGAACAGTGAGAAGATCTCAACAGACATTATTCTTTGAAGTTCATCTCTTGTAGTTATGCCACATGAGCAACTGCATCTTCTCTGGCGCTCTAAAAATTTTGGATTCAAACCATGTGTATAGATAAGAACCTTGACAATAACGTTTGGATTCAAACCATGTGTATAACGTTTGCATCTTCTCTTGCCTCATAAATTCTCTAGACTTCTTTCACAACCAACTGAGAGTCACTATGTGCCAACAACTACTCTGAGCCCCTAGATAGTGCCAATCCCCATCCTACAATAAGGGAATCATATTTTGCCTCGTCATTAGAGGCCTTAAAATTAAACTTAAAGGCATACTCGATATTTGCACTATCAAGGATGTTGACGATTAGCCCTGCTCCACTACCACTAGCACATGATGAGCCATCTACAAACAATCTTCACACGGGAAGCTCTTTTTCAAAACATCCTTTGACCAAACATGTCTTTAAATAGGTTTTTATCTGCTCTAAGTTGAGAACTCTTTCTTTCTGTCGAGCTGACGACTATATTATTTCTCTATTCTGATCGACTAGCTTTTCTGTTATCTTCTCAGTTAGTAGCTTTTCATAAGTAAACTCTGCAATAAAATTGGCCATTTCTTGGCCTTTAATTGTTGTCCTTGGCTCATACAATAAGTCCTACTCACCTAGTTCTATGGCGCAAGCCATCAATCTACCTTATTTTTCAAGTTTATTAATAACTTATCATAAAGAAGGTCTATATAAACAATAACTATATGTGCCTAAAAATACGACTTAATCCTCCGATAAGCTTCAATCAAAGCTAATGCTCACTTCTTTAGCCTAGGCTATAGGATTTCATCTCCACGTTATACCCTGCTAGTATACTAAACGGGCTTTTATACTCCATTATCTTCTCGTACTAAAGATAAGCTCATTGATGAATTTGATACCACCAGGTATAAGTAAATATTTTCATCTAAGATCGCCCTTGACAGTAAAAAACCTAGATCCCAAGTACTTCTTCAATTCTAGGAAATATGCATCACACTCATCATTCCACTCAAAGTTATTTCTGAGCATCTTAAAGAATGGAAGACATCTGTCAGTTTCCCTCAAAACAAACCGGTTCAGAAAAACTACTTATACCATCACGCTTTTTATCTCCTTATAGTTTTTAGGAAGCTACATACAGATAAACATTTGAATCTTGTTATGTTTGGCCTTTATGCCCCTGTATTCACTATAAAGTTGAGGTATATTCCTTTTCGAACACTGAAAATGCACTTTTTCGAATTCATCTTCATTTAATACTTCTCCCTCTAATAAAATGTTCAGTCGAGGTCGCTTTTGTGGTCGGCTTCCTTCTTGCTCTTCGTCATCATGTGATTCACATATACTTCCATATACTTTTCAATCTAATCCTCAAAGACATTGTTTGCTAGTATTTAGTACATTGCTCTAGCATTTTTAATCCCAAAGGGCATAACATTATAGCAATATGAACTTCGACTGGTGAAGAATGAGGTCTTTTGCCTATCTTCAAGTTCCATCTTGATCTGATTATACCCCGAATAAGCATCCATGAAACTAAGTAGCTTGTGACTAGAAGTGGCATAGACCAAATGGTTAATTTGGGGAAGTGGACAATGTTCCTTAGGGCAATCCCTATTGAGATCGATGAAGTCGATGCACATGAGCCACTTTTCATTCGTCTTCCAAACCTATGAAATTTGTCTTTTTCAACTTGTCAAAATCCTCTTAAATGGGGATGTTCTTCTCCTATCTAAATACATGACATTTCTATTTGATGGAAATCACATCTTTCATGATACGGATCTTATGGAAAATAAAATCTAGAACTAATCCCGGCAAGTCCTTGTGAATCCATACAAACATGCTCTTTCTCTATCATATCAAATTAGCTAGCTCCTTCTTGAGAGCAGGATCCAGTGATGAGATGATTTGGGTTGTTCATTCTGGTTGATCATCGTCTATGATGACTATCTCTATATTCTAAATAACCTCGCATATGACCATCTTATTTTCATCTCGAGGATCTAAAGTTTTGATCTGATTAGTAGTGGTAAAAAAAATTTGTTCTTCCTGCTTTAAGAAGGTATGGTAGCATTCACATGCTTCTATTTGATTACCCTTCACCACACACCCTCTATATCTTGTGGGTAATTTCATACATTGAAGAACAATGGAAGGAACAACTTCTAACTTCTTTAATTTGACTCTGCCAAAGATGATATTGTAGGCCGTGTGGGCGTTCTTGTCAAGGATGAAAAACTATATCATCGTTAGTCATAAGGTAGTCCGCGTGCCGATGACAACCACCAACTTGATTGTTCCCTAAGGGTACACCTTCTCCCTCAAGAAACCAATAAGAGGCTAGTGATGGGCCTCTATATTTGTCTTCCAGTATCAACTTATTGAAACAATCTTAGAATAACACATCTGTTGAACTTTCATTATCGACTAGAAATCTCACTACTCTGCTTTCGTGCACTATCCTGGTGACAATCATAGGGTCGTCATGTGGATAAAAAAATCATAGAAATCATCTTTTGAAAAGACAATAATTAGATGGTCCTTATTTACCTTCCAAGTATGAGTTTCCACAGCATCGGCTAAGTTCACCTCTCTAACATGAGCTCACGCTTTTGCCTCATTGGGGTAATCTTTCCTCTATCCAAGTCAATCACCACCACCAATGTCGCCTCCCACTATAAAGTTACATTTGAGAGAAATTATGTTGACCTTATTCACCGGCTCCTTGAGTTTATTGGGAAAATCTAGATCATACCCATTGTCAGAGTCCTCATCTCGGCTATGCTTCTTATCATCAACCTTTTTACATGCAAACTTATATCGTGTCTTTGGATTATTCTCGTTCCTTTTATCTGCTCGACCTCCCTTATCAACAAAATTTTCCAAATTTCCATCATAGCCTCTATTTCATTATTTAAGGACAAGTAGCGGTCGGAGTTTTGGTCGTAATCATTGGAAAACTCACAGTACTTGCTTTTATCCCTTATGTTAGGTGGGGGCTTCAATTTTTAGGACACTTAAGGTCATTAATTATGCGTATCTCATCGAGGATTTGATGGATGATCACAGTGAGCATGTTACACTCATTATACTTCTTCATCTTGTCATTTTTCTTCGTGTCCTTAAAACTTTCCTTCTTTTTTAGCTCTTTCCGGACTCAGCCTTAGCATGGCATGACTTATTTGCTACCATCGCTTCTTCTGTAGTCATGATCTTGCTAACTTTATACAGGAGCTGAGCCATCATGCTTATAGGTTCTTTAGCCAATGGACAATATAGATTCCTGGGAAATAGGCTGCTCATGATGGAGGTGATGGAAATATTCTCGTCATAATCAATTACTTCAATCTTTTCTATACTGAATCTTGTGATAAACTCCCATTTTGTTTCATCCAGCTTTTGTTGGACGCTTAAAAAGTGAGTAACTTTCTTCCTAGGATTATTGCCAAAATAGAAATTATTGATAAATAGGTTGGCCAATTTCTTGAAAGTTAATATTCCTTCTAAACAAATTATTGCACTAAATATGAGCTGACCATGTGATAGTGTTTGAGAAAGTATCTCATCAGTAATTGAGTACATATCTACGTATGCTTGGTATTTATCCACATATAACATTATGTCATATTTCCCATCATACTTTGGGGTGATAACGGAAGGATTGAACTTTATTGGGGTTGGGTAGTTCACAACTGATGTCAATGGAGATTCATTCACATAACCCTTCCACAAAGGGTTCTTTCTCTTAATGATCTCGTATTGTTGATTTTCTAGGAATTGGATAGACCCCTTCCAGGGATGTTCCTCCTTCTCAAACTTAACTATCACTGACTTACCTACTCAACCTCAGCTTTTGATAGAGCTATTTTCCTTAGAAGATTGCTCAACATAGCCAATCCTTGCACGATATTCCTTGATTTGGCCGAGCATTCTATCCTCTTTCTTTGAGTTCTTCTTGATTCTTCTATGTATACCCTTAGCTCCCCAGGCTCCCTATACTAGTGGGCTTACACTAATCTTGGGCATATCCGATCAAAGGTAGACCCCCTGCTAATCATTTCAAGAACACTTAGTTGCTCGATGGAGTATGTTTGATCATCATTATACACCATTTATCTAACAGTGGATATTTCCCTAGGCTTATAAAATTTGTTATCAAGCCCAGATCCAGAGTATTTGGACCTGTTACCTCGCCTCACGAGCTCAAATCCAACCTTCTTGGGACATCATCCTCCATGTTATAGTGTGTTTGCCTCTTGTCCCTGTATGGGGTTGGAGGTGGCATCTCACACTTCTTATCAGAGTTTTTTCACTTGCTTAGCTGATCGGGTTCATCTTGGGAAAAAGACTCTGATAAGCAGTGTGGAACCCCCTCTCCAATTAAGGCTCTGAAAAGAACTAGATGCTCTTTTCCTTGTCAAAAGACTTCGTGCCAACTAATAGATGCTCTCTAACATAACTTCTTGGACTTTATCCAAGCTCTGTAACATCACCTGTACATCGGCTATACCCACAGGCATAGAGGGTGGAGCCCCCTCTCCAATTAAACTATTTTCTCGATTATCAGCCATTTTTCATAGATATTGTAGAAAAATGGAGTACAATAATACCAAAGATAGAGTAACAGTAGAAAACGCAGTAAGAGTGAGGGAGGCAAGAAAATACAAATCTAAAGGTGGATTCAAGGAATAAAAGAGAATTGAAAGGAAATAACGGATTAACCAACTCTATCCTAACAAAACGCGAATGAATCCGAGTACGATTCACTAATTTGTCAGAACTGTGTATCCTCGAGTTTAAAAAATCAACAATCGCGAAAGCGATGATGGTCAGCTGTTTCACACAAATGGAACCAATATGTTAACATCTAAAACCATTATACTGATTTAGTCTTAGAAATAGTATATTTTAATTATAAATAATAACAAATAAAGATATATAAACTACGCAAGTGTTAATTTAAAAAAAAATAGTAAAGATATGAGAGAAAGAGAAATAAGACAGGATGTATGTGGTTAGGACCAAAGTTGTACCTACGTCCACAATGCGGGTGTTTGGTGTATTTATTACTGGGCAAAAGCCCATGGTGAGTACAAAATACAAGATCTCAAGTTCTCTCTAGAGTTTGACATCATAATAGTATAGAATATATCTCGAATCCCTTTAATGTGAGAGTATGTGTGACTATTATAAGAGAGATAAAGGAGAATGATATATGGCATGCCTTTATAAGTTAGGCAGGTACACACTTTACATTCTAGTGAGGAAATAGTCATAAAGTTAGTTATGGGCACATGGGGGAATATTTTCATATCTTCACCACATGGATTCACTGTTGACGTCAGATGATCACACAGTACATTGCTTGCCTTGACAGTGTCATTTGATAATGTTAGCTTGTTGTGAGGTAACAGGGTTAACTAATCTATTTAGAATAAGGGGGATGACCAGATTAACTTGACTGACTTGTTGAGTATTTGAACCTATCTCATTATTAGCTTTATATATCCAAGTATGAGAAGAAATAGTCATGTCCCATGTGTAACCTTAAATATATTCATATGTCCTCATGTGATAAGAAATAATATGGCCCCATGTGTGACCTTATATAGTTGCGTATGTCTTGGTATAAAGAGAAGTAATCTGGTCCCATGTGTGGCTTTAAATAGCTTCGTCTGTTCTGGTGTAATAAGGAGAAGTCTGATCCCATGTGTGGACTTAAATAGCTTCTTGTGTGCCAGTGTGACGAGAAATAGTTTGATCCTATTTATGACATTAAAAATCTTCGTATGTCCCAGTATGACCAGAAGTAGTCTGGTCTCATCTGTGACCTTAAATAGTCAAAGTGCTCTCGAACAACAAAATGATTCGACGAATGCCACATTCTTCCACGATAAGTTCAAAGGAATGTTAATCAAAATGTACCTCTTAAGGGAAAGTACTTTCAAGAATAATATCCGAAATAAAATCATCAAATCACCCACTATCACAAAATGGGTGTCTCTCTTTGTAACATAGTTCACGTAGGAGTGAAATCAATTATTATGGGGCTCATTAGACACCTCATAATTCTCCTTAATAATCTGAAACTATTATGGCACAATTTATCAAACCTCTAAATCCTAAATAAAGGCCCAAAATCTAAGTCACACATAGGCTGGCCTAAACAACACCAAAATAAAGGCCCCAAAGCCTTGGGAAGCCCAAAAATGAATGATTCAAAAGACCCGAAGGAGGCCATGAATCAGACACAAAGAAAAAAACACGCCTCGATGACCTATAGATCTTGGGGTGCATTGCGCCATGAAAGTCTAGTCCTGCCAGAGGATATATCGGCCATGAGCCTAGGCAGATTGCCTATAAAAGGTTCCTCTCCCCACTAGTTATGGGGGAATAAGCTGATCTTAAATGTTGTCTTTCTATTTTGAAGACCTTTCTCTTTATAAAAGACTCAAAACTCTCTCTTTTTTTCCTTATAAACCCCCTCGAGCTAAGATCCAAACCCATAACCGAAAGTTCTAATATTTATCTTTCTCACCTAAACCCAAATATGGACTGGAAGCTACTTTTTTTCCTTTTTCTTTCTTCATTTTTATCCTTCTAAAAAGGTACTTTTCTTTGAACAAACCTTAGATATACACTCCAATAAGTTGATTTCAAGTTAGAGCGCTATCGATATAAAAAGGTGCGCATGTAATATCCCAAGTACATTTCTTTTTACTATTTTAATTTGAATTCTAGACAGAAAAAATAGTGATGTTGTGGTACAACACCACCTAAAATTGTCTCTTACTTCATCTCTTTCTTCTCTAGGCATGACATTTCTCTAAAGGTAATGTTCAAACTAGGTTGACTTTGATTCTGCCTATGGTGGATATGTAGGCATTTTAGAAACACCTCATCTCTAAAACTCAAGTCAAATCTTATACATATCTACATATTTCTACTCCGTATTTACATAAATATAAAAAAAAGTTCTTCAAAACCATGAAATACTCTCGTATAGGTTAGAGAATTGAAATACCCCGTAATTTTTATGTCTTTTAAATTGGATTAAATTAAAAGTTAATGGATTAATTTGGAATATTTTGATAAATTAATTCATTTGGGTTTTATACGAATTGTGGATATTAAAATGAATGATTCTATATATTACTTAAAGATATTTAGGTAATATATGATTATGATGTTATTGATATTGCTGGGAGTTATTAAGTCAGTAATTTCAATTTTTAGTTGGACATGGTATGGGCTGTGTCGGGACAAATTTGTTAAATTAAAAAAGAAAACTTATTTTCATCAACCTTATAGTCATTTCGAGTGCGTCGTTGAGTCCGAAAGGGTTGAAATAGTCAGAAAAGTCTATTTGACTGTTGGTTTGGGGTCTCGGGCCATTTGGAAATGAAAAGACACCTAAAAAGGGCATTTTGGTCATTTTTACAGGGGGTGAATAGTGATTTTGGATTTTTGTTTTATTATAAATATTTTGAGATTAGTTGTACGTAGGTTCATTTTCTTTTCTACACAAAATTTGAGAGGTCACCTTTTGAAAGAGAGTGAAAAAGTGCTTGGGAGAAGAGAAGATTGTTTGGAAAGGAGGAGAACCAAGGGCCAAAGGTCACCACCACCAACCACCACCGGAAGGTGACCGGATAAGGGGAGAACAACTAGTGATAAACAACCCCAAAGGATCAGATCTTCATTAGAGGCAAGTTATTTAATAATTGCAATCTAGTCCATATAATGTCCATGTTAGGATAGTTGTTAAAAATGAGATTTTACATGTTTAGAAGATAAAGATAGAGTTGTTAATTGATTTCTGGAAAATGAAAATATATAGGAATCAAACTCATGTTGTAGGTAGTTAGTAATCCACGAAATAATCATCAAGTTAGTGAAGAAATTCTGAGAATCATTGGTTTGTTCTTGAAGATATCATGTATATAATTTTCTGGAAAAATAGAATAAATATATGCTTTTAATTCAAACTCTTGATGATTCTAGGATGTTTAGAGCATTAGAAATCAATTACATATGTTTCTATATCATGTAGTAAGGATTATAAGGAATTTGGGTTGTTAATATGAAGGTTTGAATGATCAAAAGTTATGAAACCCGTAGTATAAGAATTGCAGAATCTGGGCTGATATCTGGGCGATCAATCGATCGAACCCCTACCTTCGATCGATCGACCTTCCCAGAAATGATGATGTTGTTTCTTTTTAATTCTTGATCTTATCCCAAATCTTTTATAAATCTTTGGTGATTATTAATTGGATATAATGGGACTTAGGAAAGATCAGTAAGCCCAAGATAAGAACAGAATTAATGTTATTGGGATTTAATTGATGAGACAAGATTCATGTGTTGGATTCTAATATGTATGCATGAGGATTAAGGATAGGTCCAGTAAGGGAAATTTAATAAATCATCTGGGCAGCCTTAGGTTTACAAGAAGGTTTAATCCTAGGGGATAGAAGAGGTGTTTATAAGAGATTAGAAACTATCGGTTATAACCCTAATTAAAGGAGAGTTTAATTCGTAGTAATTTGGGAGATAAGATGATATGGACGAGTAGGATATTAGTGATTTCTTACAGAATAAATATATTGAGGAAAAACCAATTTAAATCATGAGTAATGAGTGAGACTCTAGAATAATTAAATTAAAGAAGTAAAGTCATAATATTTTAATACGTAGGATTTAAGAGATATAAAGCTACGTATGGGAATTATCTTATGGTAGTGTGATTACCTTGTTGATATTATATCTATAGGTAGATGATAATGCCAATTTGATTAATTGATGATTTATGTGTATGACATACCTAGCTTACTTGCTATCGACGGGAGGTTTGCGCGTGAGTGCATTCATATCCTGATGAATCCATGGGATTTTTGATTTGTCACTCAAGAACATAGGTATATGAAAGACTTATCGGAGCGTTGATAAGTCAGCTGACTATGGGAACGTAGGTATGTGCGTGATCCGTGGGTATGAGAACTATGTTCGCCTCCAATTTTGTGTTGATATTTGGGGTTCAAGGAATCCTTACCGAACCTTTAGTCAGCTATTGGGAGACTGGCGATACTGGAACGTGATAGAAGAGTAATGCATGCACCACAGCTGTGTCTCGGGGTGCCATATTATATATGTATATATATAATGAATTGAATGAATGTATATATATAGTGGTCAAATAAATCTTATGTGTGATAATTGTAGATGACGGTGAATAGAGAAAAAGAATTGAATTAAGTTAATGAATATTTATTCTTATAGATTTGAAAAGCTTAATTCATATTAATGAGAAACATATATGAATGATTATACTATGTATGGTATGGGACATACGGGGTTATGATAGTGGATAGAATCATATTATGGAAACTAGTTAGGAGGAACCATTAACTAGGAGGTTAATAGGAAACGTTAAGTGTGCACTCTAGATGAGAGGTGAGAATATCAAGTGAGAGTCTAGATACTAACATGTACAAAAAAAAGATGCTTTATTGCACTTGTTAAATACTTGCTGCTTTCAAAATTATTTTTACATCGGGCTCTGACCCGTTTCCTTGCATATTCTCTTTTCTATTGTACCTTATATATAAGGTGTCCAGCATCAGGGACGCCAACCTTAGAGGATTATGATGAGCTACGGAGCTATGGAGTATTGCTTAGACGCCTGTCTTCATTTGATTCACATGATGTAGTGATCTTTTATTTAGGGCATGTCGCCCAAAGGGATTCAGTTATCTCCTTTCTATCTGAGTCAAATAGTCTTGTACTCGTGTCATTTTAATACTTTTATTATTGTTGGGATTATTGTATTGGATTATTATTTGGGAATGTTTATTCCAATTGCACTTAAATTCTTTTGAGTTATTTGTTCAGTTATTATTGTGGTGGAATTATATGTGTAGTGTTATTCGTAAACTAACGAAATGAATTTTGTTGAATTAAAATTTGGAAAGTTTTTAACACCAGCTTAAGTGGGTATTGGGTGAGTTGTAAATGTTTTCGACATTGATGCTAACAATGAGCCAACTGTATATTCTGTTTTAATTTGGTATGGGACTGGCCACCCTGTATTTAATTAGGCGGGGTGTTACAGGTGGTATCAGAGTATCAGGTTCTAAAGTTCTTTAGGGTTTGTACGACTTACTATGTTTTCAGCTTAGCGTTCTTTGATGTAGAGCCCTATGAGTAGGATTATTGCTTTTATGGTTACTCTTACGTTCTTCAGCTAGTATACTCTCGTTTTAGATGCCTCCTCGACGTGCACCTCAGCCCGCCCCAGCTCAGGGTACAATGACTGCGGTCGAAATTGCTGCAATTATCGCTCAGGCAGTCAATGCAGCTCTAGCTGCTGTTCAGAAGGTTCCAACACAGGCACCGGTTGTGCCACCCACACAAGGGAAAGTGTTTCCTACTGCATGGGAACGAGTGAGGGATGCCTTTCAGAAGGCACACCCACCTGAGTTTCAAGGAGGATCGGATGTCGTGACTACTAACCAATGGAGGAGAGATATCCAAAGGCACTTGAGAATGATCGAATGTACGGAGGTTCAACGTCAAATACTATCCACATTCAAGCTAGTAGGGGCATCTTTGTAGTGGTGGGAGGCTACGATCACTATCGAGGAGAGAGACACAATGACTATCCAAGACTTTTGGATACGGTTTGATCAGAAGTACTTTCCTTCCGCCATCCAGACAGAGATGAGGTGAAAATTACTTGATTTGAAATAGGGAGAGAAAACAGTGGCAGAATACGAGGAAGAATTTATGTGACTAACTAATTTGGTACCAGCAGAGGTACCCACTGAGGAGAGGAGAATTCTAATGTTCACTGATGGGTTGAACTATAAGATTCACCAGCATTTACTGGGAAATCTTTCACTATGAACTTATGCAGATGTTCTAAATGCTGCAATGCTTCACTGCCAAGATAATCGCTTACATGCTTAGGGTGTCAAGCGGGGGTTTAGGTCAAGCCTACAAGGCAAGACTAATGGGGGCAGTTCTAGTGGGACTCAGCCAGGACAGAGTCATCAGTCTCAGGGTGAGAAGGGTTCATAGACATGGGATTATGCTAAGCGTTTGCAATCCGAAGATTCTCGATTTGGGTATAGAGGAAATGGACAAGGACAGCAGGTCCATTAGGGCCAGATGCAGTCTCAGCAGGGCCAAGGGAAAGGGGGTAATGGCTAGCAGGGTCGGGATCAACAGGGACAAAATGGTGGAATGTTTTCTGGAAAATGTTTCGTGTGCGGCAAGTATGGACACAAACGATAAGATTGTCCTAATAAAGACAAACTCCCTCAGTAATAAAATGCTCGACAGGAGCCACAGATACCAGTATTTCCACCAGCTGCTCTTCCAGCTCCAGCTCAGGTGATAGCATTACCTCCCATTCCAGCAGCTCCCGTACAACAGGGTCAGTATGGGTGTGTATATAACGTCCATCAGGCAGTGACTCAACAACCACCACCCGCAAATGAGGATATGTTTTCTATCTCAGGAGTTATGAGGCGCATAATGATTTACATGAGGACCTCATATTTATTGTAGCAATTAATATTGTGTGGGTAATAGGGTTACTAAACTTAGCCTTTAGCACTGTTATTTACGTAGACTCACCGAGGGGTAGTGGGATACCTATATTTTTACATGTCATTATGTGGGTCTGATTTTATCACAGAGATATTTACATTAGGCATGTCCAAACATGATGTGACTATCGGCGTGGATTGACTTATGGTATATGAGAGAGTATGGACTACTATAGCCAGTGTTTTGTCTTTAACAAGAGAGTAGATGAGTAGACTTTTATTTTAAATCGATAAAACCCGTGGAGAAGTTATATACTATTGACTAAGGACCTGAGGAGTTTCAATGACCGACTACTTTAGGTAATAGTGTATCGGGGGGTTCCTTGTTTGGATTTCTCTTACGAGACACTCCACGCATGAAACTAACAAACGTTGGGAGTCGAAGTAAGTTAGGTCTTTAGGATATGAGTTTATAACATTTGCAATAAATCATAGTATTATGCGGGTAACCATATCCATTTTATAATAAAAGTTACACGATAGGGTGTATGGGCGCCCTGGATGGTTGGATTGTAGTAGTTTTCATAATTGTTAAACAGTAAGTATTTTTAAGGTACGGAACGTAGAAGTTGTGACTTCAGGATTTATTTGTTTACTAAGTAAGGATTATTTTTCCCAAACTTTGTCATGAGGATGGTATAGGGAAGATTGGGTAAAGTTTAAAGTTGCTTCAGTCGAAACTTTATGGTGAGGCTTGGCGTAAAACATTAACGGGGATTTTCGATAATGTAATGTATGGGCGGTACGACATAGATTACTTGCGATGTGAGATTTATACTCAGGGTTGACCCTACCAGTATGATTTATCTTTCCGAATTTTGGGACAAAATTCTGTTATAAGGGGGGGAGTATGTAATACCCCGTAATTTTTATGACTTTTAAATTGGATTAAATTATAAGTTAATGGATTAATTTGGAATATTTTTATAAATTAATTCATTTGGATTTTATCCGAATTGTGGATATTAAAATGAATGATTTTGTATATTACTTAAAGATAATTAGGTAATATATGATTATGATGTTATTGATATTGCTATGAGTTATTAAGTCAGTAATTTGAATTTTTAATTGGACGCGGTATGGGCCGTGTCGGGACAAATTTGTTAAATTAAAAAGGAAACTTATTTTTCATCAACCTTATAGTCATTTCGAGTGCGTTGTTGCGTCCGGAAGGGTTGAAACAGTCAGAAAAGTCTATTTAGATGTTGGTTTTGGGTCTCGGGTCATTAGAAAATGAAAAGACACCCAAAAAGGGCATTTTGGTCATTTTTACAAGGGGGATGAATAGTGATTTCGGATTTTTGTCTTATTATAAATATTTGGAGATTAGTTGTACGTAGGTTCATTTTCTCTTTTACACAAAATTTGAGAGGTCACCTTTTGAAAGAGAGTGAAAGGGTGCTTGGGAGAAGAGAAGATTGCCTGGAAAGGAGGAGAACCAAGGGCCAAAGGTCACCACCACCAACCACCACCGGAAGTTGACCATAGAAGGGGAGAATCACTAGTGATACACAACCCCAAAGGATCAGATCTTCATTAGAGGCAAGTTATTTAATAATTGCAATCTAGTTAGTATAATGTCCATGATAGGATAGTTGTTAAAAATGAGATTTTACATGTTTGGAAGATAAAGATAGAGTTGTTAATTGATTTCTGTAAAATGAAAATATATAGGAATCAAACTCATGTTGTAGGTAGTTAGTAATCCACGAAATAATCATCAAGTTGGTGAAGAAATTCTGAGAATCATTGGTTTGTTCTTGAAGATATCATGTATATAATTTTCTGAAAAAATAGGATAAATATATGCTTTTAATTCAAACTCTTGATGATTCTAGGATGTTTAGAGCATTAGAAATCATTTACATATGTTTCTATATCATGTAGTAAGTATTATAAGGAATTTGGGTTGTTAATATGAAGGTTTGAATGATCAAAACTTATGAAACCCGTACTATAAGAATTGCAGAATCTGGGCTGATATTTGAGCGATCAATCGATCGAACCCCTACCTTCGATCGATCGACCTCCCCAGAAATGATGATGTTATTTCTTTTTAATTCTTGATCTTATCCCAAATATTTTGTAAATCTTTGGAGATTATTAATTGGATATAGTGGGACTTAGGGAAGATCAGTAAGCCCTAAATAATAACCGAATTAATGTGATTGGGATTTTGTTGATGAGAATTGTGATAATTAAATTTGGAAGAAATTTCGGTTGCTAGATTCATGAGTTGGATTCTAATTTGTATACTTGAGGATTAAGGATAGGTCTAGTAAGGGAAATTTAATAAATCATCTGGGTAGTCTTAGGTTTACAAGAAGTTTTAATCCTAGGTGATAGAAGAGGTGTTTATAAGAGATTAGAAACTATCAGTTATGACCCAAATTAAAGGAGAGTTTAATTCGTAGTAATTTGGGAGATAAGATGATATGGACCAGTAGGATATTTGTGATTTCTTACTGAATAAATATATTGAACAAAAACCTATTTAAACCATGATTAATGAGTGAGACTCTGGAATAATTAAATTAAAGAAGTAAAGTCATAATATTTTAGTACGTAGGATTTAAGAGATATAAAGTTACGTATGGGAATTATCTTATGGTAGTGTGATTACCTTGTTGATATTATATCTATAGGTAGATGATAATGCATATTTGATTAATTGATGATTTATGTGTATAACATACCTAGCTTACTTACTATC
The DNA here is from genome assembly GCA_949130495.1 of Sambucus nigra. NCBI lineage: Eukaryota > Viridiplantae > Streptophyta > Magnoliopsida > Dipsacales > Adoxaceae > Sambucus > Sambucus nigra. The sequence continues at coordinate 150,316,008 of OX422207.1, forward strand.
GATGGGAGGTTTGCGCGTGAGGGCAGTCATATCCTGATGAATCCATGGGATTTTTTATTTGTCACTCAAGAACATAGGTTTATGAAAGACTTATCGGGGAGTTGATAAGTCAGTTGACTCTGGGAACGTAGGTATGTGCGTGACCCATGGGTATGAGAACTATGTTCGCCTCCAATTTTGTGTTGATATTTGTGGTTCAGGGAATCCTTACCGAACCTTTAGTCCCCTATTCGGTGACCAGCGATACTGGGACGTGATAGCAGAGTAATGCTTGCATCACAGCTGTGTCTCGGGGTGCCGTATTATATATGTATGTATATATATATATATAATGAATTAAATGAATGTATATATATATAGTGGTTAAATCAATCTTTTGTGTGATAATTGTAGATGACGGTGAATAGAGAAAAAGAATTGAATTAAGTTAATGAATATTTATTCTTATAGATTTGAAAATCTTAATTCATATTAATGAGAAATGTATATGAATGATTATACTATGTATGGTATGGGGCATATGGGGTTATGATAGTGGATAGAATTATATTTTGGAAACTAGTTAGGACGAACCATTAACTAGGAGGTTAATAGGAAACGTTAAGTGTGCACTCTAGATGAGAGGTGAGAATATCAAGTGAGAGTCTGCATACTAACATGTACAAAAAAAAAGATGCTTTATTGCACTTGTTAAATACTTGTTGTCTTTAAAATTATTTTTACATCAGGCTCTGACCCGTTTCCTTACATATTCTCTTTTCTATTGTACCTTCTATATCAGGTGTCCAGCATCAGGGACGCCAACCTTAGAGGATTATGACGAGCTATGGAGATATGGAGTATTGCTTAGACGCCTATCTTCATTTGATTCACTTTATGTAGTGATCTTCTATTTAGGGCATGTCGCCCAAAGGAATTCAGTTATCTCCTTTCTATCTGAGTCAAATAGTCTTGTACTCGTGTCATTTTAATACTTTTATTATTGTTGGGATTATTGTATTGGATTATTATTTGGGAATGTTTATTCCAATTGCACTTAAATTCTTTTGAGTTATCTGTTCAGTTATTATTATGGTAGAATTATATGTGTAGTGTTATTCGTAAACTAAAGAAATGAATTTTGTTGAATTAAAATTTGGAAAGTTTTTAACACCAGCTTAATTGGGTATTGGGTGAGTTGTAAATGTTTTCGACAGTGATGCTAAGAATGACCCAACTGTATATTATGTTTTAATTTGGTATGGGACTGGCCACCCGGTATTTAATTAGGCGGGGTGTTACAAGAATCACTAAATCTAGGGATTCTACCTATTATTTTATTCTTAATGTTGGAAATTTCGACAATCTTTCTTCATCAAAGTTATTTTATGAGTGAAACCATTTCATCCCAGTCTTTTTATGAACATATATCATTTGCATCTCTAGATCTAGTCTTATTTCACACTTTAAAGAACGTATATATCTCTTACATCATGCCTCTTTAAAAGGTAGAATCCTTCTTATCTTCACATAAACTACATGGACTTTGAATCGCTCCATGAGAATACATAGGCTCACATGGGTTGTCCTTTGTTTATATTATTCATGCACAAACATCCAACAATGCACATCACAATTTATTTACATACCAACTACTTTCATCTTACAATTAATTTCATGTTATAACGTGCTAACATAAATACTTTATATCTATGTTTGAGACTATAAGGGCCAAAAGGGTGCCTAAAATCCTCCTAACCCATAACCTAGTCCCTATATTTTTACTCTATGGTTAAACACATAGATCAGTTGCCTTCACCAGGTCTCTACGAAGGCCTACCCCTTATTTTATTTATTTTGTGTAAAATAAACAGGTTACTTAATTCTTCTTTGAAAATAGAATGAGGTAATTACTACACATCACTGCCAATGACCTTTGTCTCCATATTGTGTCCTAAAAATGTGTGCACATGGGCAGGAGAGATACGTTGCCTCAGGTCCGAGTTCTCACACTAGGTTTAGTCATTTATGTGGAAATATTTTTACAAGTTCTAGGCGACAACCGTTGCCTTACGCTAGAGAGTTTTAGTAGGAGACTATTCCATCTTCCCTTTCCATTTATCTACTTATAGGATATAGATTTTGACTATGTAACTCATATTTTCTTTTAGTATTTATTTCCTTTAAGAGACAGAGACTGTTTTGGGATTTATTTAGTTTTGTGCCAGACTTATTTATTATTCAAAGATTGTATAGTAGTTCATATGTGTTATTCATATTCAAATGTTTTTATGTGTCATTATAGTTGGAATAGTATGAGAGATGCAACACTTATTTATTCATTATTTTATTTTAGCACTATTGGCATGTATATCATTCTTTTTGGTTTAGTCATGCGTACAATTTTACTAACTTTTTAGACTCTCATATTATTCATGTTTAGAATTGATAAATATATTTATTAATTTAATGGGTGTCATATTAAAGTACATGGTTACATTGTACTTGTAGACACTCCATTTTAGCACCCCCTAAACCTCTCCTTAGGTCCCTAGCACCTCCCTTCATCACTATAAACCTAAGTCATACCCCAGGTACTGACTTAGAGACCATCGGGCACTCCCAGGCTCGGTTTGACAAAAATTAAAACTCTTCAGCTCAACTAAGACTGAATGAACCTTCAAAGGGAACTAAAACCCCTTTTCAACGGTCCGCCCCGTGCGCGATTTTGACTTACGGTGTGAACGAACAACCTGTTCTCCCCCGAAACTTGATCAAGAGGTCACCGAACGCTCTCATGCTTCATTTGAACCAAGTCAACTCTTCAGCTTGACCATGACTGAATGAATCTTCAAAGTTCCCTGAAACCCCTTTCCAATGGTCCGCCCCGTGCGCGATTCTGACTTACGGTACGGACGAACGATCCGTTTTACTCCGAAAGGTCATCGAACGCTTCCAGGCTCGGGTTGACCAAAGTCAACTCCCCAAACTGAGTCAAACTCCTTGGAATGTCTAAGTACATCTCCTAACCTTTCCAACGGTCCGCCCCGTGCTCGATTCTGACCGACCATATAGACGAACGATTTGTTTGCGTCCAATAATCCCCTGTCTAAAGGACCGATGAGCGCTTTTGAGACATATTTATCCCAAAGTCAACTCTTGAACTCAGGACCAGTCCAAGGAATTTTGAAGGTCTCTTAAGTACCTTTCCAATGGTTCGCCTCGTGCGCAATTCGGATCAATGGATTGCGTTTTACGACTATTTTTCCGAAGGAACCTGAAAGAGACTGCCAAACGGCAGGTTCCAAATCCTGCCTATCGGCAGTGTACCTAAAGCACCTGTCGATTGGCAGGACCAGGCCAATGTCGATCAGCAATGCCCTGCACCTATAAAAATGAGGGCCTGACCTCGTTGCAAAAAGGCCCAAGATCTGAAATCCATCACTCTCAGCAAACTCATATAACCTCTCTCGAAGCCAGTGTGATTTTCACATCCAAATCATTTTCCAACCTTCACTTTTCATCATCTTTTTCATCAAATATGGTTAATTAACTACTCTTCATCATCATCCAAGTGTAAGGGCTGCTCTCCAACATTCAAGATCAAGCTCAAGATCTTCAAGAAGGTCTAACCTTCTCAACTCTCTCTTCAAATTCTCCTAAATTTGCATTAACTTATTTTGTTACTTAGCACTTTTATTCTCTCATCTCACATATTCTAATATACTTTTTATTTAGTATTAATACACATCTCTTATTTTCATATAAATAAAACCCAAAAAAAATAAGAAAAAAAGGGTTTGCTCATAAATTCCAAACGGGAATTCTCACACTTTTCCCACAGCTTTCCCACAAATAAAACACTTTTTTACACACACACACATATAAGAGAAGTCCTCGGTTGGATTTATATGATAAATCCCACTCCTCGTTTTGCATACAAACTACGTGGACTTTGATGCCTCTATAGGCTACGTAAGCGTCTCGGGGTAAAACCCTAGACTCGAGTCCTATTCTTTCCCTTTTTTATTTTTCTATATTCTTTAACTTAATTCTCTTAGATTAAATATATTTACATATATATATATTTGTTCTGAGTGGCGTATTATTCCGTATGCATTATCGTTCCATTATAATGATCAACGCGAGGATAATCCCGTAAATCCTATTTTCTAATATTACTTTTAGGATCATTCCTATGGATGACTCGCTTTATCTCTTCCATGGTATAAGTCGTTGATTCCAATCTCCACTACATATACACATACACACATATCACGGGGAATTAAAGGAAAATACCAACAATCCATGAGAGACCGCAAGGGCGAAATGGGTGCCTAACACCTTCCCATTTCGTAACTTAGCCTCTGAATCCATTTTGAATCATTTTTGGTTTCGTGTGTATCAGTATGTCTTTGGATGTTGTCCTTTGGGATGGATCCACCTTCTTTTGCCTGTTTTGAGTCAAATAGATGGGCGACTCCATCTCTCTATATTTTTGACCTCACACATCGTCGACACCGATCGAAGCGCTCCCGAGAGGGCTGTGCGGGACCAAGATCCTCTCACCACGGAGATGACACCCATCTCTCTCTCTCTCCCTCGGCGAGGATCGGGGATGGCCACAGTACTTAGTAATTTTTCCTTTCAATTGGAAAATTCAAAAATCTAGTCCCTAACATTCCCGATGAGTTGATAATTTGCCTTCGCAAAATAAGATGCAACTTGCAAATGTCATAGGCCACTGCAGCGAACACATAGGACATAAAAGCTCTGGCATTAGGTGTCGCCAATGAAAAATCTATCTCGCCTTTGAGAACAAATCCTTTTTAGGTGAGAAAAATATCTAGTCTAGGTAGCGACCAACGGAACTTGAGTTTGTTAAAAGAAAGCCATTTGGTTTGCATAATCGAATTGAGGTTTCTAAAGATTAAAACCCTTATTTATAACCGTTTGCAACAACAAAATCTTTATCTCCCTTACTCGTGAAGTTCTGTAGAGGACATAGGAGCTTTTTCCCCTCGATTCAATCCTAAAACATCAATTTTCGACAACATTCATCCTCTTGAATCAATACGCAAACTTCTTTACTCCACTCTAGAGTTAGGTTTTTGTAAAAAATTATAACTTTTGGGCTTTTTTGTTGTTTTTACCTAATAACCTAACCAATGAAGGGCTTATATTAATTCTTGGGATTAAAATAATTAACCAGAGTTATTCTCATGAAAGATTGATAAAGTTACATGGTATAAATTGATTTCTTTCGATGATTATACCTTCTGTAAATGTGGAGTTTTAGTCTATTTTTTCGACAAATAGAGTGAAAGAAAATAATGCATTTTGAGAGCAACTAGGTGATTGAATAAGCATTCTCTCACTTTAAACTAACTATTGATACCAAATTTAGTATGCTGACATGGCTCAATGAAGTGAAGACACGTGGCAATCTACGTGGCAACAACAAACACTTCTGAGGAACTCACACGCTCCGAGGAACCATACTACAACGAGGAACACTGCTTCCCCGAGGAACTCATACGCTCCGAGGAACAAGAACTCTCCGAGGAACTTTTGAATACCGAGAAGCTTAGGCGGTCCGAGCAACTCAGGCGGTCCGAGCTGCACCTCGAACAAAGCATTAATAGCAAGATAACCAACAGTTTGACTGTTCATTAAATGCTTATCATTCAGACGCATACGCTTAAGGGGGCATTGAATGTATTACCCTTTCATATGTACATCATTTAATGTATTACCCTTTCACATTACAGCCTCAGGGCTATAAATACATTGTACAGTCCTCATTATAAGGGGACCGGAATTTCTTGATAGAACTTGTAATTGAGAATTCCCAAACACTAAGCAATAACATAACAGTGGACGTAGGCCATTCTTATAAGGCTGAACCACTTTAAAAATTCTTTGTCTCATTTATTTATCTGTAATTGAATAATTAGATATGATCTAATTTTTTACATCAACACTAACTTTCTAATCAACTACAATGGATTTACTTCAACCCAAAATTTTACCCGATAATATATAAACAAATTCTAATTAATTTGGGCATTTTAGAGTCCATGAGTACCTTTCTTTGGTATATCATAGTTTGAGACTCTAACCCATGTTTAGGATTACTTTATTATTCTTTTATGGTTTAATTCCTTAAATTAAATCTGATTTAAATAATCTTTGTCCCATTGTGACTCTAACCCATGAATGCACATAGTGATGCACCTGTTAGTAGTCCAGTTGATGATATCCCAAGGTCCTCGACACGTCACCAAAGGGCATATGCGAGAGATGGTGCCTCTGAATCTGGATAACCCTCCACCGGTGCTTATTTTTAGTTGTCTACAAATCATCTTGACTATATAATGGAATGCACTACAGACCTGATTTGACCAAATATAAACGATATCCTATATTAAGCTTGGGTTTTTTAGCTTGAACAAAATCATGTTGGATATCAATGGTGAGATTTATGTTCTCCGCATGATGCACGATGCAATATCTAACTTTGATGAGGACGAGGATCAACTCTCATGTTTGTTGGTGATAATGATGCATTGATAATGGAGGAGAAATTTTTATTGGTGGACCACATGACTTTGGAAAATGATATGTGTTCCAAGTTTTTATACCAAAAGTGGTCTACCAAGTGCATTAAACTGTTGTACACTAAGCAGTAGCGTACAACAGTTTAATGCACTTGGTAAACCAAATTTTGTGTAAAAACTTGGTACGTATGTATTTTGGTATATATGTCGTATTGTTATTTTGAGTTATGATGTTGGTATTTATTGACACGTGTTTTACTCCTATAAACACACTTATTATTTTTATTGTATCTTTTGATTATGATACTCTGTGGGTAGTTTAAGTTTTAAAAAAAAAGAGGGATGGTACCCCCACAAGTTTTATTAAGAAAAGGAAAAATGGAAAAAATCCATCCATGTGGCTCATAAAAAAGGAAGGGGGACATAGAAACCTTACCCTCCTGTAAAAACAAAGCATAAAAAAGAGTCCCATAGAGATTTTTATAAGTAGATCAATGGCAAAAATTCAATGGTTGTGGAAGATATCTCCAAACCAACCATAAAAATTGGGGATCTTTGAGAGCATTCCACCACCATTTAATTCAACATTCATGAGCACCAAGTACACTGCAATAATCATCCAAGGTCCTTTGATGCTGCAATTATGATTTTCAAAGTCTTCGCATAATTTCCTTCTCACAATGTAGTCAAAAGCAACATAGACAATTGTGTATGAAGCCTTGAATCCCCTGCTATTTCAAAAAAGGATCTTCATTTATGAGGAGGTTTGCCACCACTCCTCAAGCTGTAGCTAGCTTGTGATTGTAGTTCCTTTCTAATCTTACTCTTAAGTTTCTTCTTTTGTGAGTTAGCGAGTACAGGGTAAAACCACCAGTGTCTGTCCCTAGGGGAAATTGTTCTTGTTTCCAAAGATTGGAGATATATGCATTAGTAACATACTCAATTTCTTTTTTAAGATTTTAATCAATCAGTTTTCCTTTGTCTAACAAGGAATTATTATTTTCATCTTCTTTGATCAAGTTGGCCCAAGAAAATTTTGTGTAGAATATTGAGCTTGATTATTAGGTACAGATACTATGGCAAGGCAATTATACTGTGTTTCTATATCTACATCAACTTTAGAGTTTGTGTTTTTTTCTCCCTTATGTTCTAGCTTGTCAATACCAATATCATCTTCTCGTAAAGCTTCGTCTATGGGTTCCAATGGTGGCATTTTATCCTCATTAATATCATTTTAGATGCTTGTTCATTTGTCTTCTTAGGATTTTCAGAACCTACAACATTCATGTCCTCATTGACTGGAGAATTTTTAATAATACCTGTAGGTTTGTAAATATGCTTAATGTTATTAAAATTTCTTGAATTGGACCTTCCTTTTGTATACTCCTTAACATTTGAGGCTTTTGTTTCATCACATCGTCTCCATCCATTTGGATTTTTCTAACCACTCTACATTCAGTTACTAAATGTCCTAGAATAAGGCAGTGGAAACATCTTGGAGGAAGTCTTTCATATTCCATTTCTTGTTCAAAACTAAAGTCTTTATGGTTTATCAACACCTGAGTGGGCATATGATCAGTGATCTCCATGTCAATTAAGACTCTAGCAAAGTGACCATAGGTTTTATCAAGATTAGGCTGATCATTTTTAATTGGGGCACCCAAGCATCTTGATATTTAAAAAAGTATTCTTTGTCTCACATATTCTATACCGAGTCCAATAAATCTCACCCAAACTGGTGAAGATGTAATACGTTGATCAGCTGGATTGAATCTTGGTGACCACTGAATAAGTTTGAAAATACTTGGATTCATATTGATTGTGCCTTAAGCCCAAACCTCGTTTTTAATCTCCACAAAACGGAATTGTAATGTAAAATATGCTTTTCCCATAGGAATAATCTTGAAGTCACTACGAATATTCCAAGTTTCTTATAGTTTCACTTTTATTAACCTTGAGGCTAAAGGTTTATCCCCTTTGTTTACTATATGAATTTCAATCAAGAAAGATTCACTTTCTTTAATTGATTCTTGATATTCATCTTCAGATTTTTCAACTGACATAACCCACACAATCGAGGTGTAGGCCATGTAGTGGATTTTGAATCCATATGCAGATCTTTTTTCAAAACATTTACATACGTGTATGAAGTAGAAATAAGGGATTTTTTATGTTCAATATCATTGTTGTCGCTGTTCATGACAGGTTCCCTTGTTGGTGGTTGAACTTTTAATGGTTGTTGTGAAGAAAGCATAGCAATATCAGGGTCTAATAACTCCCAAGAACTACCATGATGCAATATTGAATCCATTGAGAATGCGAAAGGAATTTTGTGAATAAAAAATGAGTCAGATGGGGAAAATAAATCCTAGAATCTCTATTAGGGTTAGCTCTCAAGTCGCCTCTCTCCACCTCCATTTGGCATTTTTAAGTTTGACTACTTTTTTTAGGTATTTATGGTACAACTTGATAGGAATGTTTAATTTATCATATCTTTATCCCTGTGATCATATATTCTCGTATATCCTATTTATTTAAGTTACATATATCTCTTTATATGATTGAAGAATTAAACTACATCTCTTTATAACACCCCGTGATTTTTAGTCGTAAAAAAAATCTTGGTCAAATTAAAAATTTCGAGAAAATAATTTATGGCATGTAGAAATGTTAGTTTTTACATATTTAAAATAAGGTTTTAAGTGGAATATAAATCCAGAGTGAAATTTGTAATTTCTAGCTTTTTAAATAAAAATGTGACAATCTCCGTTTGGCAAGTCGACCGAGCCGGTTCGGCCCTGGGGGCGAACCGATTCGCATCGGCAGTGTATTAGAGGTTGGGGTTTTTCTTATAGAGTTTAATTAGGACTCAAACATTTCTCTTTTTTTAGATAAAAAGGCACGAGTTTAGGCTTCTTAAAACACTTTTAGCCATACTCAAAAAGCAGTAGCCTCCAAAAATATTATCTCCTCTCTTCTATAAAACCTAGACCTTATTCAATACAAGTTTTGAAGATCTAAATCAAGTTTTCTCAAGAACGACCAACAACGCTTCTTTGCTATTTTCGCGAGAGGATCACAACCGTGTAATTAGATTTTCAAGACAACTTCTTTACAGGCATGGATGCTTCTGTTGTTCCCCTTAAGTGTTGTGCATTTTAGGTATTGCCTACACATAAATCAATTCTGTTTTTCTTAAAATAAATTAGGAAGATTAATTAGGGAAAGTGAAAGTAATTAAAGGGCTATTTTTATGAAATCTAAAAATATATTTAAGACTTGAAATAATCGCATGCTTAGATTAGAAATTTTGATTATGATAGAATTGTGGGACTTTTTGCATATTAAAATTAAAAATATGAATTTGTAATAACCACCGCCAACCCTTGGTTACAAGAGGTCGGGAGTTTAAGTCCCTTTCCTTCCCTCCCCCTCTCCCTCCAAGGCTTGAACTAGGCAAAAAAATGAATTTGTAATAATGTTTCGACTCGAAAAATTACCATTTTTATGTATATATTGTAGAATGGATTAAAACTGTGCCAGATCAAATATGGCACGATTTTAAACTGTGCCAGAATTAGGTGTTCCAAAATGGCCATTTTTTTCTAGCACGGTTTAAAAGTGTGCCAGATTTTTTCAAACAGAAACACTTCTGGAACACTTTAAAACCGTGCCAGAATTTGATATATTTGGCACACTTTATAACTGTGCCAGATTGTGTACATTTTGGTACACTTTTGGCACAGTTAAAAGTCGTGCCAAAATTTGATACACTTTTGGCACTGTTTTGAACTGTGCCAAAATTTTGGGTCAAAGAAAAAATATTTATTATAAATAATATTACCTAAAAAAACAACAACATTTCCACTATTTTTAGTACCTTTTTTAGAAGAACAAAAACTCAATAATAATATAAAACCAACGTGACAAAATTAGTACAACAACAATACAAATAATTTGCACCAACACACATCCAAACAATAAGCCCACTAAAAATTAATGGCTCAAATTCCATTAATAGAATATTCATTTCAATACATATGAAATTCATCTCAATACATGGTGAAACAACACTCCATAAACAATTACGTTGTCAAACACACATGGGGCTGCAACAATAAATTCACATCCAAGTTAATTCATGTCATTGAATCGATAGAATTCAAGCTATAATACTATATGTGACGAACAATGCGATCAACAATATTTTATGGGACCATCTTCAGTTTTAAAATCTCCCCAATTAGGCGGATGTTTCCAAGAGTGCAAAGCTTGATCATTCTTTATTTATCCCTGCGTTCCGATTCTTGCTCGGGACACTCAGCTGCCTTATTTCTTCCCATATTTTTTCGGCGCCTTCAAATACCTCGTGGAAGTTATTCAAGGGGATCCGCTTCTCTTCACCATCGGGCTCATCAGTTATGATCCCGGATTTGCTTCCTGTTGCCTAAAGTCAAATCAACCACCACCATCCCTATTATCCCAAATATTGTCCAGGATTTCGCATCCACAACAGTAGGAAATTGTGTAGAAATAAAGTCATCCGGAGCAGTATTCGTTATGTTGAAAAAGCGGTAGATTAATGTGATACGCTTCAAAACTTCCTAGGAAATCAAGAACATCATATATTAAAACAGAGCATAAAAAGTTTATGAATAGTGCACATGACCAATGCTATTGAGTATTGACCAATGCTGGTGTTTTTGTCACACCAAAAAGGGTAAACCACATGAACCAATGGGTCACACTTCACGGCAATAGTAGACATGAGAAATAATTTATACGTATTATATAGAAGAAACAACATTTTTAGAGTCAAACTGATTTTGCAAAGTAGATATTTTTCATTCATCCTAGAGTGCATATGGGACGCAACTCATGCCAACATGAAGGAGAAAACACATACTGCAATAGAAGCTAGTGAACTGTGAACTGTGTGATATTGTAGTAGAAGCTAGTGAATTGTAATAGCAGACCAATGTATCAAACCAATTCATCACGTCCCTTCCAATAAAACCAAGTCAGCAGCAAAATAAGACCTATGCACATAAAATAAAACCAAGTCAGCAGCAAAACTAATATGGTAGCCGAACAGAACTCCAAGCATAACTCCAAGAAGAAATATAGTTTAATATCAACATAATTTGAGTAGAAAAATTACCCATACAGATCTAATAAAATAAAAGTAGCATCACATATATAGAACCAAATATTCCCATTCCTTAAAACTCCACTGTTATACATCGGATGCATATGTATTTTGGTAAGGGAATAAACATCATTGGGAGGATCCAATTCGACTTCTTCATCAAGGACAGCGTTGGGCATAAGCAGTATTTTGGCAAGGAAAACTTACTTACCTTACCGTTGGATGTTCCATGCCCCGAATAATCATAGCTGCAATATGGAATAAAGTATCATGTAAATCAGTATAAAAGCGATTGTTATTTATTTCCTATATTAAAAACCACAGATGTGATGTTGAATTGTGTGTTTTTCATTGACAATTTTATCACCACTTAGCAGGTTTGATATGGGGGTAGCCTTTCCCCATTTCAAATCAGCACCACTGTCATCTATGTGAAATGTGAGAAGACAAAAACTTATTCATCAAACGAATAATACAATACATGTTCGATAGAAACAATAAAAGAAACTGATACAATGAAGCAAATAGGGTTGTAGAAGTAGCAGTTGGCGATTAACTACTGTTGCGTTTCCTACGGACTTGTTGATCATTCGATTTTTGGTCAGATTGATCGTAGTAATGCTTTATGCACATAGATCATTTAGAGCGAAAAATGGTAAAATAAACACTATACCTGTGTAAATATTGATCATAGAATAATCATTTTGTGTGATGTGGCCAAAACATGGCTTTCCACCCTTACTGATGACTACACATTGTAATAATCAAGCTTGCACATTTAAAAACACTACTAGCATTCCGATAGTTCAAATATAAGAGAACAAAGTGGTAATGAAAAAAATAAAAATTATAAATTCAAACTCTTATTTTATATATATATATATATATATATATATATATGCAAACTAAAATTGCACCTACTGTAAGAAAGTAATACAGCAGCTTCAGATTATCTCTTGTGGGCATGAAGTTGAGCAAATGATAATCTGCAATAAAAGAAACAAGCCAGTTAGGTTGTCCATTGAGCATGCTTGATCAACCTTCCCAAGCCATGCAAAGAGAGTCAATGAAAAATTTCGAAGATGCTGAGTGAAATTCCGCAAGTAAATGCATACAGCTATCGGAATCCATAATGTGTAGGGGTGGAATTTGTTGTACGTAACCTTGTCCATCTTGTAAATATATTCATACCACAAAAATCCAACAAATAAAGAAATTGCAACAATGCTTTTAATACTACAAGCAACTCATAACCGCCATACCATAAAAACACTCTTGATAATAGCATCCAGGTAGATGAAGCTTTGAATTTCTTGTTGAAGAATCACAACCTAAAATACAAACACGAAGTTGCAACACAGATTTAGTAAATCAAATTATAAATTACTTCAAATTAAAAGATATTGAAGTAATTTTAATCTATAGAGGGGAGTATAGATTAAAATAGAATGATATGTTATATGGGTGTAGGTGTATATAAATGAGGCACCATTTATAATTTTGAACACGAAATGTCGAAGAATGTATGTATCCGAATGGGAAAACGGATATTGATCATTCGCATTCCCACGTAGGTCGTCTCTCTCACACATAGTAAACTGTAAAAAAACATTGAAATAAAATAGTTCTCAAAACTATTAAATATGGAATGAGAGATCCGCCTCGACACCCCATAAGAATACGGAATGAGCTAGAGTTCGCCAAGTGCAAGTATTAGTCTACTGTATCAGTTGAAGTGTCTATGAGACTATAGCAAGAAAAGTGCACTTAAAACAATATCGCACTAACAACATTCTTTCTCCCTTAAGAGTCCGCACTTTGGAGGTCTACCATCATGCGGGATAGAGGTATGGCTCACTCTAGATGATATCCCCACTTGTCTTTTTTGAACTTAGTAGTATAGCCTCATGCTTAGAGTATTCTTTATATTTTACATGAATGATTCGTATTGAATGATCATGAATTTACTTGATAGGCGTAGTTGATCCAATAATAGGGAAGTAGGTAAGTGGGAAGAAGCACTTGTTTTTCAAGAATAGCTGAAATGGCTGGTTACTTTACTGAAAACCTCGACCCTAAAACATAAAAAGAGGGGCTACCAAAATGGTCACGTCCCTTTTGGGACCATTCACCCCTTTCCCAACCAAGCATAGGTAGAACCTCATTTTTCCATATATAATGACGGTTCCAAGAAAGATGAGTAGTTTATAGTTGACTGAATAGTTTTCACTGAATGGATGACACTTAGATTCCATTCCGTACCGTCCCTTTTCAACCCATGTTCATCCCGTTACTTGTCTCATAGACCTATACAAACACAACTCCTTAACCCACTTGTTCTAAGATAGTGTCTGTTTTTAGCAAACCATACAAAAAATATTACTCCATTAGTTCTAGCAGAATAAAGGTCAAAATCGGCAAACATCTATTTCTGAAAAAAATAACTTTGCTAAACACTTTACAACCACTTTAATAACCTTTAATCTGAAATAAAACCAAAATTAAATAACGTTAACGGATAAATTCATATTTCAAAAAAATGAAAAACAAAAATTAGATCTCTTATTGCTATTGCAGCCCTGAAATTGGATCTAGCTTGCATCAGGGCTGCTATTACGGCCCTTCTTGCCCTTCTATGCTGCTTGAAATCATGGATGTTAATGCCACTCTTATTATTAATAAATAAACTCATTTGAATAGGAAAAAGGATGGTTTGGTACTCTAATGCTTTTCCAACCCTGAAATAATGATCACAATCAAGATTTGGAGCTTTATCAACCCATTTTATCTCATTACCAGCCCTGGCACTCTAATGCTATTGCAACCCTGAAATCTTGATAATGATCAATAGGAAAAGGATGGTTTGGTAAAGCTCAAAATCATGATCATTTTTACAGATTTCAAGTTACATTAATCAAGATTTCAAACTACATTTCCAGATTTCAAGTTACATTATCACTATGCTTGATAATGATCTTTGGAGCTTGACATCTTAATAATGACCTATAAATATAACTTGAAATCAGTGCTGCTAATGGCACTCAAACTGCATAATGAAATTCAACTATTAGTAGTTTGGACACTTTAATTCATAAAATGTTTTATAAATTATCAAATTGTAAATTTATGTAATAAGTGAGTCAGAACCTATAAGGACACTTTTATAATGCATTATATTACAAACATAATTACATCACGCTGTTCGATAAATTAATTAAAAAATAAAAACAATCAATATATAAATTCCAAAATCAGGGAATATATAGAATTCAAACAATCAGAGTGCAAACATATGCTAAAATTATCTTAACTTCCTTGCTCCCTTGTACATAAATCATACACAAACAACAATTTGATGGATGGTGAGAAATAGTACATAGAGGGGGAAAAGGAACCATACAAATCCAAGGGTAGATCGTACATTAAATGGATATAGAGAGAAAACATTATTCAAGTAACCAAACTCCCTTAACACTATAACAATCCAAGAAACAGCTAAATCAAAATAATGAATTGAACTCAGCTAGATGAAACGCAAGATTTCAAAAGAAGCATATGAAATGTACATATCAATTACAAAATGTAAAGATGCAATTTTTTCTCCACTAAGATAAAAAAAAAATTTAAAACAGCAATACAACAAAACTAACTTCAGGCCTACCTAAATTATACATAAAGGTTTCAATTAAAAAAATTAAAATAAATTTAAATGTGTAAAGAAAGCAACAGTTGGTTATATTCACAGAATGACGATCAAATAAGCCTAGATAATAGTACAACTAAACTAAAAGACCTAAACAAATCAATGTTCACAAATATAAACAATCTAAAATAATGTCACGTATGACGAACACAATTTTAAATATGAATATTTAGTCAAAAAGGTTCAATTTGAGAGGAATTGTTATTCAACATACAAAATGTTCACGAATATGTGCAGCTATTGTCAGTGTGTGAGCGAGTACTATAGAGACTCGATTTCACCTATTTGTTCGAAGATGATGAGTCAAGTGAGCAGAGAAACCAGTAGGTTCATGGACAAATACAATGGTACTCTTATTATTAGCCCCCAGCAAGTTACACAAAGGGTCGTTGTTTGCGTGGAATATAAATTGTTAATTATATTAACCGAAAATATGTGCAGAAGGCTCTATATGCTCAGCTTGCGGGAGTCCATCGATGGGATGTTTGCAGCAATATTCTGGATTGTGAGATATTGAACACTGAGATTCCTACAATCTCTATAGTGGTATCTCTTATTAAGGAAGTAATTTCAGTCTTAAAACAATCAGTAGGTCTAGTATAACCTTGAAAAAGTGCTCTCTGAGCAACAAAGGCCACGGATTGCTCTAATTATGAGGGTCGTTGTTGCACCTGACTAACTGACATTTTATTAAACATGTGAAGGTCACTCACTATTTGACATTTTTTTCATCTAAGAAAGATAGAAACAAATTCCCAAATATGAGCTTAAAAATATAGCCAAGCATACGAAGTCTTAGAAACTAAAAAAAAAGTAGACCAAACTTTGAAAAAAATAACAAAAATAACAATTTAACTCAAAATATGTTTTATACCTTCATTTCAAGCTCGAATACCTACAATCTGCAAAACAATATACACGGGTAATGAATCACAAAGTTTACAAATCTGAAAACTCATTAAACCTCAAGTTCACAATGATAAGGTAATACACATTACTCTGTTAAAAAATAATTAAAAAAATTAGACTAATCTTATTCACATTCTCGAGTTTCTATTGTTCCCAAAAAAAATATCCAATCATTTGGTACGACTGATGTTGTGATTAAACAAATTCGCACCTAATTTAACACCAAGTAAATAATGGAGAGTGTAGCAATAACTATTACAAGATTATAAAACCTTTATTTGATAAAATTGAAATCTTTGGCACTAAAAGTTTTTTAAATCATTCAATATTTTGAATCAAGTTATGATATAAAATAGTACAGAAATAAGTCTTCACATTTAAATAACTAATTGTAGGCAAATAACTTCTCAAGATTGAAAGATAAACCATAATATAGTTCTAACTAGAGGCCTAGAAGAGTTGTAGATCAGTTTTTAGGGATAGAAACATTTTTACAATATACCAACAACTAATAGAGCTCACATCACTAAGGAATACATTTTATCTAGTTCTAAATACATCTAACTGATGGTATGGCACTCCCAATTCAAGGTTAACATAAAGAAAATTAGTTTATTTAGGGTTCACCATTCTCATTGTAGTACATTAAGATCTCTGCCAATAAAAACACAAACTGGTTCCACATTATGCATCAATGAGAAATAATTAAAATTCCAATGATAATCCATGAAATCACAATAATAGAAGTAAAACTTAATCTTATAATTTACAACATAACAATCAAACAAATTGAATCAACCCACTCATACTTTGAGAGCATTGCATTAGTTTGAGAATCAAAAATTCTCCTAGAAGTTAAGATTTCACCTAATAAACCTCTTTGTCCAACAAATTGACTCAAATACTGTCCCATCTCAGACAAGCTCATCACTTGGTTTGATAAAACATTAGCCTCTATGCATACAAACTTATTAAACAAATTCAAATGTTTCTTTGCACACAAAATTACTTTATTAAGAAGCTCTTTCTTCATAGTGAACTTCTTTAGAGGCCATCCTTTTCTTGACAATGAACACAATGACCTATATCTAATAGCAACTTTAG
Source organism: Sambucus nigra (assembly GCA_949130495.1). Classification (NCBI taxonomy): domain Eukaryota; kingdom Viridiplantae; phylum Streptophyta; class Magnoliopsida; order Dipsacales; family Adoxaceae; genus Sambucus; species Sambucus nigra. Next base: position 150,333,412 of record OX422207.1, read on the forward strand.
ATGGTTATATGCATGCGTGACAATGAACACAATGACCTATATCCAAATAAAAAAGAATCTCTTAAACCGAAAAGAATACCAACCAACGTGATATGCCCTGTATCAGAAGAACTCATTGTCTTGTCCATATTAGTCTTATAGATCCACCTTAGGATAGACATTAAAGAGGTTTCTACCACCCTTTAAGATCTAGCAAAGACCTGCCTAAGGATAAAACCATAGGCCATTTTTCAAATATTTCTTCAAAATAATGTATTGAAAAGGATATTGACATGTGCATCTTTAGTCAAAAAGAAAGCAACTTCCCTCCCCGATTAACTCAAAGTTTTCTTTTCATTGTCATCCAAACTACCACTATAAGAAGCTGGAAATATTTTTACAGCCAAAGAAACGACTGGAAAACTTGAGTTGTATGCATAGTCAGTAAGAAATAAAACTGCAGATGAACTAACATCAAGCATTCCAAACTGAAAATATGTTAATTTATAAATTATGATTTGGCTGCCTTGCAATCGACAACTTGACCCAAGACGAATAATAGATTATTATTAAGAAAACCATAAAATCTCCCATACATAGAAATGATTTATCTCGAGTTGAAAATAAAATATTACCAACTTTCAAATAAAGTAAGCACTAAGTCTTCATTTAATGCGAGTTTTAGTGCTTTCCCGGAATCCCAAATATGTGAATTCATGTATATCGTCTCATAAGAGTTTGAATCTCAAGATGTTGATTCATTTTCTAAACCCCAAACTTCATATGTGAATTTAACAGCACTAAATGTCATAAAAAAATAAAACCACATATTCCTTCATAACGTTCAATAACAAATGATTTTCATCAAGAAAAAAATTCAAAATAAGATATGGGTCATACTAAGATCTAGAAAGTGAGTTTTGTAAAATAAAAAAAAAATTCCCGCGTCTACTAATACTACTACTACTAATAATAATAATAATAATAACGCCATGATCATATAACATCTTAGTAAAAGTGCAATTTGAAACCAACATTAATATGGATATGGCCCGTTAATGAGTAAATTTAAAATTAACAATATAGTAAATTAGCCTTAATTTATCTTAAGCAAATAAGATCATGATATCCAAAGTAAAAACGAACATTAACATAAGATCTTCAAAAAATATCTAGTAAGTGCCCCGAACAAATAAAACTTACAATGTTGAAAACTGCAGGTGCACCTGGCCCTGCATAAATCATAATATAAAGCTTAAGCAAACAAATACTTAAAATCCCATGATTCTATGACATTCAATTTGTAAGTGGAAATTCATGAACACTACTAACCAGGTATAAACTAATAAAATCCAGAGAGCACATGGATTAAGATGCTATGTACATTCAATTTGTAAAACCCTAAGAATACATTCAAAAAACACAATAAATATTTTTAAAGGGTATATATAAAACCCTAATAATGGATTTGAGGACGAAAAATGCAGATTCTCCAAGTATAGTGGCGTATTATGGTATGTATGGGATTTTGGGTTCAGATTCTCACAAAAAGTAGAGGTTAAGGTTTGAAATCCCAAATTTCAAAAGAGAGATCAAACAAAGCATTAAAGGGAGATTCGGAGAAGAAGAGATAACCTTTGGCAGATTTTAGGGTATCCAACTGGTGGTAGTGTCTCGTGAAGGAGAGCGCCGAGCGGGAAACAAATGAGAATGAGAGAGAGGAGAGAGAGGGAGAGCAAAAGAGAAATATTAGTATTTTTTAGGTTATTTATATTTTAATTAGGTGTGCTCAATTTTGGCACACTTTTAAACAGTGTCAAATTTTGCCACTGTTTTAAAGTGTGCCAGATTATCATTAAATTGTGCCAGAATTTGGCACTGTTTTAAAGTCTGCCAGATTTTTAATATCAAGGTGTGCCAAATTATTGTTTTTGGTGTAGTGAATACGTTGTTCCGTTATTCTGTTAGCCTAGATGTCAGACTAGGTGGTAATTATTGGTAGGATTTCCTCTTAAGTGAGAGGCTAGGAAATACTTATGGTTTTGGTGATCTCTACGTATGGTACTGGGGATGATTTTAGGCTAGGTTACCCGAATAAAGGGTGGGACTAATATAGAACAGAGAATTCGATATTAAATTAATAAATTAATGCCTAAAATAAATAACGGGTATTAAAATGAATTAGCAGTGCGAGTATGTGAGGGCTAACAATATTTGGATTGATTTTCTATAGCAACATGGGGGTGTATTAGCATCACGAGTATGTGCAGGGCTAACGATAACTGGGTTGACTGACTATAGTAGCATGTCTTCCATCGAACTTCACGAGTATATGCAGAGCTAACGAAATTTGTCTAATTCGCTATAGTGAGGAGAATGGTTGTAATATTTTGAAACTTAAGCGCACCAGGAGTATGTGCGGGACCAATAGAAAGATTGATTGGCTATAGTGGTGTCGCACGTGTGAGAATAATGGAATAATTAAACAGAGTAAGGTAAATATCTAATATTTAATTTAATGTTGTAATAACACAATTAGAGTCGAATAATGGGGTGGCTTAATTATGTGGGTAGTTAATGATGTTTTACTTTACTCGCATGTCATTATATCGTTTAATTTAAAATACTCTGTTGTAATATTTATCATGTATAATTCTTATGTTTGGGTTCACCGATCCTAACTTGGAGGAGTAGATAGTGTTCATGCGATGGGCTCTCACCTTATAGACACCCCATTCTAGCACCCCCTGCATCACCACAAACCTAAGTCATACCACGGGTACTGACCTAGAGGCCATTGGTCACTCCCAGGCTCCGTTTGATCAAAACTCAAACTCTTCCGCTCGAATGAGACTAAATGAATCCTTGAAGGGCACTGAAAATCCCATTCCAATGGTCCGCCTTGTGCGCGATTCTGAATTACGGTGCGAACGAACGACCCGTGTTCCCCGAAACTTGATCAGGAGGTAACCAGATGCTCCTAGGCTCCGTCTGACCCAATTCAACTCTTCAGCTCGACCGAGACTGAATGAATCTTCAAAGGGCACTGAAACCCCTTTCCAACGGTCCGCCCCGTGCGCGATTCTGACTTGCGGTATGGACGAACGATCTGTTTTAATCCGAAAGGTCACCGAACGCTCCCAAGCCCCGGTTGACCAAAGTCAACTCCCCGAACTGGGTCAAACTCTTTGTAATGTCAAAGTACATCTCATAACCTTTCCAATGGTCGGCCCCATGCACAATTCTGACTTACCATGCGTTCGATAATCCCCCGTCCAAAGGACCGACGAGCACTTCCGAGCCACATTTGACCCAAAGTCAACTCCCGAACCCGGGAGCAATCCAAAGGACTTTCGAAGGTCTCTGAAATACCTTTCCAGTGGTTCACCCCGTACATAATTCGAATAAATAGTTTGCATTTTATGACCATTTTTCGAAGGAACTTGAAAGAGACTACCAAACGGCAAGTTCCAAATCCTGCCTATCAGTAGTGTGCCTAAACACACCTGTCGATTGGCAGGACCAGGCCTATGATGATCAAAAATACCCTGAGCCTATAAAAAGGAGGGCCTGACCTCATTGCTAGAAAACCCAAGATCTGAGATCCATCACTCTCAGCGAACTCAGAAAACTTCTCTCGAAGTCAGCATGATTTTTACATCCAAATCCCTTTCCAACCCTCACTTTTCATCATCTTTTTCACCAAACTTGGTGAATTAACTACCCTTCATCATCAACTAAGTGAAAGGGATGCTCTCCAACATTCAAGATCAAGCTGAAGATCTTCAAGAAGGTCCAACTTTCTCAATTCTCTCATCAAATTCTCCTAAATTCGTATTAACTTATTTTATTACTTAGCATTTTTATTCTCTCTATCTCACATATCATAATATACTTTCATATAAATAAAACCCAAAAATAAGAAAAAGAGGGTTTGCTCATAAATTCCAAATGAGAATTCTCACACTTTTCTCACAACTAAAACACCTTTTTACACACACACATACATAAGAGAAGTCCCGGATTGGATTTATGGGATAAATCCCACCCCTCGTTTTGTATACGAACTACGTGGACTTTGATGCCTCTATTGGCTACGTAGGCGTCTCGGGGTAAAACCTGAGATTCGAGACCTACTTTTCTCCCACTTTCTATTTTTCAAGTTTTTTAAAACTTAATTCTCTTAGATTCTATATATTTACATATACATATATTTGTTCTTAGTGGCACATTATTCCACATGTGTATCATTTCATTTTAACGATCAACGCAAGGGTAATCGCGTAAATCCTATTTTCTAATATTACTTTTAGGAACATTCATATGGATAACTCGCTTTATCTCTTCCATGATACAAGTTGATGATTCCTATCTCCACTACATATACACATGCACACATCTCATGGAGAAATAGAGGAAAATAACAACTATCCATGAGAGACCGCAAGGGCGGAATGGGTGCCTAACACCTTCATATTCCATAACTTAGCCTCCGAACCCTACTCGAATCATTTTTGTATGTATCAGTATGTCTTTAGATGCTGTCCTTCGGGATGGCTCCACCTTCTTTTGTCTGTTTTGAGTAAAATAGACTGGCGACTCCATCTTTCTACATTTTTCACGTCACACATCGCCCACGACGGTCGAAGCGCTCCCGAGACGGATGCACGGGACCAAGATTCTCTCACCGCGGAAATGAATCCCCTCTCCTCTCTCCCTCTCTTCGATAGGATCGGGTATGGCCACACACCCATTGTGTTGACTAACATTTCACTTATAAGTTTCTAGAGTAACTGCACAGGATGGACTGGAGATTTTCGGAGAGCAGCTGGAGATTTATCTTTATTGCTTTATTCGTTTAGATTTATTTCATTCCATCGTTTATTCATGAGATAGTTATTTATGAATTTTGGTGGGTCATTCGGTTCCACAGTAATTTATGGTTGCCAGTCAGAGATTTTAGTTGGATTAGTTATCTTGAGTTTAATTTATCATTTAGAATTGGATTTTATTTTTGGAGTTAGCATGGTGATGGATATTATGGTTTGGATAATTATATTCGATGGATTAAATTGCATTATATCTTATGAAAATAATGTTATTATCATCTCATATTTCTGTCACATGCTGAGAATGATATTTTATGTTTGATGCCCAATATAGGTTGGTGGTGCGCTCGGTTGGTCATCTCGCTCGCCAGAATGCACCGGGTGTCACACTCTTCAAATTATATGTTTCTTTAAAATCAATTTCTGTATAAAAAAATCATTTTCCCATATAAACTGAATCTAATGCTTAAATTTACTTTATTTTCCTTAAATTTACTTGCCTTTGTTGATTCCAAGACAAAATAGAGGGAAAGAATATTAAATTAAGGGCGAGTTTTAATTTAATGATATGGAAACTTTTTATATGAAAATATATTGGGGAATGTATATACACATAAGAAGTGAATTACAATGTACTAATATGATATTTTAGGATGCATATTTTCTTGGATTGTGATATACTTTGTATTATTTGATGACTCGTGATTCAATATTCATATTTATTATACAACATAATTAAATCTGTTAAATTGTCTTTGTAACACATTGGTATCATGATTATCTTTTCTACTGTATAACATGTTAAAGTTGGTTCGTGATAATTATATGTTGATCTACGCCTCTAGTCGGGCCCTTGTCATTGTTTTCATAAGGTGGAAGGTTTAAAACTATTTTTCATAAAACAAATTGTATATTTTGTCAAGCAATAGACAAATGGAGAAATTTTAAGAGTATATGTATACTTGCATGCCCCACACATAATTGGTTTGTCTTATTCCGTTTACCAAATATATTTGATATCTTTTAGTCCTCGAGGTCGTTCTGTCATAACACATTTATGCTACATTTTCTCCAGATAAGATTCTACTTCTCAATCCGACATCGACATGATGACATATTGATATTACCACTTTGTTGAGGGATTTGAACTTTTTAAAAGACTTTGACACTTTGTCATATTCAAATCAACATTTTCTTTAAATGAAAATTAACTTGTGTGTGCGTGTGTTGGTTTAGTTTTTTATTTTAAGTGATATACATATGCAAGTATACTATTCATACGTAAAATACACCTTTAATGTTTTTTGCACAAATATACAATATGAAGGTTTAAGTAAGGTTCAAACTTTCCTTGCTTTTTATTGCCCAAAACTAAAGTCTAGGGACTTTTGTTAATCACTCGCTTCAACGACGACCTGAGTTTGTTGGTTGCGTGATCAACTAGAGTTTTCACCTCGTATATGATACTTTTCCCCATGGTTTCCTTCGCTGACACCTCACTTTAGTGACACAGTTATTTACTTCAGCAACGTCTCGCTTCGCTAGTCGCGACCGATGTCTAGTAAAGTACATATTTTACAAATATCAGTTTGGAAGCCCTGGAGACTTTTTTTGCTGCCAAATCTTCTCTGAACTCAAGTGCTTTGCTCTCTCTTGTGATGTCACCTTCTCCACTTATTTTAAGCTTGTCTTCTACATTTGAAAAAGATTGATATATATATATATATATATATGGAGAAATTTATATCATAATACCAATCTTTTTTCAAAACTCTAAAGAAAAATATTGAAAAAAATTTCTAAAGCAAAGACACTTGATCAAAGAGGAAAATTTTGAGAGATTTGTTTTTTATTTTAAATAATTTATAGAGTTAAATTATACTTTTTCTACTTCACATTTCTCTTTGTGTTCTTAAGATGTTTAATTTCAAACTTTGATCACAAGTCCTATTGAAGACTAAATACGTCTACCTTTGTTCTTGGACATGAGTACTTGTATTCTTGCTCTTGAGAGACTTGTGTTAATATCTCAAAAATACAATTTGAGTTTTAAGAAAGCCAAATTATTTTAAATAGTTTCAAAACTTTTGGAAAGACTGACTTTCTAAAAATTAGTAATCTAAGCATAAATGACTTCTCAACAAAATTCGTCTTTTGCTTCAAAGAGAATTTTTATTTTGTGTCATAAATTCGAAAGATGTTGGACGAGTATAAATCGGGTCGTAGTTGTACAATGTTCTTCAGTTATTGGCGCTCTTTTCGGAGGATATGGTGAGAAAGAGTTATAGTCAGTCAGTGCGTTGTTTGATTGTATGTCATTTTCTTCTGTTTATAATACTCTATCATCGTGCATTTGTCATTTCGTTCGATCGAGATTTTTTCCCATTGTGGGGTTTTCCTCTTACGACTTAGTATTGTGTGATTGTACGTTATTCAACAATTTGATTAAATCATCTATATTTGAAGATAAAATCCGGTGTTATTTAATTGATAAACTTTGCATCACATATAGCTAAGTTGTCGTATTTGTACCTAAAAGGAATTAACGAAAAATATCATTTCTATTACAACAATAATTTAATTGAGTACCCTCACTCCGCTCTTGAGCACACTCCACTCTTAACTTATGTTTTGATGCTTGTAAAAACACCTCAATTATTATTCTCTAAGATGGCACATTATTGTTAAAAGTAATTGTGTATTATGCTAGAAGGATAATGTGTGTTTCAAAATAATTTAATGATGTTATTAATAGCACCCTAATTCAGTATCTACGAAACTTCAATGTGGAGAGATGTGTGATAGCGTATGTGCTTGTCTGGCTTTTGATAATATACATAGGTAAATTCACATGTAAAAGTTATAAGAATGAAATTGACATTATATCATTCAAATTCCTTACAATATTCTAAGACTTCATATGTAAATTTATCGATCCATGATTTCCAAAACCACAAAATTCAAACGAACAACACTTTAGTTAATAGAAAACTTTGGACCAGAAACAAGTCCTATACAATCTCAGTAGTTAGTCCTATTCTAAAATTTACATTTGCTCATAGAATTTTATTTCCATTTATTGCAACAAATCTTACATCTCCTGAAAACCAATGATAATTCTATATTGGAAGTTTTGATTGTATACCCTCAGGGACGAAGCCAGGAATATAGGTTGACGGGGGCCAATATAATTTTTTTTAATTAATTGAGTTCAACATTATTTAATTTAATTAATAAAGTTGTTATTAGCAAATTTTACAACACAAAATAGTTATAATTTGGTTATTATTATGAATTTATGTCTTGGGATATACATTGTATACTAAATTATATTCTTAAATCATATATTTTGTTGGTAAAAGTTGTTAAAAAAATTCAATTATATACTCTACAAAATTTATGCGGTATGATTTTTAATTTTTTTCAAAGTTAGAGGTGGCCATGACCCTCCTCAAGAAAGGACAGCTTCATCCCTGACCAAAACAATATCATTTGTATATAGCATACGCCACGACACCTCATCTTGTATCTATCGAGTCAACTCATCCATAACAAGAGCAAAGAGATAAGGACTTAGTGCTGAATATTGATGCAGAGTTACAGTAATTGAAAGTCCACTATTTTCTCTAGCTCACGTTCTTACTATAGTCATGACTCCATCATACATATCCTTAATCACGTCAATATATCTACAAATCACACTTTTTTTATGTAGAATCTACCATATTATATCTCTTGATATCTTATCATATACTTTCTCCAAATTTATAAAGTCATATAAAGATACTTGTTTTTTATACCATTTTATTAATTTTTTTAATAAATAAATGACTTTCATAATTAATTTCTAGAATATAAATTCAAATTGATTCCCATATAAAGTCAAAAGTAACAATTGTATTCTTGATTAGGGGAGGATAACTGTTGATGCAAAAGGTGACAACCTTGTCGCATAAAAGGTTGGACTTAATCTATATAATACTTATAAAACGATAGTAGTAGAAATTAATACACAAAAGATAATGTATTAATGGGACTTTATGTAATAATGAGATTTTTTTATTGTAAAAACTACTCAATTCACTCGCTTAGTCTGTTCGATTCTCTCTCTTAATCTTCTGTCATCTATTTATTTTTTTTCACTTTTCCCATCCCTCACCATTTTAGCTACCCCAATCAAATAAAACAGCACGTTAATACAAGTTGTAACCTCACAAATATCTCTCCTAGATCTGCCAGGTTTCATCAACCCCATTTTTTACAGAGGGGACCATCCACTATGTAGTGAAGAGTGCAAGGATGAACAGATAGAGTAAGATAAGGCCAAAGAGAAGAATTTGAAACTCTCTGCTTCCGTGAAAGCTATGAGGAAAAAAGATCAAAACAAATTTGCTCCTCCAAACAAACACTACCCTTTACGCACTGGTGCCGTTGCAGCTGTTGGGTATATTGGTATATATATTTATTTTGAATGAACTAAATAAGTTGGGATAAGTCGCCTAGTGATAAGTTTATGGGGTTTGGTGCTTGAGGTAATAGGTTCAATCCCTAGGAGGGACACTAAACATTAATAATCTTTGTTTGGGTTTTGGGCCTTGAGGTCTTTGGGGCTTTGGGCTTCTCTTAAGTGCCCAGAATTTTTACCCTTTTATTAATTCGTTTTTAATTTTTGACTTAGTCTCCTATTCTAAGTAAACTACCCGTTAGTGGAGATATTAGTGGGTTAGCTGGCTAAAACCTCTACCCCCATTTTTGACCATTTTTTTGCATAAAATAAAGGCTACAACTTTGAAAAAAGCATATACAGAAAAATTTTATCTCTCTCACTTTCTCTGCAAAAATAATTTTGCTATTTTCTACTTTTCGTTATTTTTTTGAGAGTGCTGGAGTATCTTGAGAGTTCAAAGATTTAACACAAAGCTGGTGTGTAAATATGATCGTTGAATCCTGGGAGGTGTATGTTCACGAGGCTGACAGCTATAAATATCAGCGAACAATTTCACCTTTAGGACCTTGTGTCCAACACAAACCTTGATCGATAAGTTCTTATAATTTTATCTATTTTGAATTTGGGTTTTTTCGTTTGTTATGCATATATTATTTCCAACAATCTAAAGGTGAAATTATGGTTGTTATTCTATAATCTGCTATGGAAAATCCTAATGCAAAATACTCTGAAAAACCTGAACTGTTTGATGGAAAGAATTTTAAGAGATGACAAATGAAACTGCAATTTTACCTAACAACTCTTAAGGTTGTTGACGTTATTACATCTGATAGACCTTCTATACCTGAAGAACTGGTTGTTTGGAAACAAAGGGATTATATGTGTATGAATTATATACTGAACTGTCTCTACCTTGAATTGTACGATGTTTATTGGTCATGTCCTACTGTTAAAGAATTATGGAACTTACTGGATAAAAAATATGCAACTGAAGATGCCGGGCTAAAAAGTTTGTGGTTGGAAAATTTTTAGATTTTAAAATGAAAGATAATAAAGATGTTGTGTCACAACTGGAAGAACTATAAATTATTATTCATGAAAATCTGGCCGAGGATTATAATATATGTGAGGGATTTCAGGTGTCTGCTATGATTGAAAAACTGACACCTTCTTGGAAAGATTACAAAAACGGTCTGAAACATAAGAAAAAGGAGATGACACTAGAAGATTTGATAGTTCATTTTAGAATTGAGGAAGATAATAGGAATGCAGAACTTAGGGAGAAAAATTATGAATTCAGTTCTAAGTCTAATTTGGTAGAGGGAAAATCAAATGGAAACCAAAAACAGAACCAGTCTAAGCCTAACCATTCAAAGCAGAAACATGGGCACCATAAACCAAACCAGAATTCGAGATCCAACCATAAATTCAAACCTAACGATAAAAATAAAAATTCTAAACCTCAGTTTAAATCTAAACCTGCAGGTCAATGCTATGTATGTGGAAAACCAGGTCATTACGCTAAAGTTTGCAAGTTTAGTAAGAGTAAAGATGTGAAGCCTCAAGCAAATATAACCGAGGAGGGTAACTTTTCTGTTATTGTGACCGAGGCAAACATTATGAGTAACATGACAGACTTGTGGCTTGAGTCTGGCGCACCAAACATATTTGCGGCACGAGAGGTGCCTTCACTACCTTCACTGTTGTGGGTGAGGATGAACCTCTGTACATGGGACTCCTCTTCGTCTCAGGTTGAGGGTAAGGGAAACGTAGTTTTAAAGTTCACTTCGAAAAATGTTCTCACATTGAAAAATGTTTTGTATGTCCCTGAGGTTAGGAAGAATCTGGTGTACGATTTTGTCTTAGTTAAGAAGGGTTTTAAAATTGTTCTAGAGAGTGATAAGGTAGTTGTGACTAAGGGAGGTGCTTTTGTGGGGAAAGGCTATGTTCATGAGGGTCTTTTCAAACTAAATGTAACCGTGGATGATAATAATAAAACATCTACTTCTTCTGCTTATTTGATTGACTCTTGTGAGATGTGGCATTTTAGACTTGGTCATGTAAATAAGGCATCTATTAAAAAATTAATGTTTTTGGGAAACATACCAAAATCTGATATTTCTACCGACTCTAAATGTGAAATATGTGTTGAATCAAAATATGCTAAAAAAACCTTTTCCAAGTGTCGAAAGAAGTTCAACTGTTTTAAGTTTAATACATTCTGATCTTTGTAATTTAAAAGGTTATGTGACACGTGGTGAAAATAAATATTTTGTTACTTTTATTGATGATTACTCTCGTTATTGTTATATTTATCTCATTACGAGTAAAGATGAGAGTTTCTTAAAATTTATTTCTTATAAATTAGAAGTTGAAAAACAATTGGAAAAATCCATTAAAACATTAAGATGCGATAGGGAAGGAGAATACACCGGTGATCTTGATAAATATTGTAAAGAAAATAGAATAATTCATCAAGTTACTCATCCTTATTCACCCCAATCTAATTGTATAGCTTAAAGAAAAAACAGAACTCTTAAGGATATGGTAAATTTTATGTTAAGCACTTAGGGATTGCCTTATAATATGTGGGGTGAGGCACTTCTTACTTATTGTTATATTCTTAATAAAATACCTTTTAAGAATAATGATAAAACTCCTTATGAAATGTGGAAAAATAGAAAACCTTCTTATAAACACCTTAAAGTGTGGGGGTGTCTTTCTAAGGTTTCAATACCACTACCTAAGAGAACTAAACTTGGCCCAAAGACAGTTGATTGTGTTTTTATATGTTATGCTCAAAACAGTAATGCATATAGGTTTCTTGTAATTGATTCTAAAAATCAATATATGGATAAAAATACTATTTTTTAGTCAAGAGATGCAGAATTTTATGAGGACAAATTTCCTTTTAAAGTGAGAAGTGAGGGAACTAGTAGTTCTGTTCCAGTGGGTCCTAGTGTTAGAAATGAATCTTCGGATTTAGAAGAAATTGAAATTAGAAAAAGTAAAAGACCTAGAATAGCTACTTCTTGTGGTCCTGAATTTTTAACATACTTAATGGAAAATGACCCCGTCACTTTTAGTGAGGCAATATCCTCACCCGATTCTATTTTTTGGAAAGAAGCTGTAAATAGTGAATATGATTCTATTATTTCTAACAACACGTGGGAGTTAGTTGACTTTCCTAAAGGATGTAAAACTATTGGATGAAAATGGATTTTTAAAAAGAAATTAAATGCTGATAGTTCTACTATAAATTTAAGGCAAGATTGATAGCTAAAGACTATAGGCAAAAGGAAGGAATTGATTTCTTTGACACTTACTCTCCTGTTACTAGAATTACATCTATTAGGCTATTAATTGCTATTGCTTCATTACATAATCTGATAATTCATCAAATGGATGTTAAAACGGCTTTTTTGAATGGAGATCTTGAAGAAGAAATTTATATGGATCAACCCGAGGGGTTTGTAGTCCAAGGCCTAAATAAAAAAGTGTGTAGACTTAAAAAAATCTTTATATGGACTAAAACAAGCTCCTAAACAATGGCATGAAAAATTTGATACAGTAATTATCTCTAATGGTTTTAATATTAATGAAACGGATAAATGTATTTATAGCAAATTCAAGGATAATTCTGGTGTGATTATTTGCTTATATGTGGATGATATGCTTATTTTTGGAACTAATATGGATGTAGTTAATAAAACTAAAAGTTTCCTTAATAAGCAATTTGATATGAAAGATTTGGGTGTTGCTGACGTTATACTTGGAATTAAAATCATTAAAAATTCCGAAGGAATTGTTCTAACCCAATGTCATTATGTAGAGAAAGTTCTTAAAAATTTTGAACAATTTAATTGTATTCCAGCTAGAACACCTTATGACCCTAGTTGTCACTTAAGAAAACATTCGGGTCCTGGTGTATCATTAGAATATTATAGAGTTATTGGTAGTCTAATGTATCTTATGAACTGCACTAGACCTGATATTGCATATGTCGTGGGTAGACTTAGCAGATACACTTGTAATCCTGATAATGAACATTGGGATGCTTTGATTAGAGTTTTGATATATCTAAAATACACAATAAGCTATGGTATTCATTATATTAGATATCCTGCTGTAATTGAAGGCTTTTGTGATGCTAATTGGATTTCTGATAATGGTGAATGTAAGTCTGCGAGTGGCTATGTTTTTACCTTCACAAAAGGAGCTATATCTTGGAAATCTACCAAGCAAACGTGCATAGCTAGATTCACTATGGAGTCAGAGTTCCTAGCTTTGGATAAAGCAAGTGAAGAGGCTGAATGGTTAAGGAACTTCATATTAGATATTCATTTGTAGCCTAAACCAGTTGCAGTGTTGTCCATTCACTTTGACACTCAAGCAGCGATCGCAAGAGCACATAATAACTCCTACAACGGAAAGTCTAGACATATCAGGAGAAGACACAACACAGTGAGACAACTATTGAAAGATAGAGTTATAACAATCGACTATGTCAAGTCAAAGGAAAACCTGGCGGATCCATTAACTAAAGGGCTAGCTAGAGAGCTAGTTTATCAAACATCGAGGGGAATGGGCCTAAAGCCTATTAATATCTAAATCACCTATAAGGGAAACCCAACCCATATGACTGGAGATCCCAAGATTTGGGTTCAATGGGATAACAAAGTTATACGAGTGATTTGTGGGGGTACCAATTTAAGTTTTACTTAAAACCCATTCCTATGATGAAGTACCTCTGTATCGATGGAGGATGAGATTTAATCTCTTAATGTTTTCCATAGCTGTTATTCAGTGGAGTGTGAGATACAGTACACTCTTGATAGAAGCACCTATATGAGTGTGGTAGTGGGACCACTTCCTATGAGAATTAAGGTTGATTCTCTAGAGCACTCAAGAAACTTGGGAATGCTCAAGGCCGAAACGAGCACAACTGTGGGAACTCGATGATGATTTTTGGGAGTCACGTGTGTGTTCTATTGACTTAAGTTTACAACAACAGTGAAATAGTTCAAGACATTAGTTCACTATCAACTGGTAAACTCAATAGATCAACACAAAGCAAAGGTTCAAGTTGAATGACACATTTGCCTTATACGTCACTCCTTATGATACTCCAGAGCGCCGTTTTATTTTATTTATTTATTTATTTCATTCATGTGGGGGATTGTTGGGTATATTGGTATATATATTTATTTTGAATGAACTAAATAAGTTGGGATAAGTGGCCTAGTGGTAAGTTTATGGGGTTTGGTACTTGAAGAGTTTTTGGGGCTTTAAGCTTCTCTTGAGTGCCCAGAATTTTTACCATTTTATTAATTCGTTTTTAATTTTTGACTTAGTCTCCTATTCTAAGTAAACTACATGTTAGTGGAGATATTAGTGGGTTAGTTGGCTAAAACCTCTACCCACGTTTTTGACCATTTTTTGTATAAAATAAAGGCTACAGCTTTGAAAAAAACATATACAAAAAAATTCTATCTCTCTCACTTTCTCTGCAAAAATAATTTTGCTATTTTTTACTTTTCGTTATTTTTTTGGGAGTGCTGGAGTATCCTGAGAGTTCAAAGATTTAACACAAAGCTGCTGTGTAAATCTGATCGTTGAATCGTGGGAGGTGTATGTTCATGAGGCTGGCAGCTACAAATATCAGCGAGCTATTTCACCTTTAGGACTTTGTGTCCAACACAAACCTCAATCGATAAGTCCTTCTAATTTTATCTATTTCGAATTTGAATTTTTTTGTTTATTATGCATATATTATTTCCAACAGCAGCTGCCTAATCTAACACATAAACCAAATCAAAGGAAGGTATGAGGACAAGTAGGAGGAGGGCGACCCGTTTTGAAGTTATTTTTTAAATTTTATTTTAATCATAAGGTGTAAATCTTATAGCATACTATATGACGTCTTGTACAAGTTGGGGGTGCAATGTGATGGTTTTTCTTTTGGTAGTCTGTTTGAGGTTTCACTTTTTCTATTTCTGGTTTCCTTCCTCAAGGTAATGAGGAAGCGACCACAGGGAAATTTTATAGTTTATGGGAACTTTTATCTTTTTTTGTAAGAAAAAGGTGTAAAGAGGAAGATTTAAGAAAAAATGAGAAATGATTGAGATGAAGGTGAAACTAACCACCAGTTGTAAATTTATTCTCATGTGAATGTTATATTTTGGTTACTTCGTGTTTAAGCCTTACACCATATGACGAGTATTATTTAAGTACGGACATGATATGATACAAAATTATTTTTTTATCTCAAACAAGTACGATCAATTTAAAACACGAAATGGCTAATTTGATTAATAATTATAACCTGTAATTAAATATGATAATACAAAAAATATGAGTAATAATACTAATAAGGCAATAACATGTTAGGACTAAGACGTGTCATGATATTTACATAAGCATGACACCAAAAAGGCATATCGTTTTAGTTTTATATCAATTTCATATAACTTTATTGTATAATGCATAAAATTGTAATCGTACTTTTAAGTCCCTTATTTTGTTCTCATTCACTATAAAATATTAAGCAAAATATTATACATATGCTATAAATTATAAGTGCATATTTTATAATTTTTTAATCGAACATCCGTGCTTCACGTTTTCATAGAAGCCCCCCATTTAAAGAGAGTGGACCACAAGGAATGCAGGTATTCATAAAAGCTCCAAAGTTTTCCTACTTTTTCATCCTATATTCCCCGTACATTATTGCTACAAAACAACCATATTACACATAATACCACTGTGATACACCAAAATTCATAAGTAGTTCATAATTTCACACGTAATAGTAGGGTATACAAATAATCTGCAGCACATACAATCTATTCAATTAAACTATTGTTCGAGATCAGTTAGCTCTCAAATCATTAGAGGGGATCCCCCCGCGGGTGTCAATAACGGGGTTAGGAAAGTTTTTTTTTTTTTAAGTGTGTATCACAACAAAACAAAAGGGAACCCACTGATTTTCTCATTCTTGTTTTGTTTTTTGTTTGTTTCTTTTTTTTTCATTTTTGGTTGAACCTAGATTTGGTTTTCATATGTATTTCTTTTCGCTTAATTTAGGAAAAGGTCAATATGATGGATTTGTGTAATATATTGAATTTGCTTGACACCATTATCCCTCTATTGAAAAAAGTGGTTTCACATAGAGAAAAAATAGTTGTCGACTAAAATCGACTTCAGGTTTTTAAATAAAATTGATCTTCTAAATCTGAACAGTAAAAGATTTATAAAAAAATCCTTAAAATCTAGTTTTTATGCTCCATTACATAGTTATGAGAATGAAATATAGGTCTTGATGGTTTTATTCCATAACATTTTTTGTGTTAAATTAATTGTAAAGGTATTAATTTATTGATTTATTTAGGCATTATTTGGTAGATAATTCAATTTGTTAAATAGTAAGTTTCTTATATATTTTTACAAAGAATTTATAATTGTCGGTATTGAATATTGATAAACCCGGCGCGTGCCTTATACTCGGGGCACATTTCTAAGAGCAACCGGTTTACTAGTTGGATCGAACAGATAAAAGCACATAGATAAATAGACGATTACAAATATAAAAGGTTTTTTAATGTCTTCACAAGCATATAAGCTTTGATCACGTCCTACTTATGCTCCTGACTCTACTCATAGCACATCCTTCATATTTCTTGACAAACAATCACACTAGGGGATTACAAGTATTTAATTTCACTTTTAAAGATTCATTTGTATTCATCTTTATGTTTTTACGTTTTTAACGTTAGTCCTATTATAATAATTGTAGAATACATGTCATTCTCTGCAGAGAGACAGATAAATTGTTACATGGCGGTTGAGAAAAATTTTGAATAGTTACGAGACTAAATACAATTTAAAAAACTATGGGATGGGAACTTAAAAAAAAAATTGGCATGGGACTAAACCCAAAAAATTGCTATTACACTAATATATATGTACAAATTTCATCCTTAACTACAACTTACCCTTAGTAATGTGTAACACCCCAAGACTTTTGAGACTGAGAAAATAAATTTTGGGAAAATAAAAATTTAATTAAATTGGAGAATTTTAAATTTGAGAATTTAAGTCCAAAAATAGAGGACGTTTTAAAGTATTCCGGATGATGATTTTGAGTGTGCCATCGATCCCAGAAGGGTCGAGATAGTCAAAATGACTGTCATTGGGTTTTATTTCGGCTCCGGAATATTTTTATGTCAATTTGACTCGAATTAGAGTAAACGAGTCATTTAAAGTGTGTATTAACATTTAAAATTGGGATTTTGTTTTAAAGGATTTGGAGGCTTACGGATGAAGCCTTCTCATTTGAGAAAAGAGAGAGAGAGAAAGAAAAGGGAAAGAAGAAGAAAGGAAGAGAGAGAGGAATAAAGCTTAGGGATTTTCGGCCCAACCGCGTCATCAAGGACGATCCAACCTCTACAAATCTAAGGCAAGTGTTTAATCTTGCTAAATAGCTATTTGTGTATTTCATTTCATAATTTGTGGGTTAAAGAAATGGATTTTTGGGTATTAATGTCAAAACCTAGATTTTTAGCTTTAAATCTTGAAATCAATGATTAAATATGGATTTAATGGAATAGAAAAGTTTGGGATCAACTTTGGGTTGACTTATGGGATTAAAATCATAAATTGATGAAGGTTTAATTATTAGAAATGAAAATTTAGGGTTTAGAATTCGTGGGTTTCGATGAAGAAGAAGAACCCTTCAAATTGCAGGTCCGAATCGATTCGCCCCCTCAAGCGAATCGATTCTGTTTGGTAAAATTGGCAGGTCTGCATTGACCGAATCGATTCGGACCCAAGCCGAATCGATTCGGCCTATTGCAGAAGCCCAGGTCTTTGGACCCGAATCGATTCGCCTTGGAGGCCGAATCGATTCGCTATACCGAATCGATTCGGAATAGGACCGAATCGATTCGGAAACAGAGCCTTTTGAGGTATTTTCTCCAGAGTGAATTCAAACCCTTTTTGGTTGGGTTTATTGATTTGGGGCCTTCTCTTATGATGAAAGAGATATGTTCTTGGAGACACATAAGGAGTTTCTCACACATTAGAATTTTGGGGACTCCTTAGGGTAATTTGGGAGAAATGTATCCATGTATGTATTTGGAGTTATGTATAGAGATTTTGGGGAAAACCTTTGGGATTGAGAATCCTAATTGTAGATTTAAAGTAGTTGTAGATGTGATGTGAGGCTAAGAACTCTTAGAGAGATCTCAGACTAGGGTATTCACAAAAGTGATTGAACCATAGTCGAAATCGAGGGAAATGAGATTATTTGATGATTGAAAGAATGAGCTTGAGGCTGATAGACTGTTAGTTATATGTATACCGATAGTCAAATGATTACTAGATTCTTTAATGTACTCGGAGATATAGATGATATGTGTAGTGATGAATTCCTACGCAAACTCTTGGGTGATAGCCCTAATGTTGAATATATAGGTATAGATATATACACATGGTTTTGGGAGACTATTCATCATAGGAAAATGATCGAATATGTTTCAAGTATGGAATTATATTCACATATCAAGGTAAATTTAATGGAAATGGTAGTGACGGCTTGTATATCGAGGACTATGTATACTTATAGCCAGGTATATATATCTTATACATATGATCGAGAATTAGTTTATATATATAGATGAGGATATGTGAATATGTGTTGATATATATATATATATATATCTGTATGTATATAGATATATGGATATCTTCATGTTGTGGACATACATGGTATGGATATTTAAACCGTATACGATGGTTTATTATTTGATCATATGATTGGATCATATGGATTATATATATTATGCATGTAAATGATATATATACTTAATTGGTTAAGCATACCCCGCTCATGCTATCATTGGGAAGTTGCGCGCGTAGAAGGTGAGCATCCTGGCTAGAAAAGCAGGGTGTGGATATTCCCCAGGTCATAGTCGTCCCGTGTGTTACCATATGATATATATATTTATTTTGGGGATGAGACGTGATGGGTATGTTTCGTCTCATTGCCGGTTTGGAGCTATGACCGCTTCCCGGGACGTCGTGTGCGTGAGTTTACCACGAGATGGGTGTCGTTTAGTCCCACCATGGTGGCCCCAGTTTTGCTACGTGAGACGGGCACTGGGAAGATGATAGCATTGATGCAGTTTATCGGCGATATATATAGCCGGGTATATTATGTGCATGGCCTTGTACATCATATGTAGTATGTACACTTGGCTATTGGATTGATGATGATATATATACGGTTAGAAATAAATACCTATATATATATATATATATATATATATATATATATATATTTATTTATATATATATCCTATACATGAAAGGATATGGACTTTTATGAAGTACATCTTAGATGATTATGGTGTACTAGATTGATGGGGGTTGATGTATCGCACATAAGGTATTATTCGGTTACATCATCCCAAGGATATTATTGGAGGTTCTTTTATTTTATTTTATTTGTTTTCTTTTTCTTTTCTTCTTTCTTTCTTTAGTAGTTATAGTTAGTAGTAATGGTAGTATTAACTTGTATGTTGAGGATTATGGATCTCTAGGATCGACATTGCCCAGGAGTAGTGT
The DNA here is from genome assembly GCA_949130495.1 of Sambucus nigra. Taxonomy (NCBI): domain Eukaryota; kingdom Viridiplantae; phylum Streptophyta; class Magnoliopsida; order Dipsacales; family Adoxaceae; genus Sambucus; species Sambucus nigra. The sequence continues at coordinate 150,353,293 of OX422207.1, forward strand.
AACGAGGTGGTTCCTTGTTTGGATTTCGCTTTGTGAGACACCTCACGCACGAAACGCAGTGCCATGTCGAGATTTGAGAGAAGTAATTCCATAGGTGGCATCTCGGATCTCTGGTCTTGTTTGGATTACGCTTTGCGAGACTCCCCACGCACGAAACGTAGTACAATTTTGGGATTAGAGAGAAGTCTTGCCAATATTCCATGTGAATGTTATTAAGTATATTAATTCTTACGTTTTTAGCCTATATATATATATATATATATATATATATATATATGTATATGTATATGTATAAGGGAAATGTTTTAGGAATTATGATGATTATAATTCATAAGATTATTAATCGGAATTCATTAAGCCTTTTATGGCAAAATTGTGGTGATCATAATCTAGTAAGATTAGAAAAAGGGTGGATTCTTGGGCTAAGTTAGGAAGGCTTTTCTCGTGGGTATAGGCTAGGCCTATGATAAGTTAGGTTGTCCAAATAAATTGGGGTAATTTAACTAAAATTTGAGGACGCGAATAGGTGCGCGCCTTTAGATGAGAGGTGAGTTGGGGTTCCACGAGAGTGCGGTCTCACTTTATTTATGAAATTAAGTACACCGGTATTTATTATGCACGGTTAACACACTTGCTAAATATTTTCACATTCGGGGCTCTGACCCGTTTTCTTTTCTCTCCTGCTTGTATATATATATATATGTATTTCCACAGGTATCCTACCGCATGGATGCCGGATGACTTTCTATCCAGAGTCTTGGGAGCCGTGACAGATGCGGACTGTTGCGGGATGTATCTTATAGCCGTTTCCTACTTCTTTAAAATTCTAGGTAGGATTCACGTTGTACATCGGGTTTGTTCCCAAGGGATATTGTTAGATGTTTTTTTTTTATATATTCCATTCCAGATATTGTATTAGCTGTGACCCGACAGCTAATTCGGGTCTACTTTCATACATTCAGTTGTAGTTATTTATTTTGTTTTATGTTAGCATTTCGTTTATCATAGTTCTTTCTTGTATCTTTCTCTTTTTATCAGAAGTTTTGTTGTGTGGGTTGTGTTATGTTGCTGGTTTTAATTTATTTAACATCCCGCTTGTATGATATCGGGTAGTTAGTCCTATATTATATAGTACCGGCAGTTGATGTTGAGACTGGACCATCTGAAATTCCTGATTTAATATAGTATAGGGCTGGCCACCCGTTATTATTTTAAGCGGGGTGTTACATAATGTATGAATTCAGTTATAAAATAAGTCCATATAAATTTAATAACAAGGCTCGTCTTTTTATTTAGAGAACAAAAGAAGTAATTGTTGACAGATTTTAGTAAGTGAATGTTTCGATCGGATCGGATAAAAAATGGCCTCTTCGAAAAAAATTCTGATTTTTTCGGAAAAAAATTTACTGCCGATTCCGATTATTCCAGAAATTTAAAAATACATCCGAATTCAAAAATTTAGAAAATCGAAAATCAGAAAATTCCGGATTTTTTAAAAAATCGAAAATTTCAAAAATATATGAATATTTTCTTTAAGAAAATTTCTCCAATAAAACAAACTAACCCAACATTTTGTGCTGATCAAAGCATAAAATGAATAAAAATTCACTTGAAATGCTAAGTTTCATCATGGTTGTTAAGAACTTTAAGCATATTTGTATAGCCTCTTAGTTTGAAGGATATTTTGTCTCCCAACCGATGTGGGACTTATTTATTGTGCACACTAAAGTACAAAATCGGAATATATTTTTGGAAAAGCAAAAAAGAGGGGAAAAAATCGGATCGCCACACTTTTGAAAATCGGATCGCTAAATCAGAAATCCAAGATAATTTTCAATTTTCGATCCGATTTTTTTCGGTTAATTTGTAAATCAGTAAGTTGAAAAATCAAATTTTGAGAAACTTGTTCCAAAATCAGAAAAAATCGAATCAGAATTTTAAAAAAATCGGAATTTCGGTTAAAAAAAAAACACAGTCTTAGATTTTGGCAACAATTTTATGCCACTCTTAAAAAGCATAATTGTTTAGTTACTTTCCGTAACAGTTGAGCTCGAATTGTCACTAAAAATACCTTTTACGCGACATTCTGTTACTGTCACAAATTAAATATCAATTTTTTTCTTTGTAGCAGAAAAGTGATAAATGATATTTTTTTAGCAATGTTTTTTCTTATTTCTGCTAATAACGTCGTTGTTTAATTAAATTCACTGTTCTAAAAAACCCGCCTAGGCTCTGCCTAGGCACGCCTAGGTTTAAGGCTTGGGAGAAACGCCTCGCCTTATGCTTTTCACGCCTTATTCTTGATAAAACCCTTAAGGCGCACTTTTTTCTAAAAATAACAATGCTTTAGTGAAACGATGTCGCCTTTTAGAGAATTTCTGTACAAACCGGACCATTATCTCATCCAAAATAATCAAATAGTATTTTAATTTGGATATATTCAGACATATTTTTATGATAAGTGAAATTTTTGTATTTTAATAGCCTTGTTATGGTTAAAAAATATTAAAATATATTAAGAAGGCCTAAACGCCTTTTCACGCCTTTTTACGCCTAGGCCCGCCTAGGCTTCTAAGGCTTAAGGCTTGGCCTCCACGCCTCAATCGCCCCCCGCGTTTTTTAGAACCTTGATTAAATTTAATGAGTTTTTTTTTTAATAATGGACAAAAAAAATTGTGGGGAAGGGGTGACGCTTTTTTCACTGTAGAACAGGCCTATTTTATATATAAAAAAGGAGTAAAATGTTTTTTTTAACTAAATAAGCATTCAACTGAAGTAAGGGATATGTCCTAATTTTCTATTTTATATCTTGTTGAAAGATGCATCAACCTAAGTAGGGGTGGCAATTCATGTGCGTCGTGTCGTGTTCGGGTCGTATCATGTCGGGTTCGTGTCAAGGATTAGTCAACCCTAATCCGACCCATTTAACTAATCGTGTCATATGAGTAAACAATAACCCGACCTATTTATTATCGTGTCGTGTTCGGGTTGACCCGCATAACCCATTAAGTAAAATATAAAATAATTTTTTTCTTCTCTCTTAACCAATCATACCACTCATACGCTACAATAACTTAAATTTAATTAATTTCAACTTTTTGCAACACATAAATATGTTATCATCCAATTCTCCATGAATTTTATAGAATGTCTATCAAGATATATAAATTATCTAATATAATCTTCATAAAATATGAGTTAAACGGGTCTATTCGTGTCATTTTCGAGTTAAACGTGTTTGACACTAACCCAACCCGTTTATTATTCGTGTTGGCGGGTCGTGTCATATTCGGGTTCGTGTCAAGAAATCTTCAACCCTAACCCGCTAACTTCGTGTCGAGTTCGTGTCGGATTATCGTGTCGTGTCAAAAATTGTCACCCCTATACCTAAGTGAAGAACAGTAGCAGTAGCCCGAGATCGGAAAAAAAAAACTACGAAAGCAGTGGTCCCACTTTTTACCAAAAGGATTTCTATTTATTCAACCTCACTGCCTGCAGAATATTCAGTGTAAAAGCTAGATTCTCAGCAAATGATAAAACAAAACTAAGAAACCACGATAACGGAATATTGATGTTAAGAATAAAAGGTTTGTGGTTGTCGATGTTCGCCTTTAAAATTCGTCGACATGAGAATCTTGGATAAGGTAACAGACGTATATACATTCATGTATCCGTATGATAGACAATTCCAGGCCTTAGTTAACTTGACTTAATAGAAAAACATGTTTAAAATATGATTTTTTTTTTTCAAATTTTAGTACTACCTTCTCTATAATTATAAAACTTTTAGATCCTATTTAATTGTCCAAATTATTGTATTATATAATTTTGTTCATTATAAATTAGTGAATTATAAATAAAAAGATTTGAAATGAGTCTAAATCTACTTTTATACGATATTTGGTAATCTAAAGTTAATGTTAAGGCTCTTTAAAAAAAAGATAAAATGGGGAGGGGGGAAGGGGGAAGGGAGGGAAAGAGAGAAAAGCATGCACTTTAGATTATTTCGTTAACAAAATCAAACACAATTAATGAGTCAATTTGTAAATGAATTAATTTATTAATGAGTAAATTTGCAGTTTTGGGACAACCAAACGACGCCTTAGATAATACTAAAATTTGAAAAACACATTAAGCAAATAAGTTATTATTTGTCCAAATTCTTTGTTACATTGTTTCTTTGACACTACACTTCATTTTTTTAGCAATGAATTAACGGGTTCAATATACCAAATAATTAACTTGTTTACATGGAAAGGTTTACAAACGCGCGCACCCGCGCAAATAATGTCTGTTATATATATATATATATATATATATATATATATATATATATATATATATATATATATATATACAAATTAATGTGTAATTTTTTAATGGATCTTAACAAAAAATACATTAATTTTAATTCCTATAGTCTAATTGGTCCGTGCCAGCCGCACCAAACACATGTGTCGATCGATCCCCCCCCCCCCCCCCCCCCCAATGGCAGCCCTGCTGCTAAGGGCTGCTATGGTGATGGTTGTGGTTGGGTGGGGGGTAGGGGGTAGTGGGGCGAAGGTGGGGTATCGGGTGCAGCTGGCGCGGACCAATTACAGTCAAGGTTCTAAAAAACGCGGGGCGTGATCAAGGCGTGGAGGTCAAGCCTTAAGCCTTAGAAGCCTAGGCGAGCCTTGGCGTAAAAAGGCGTGAAAAGGCGTTTAGGCCTTTTTAATATATTTTAATATTTTTTAATCATAACAACGCTATTAAAATAGTAAAATTGTATATATCATAAAAATATGTCTCAATATTTGCAAATTAAAATACTATTTGATTATTTTGGATCAGATAATGGTCCAGTTTGTAAAAAAATCTTTAAAATACGATATCGTTTCACTAAAGCATTGTTGTTTTTAGAGAAAAAGTATGTCTTAAGGTTTTTACCAAGCATAAGGCGTCAAAAGCTTAAGGCGGGGCGTTTCTCTAAAGCCTCAAGCCTAGGTGTGCCTAGGCGGAGCCTAGGCCGATTTTTTAGAACAGTGATTACAGTATAGAAATTAAAATTAATATGTTATTATGTTTTTTTTGTTAAGGTCCATTAAAAACTCCATTCTTTTGGTTCACTAGAGAACCTCTCCCTATATATATATATATATATATACAAAAAGTCTCTCGTAAGGACTCCTAATGGTACAGACCCCAGTACAAACTATTTTTTTAAATAGTAAAAAAATGAATTTTTTGATAAACTTCATGTATACGATTTCCATGGTGAGAAGACCTCCTCCAATTTTTTTCAGAAAAAAATTCAATAAAAAAACCATTTAGATAAGGTGATATGTAAAAAAATTGTATAAATATTTATTTTCAGCCGTTGAAATGTTGGATCGGCGCCAGCGACTTTATTGAATGAATTTTTTGATAAAACTTTGTGGATATGATCTTCTCATTGTCGAGATCATATCAATGAAGTTTCAAAAAAAAATCAATAAAAAAGTGTTTGAGATGATCGTCAACATTTCAACGATCGAAAATACATATTTATACCATTTTTTTACATATCACCTCATCTCAACGGTTTTTTTATTTAATTTTTTGATGAAAAAAATTGGAGATGATCTTTTCACTATGGAGATCATATCCATGAAGTTTCACTAAAAAAATTCATTCTTTTACTATTTTAAAAAAATGGTATGTACCGGGATCTGCCCCATGAGGAATCCTTACGGGAGGAGGCATACATATATATATATATATATATAGATGCTCTAATGCGGACGCAACTTGCGGATAAATTTTTGTGTATTTTTTAAAAATAGCAAATAATCAAATTTCGATTTGATTTTTATTTTCTGTGATATTTAAGCATTTCAGGGGACCCCTCTAAAAAATCAGCTCAAAACAAATATTTTATTATTTTAAAAAAATCGGTCAAACATATGTGAGTTTTAAAGAGCTTTAAAAACTGACATATGTTTGACCGATTAATTAAAAATAGAAAAACAATTCATTTTGAGTTGATATTTTTTATAAGAGTCCCATGAAATGTTTAAATACCTCAGAAAAAAAATTAAGTTGAAAAATATTTTTTTGTTATTTTAAAAAAAAACGAAAAATCCATCCACAAGTTAAATTTAAAGTTGCGTTTGCATTAAAGCCGGCCTATATACACACACACACACACACACACACACACACACACACACACACACACACACACACACACACACACACACACACACACACACACACACACACACACACACACACACACACACACACACACACACACAGAGAGACTACTGTGCACACTAAGTTTGCACATGTACTCGCGCATACCAATTTTTTCTAAATATTAAAAAAAAATTGATTTGATTTTTTTATGTGATATTTAAACATTTCAATGGACCCATATAAAAAAATCAACTAAAAATTTTTTTTTTGCTATTTTTAAAAAATCGATCAAACTTTCGCATCTTTTAAAGAGCTTAAAAATAGCGAAAGTTTGACGGATTTTTTAAAATAGCAAAAAATATTTTTTTCAACTGATTTTTTTATACGGGTCCCTTAAAATGTTTAAATATCACAAAAAAATCAAATCAAAAATATTTTTTTACTATTTTAAAAAAATGATGTGCAAACTTAGTGTATACAGGAATTTGTTTGTATATATATATATAAGGACATAGCTATTCAAGGCCTAGTGGGAGCTTGTGCCCCCACAGTTTTTTTTATTAAAAAAAATAGATAAGTAGGTATATAAAAGGGATGTATACCGAATAGTCCCTCAAATATACATAAAAACACTTCATGTGTGTTTAAGAAACTTTTTGGAACAAAATTAAACGCCTTGGACTAAATGTATATTAAAAAATATTTAAAGTGATAAAAGTTTTGGGGTCATTTTTATAAGTAGAAAAAATAAACAAGTCTTTAAAACCTAACGAAATCAGCAACAGCACAAAAAGTACGACATTACCAACCCGGTACCGGCCTCCTCCTCCTTCCTCCCCTCCCCTGTTGAACTAGGGGACCCCTGCTGCTTCGTTGCCTGCTGCTCCCCTGCTTCGTTTCCGGTAGAAAAAATTATGTGTAGTTTTTTTTAATAAAATATTAAATTTGTTTGGCTTGTTCTATTCATTTAGTATATATATTTAATTAGTTTGTTTGGTTGTGTACGTATTGATATTATGCTATCAATTTTACGAACCTAACTTTTTTGGGGGGATATTAATGAACCTAATTTTTTTTTGTTAAACCAGTTAACTTATGGAGAGATTTTTTAAAAGAAAATTGGAGTCGACATCCACATTACGTAAATTTCGTTATTTTTTGGTAAATACTAAAAAATAACCTTAAATAATTCGGCTCGGATGAAATCGCCGTTAAATTAGCCCCTACTATCGATAATTCCTAGCTTCGTCCCTATATATATAAATATTCCTCATACAAATTATTTTTTTAAATAGTGAAAAAAATATTTTTTTTATAAAACTTTTTGTAGTTGATATCCTCACTAGGGAGATCTTCCTCAAAATGTTTCATCAAAAAATAATTTTTTTATTAATTTAAAAAAATAGTATACAAAAATGATGAATATGTATATTTTTTACCGTTGAAACATTGACGATCAATTCACCCACTTTTAGATTGAATTTACCTAAATAATCTCTTTATTATGGAGATCATCTCTAAACACAATTATCAAAAAAATAATATTTTTACTATTTTCAAAAAATGATCCTCACGGGGTCTGCACCACCTGCTTATATATATATGCCACAATAATGAGGTCGATGAAGAGTATCCAACCAGCACCTTCAAGACCTCCTCAATGACCATTTGCATCTATTTTTTTTACCACCATTTGCATCTTGTCAGTTGGTTCTTACATGTTTGGTTATCTTTTTGCTATCATGAAGCAAATGGAGTAGCGAATATTTTGAGAAATTTGGCTACGTCTAGAGGTTATATATCACTTTTTGTTTAGTCCACCCTCAAATCACCAACACTCTTAATTTAGATATGTACGGTGACTATCACGGTAGACTTGTAGTAAAGGATGAAATTTGTACATATATACTAGTGTAATTTTGTAATTTTTTATTGAGAAAAATGAAGAGTTTGCTATGAGTAAAGTCAAGTGATGGATTAATTTCTAATTTGTGAAAACTATCACACAAATAGGAACATTCATATTGAATTATCAAGAAATATAAATATTGATTTTGCGAAAGTGTACCTGAATCCATGACAGAAAGTTAAAATATTTGAGTCTGAGGTCTTATGCTCTTCCAGATCAACACTTTTATTTCCTCTCTAAATTTCTCTCTGACAATGGGAATCAGAAGATTGGTGTTGTGTGATCTTGGGACCATGACCTCTATTTATAACACAATCATGTCTTTTCGTATTTCGTATATTTCTATTTTAACCCATCATAAAAATAGAAATTACGTTTGTCTCCACACAATAAAACCCACACTTTAATAATATATTAGTAAGGCCCCAAAACTTAAATTAATCACTTTAATTGGCCTACTTTTATTTGATAGCCTATAATTCATATTTATTTTATATATAAGCCCATATATTAAATTTTACTCTAACAATCTCCCACTTGGGCTATATATATATGTAACTTTATAAATTTGAATTATACTTTATGAGCTCGTGAGTTTTAGCTATCAAAACTTTATGTATCTTAACAATCTTGTCCATTAATTGCACCAATATAAAATCAAAGTGATCGTCATTACACATTTCGTAAGTAGACCCATCAATGATCACATATATCAATGCAACTAATGACAAAGATCAAGTGTGGATGTGTAGCATGAAAATTTCATGCAATGTGATCTTAACATGCCTATTTCCAACTGGTCCTCCTTAAACCTTAGTGAGATCAAACCATATAAAGTCAGAGTGAATATAAACTTAATACTTTACTGCAGTAAATAACCATACAATATCCATTAAATCAAATATGTCTATGAAAGCATATAATATACAAACTCCCACTAAATTGACATATCCTGAAAAGAAATTACACCCATATGAGGAGTGTGCTCATGAAAGACCTTGGGTGGTAATTCCTTAGTCAGCAAATCCGCAATCATGGAGTTTGTTCCAATGTGCTCTATAGATATAAGTCCACTCTGAACTCTTTCTTTTACAACTAGTAACTTAATGTCAATAAACTTTGACTTCGTAGAACTCCTGTTGTTGTTGGAATACAGTACTGCTGATTTATTGTCACAAAATAACTTAAGTGGTCTTTCAATGCCATCCACAATACGCAACCCCGTGACAAAATTTCGCAACCATATTCCTTGATTGGATGCCTCATAACAAGCTACAAACTCAGCGGCCATGGTGAAAGAAGCTATAATAGACTGCTTAACACTCTTCCACGATACCGCACCTCCAGCAAGTAAGTAGATATAACCTGAAGTAGATTTCATGCTATCTTGGCATCCAGCAAAATCGAAGTCAGAATATCCGATGATCTCTAACTGTTCTGACTTTCGATAGGTGAGCATGTAGTCTTTTGTTCTCTGTAAGTACCTCATGACTCGCTTGGCTGCTATCCAATGATCCTTTCCAGGATTACTTAAGTATCTTCCCAACATGCCAACAATGTACGCAATATCCGGATGCGTACATACTTGAGCATACATAAGACTTCCTACTGCTGACGCATAAGGAATCTTTTGCATCTCCCGAATCTCAAAATCATTCTTGGGACATTGACTGAGACTAAATTTATCTCCTTTAGCTATAGGGGTGTCATCTGGTTTACAATCATGCATGCCAAATCTTTTAAGAACTTTCTCGATATAGCACTTTTGTTATAAACTAAGTGTACTCCGATAGCGATCTTGGTGTATTTGTATACCCAACACAAAAGAAGCGTTACCAAGATCTTTCATCTCAAATTTCTTTGAAAGAAATCTCTTGGTTTCGTGCAACATACCTATATCGTTGGTGGCAAGCAAAATGTCATCAACATATAAAACCAAGTAAATATGCTTACTCCCACTGAACTTGTGGTATATAAAATCATCAACCAGATTCATCTCAAAACTAAACGAGATGACAACTTAATGAAACTTATAATACCATTGACGAGAAGCTTGCTTAAGCCCATAAATGGATTTCTTTAATTTGCAAATTGTTTTCTTTGCATCTCCCGACACAAAGTTTTCGGGTTACACTATATATATTGTTTCATCAATGTCACCATTGAGAAACGCAGTCTTAACATCCATCTGATGAAGCTCAAGGTCAAAGTGCGCCACAAGTGCCATTATTATCCTAAAAGAGTCTTTCGGAGAGAAAGTCTCTTTACAATCGATGCCTTTTTTCTGTGTAAAGCCTTTAGCGACAAGACGGGCTTTGTATCTCTCCACATCACCTTTCGAATCCCTCTTGGTTTTAAATATCCATTTGCAACCAATAGGCTTTTTACCTTCAGGTAATGGGACAAGATCTCAAACGTCATTGTCCTTCATGGACTTTATCTCCTCATTCATGGCATCAATCAACTCTTGAGATTTAGAACTTTCCATGGCTTGACGGAAGGTGATCGGATAATCTTTCACCGCACCAATGTCAAACTCATGTTCTTGGAGAAATACAATGTAATCATCTGGCAAAGCACTTCTTCTTTCTCTAGTAGATCTCCTTAATGGCATAGGGTCTGGAGGTGGTAGAGTTTGTTCTTCTAGAATGGGAGATTCTTGGATATTGTTTTGATTAGGATCTACTTCTTGAACAATGTCAGGAAATGGATCATGATCAATGTTAATAGCAGATGTGGGAATATCAACATATTCCACTTCAAAACCAAAATCCTTAACCTTATCCCCCTCGGCAAACTCAACATCCTCAAAGAACCGGGCATTTTCAGTCTCAAAAATTATTTTAATAGTAGGATCATAAAATTTGTAACCCCTAGATCTTTCAGAATATCCAACAAAATAGCAACTAACTGTTCTGGAATCCAGTTTCTTTTCATGTGGCCTATAAGGCCTTGCTTCAATTGGACATCCCCAAATATGAAGGTGCTTCAGACTAGGTTTCTTGCCTGCCCAAAGTTCAAAAGGAGTTTTAGCAGTTGCTTTAGTTGGTACTCTGTTAAGGATATACACTGCAGTCTTTAATGCTTCACCCCAGAGTAAATCTGGTAAGTTAGAGTAACTGATCATACTCCTTACCATGTCTTTAAGCGTTCTGTTTCGCCTTTCAGCAACACCATTCATGCTTGGAGAACCTGGCATGGTGTACTGCGGGACGATATTGCACTCCTCTAGGAATTTAGCAAATGGTCCTGGGCGTTGTTCACTTGAACCGTCATACCTACCGTAGTATTAACCACCACGATCAGATCTGACGCTTTTAATCCTTTTGCTGAGTTGATTTTCAACTTCAGCCTTGAATTACTTGAACACATCTAGAGATTGGGACTTTTCATGGATGAGATAAAGGTAGCCATAACGTGAAAAATCGTCTATGAATGTGATAAAATATTGTTGACCGTTCCATAAAACCGTAGGGAATGGCCCACAAATATCTGTATGTATCAGTTCTAAGACGTCTGTGACCCTATTAGCACTAGATCTCCTTATGTTTGTCTGTTTTCCCTTTATGCAATTTTTGCAAATTTTAAAATCTGAAAAATCAAGGGAATCTAGAATTCCATCTGACACAAGTCTTTCAATTCTCCTTTGGGAGATGTGACCTAATCTCTTATGCCATAATGATGCAGAATTCTCATTGGTTAATTTTCTTTTAATACCTCGAGTACTTAATTGCAAGGTTTCATGATATGAATCAATAGTATCAAGCATATAAAGGTTATCTACATAAGATAAAGAACCAGTACCAACCAAATTTGAATTATGAAGAAGACTAAATTTATTATTTCCAAAGGAACAAGTATAACCAAATTTGTCCAATACAGAAATAGAAACCAAATTCTGTCTAAATGACGGTACGATAAATGTCTCATTCAAATCCAAATAAGTACTAGACTTCAATAATAACCTAAATATCCCAATTGCTTCAACTTCAACCTTCTTTCCATCGCCCACAAAAATGTATCTTTCACCATCATTTAGCTTTCGGCAACCCTGCTAAGACACACTGATGTGAGTGGTTGCACCAGAATCTATCCACCAAGTGTGTTCAGGTACCGAAGTTAAATTAACCTCAGAACAAACTAGGTTAAGAAGTGTACCTTTCTTGACACGCTAAGCATGATAGTTGGTACATTGATTCTTCCTATGTCCCGCAGCTCCACAGAAGAAACAACCATCAACAGTTTTTTCTTTATATTGTTTCTTTGGATATGAACCACTGCAGCTTCTTTATCCTTCTTTCTTTTCTTCCCCTTGTCCTTGGAAGTACTAGCCAAATGAACACTTTATGTCTAATCTTTCTTCAGTCTTTCCTCTTCTTGCACACAATGTGAGATGAGCTCATTAAGAGACCAAGTCTCCTTTTGGCAGTTGTAGCTCACCTTAAATTGACTGAATTATGTGGGAATAGATATCAGAACCAAATGCACAAGCAAATCCTCATAGAGACCAAGCTTAAGTGCTCTTAACTTTGAAGCGAGATGAGACATTTTTATAATGTACTCCCTAATGTTCCCATTACCTTTATATTTCATTGAGATGAGACTTGCCAAAAGTTTACTTGTTTCAGTCTTTTCATTTTTGGCAAATCTGTTCTTAATTTCTTCTAGGAACTCTTTGGCTGTCTTTATCGTTTCCAATATTGTGCCCCTAAATGCTTCTGGAATGGCCTTCTTTATGATCATCAAACACATGCGATTTGACTTCTCTCACCTTTCAAAGTCCTTTTTGTCATCAGAGGAACTTTTATCCGTAAGAGGTGCAAGAGAAGGAACCCTTAATGCAAGGTTCAGATCCATGACACCGAGAACTATATGAAGGTTCTCTTTCCATGACTTAAAGTTTGTGCCATTAAGCATGGGAATAGAATTAATACTGGCAGTAATGTTGGAAGTCAGAACTGATAGCTGAATCAGAGAACAATAAATAAATAAAACTAGCTCATATAAGTCTTAAATCAAAAATAAATTCAAATAAAGGACAAATCCCATTTTAAGATATCGGACACTCTATTAATATTTGATCTTTGGAAAAAATATTAACTTGTAAGTGATATCTTCCCGTAATAATCAAACACTGATAATAAGAACATATTGAATAATAATTCTTCCTTTGGGCCGATTTATTATTCATATGTAAAACTAAATAATTATCACGTGCTTATTATTAAAGTGGCACATGTAATTTTGTTAAAAAATAATCTTCCTTTGGGCCGATTAATATTCACATAAATTACATGCACATAATTCTTTTTATATTTCGAAATAAAATTAATTTTTTTTTAACAAAAGAGGTCACTTTGGTGACATATTGTTTAAATTAATTTATCTCGATATATATATACAAATACACCAAAATTTGAATTTAAATTTGAAAGGTCATGGGTTCAAAACCCCTTTGGCTCCAGACTTGAAAGGTCATGGGTTCAAAACCTATTGAGAACCTTCATAATTTTCATCATTTAAGACGCTTAAATATGAAACACCAAGAATCGAACCTTTAACCTTCCACTACCATCAAATCAACCGCTAGTCCAAATTTCATGAATTTTATATCGTTCGTAATGAAACGAGAATATTTCTGAATCCAAATTTTTTTTCTGAAATATTAAACCTTTTTGAAAAAATATTTGCAGCTGAAAATTAATATCAATACCTTCCTAATATATTCTCAACAATTCAATATGAAATAGCTCTGATACCACATGATGGATTAATTTCTATTTTGTGAAAACTATCATACAAACAGGAACATTCATATTGAATTATCAAGAAATATAAATATTGATTTTGGGAAAGCATACCTGAATCCATGACAGAAAGTTAAAATATTTGAGTGTGAGGTCTTATGCTCTTCCAAATCAACACTTTTATTTCCTCTCTAAATTTCTCTCTGACAATGGGAATCAGAAGATTGGTGTTGTGTGCTCTAGGGACCATGACCTCTATTTATAACACAATCGTGTCTTTTCATATTTCGTATATTTCTATTTTAACCCATCATAAAAATAAAAATTACGCTTGTCTCTACATAATAAAACACACACTTTAATAATACATTAGTAAGGCCCCAAAACTTAAATTTATCACTTTAACTGACTTACTTTTATTTGATAGCCTATAATTCATATTTATTTTATATATAAACCCATATATTAAATTTTACTCTAACATCAGGAGCATAAGTAGGAAGTGATCAAAGCTTATAAGCATGTGAAGACAGTAAAAACCCTTTTATATTTGTAATCTTTTATTTATCTATGTGATTTTATCTGTTTGACCCAATCAGGAAACCGGTTGCTCTTAGAAATGTGCCCCGAGTATAAGGCACGCGCCGTGTTTATCAATATTCAATACCGACAATTATAAATTCTTTGTAAAAATATATAAGAAACTTGCTATTTAACAAATTGAATTATCTACCAAATAATGCCTAAATAAATCAATAAATTATTACCTTTACAATTAATTTAACACAAAAAATATTATGGAATAAAACCATCAAGACCTATATTTCATTCTCATAACTATGTAATGTGGCATAAAAACTAGATTTTAAGGATTTTTTTTATAAATCTTTTACTGTTGAGATTTAGAAGATCAATTTTATTTAAAAACCTGAAGTCGATTTTAGTCCACAATTTTTTTCTCTTTGTGAAACCACTTTTTTCAATAGAGGGATAATGGTGTCAAGCAAATTCAATATATTACACAAATCCAATATATTGACCTTTTCCTAAATTAAGCGAAAAGAAATACATATGAAAACAAAATCTAGGTTCAACCAAAAATGAAAAAAAAAAAAAAAAAACAAGAATGAGAAAATCTTTTGTTTTGTTGTGATACACACTTAAAAAAAAAAAAATCTCCTAACCCCGTTATTGACACCCGCGGGGGGATCCCCTCTAATGATTTGAGGGCTAACTGATCTCGAACAATAGTTTAATTGAACAGATTGTAAGCGCCGCAGATTATTTGTATACCCTACTATTACGTGTGAAATTATGCACTACTAATGAATTTTGGTTTATCGCAGCGGTATTACGTGTAATATGGTTGTTATGTAGCAATAATGCACGGGGAATATAGGATGAAAAAAGTAAGAAAACTTTGGAGGTTTTATGAATACCTGCATTCAACTTGTCGTCCACTCTCTTTAAATGGGGGGCTGCCACCACTTTAGATACCCAACTAAGTCCAACCTTTTATGCAAAAGGGTCACCTTTTGCATCAACCGTTATCCTCCCCTTATCAAGAATACAATTATTGCTTTTGACTTTATATGGGAACCAATTTGAATTTATATTTCATTTAAAAAACTTTTTTTTACCAAAGTAAGTTGTTTTAAATGTTAAAAATATGTCTTTTGTATACACAACTCTACATTTGATTAGAACTATTTTATAAAAAAATAAGACTATTTTCCATAAATATAAATAAAAAAACAATAAAACATTTTTTTTTTACAAAAGAGTCATGTTAAAAAACTGTTTTCGTTAAAAAATAAACGAAAACATTTCAATTATTTTTTTTAATTCAACTATTCCTTTAAAAACTGGGTATAAAACATAAACGTTTTTAACCGTTAAAAATCTATCTTATATATAAAAAATTGTACATTTTATTTTAAACTAGTTCATAAAAAAACAACAATTTTTTTATAAATACAAATAAAATACTAGAAAAATAGTTCAAACAATATATTTTTAGATTTTGTATTATATCGAACATCGATTTAGTTTTTCTAAAAAAAATTTAAAAAAAAAAACAATTGATTTTAAAAAAACAATTGAAATATTTTTCTTATTTTTGAATGAATTTTTTTTCTTAACGGGACTTTTGTTTAAAAAAACATTCGAACTGTTTTTCTAGTGTTTTATTTATATTTATAGAAAATAGTGTTAATTTTTTTATAAAATAGTTTTAAATAAAATGTACAGTTTTTTATATATAAAAGACAAAATTTTAAGGGTTAAAACAGTTTACTTTTGTAAAAAAATATTTTTTTATATTATATAGATCATTGTTTTAGTTTTATAAGCAATTTTTAAAAACAACCATTAAAACTTAAAAAAAGCAGTTAACATGTTTTTTTTAACAGTTATAAAAAGTTGAAACTTTTTTTTTAAAAAACAGTTTTCTATAATAAACATTTTTTTTATAATCAAAGCAGCTTTTAAATTTTATAAAAATAAATAAAGAAACTATTTTTTATATATATACATATATGGGGTTTTCTCCCTTTTTGTCCCACACTAAAGAAAGAGAGGGATGAATTTTGGATGAGTGAAAAGAATTTGTGAGTTTCAAGGGTAATATAGTCATTCAATATAAAAGTGGAGTGGGGGAATGTTGTATAGGAGGGGGAATAGTGGGAATTTTTATTTATTAAAAAAAATAATATAATGGTATAAAAAAATAAGAATCTTTATATAACTTTATAAATTTGGAGAAAGTACATGATAAGATATCAAGAGATATAATATGGTAGATTCTACATTTAAAAAAAATTATGATTTGTAGATATATTAACGTTATCAAGAATATGCATGATGGAGCCATGACTATAGCAAAAACATCACCTGGAGAAAAAAGTGGATTTTCAATTACTGTAACTCTGCATCAATGCACAGCACTAAGTGTTTATCTCTTTGGTCTTGTCATGGATTAGTTGGCTCGATAAATACAAGATGGGGTGTCGTGGCGTATGCTATTTACAAATGATATTGTTTTGGTCAGGGACGAAGCTGACCTTTCTTGATGAGGGACAGGCCCCCTCTAACTTTTAAAAAGATGAAAAATCATACCCCATAAATTTTGTAGAGTAGGTAATTGAATTTTTTTAACAACTTTTACCAACACAATATATGATTTAGGAATATAATTTCGTATACAATGTATATACCAAGTCATAAAATCATAATAATATCCAAATTATAATTGTTTTGTGTTGTAAAATTTTCTAATAACAACTTTATTAATTAAATTAAATAATTTTTAACTCAATTAATTACAAAAAGTTATATTGGCCCCCGTCAACCCGTATTCCTCGCTTCGTTCCTGATTTTGGTGGGTGAGACTAAGATGGGAATTAATACTAGAATGGAATTGTGGAGAGAAACTCTAGAAACAAGAGGATTTAAAATAAGGAGGACTAAAACAGATTATGTGGAGTGCGTTTTAAATAGTAATAGGAGGACAAACGGAGATTTGGTGAAACTCGAGGGTCAACAGATACCTATAAATGATCATTTTTAATTATTTAGGGTCAATTACCTAGAAAGGTGGAGATATATTAGTGATGATGTTACTCATAGGATTAAAGTAAAGTGGGTTAAGTAGATAATTGTTATCGGCGTATTGTGTGATAAGCGCATACCTTTGAAGCTAAAAGGAATTTTATAGGATGACCATTACACTCGTCATTTTATATGGGACAGAGTGTTGAACAACCAAAAAATAAATTGTACAGAAAATGAGTGGCAGAGATGAGAATGTTAAGACGGATTTGTGGTAAAACTCAAAAAGATAAAATTAGAAATGAAAAAAAAATATTTAAATGGTAAAAGTAGCACCTATAAAAGATAAATTGAAATAAAATCGACATAGATGGTTTGAACACGTCAAACGTAGACGAATGGATGCCCCGTAAGGAAGAACGATTTAGTTAGTATTGATGGTAATGCAAGAGTTAGAGGTAGGCCTAAATTGACTTGGTGAGATATTATAAAAAAAAGACATGATATCATGTGGTTTAACCAAAGATATTGCACTAAACATAATTGAATGAAAAATAGGATTCTTGTGGTTGACCCCAAATAATTGGAAAAAAGCTTCGTTAAGTTGAGTTGAGTATATATACATATATGAGATCAAGGAATAAATAAGGTGTTGGTGAAAATCCATTGATGATAAATTGAATTCACCAAGCGAGTTTTGAATGTTGTACGTGTGAATCATATTATGTCTCATTCAACTTTGCAGACAAGATCTCATTATTTAATTAATTATAAGATCATTAAAACGGAGTGAAATTATAATTATTTAGCACAATTAGTAACAATTAAACGGGGACAAAATATATTACAAAAGTATTATGGGATTTTTACTTCTGTTTGGACGCATACATAATTATTAGTCTTGGATCTCTATTATAGTCCATTACTCAAGTAGTAGGCCCAAACATTTTTAAACCCTAATTAGGATAAGATCAATTTATGTACCTATATATATATGGCTTTAGGGAAGGATTTTAAGTAACTTTGTCACAGATAGGTTAGGGGGGGGGGGGGGGGGAATACTATTTATGTTTTTGTGAAGGGGTGAAGAGAGAAAGTGACATTTCTCATATTTCATCAAGTTTTCATCCCTGGGAGTTCTTACACACAAGTATTGCTTTGAAGGGATTATATAAGAGAAGATTTAAATCATATAACACATTATAGGAAGGATTTAGAGGAGGAAGAAAAATAGCCACATCATCTCTTTCATCAAAATATTTTCTTATGTTGGATTACCTACAAGATCCACAAATGTATCGCTATTCAAACCATAGGTTTATTCTTTAGTCCTAGTTTTTTTTCTTATTTCTAATGAATTATCAATCAAATATCATAGGGCATCAAAGTTTTTTATAATATCAATCCCCAATAGTTACGATTGTTCACTTTTGTTGTTATAAGTGTGGTTATTAATTCTTCCTTTTTCTGAATCATGTAAACCACCTAAGAGACACTTTCATTGGGACTATATCACTATACTTTCACCACAACATATTTGTATATCCTAATACACCGAATGCCAATTAGCTTCCAAGGAAATATAGAAAAAATAATATTTTCCTTTGCCACACCTTCATAACTCCGCCGTTAAATAAATATACGAGTTATGAATAATCTGATGCTTGTTTGATTCCATAATTTTTCTTTGGTTAGTTGCGTTTCACTCTTGTATAGGGGTGGTACTCCCATTTGAAGTGAACATAATCAATTATAACCTTTGCTCAATGAATCATCATATCAAGCTTGATCCTCAGTTTTTTCCCCAGCACGCCATACTCGTACAAAGGATAACTTGAAACTCTTTGCACCCTTTAGAAACCCTTAATAAACACTATCATGTCCTTCTCCCCGATATTTCGTATATGTATATGTCAAATTCTACTATAATCCATATATGCATCTTCTTGATTATCAACGATTAAGGGACATGATATAAAAGTAGATAAAGGTTTCCTTCTTCTTTCCTCTCATCACCATCAAGGCATAAAATATAACTTTTATCATTAATCCCTAGAGTATAAGTTAGCATCCAATGGAATCTAAAGTGGCCAATGAAATCAAAATAAGATTTGTAACATATTGAGCATTCGTGAGAGTACAAGTCACTCCATCATATATCTTTAACTTGATTGTAGAAATAACATTCCACCGATAAACATCGTCATTACACATAAAGACTTTCCCTCCATCCACCTCCTTTAAAATATGGAGAAAATGTATATTATGTCACATATGCAACTAGCAGTCGAGTCTAAGATCCACTTATTCAATCAGCATTCCCTTGAGGTAACTACCAACATTCTTCAAAGTCGTCATTATAATGTTCTTATTGTCTCTTGCATTTAGTTTAGAAAGATCATTTTTGAAAAGACCGTTCTTCTTACACTTGTAATATATAACTTCCTCTTCCACCGTGATTCCATTCCTCTATCCTACTGCACACAAGCATTGCATTAACTTAATAATCACGCTTCTCCTTATTCAGTTTCTCAATTTCAATTGATGCCGAAGAGACGTCATCAAATCTCACTTCAAACATTCCATATATAAATGTGGTGATAAAGTGTTTGTAACACTCTGTATTTTTGGCAATGTTTTTGGAAATATTTAAATTGCACATGTCGTAGTAATTTAATTAAATTAAAAAATGGAACGAATTAAATGAATAGTAATTAACGAGAAATGGAGTAATAATTATGTGTTGTTATAATTACATATATGGTATTATAATTTCTTGTGTGATAAGTAAATGAAATTATATTATTTTATATTATATTATGTCGTAAGTGGGTAAAAGCGACGGGTTGACAGGATTTTATTTGGGGACGCGCATGTAGAGTCGTGTAAGGAATAAGACGGAAAATTTATGATAGGTGACTCGAATGGTGATTTCGAGTACACAAACGATCCGGAATGGGTCGAGATAGTCAGAATTAGGTACCCGAGGATTTTAGTCCGGTTTCGGGGGCTTTTTAAGCTATATGAGACTCGTACGGAGGTATTCCGGTCCTTTTAATGTTACTAGTTAACCTAAAAATGGAATTAATAGTATATTAAGGGGGTTTTCAGATGATAGAAGCAGCCCAACTGATCATTCTAATCACCTAAGCTTGAGAGAAAGACAAGAGCGAAGGGAGAAAACATAAGAGAGGAATCAAGAAGGCCACCCGGGGAGGAAATTATCAATTTTCAAGCTAGGATTCTTGGGAAAGGAAGATCTATAAAGAAGGATTCAGACCCTACGATAAGGTAAGTTTTGAACTTGCCTTGATCATATATGTTGTGTTTTAATTAATATTATAGTTGGTGGAAACAAGTATGAATTTTTAGGTGGGATTAAGGTGTAAAAATAAAAAAATTATTAACAAAATCAAAGGAGAATAATTGGTTTATAATACCGTGTAGAACCTGAGATTTATTCGTGTAGAAAAATGTGATCTTAAATGATTAGTATAAGTTTTGATTCAATCTTGAAGTCAAATTAAGGACGTGTATAATTCTTGATTAACGATGTTGAATTCCGGGAATTTAGATTGTTATTGGATAAATTAGAATGTGAAAATAATTGTAATCATGTTTAGAATTGATAAAAACTATAAATTTTGGGGTAGATTCATTATATATGGGATTATTGATGGGAAGATGATGAATCTCGCCTAAGAAAGAGGGTTACAATGTCAATCTCATTAGAACCTCATTCGAACGGATTAAGATTCTCGTCCAGACGTGATTGGTATTTCATTTGAATGAACCTTGAGTTTTGTTCATGGAGATAGATCTTTTCGTTACGAACACATGGGTGCCAGTTTCGTATTTTTCTGATTTGTTTAATTAGTTATGAATTTCTACGAAAGGGTGTTCGAGATCGAACCCTTTAGTTCGAAATCAAATCAATGTATGGATGCATGGGTGTTTTAGGATAAAAAAATATTCGGATTATTATTTATGAAATCAGGTTGGGATTTTAGAAAGAGTTAGGTTACGACCCAGTTTGAGATAAGCTTAGTGTCCAGAAAAAAAACAAAAAAGTGATATATATAAATAAGTAAGTGACTACTTATAAATTTGGGAGTCGGATTTAGACTCTGAGATTATAGGTTCGTACTACGAGCAGTGGAAGATCCAGAAGTTTATGTAACCTGGGGCGAAAGTTTTGAGTGTTGCCGGGGGTTCGGGGGCGGGAGCCCCCGATGCAAATTTTTGGGGGATTATTTCGAGTTTTTTCGGGCATTTTTTTGATTGTTTTTTACTTTTTTGGTCATAATATTCATTTTCAACACTAATTGGAGTGGGAGATGATTGAACCTCAGCTTCGGATACGGTTGGTGCGTAGTCTCCTCGTTTTTGTTTAAAAAATTTCTCCATTGATTCCCTATATTTACAAATTTAATTTAATTTCACATATAAAGTTAATTTCATATAAATTACATACAAACAGCATATAAATTTATATATAAATTTACACAATAAATAAACCGACACACATAAACAAATATTATAAATATACACAAAATATATTTATAAATTCACATTATAAATTTCATTTCATTTTAGTATTAATAAATTTTAGTATAATTTCAGTAGGAGTATAAATAATTTAATTTCATTTTAGCATAAATAATTTAATTTCAAATAAATAAATGATGAAAATTGAAATACCTGTGATGCTGGAGGAGCAGACTGTGGTGGTGGACCGTGGAGGAGATCAGGCCAGCAGGCTAGCAGCAGCCGGTGGTGGTGGAGGAGAGCAGGGGCTGCAGGGCAACAGCCGGTAAAGCCTCCGGTGGAGAGAGGGGCCTCCGGTGGAGAGAAGCAGCCGGAGAGAGAGGGGCGGAGACGAGAGAAGAAGCCAGAGAGAAAGCGGGTCAGCGGCGGACGAGAGATAGAGAAGAGAGAGCTTAGGTTATGTTTTTGGTTTGGTACGAGAGATGAGAGAGCTGCCAGCGTTTTTAAGTTTGTTTTTTTTATTTATTTACAAATTTTCCCCTGAACTTTAAATATAATTACAAGTAACATCCAGGTTTAATTTTTTACCAAAAAAACCCTAAATTTTTTTTTTTTAAATGAAGTGGGGTGACCGCCCCACTTCGTCCTGGGGTGGATCCTCCCCTGACTACGAGTGACACACACGGTTAGCTAATTTTATTTTATATATATACGGGCATAAAGACATTATATTTATGTGTGAAAATATCTATGTGTATTATATTTATGTGAAGCATACCCATCTTAGCGGATATGCTATTGGTGGAGGTTGCGCACCGTGGGAGGTCACTCTGGCGAATATCAACAGATGTATTACCTCTCCCCATGGACATCGGTTTGTGCATGCCAACACTGTGTAAGGTTGGAGTCCTGTGGAATAATGTGGTATGGTTATATCCCACGGACTTAAGGCCGTGATCTCCTCCGGTATTCATTTTTATTTTTGGATTCGGTGGTGATATTCCGACCCGATTGCTCAGGTTATGGTGAACTCCCTGGAGCTTGATAGCATGCTAGTGATTTTTCATCCGCGAGGTAATGCTCTGGGAATTGCGGCTATATATATAGTGAGTGATATATATGTGTACTTGTTGTGATATAATATATACGTATATATACGTGAAGAAAACTATATACGGACTTAAGAGATTTAGTGGGAATAATGATTAAAAAAAACTAATGAAAGTTATTGGAAATGAATTATGTGATATTAACTGGTGAATATTGAATTAATAATTACTAACAGTTAGTTAAATGAATTAATTTAATTATAATTGTTAAGAGGAAGTGAAAGCTAATGATATAAATATGCATGATATAGGATAGCATATAGGACAAATATTGGTGTTGAGAAAAGTTGAATGGGATAGCGTAACTTGGGTGTTTAAAATTCATGCATTTTTGAAATATTTTGGGGAATATTTAAATTACACGTGTTGTAGTATTTTAATTATATTGAAAAATGAAATGAATTGAATGAATATTAATTAGCAATAAATGGAGTAATAATTATGTGTTGTTATAATTACTTTTATAAAATTATATTTGCTTATATGATAAGTAAATGAAATTGTATTATTTTATATTACGTCGTACGCGGTTAATAGTGATGGTTGACAGGATCTTATTCGGGGATGCGTGTGTAGAGTCGTGTAAGGAATAAGATGGTAAATTGATGATAGGTAACTCGGATGGTGATTTCAAATGCACGGATGATCCGTAATGGGTTGAGATAGTCATAATTAGGTACCCATGGGTTGTAATAAGGTTTCGAAGACTTTTTTAGCTACATGAGACTCGTACAGGGGTATTCGGGTTATTTTAATGATACTAATTAACCTAAAAAGGGGATTGGAATTATATTAAGGGGGTTTCAATGAGAGAGGCAACACAATTGATCATTTTAATCACCTAAGCTTGAGAGAGAGGCAAGAGGGAAGGGAGAGAACTCAAGAGAGAAATCAAGAAGGCAACCCAAGGAGGAAATTGGCAATTTTTTGGCTACGATTCTTGGGCAAGGAAAATGTACAAAGAAGGATTCAGACCCTATGATAATCTAAGTCAAGTGTTTAACTTGTTTTGATCATATGTGTTGTGTTTTAATTCATATTTTGTGAATAAAATTATAGAAGAATACTTGATTTATGATCTCATATAGAATATGAGATTTATTCATGTAGAAAAGTGTGATGTTGAATGATTAGTATAAGGTTTTATTCAATCTTGAAGTCAAATTAAGTACGTGTATAATTCTTGATTAATGATGTTGACTTCTAGGAATTTATATTGTTATCGGGTGAATTCGAATGTGAAATTAAATGTAATCATGTTTAGAATTGATAAAAACTATAAATTTCAGGTTAGATATGTGATACATGGGATTGTTGATGGGAAGATGATGAATCCCACCTAAGAAAGAGGGTTTCATCGTCAATCTTGTTAGAAGCTCGTTCGAACGAATTGAGACTCTCATTCGAACGCAGTTCGTATTTCATTTGAACGACCCTTGGGTTTTGGTCATGGAGATAGATTTTTCGTTACGAAAACATTGTCGTCGCTTTCGTATTTCTCTGATTTTTTTTATTTAGTTACGAATTTTCTATGAAAGGGTGTTTGAGACCAAAATCTTTAGTTGGAAATCAAATCAGGGTATGGATGAACGGATGTTTTAGGGTGAAAAATACTCGGGCTATTATTTATGAAATCGGGTTGGGATTTCAAAAAGAATTAGGTTATGGGCTAGTTTGAGAAAGGATTAGTGTACATAATAAAATATAAACGTGATATATATAAATAAGTAAGTGACTACGTATGTATTTGGGAGTCGAATTTAGACTCGGAGATTATAGGCTAGGGCTACGAGTGACATGCATTTTAAAAATATATTTGGGAATATTTAAATTACATGTATCGCAGTAATCTCAGCTTTTACAAACGGATGATGCGACATCAAGGCTTGATCGTCTAGCCACCAGCCCCTTGTTCATGGCACACGAAATCAAGTATCGATTGAACGGTTATGTATTCGGTGAAAGGATGTACGAGAAAAATACAAATGTACAGAACTCAAGCATTTCATACAAGGCATTTACTTATTTTTTAGCGAGCGCGGAAGATAAAAATCTCACTGAAGCTGAAATGACTTACTATGGTATCATTCAAAATATATTTGAATCGAACTATATAAGCTTTAAATAGGTTGTGTTTTATTGTGATTAGGTAAGAGTTGTGGATAAAAATGCTTGTAAAGTTGATTCCGGTACCTATTTGATCATGGTTGACTTGTTCAAGTTGTAGAGCAACGAGCACATGAGCGATGCGTCATTTGTTTATTCTTTTTAAAAGGTCAAGCAAGTGTTTTACTCGAAGTATATAAATAACGAGCCGTGGTCAATCGTCCGACATGCGCCAAAGCGTCTAGCCAGTAGTATGGATGACTTGGCTACTCCTACCGTATATCAATCCATTTTAGTTGATAATTCAAATTTGAAATAATTTTTAGATTTGTAATAATATTTCGATTATTTGAAACAATGCTTAGTTTGATATGGATTTGTATTATTATAATGTCGTTAACTTGTATTCTTCTAGTGCTTTATTAATATCGGAAGAGAGTTTAATGCTTTAATTCATTTGGATGTGATCAGTTTTAGTGGATTTTAATCACAATTGGTGGGTTGATTATTGAATATATTAATTTAGACCTTAAGCAGGTTAACCATTAATTCTTAGTCTGTGACATGTCCCGAATTTGAAATAATTTTTAGATTTATAATAAGTATTCCAATTATTTTTCGTTAGCTTGTATTCTTCTAGTGCCTTAATTCATTTGGATTTTAATCAATTTAATTCTTTTATTCATTTGGATTTGATCATTTTCTCATATATATGTTTCTACTAATAACAACAATTTTTCCATGAAATGTCTGCTTCAGGGTTTTAGTGAAGCAGGAATGAGGAAGGCTTATCTGGCACTAGGCCCCCGAAGTGGAGAAAATTGGGGACCTTGGTGGAAAACAAGGCGGCCTTCCAAGATAGGGCCCTGGAGTTACTGAAGAAGATTGTTGGGCCCGGTACACGGATTGTAGGAATGCACCCTATGAGCTTAAGATGGGCATCTGGGCCGCATTACATGTACTTGCTCAATTTTTTTATTATTTTTTATTGTTTTGTATTTTATATATTCTATAATTTAAACACTACTAACTCACTTTCATTTTGTTTTGTATTTTTGGACAGGAATATTTCGGCTTGCCCCCACATTTACGCGACTCTATATTGAAACAATTAAGAGATCATTATAAAACATGGAAGAAAAACATGTGTGACCTATACTTTGGCCAGGAAAAGCAATCCATCTTGTGACTTAGCGATACGGTACCCTCGAATGAGCCAATCACACTGGCAAGCTGGCAATAGTTTGTCGGTAATGAGATCTCGGAGAGGCAACTGTCTTCTCGTCAATCGGGGAGGGTAAATCGGGCCAAGAAGGTGGACGTGAACTACTCCGGGTGTACGTCTTATGCCCAAGTAGGACATAGGATGGTAAGTTTTAATGTTTTTTCATTTTAGTTTTATTTTATTATATTTAGTGATAATTATGTACTAATTTACTAATTTTGCATTATTTTATTTTAGGAGACGGGAAGTGGCCCTGGGGGTAAGCCACGTAGACTTGATGCCTATGTGGTAATTCGAACGATGAAAGGGAAGGATGCAGAGCTCAATCCGAATTTGGCTGCTAATGTTGTAAGTTAAAATATTAATTACGTTATAAAAATTTATAATCACATATTTTTTTATTGATTTAGCTAACCGTCTACATTTTTATTATTTCATAAGAAGCTGAAGGAAGTGCACAACTCCCAGAGTGAAGCCGAAAAGGAATCTATTGCTACGGATGCACTCAACTAAGTGTTAGGGTGAGATCACAAAGGTTGTATTCGGGAGGTGAGCTCTCTAGTGGGGAAGTCGAAGCTCATCGGGATTGTAATGACAGACACTGGGACGGCTCGTAAGGTAGATGAGTTGTCGACCAACAACGGTGAGAAGTTAGAAAATTTGGAGCGAACGGTGCATAAAATGTTCGACAATATCAAGGGTGCTTTTAAAGGGTCTAGCTCGGGGAAGGGTAAGGAGAAAGTGGCTGATGAAGGAACCATTACTCCATCTTTTTCACCCCTACACTCACCGTTATCCCCCCTCTCATATGACATGTTCGCCGCCCACCCTACCACCATCCTAAGGCCAGTTTCAACTATTGGTTGGCCTACGGTGTATATAATAGATGCACGGGGTGGCCACACAATAGCTAAGTGGTTGAAGGACCTGGATACGCACCCTGGTGCTATAGTGCATTGTCATCTATTACAATCGCATGAGGTACGGATCCTCATCACGAATGTGATCGTGGGAAAAGACAATTAACCCTTGTAATTGATCGAGAAGTGCGACATTAATCATATTCGGGGTCGTCTCAATTCCTATGATTGAGAAAAGAGGTACAAAAAGTTGTCCATTTGTTATCAGTTCGAGACAACCCTGAATATGATTAACGCCGCACTGTTCGGTCAACTACAAGGGTTAATTCTCTTTATAGTATGGCCTACCTTCCTCCTTCGAATTGATAACAAATTAACAACTTTTTGTAATAATTTGATAACTATTTGTTTACATTATGATTATCAGTGACAATTTGAATATTGAATGTTATTTATTTTTATTGTTTGGTATAATGATTGAATAAATGTTGCTTGGGTTTAAATCTTATAGATGAATGAATTGGTTGATATATATATATATATATATATTCAGTAAATAGGTGATGTAATAGGTTAAAAAAGACTGTTGGGTAATGGCAGTGGCCATACTGCCCAATTGGTTTTTTTAAATGCTGCACAAAATTATCACAAACTTAAATCGTGACAAGTCCATGACAAAGGAAAACTTGTCATGGACTTTGACCGTGAGAAGTCTATGATGAAGGTAAACTTGTCACGGACATATCATGGTCAAAGTTCGTGATAAGTTTTCATTTGTCACCGACTTGTCACGATCAAAGTCCATGATAGTTCTGTGAACTTATCACGGACAATGACCGTGACACGTCCGTGACAAAGGAAGTTTTCACCCCAATTCTTGTCATAGTTTTTTACTGTGACAAGTCTTTGTTGTCATAATTTTTTACCGTGACAACTTTACGATTTTGGTGCACTATACCTTCTTCAAGTTTTGAAAGTCACAAACAAAGGACCATTAACTATGAAATCTTTACTCTTTATCTTAGATAAATCTACCATGACATATTTTATGGTAGGATCAACATTACAACCATTAATAGTGTCCTACACCTTCATTCAATCATAATAGAAGAAGATTTTTTGACATAAATGTAATCTAATTATAGAATTTATTAGACGACCAAGGGAATCATCAGCCTTTTAGACTACCCCAGAGGTTCAGATTATAGATTAGAGATTAGAGATAATTAACAATCTCCTAATTTACGCTATCATCTTCAGGAGGAGAGTACTGTCCATAGTGATGAGCATGAGAGATCTAACCAGATCTTAAGCCTCATTGAGAACTATGAGAAATGTCCGTGAGATGAACGGACAACCAACATATGGCAAAAGTATCAGAATGATGCACTCCAATGATGCCTAAAAAGGTAAGAAAGAAAGGCGTAGAAGAACAAGCGCAAGCGTGACCACAAATCACGAACTCCTAATTCTCGGCGAGATGAGCTCGCAGTTGAGGAAGGAGTAATCAGCGACGTAAAGAATATCCTCTTAGTGATAAGTCATATAGAGGAAGACCCTTCTTTGACAAGCGTGGAGGAGACAAAGAGCTCTGTGATTTTATCAGGAGAGAGGTGGATATATAACTAGCTCATCAAGAAGCATAGACAATCAAGGAGCTCTCGAAGAGAGCTCTTATCTTTCAAATGATATTGTATTTCATCCTGACTATAAAAGAGTTTGAACATTCTTAAATATTTTTAGCTCCACGGTTCAAGATCTATTATGGGAAAACGAATGCCACTGATCATGTCAGTAAGTACCCTAGGCGATGACACTGTGGAATACTAACGAGGGCTTGATGTGTAGAATATTTCCCTCTAGCCTTGGAGACATTGCTTAGAAATGGTTTGAGAAATTACCACACCGGTTGATAATGTCCTTTAAGCAGATCACCAAGGCCTTTATAACCAGATTGATTACAAGAAGTATCCTATGCATATGGAATAACTTCCCTTATGAAGAAAAATCCTTGGTAGATGCTCCGTGAGTATGTGAGAAGGTAGTAGGAGGTGTATAACAAGGTGGAGGATTGCACCAAATAGGTTTTGTTGACTTCCTTCAAGATTAGACTTTCGAGCATATCCATGCTTCATCAGTCCCTCACTAAATGGAAGTCTATCATAATTAACGACCTCATGGAAAGGATTGAAATGTACACCAAGGTTAAAGACACGGTGGTCAGAGTTTATCACGAAGGCAATCGACCAAAATAGTCAAAAAATGGGGATAAAGATGTGATGAACAAAAAAGGAAGGAAGAAGCAAAACGAAAAGCCAAAGGGTACATGGAAGAAAGAACCCTAGAAGGTAATAAAGGACATCAATAGGGTCTTCTCTAAGACGATATATTATATCTTACAAAATATCAGAGGTCAAAATTATTTCAAGTGGCTAGAGAAAATGATAAGTAATTCAAAGATGAGGAATATGATATTAAGGTGTGCATACCAAAAGGATAACGACCATAAGATAGAAAATTGTAACGTCCTAAAATCCCATATTGAGAAATTGGCCCAGTTCGGGCGCCTTAATAAGTCCGTTGATAACAAGGAGGATCAGGTACAACTTGTGCGTGACCAGAGGCCGAACAACGTCCTAGACGAGAACTTAGGTCATAAGTTCACAGTAATTCGTGGCACCTCAAACCCAAGCCAGATCAAAGGGAATGCCATTATAATGAAGGTCAAAAAGCTCATGCCTATAATAGAGGTATTTCAGATCAATCCGACCAAGCTAATTTTAGGAAAACATTGATAACCTGATGAGATTGATAATTCTAAGCATATTGTGTTCACTGATGATGATTTGGTCAAAGTGAGGACTCCCCACCATGATGTCCTGGTATTCAATCTCAGAGTCGCTAACTGGTGTGTGGACAAGCTATTGTGGATCAAGGGATTTTTCGGTGGTGATGTCCCTCAAGATGAATAACCAATTGAATATGCGACTAGAAGACTTACAAGCGGGGATTGTGCCTCTGGTCAGCTTTGCTGGAAGGATGATTTTACCCCCATAGTGGTCATAGATTCCCCCTATAACATTATACTCATTAGAAAATGGATGCTTACAATGAGGACAACCTTCCACCTACTATCAAAAATTAAAGTACATCACTAAGGAGGGAATAATAAAGATTAGAGGGAACCAAGCCCTACCTCGACAGTGCATTATAGCTGCAATCCAACCAAAATATGAAGAGAAAAAAGAAAAAGTCATGGAACTAGTAGAGGGCTACGTATCCTCCAAGTTGAAACTAAATTTGGGGAAACCTGGGGTTGAGGAAAGTAATATTTTCTTATCAATCGAGTCATGGAGCCTCTCTAAGAAGTATTCTTTGACAAGAGTTAACTAGAGAATAAGTTCTCGATCAAAAATACCCTCACCGGAGAAGGGAAAGAAGAAATGATTGTTTTCGTAAAGAGCAATCAGAAGTTTTCACCTGGAAACCATATGACATAATAAGGATGGATCCATAGGTTATGTGACGCAAGTTCCATGTGTACCAACAACATCCTCCAATGATCCAAAAGGCATGAAGAATCATCCCTGAGAATGCAAGGGAAGAAAATGAGGAATTTAGAAACTTGTTGAGGCACGATCCATTGAAGAAGTTTAATTATTCAAATGGCTATCCAACCTAGTCACCGTGAAGAAGAGAAATGGTCAGTGGAGAGTTTATATAGATTTCACTTACCTGAGCAAGGTATGACCAAAGGATAGTTTTTTTCTTTCCAAAATAGATCAATTGGTCGACGCATCTTCTAACCATAAATGGATGAGCGTCCTCGACGCCTACTTAGGGTACCATCAAATCCCATTATTAGCCCCTGACTAAGAGACGACCTCCTTCTTCACCATGTTGGGGTTGTACTTTTACAAGGCAATGTCAATTGGGTTTAAAATATTAGAGAAACTTAGTAGAGACTTATAGCATAGATGTTTAAGAATTAGTTAGTAGATAAGATGGAGGTATATATAAATAATATATTAGTGAAGAGTAAAAATAAGGAGGATCACCTTGAAGATTAAGAAAAAATGGTTCAGGTTCTTAGCTACTACAAGATGAGGTTAAATATATATAGATGATCCTTTGGGGTATAGTTGGGAAATTTTCTTAGATTTCTAGTCAGCCAAAGGGGGATTGAGGAAAACCCTGACCATATTGAGGCAATCATAAAATTTTAACCTCCAAGCACTCTATGCGAAATACAAAAGTTGATTGACATGCTCGACACACTTAATAAGTTCATATCAAAGTTTTTAGAGAAGTGACAACCTTTATTCGAGACACTGAGGAAAGAAATGAAGGAAATATATAATAATTAATGCATCAATGCACTTAAAGAAGTGAAGAATTACCTGAAACGGCCACCAATATACTTATAATTCCTAGTGAAGAAGGTCTTCAGTACTTATTCCTCGAAACATCTAATCACATTGTCAACTCGTGCCTAATTTATGATATGGAGATGACGCAGGCTCCTATATACTATTCAAGCAAAATCTTTCTCAATGTTGAGAAGAGATACATTCCGCTGGAGAAGATTGCATATGCACTAATGATAGACTCTTACAAGTTGAAACATTACTTTGAGGCTTATATAATCATCATCCTAACCCCCTTGCCTATGAAGGGAGTCCTTCAAAAACCGATCTCTCTATATGAATGTCCAAGTGTTCGGTGGAGTTAAGGAGGTTTGATATCTAATACCATCCCAAGATATCAGTTATGTGGTGGGTCGTAGCTGACTTCATCATCAAATTCTAAGGCGACCAAGCACTAATGGAGGCTAATAATGAAAAATAAGAGGAAACTCAGCAACCAGTTGAAGCAGGGGAACACTGGACTCTTTATGCTGATGGATCCTCCAATTCACGGGGCAAGCATATGGATAGTCCTAGTGTTCGTGATAGAAACCATCCTCTATCAGGCAATAAGCCTGAGATTTGAAGCCTCTAGTTTTGAGGATGAGTATGAATCCTCGATCAGGGGGAGGGGGTTAAAAAAGTCATTCTCACTGGGTGCCCATCAACTTGACGCCTTTTGAGACTAAAAATTATGTCAAATCGGATATGAGAAAAATACAATGGAATGAATGAGCATATAGTTGTATACCTTGAAGAAACCCAACATTTAGTAAGGAAGTTTTAAGCACATACAAGTGTAGAAGTTCCAAATAGGGAATAATAACCATGATGATGCTTTAGCCACCCTCTCTTCATTAGATCTAAAGTGAATAATTTGAGTGGAGTACTTCGATCAGCCCAGTATCAATAAAAGGAAGCCTGCCGAACAAGTTATAGCCACTGATGGTAACCTATATTGGATGGATCTGATAGTTTGTTACCTCAAGGAATATATCTTGTCGACTAATAAAAAGGAAGCACATAGGATCTAGGTGAAAGATCCTCTTTTCCACTTATAAATTGATCAAAATATTTATTGGTGCTCTTTTTTAGGATCATATCTTTAATACAACCATCTGGATGATTTCGATCAGACCCTTTACGAGTTGCATGAAGGGATATATAGCAGCCACATAGGGGGAGGAACCTTATATTTAGAGATATGAAAGAAGGATACTGGTGGCCATATATGAAACAGGATGCAGTCACTTACGTTCAAAAATGTAAAAACTACTAACTCTTCTCATCGTTAGTGCATCAACCCTCCAGCAACATCAAGCCCCTCACAAGTCCTTGGCCCTTTGGGCAGTGGGGGCTGGACATCGTCGGTCCTCTGCCCCTAGCATAGAGCATCAGTAAGTACCTCTCGGTATGTACATACTATATTCCCAAATAGATATAAGAAGAACCACTGGCAAACATCTGATATATCGATATGACCAGATTCATCTGGAGGAATATCATAACTTATTTTGGTATTCCTTTAATCATCATAACCAATAACAGGACTCAATTTAAAAGGAGCCACTTTCAAATATTCTCTGATGAGCACCAAATTAGGCACTATTACATCTCAGTAGCTTACCCCTAGAGCAATGGGAAGTAGAAGCATCCAATAAAATAGTCATCGACAGGATCAGGAAGATTTTGGACAAATAAAAGGGCGCATTGGTAGCCCGGCTACCCCACATTCTCTAGGCATTTCAAACTACATCCAGGAGATCAATGGGGGAAACACCCTTTGCACAGATCTATGGGATGGAGGTCATCATCCCATCCTTCCGACCATGAAGTCCTCCTGAGTCGACGAAGATCTCAACAGTAAAGAAATTAGAGAAGATGTTGACCTAACTGACGAAAAGCGTGAGTTAGACCTTATAAACCTTCCTCCTACCAGCAATGGTTGGCCAATAAATATAATCAGGGGTTCACGACAAGGAGCTTCAAGGTCGGGACCTATGTATGAAGGAAAATTATGGGTGATAGAGTGCGAAATGCGCGCGCGTGTATGGTGTGCGGTCATTGTTTTCATTTCGCCTACTCAATATAAACAAACATAAATTACTACTACACTTGCGAGGCAAGCACAGCGGTAAGTCGGGTATCGAAAATCCACAGGTACGAGATGCTTGAATTTATATGATTTAGTGCTTCGAAATAAAAGTGTAAAAGGTGATTACAAACTAAAAAGTTAAAGATGCATAAAAGGAAAATATTAATCTAAGCCAGTATATTGAAACTAGACTAACAAAGCAAATAAAACTATAGGTTGCGTCGAATATCCCTCACCCGAGTTAATTTGTATAAAATGGATACATGGGTCGACGAGTTATTTAGAATGCGTCTCGTTTCGACAGTTAATTGAACCAAGGGTTGTCACGCCCCTAAATCCGCATAAAATCCTAATAAGATTTTGGCGTCAACAAATATTTCAAAAATTACGAACGCAAGGTCGTAAGCACGGGACATACATGATATGCCCCGTCAAATCTCCTAGGCGCAATAACTAAGACAACGCACCCGAAATAGACCAGTAAACGCCATCACCAAAGCCAAGCAACGCGTCAACTCGAGAGAGTTCAATTCAAACACAACCTAATTTAATTTACCTAGAAAGCATGTTAAAAATGCGATAAATGAAAAGCGGTAAATAAGAGCGATAAATCTACCTAGAAAGCGATTAAATCAAAGCATGTAAATATAATTAACAAAGAATGTAATTTAACTAGAAAGCAAAAAATAAGTAAATACACACTATATTAATGGAGATGGAAGATAGTAGCGCAAATTACAAGCCCAAATGGGTGTCAATCCAAGAAGAAATGAACAATTGAGCTCCCAAAACTTCAAAAACCTAACCTATACTACCTAAAACGAATTATCCTACAATATCTCTGATATTTGCAACAAAAAAAGTCTTATATACTAAGTGGAATTAAGTTAGAAAAGAAAAGAGAAAAGAAAAGAAAATGGCAAAATATCTCTTGGAAGCAGGGGATCGATCGATCGACCCCTTTGGTCGATCGATCGATGGTTGAAAACATGGGAAAAACTGAAGGATCGATCGATCGATCCTTTTGATCGATCGATCGATCAAGAAGGTATCAACCAAGGCAGCCAGGTGCAATGCTGTTTTGGTTGAATGCCTTTCTCGCCCGCTGAAACTCCCGTAACTTCTTCGTTCTGAATCGAAATCATACACCGTTCGCAACCCCGCGAAGCTTACGAGGAGGGATAAAACTTCCGTGTATATGTTAGGCTAGGTGCCCAAGCTATAAAAAGACTAAAATGCCCTTGAACGTGCGATCGCATACGGAAATCGAGCGAAAAGCGTCTGAACTTCACACTTAGCATCCAAATACCTATAAAAGCTCAATTAACCCCTGAAAAGCATGTTAACGTAGAAATTCGAGGTTTTCTGGTTAACGAGCATAAATATAGGGAATAAGATACCCGAGGGGGCTAAATTGCGTAGGTTCGAGGGATGAAATACGCAATATTTGCGTTGTATCAATGGGAAACGCTAAGAATCCCTCAAATAGGAAACTCAGACCTAACTGGGAAGGTCCATTAAAGGTTATAAAGGATGACTTGCAGGGTACCTTCCACTTAGAAACAATGGAGGAAAGAAATACGGGAAAAACTACAGAAATGGAGCAAGTATGCTTCAGCGAGAATTGAAGTAGTGAAATCCCTTCTCCAAAGCACGAACATTTTGAAATGAGGAGGAAAGAAAGGGAAACGGTTATTTTGTGGTAAATAATGGTTTTATGATTCCATAAAAAAGTAAACATTATGTGTATGTAGTGGCTATCAAAGTGACGAATGCACTCCTTCATTGCTAAGCAAAGGTGCCATATTTATAATAATGCCCCTAACACTCGACAAATAACTTTTTAATTTCTGGGGAATTTATAAAATTACCCTCCAACCAATGTGGGGACACTTTAGACTATTGTATACTTCTGACCACAAGGAGATTCTTGCTACTCCTACCAATGGTTAAGAGTTATCAAGCATCAATGGATGAGCAGAGGTATAAAGCCTAATGACCTCTACGATTCCCTAGACTTTGGGGGCAATTATGGGGTCAAGAATCGTATTCAGCAATGAGCAGGGAATATATCATTATAACATCAACAGTACTACAACTCTGTTGATATGAGTTCTTAAGAAATAAAAAACAACCTTATAACCTCATAGATATAGGCACATTATCGAACCATGTACATCTTGTGTTGTGTCTATGATCTTATTATTTGAAATCATTATTCTCGTTTGTCTTGTGTACATTGAATATCATCACCGGTAGGAATTTAATACCTACGGTAATCTTTGAATGTTTTCATCAAGTGCTCAAAATGATAAATTCAATAATACTTGATAAGTCCAACTAACAATTCCTAATTGCATAGATGCGCAAACAACTGGATAATAATGTCAAAAAATGATTAAGGAAAATATTTCTTTAAGACACAAGTCACCTCGGCTAAAGTTTCATTGATAGTCACAATGTTCTTTTTATTTACCACTTTTGATCACAATAATTGAAGCACAAACTAATATGCATAATTTCCCCGTGGAGATAATTATGCTCGAAAAAGAAACACTACACCAAAAAGGCTAAATTATCACCTTTGAGCCGGCCAACCTTGTCACGAACATTGACCATGACAAGTCCGTGACAACAGTTTTGTCATGGTCATCTACCATAACAACGTTAGAAAGTTTTCACGGTCAAAGACCTTAACAGGTCAGTGATAACTCTTTTCACTAAAAACCCTACTACCTCTTTTTTTCCCATCCTTTTCGATTCCCACCAATTCTCTCTCTCTCTCTCTCTCTCCTCTTTGTATGTGTATGTAGGACTACGTGTGTGAGGGGGGGTCTGCATGTGTATGTGTGTGAGGGGAGGTTTGCATGTGTATGTGTGTGTGGGGGGGGGGGGGGGTGAGGGGCAGGGGGGAGGGGGCGATAGTGGGGGTGGGGGAAGGGTGTGTGTGTGTAGGGGGAAGGGGGAAGGGGAGTAGGGGTAGGAATGGGGTGGGGTGGGGGTTGTTGGGGTAAGGGTGTGTGTGTAGGTGTAGGTGTGTGTGTGGGGGGGGGGGGGGGGGGAGGCAGTGTGTGTGTGAGGTTTCAATATTTGTCATATTATTTATTCCATGTAATAATATTTGTTATTGTTAATATTTTTTGTCATGTAGACGCTGTAAGGAGTACAAGATACATGTTTATTCTTGGTTTGATTAATAACCTTTTTAATTTGTATACATTATAATTCTATAGGAACCGTTTCTCTAAATTGAAATTGAATTTGAATTTGAATTGATATTGATATTGGTATAAATTGAAATTGAAATTGAATTTGAATTGGTATTAATATTGATATTGGTATAAACTGGTATAAGTTTTAGTTATTATGCGTGCTTTAAATTAAATGAAACATACTTTAAATTACTTAATTAAATGAAATCTCTCGAATTGTGATATAACATAATTAAATGAACATACTTTAAATTACATATAGTGCACATATATACCAACTTTCTAGTTTTTGTGGGTACGCATTCAATAGCCCTTAGACCCGTTCGAGAGTCATTACACTTGTAAAGAATTATCCCATTTGGACAGTTTGGGACTGCATAGTTTCTATATAATAATGCTCTTAGTGGCTTAAACTTGTTACTTTGGGGGAAGTTCTGAAGTCGTATCTTAATGGTCTCTAGGTACATACTAGATGATGAGATGTTAAGTGTTATTTCAATTTATAAATTGAAATAACACTCACACTTGCGAATCTATGTCGTGTACTTGGAGAACTATGGGGATATTCTGCCGAATTTTTCTCAAATTAGAACAATGTGCATGAGTTGTTAAGTATATTACAGAAATATGAAATCTTGAATGGGATAGGACCGCTCACCCTTTAGAGGAGATGGAGGAAATAGGAATTAATATTATAAATTGAATTTTAATTTTAATTTCAAATTAAAATTAAAATTGAATTTGAATTTGAATTTGAATGAACAAATAAATTTACGCATAGAAACTAGCCTTTTAGTTCTTAGCGTACGCACTCAATAGGTGATTGTTTATACTAATGGGAACTAAATATTCACACTTTTTTATATGCTAATCCACGAATATACGCTTCTTACCCATAATAGGTGATTGTTTGCAATAGCTATGATGGGATATCTTAAATACGAATAGTGGATGGGTGAGACAAATATATTAGGGGATGTGTTTCGCAGAGGTGCTAATGAATTTGTGAAATACGCAAAGAGATGTCATAATGATGAATTTTTTTGTATCAATATTCTAGGTTTAGGAATAGTAAGGTGTTTGAGTAGAAAACAGTTGAACTACAATTGTTAAGATGGGGTATGCAAGATAGTTATCGAGTTTGAGTTTTTCATGGGGAACCGAAAGTTCCTTTTGTCCCGGAGCAACAACCTTCAACAAGTAGGATAAATGTACAAGGCGATAATGACATTGTAGATTATAATATGCTAGAGGATTTAGTTGATGACGCGTATGGAGTTCATGAAGTGGAAGAGAATGAGGTCACTAACGATGTATAAGGTTCAGGTACTCATGAAGATATCGGGATAAACCTTGACGATGACTACTAAATTTTAAAATTTAAGGCGATCCATGCGTTATACTCTAGCAGTGAGAAAGATCAAACAACTTTACATGCCATGGTTGGTTTTCATTATTTGAAGACCCAATACGATTTTTTTTGCAATAGCGTGCCAGGAATTTTGAATTGGGTGAAGGGCTTGCTACCAAAGTAGAATACGCTTCCAAACAGCTATCCTACTATGAAAAATAATTTAAAAGGGCTGGGAATGAAGTACAAATCAATTCATATGTATGACTACATACTATACCAAAAGGAGTATGAAAATCTCGACCGGTGTTCGGTATGCGAGGAACCTAGATATGTCCAATCTACTGGCAAGGAAGGTAAAATCTCAAAAGTGCCTCAAAAAGTGGTGAAATATTTTCCCGTTGGGCCAAGATTAAAGCGGTTTTTCATAGTACCATGGATAACAGAGGCAATGACTTGGCATGCTAGGGCAGAAATGGGGAATAATATCATGCGTCATCCAATTGATTCTACATCTTGGAAGAGGTTGAGGTTTGAGTATCCTGATTTTGCTCAAGAACAATGTAACATTCATTTTGCAATATCAACACATGGTTTCAATCCATTCGAAAATCTAAGCGCCAATCGGAGTGTATGGCCAGTAATCTTATCCCCACTAAACCTCCATCCTTCAAAGTGTACGAGACCTGAATTTTTATTTTAGTCTTTCTTGATACTTGGGCCAAAGGCACCAAGTGAGGACATCGATGTCTACATGTCTCCTTTGGTAGAAGAATTAAATAAGTTATGGGATGAGGGTGTGCAAGCATTTGACCCTTTTAGAAAAGAAGTGTTTACACTAAAAGCTATGTTGATGTTGGCAATTTATGATTTTTCATCTTATGGGACATTATCCGGTTGTGTAGTACAAGGTTATTTGGGGTCTCCTATTTGTGGAGAGAGGACTGAATCTCTTCGTCTCCCCGCTAGCTCAAAAAATGTCAACTATTTTCGTAAGAGGTTTTTACCCCTCGCTCATAGGTTTAGATTTGAGAAAGGTTCCAATTTTTTACCGAGCGGGGTTGAACATAGGCTACCACTGAGAAAACTTTGAGGATCAGAAATTGAAATGAAATCTTCTGATTGTGGCCCTAATATGCCAGGTAAGAATCCTAAATTTAAGAATGTCAAGCATAAGAAGATTTTAACTAGGAATAAAACTGAGATAAGAAAGGTATGGTCTGGGAGGTCAATTTTATATGACTTTCTTTATTGGAATAATAACCCGGTGTGCCAGGTATTGGATGTGATTCACTCAGAGAAGAACATCGTTTAACATATTGTGCGCACATGCCTTGGGGGGAGTTATTCGAAGGATGAAAAAATGCATGAAAAGACCTTAAAGGGTTAAAACTTAAGCCACAACTATGGTTGAAAGAAGATAGCAGGGGAAGGACAATAAGCCCCCTTGGTGAATTTGCTTTGACGAGTGAGGAAAATAAAGCGCTTTTAGACACCATATGTAATTTAAAAGTTCCATCTAATTTTTTGTCCAACTTGCAAAGGATTGTGAATTATTCTACCCATGATTTACATAAGTGTAAGTCCCACGATTGTCATGTGATTATGCAATTGGTTACTCTATTTTGTAAGCATTGTATCTCCAAGCACAAGGAATTGCAAAGGGCTATTATGCAAATTAGTATCTGCTTCTCACATTTATGTGAGAAGGTAGTCAATCGAGATCACATAATGGCCGCAAAATTGGCGGTGAACTAAGTTATTTGTGTCTTGGAGATGTACTTTTCTCCATATTTCTTTGACACAAGTGTTCACTTGTTGGTACACCTATGTGACAAGGTACTTCTTTGCAGCCCAGTTAAATATCGGTGGATGTAACCATTTGAAAGATTGATGAAAGTTTTCAAAGATTATGTCAAGAATACACGATACATTGAAGGATCAATTGAAAAGGAATACATCACCGTCGAGTCATCAATCTACACTCGAGAATATATACTTGACTCGACCAGCATGGATGACAATAATGAGTCCGTCGATAAGGGTGGTAATGTGATGGGTAAACGAGTGAAATTAAAGAGTTTGCAACATGGACAAGTAGTTTGTTATCTATTTGACACACAAGAAGATGTCGAATAATGGAAAAAGTAAGTTTAAATTATTGCGACTTTTACATTATTTTAATTTTTACATAATTGATTTTGTAATACATTCATCACGATCTATGTAGAAAATATGAAGCCTATGAGAACAATAAGAGACGAAAATTAATGGCACAATCAGATAGCGAATTTAGGCTGTGGTTTTCATGCGAGGTAATTATAATAAAAATGGTTGTTATTAAATGTCACATTAAAAGAAAGATTTACAACTAAGATAATCAATTTATCTATATTCTCAGCTCTTAAAGATGGGTGATGCGATATCAAGGCTTACTCGTCTAGCCATTGAACCCTTGTTCATGGCACAATAGTACAAAAAGTATCGATTGAACGGTTACGTATTCGGTGAAAGGGTGTACGAAGAAAATACAAATGTAAAAAACTTAGGCATTTCATACAAGGATCTTACTTTCTTTCAAGAGAGCACGAAAGATAAAAAAACCGTTGAAGCTAAAATGACTTACTATGGTGTAATTCTAATTATATTTGAATTGGATTATGTAAGCTTCAAAGAGCTTGTATTTTACTGTGATTGGGTAAGGGTTGAGGATAAAAATGATTGTAAAGTTGATCTTGATCGTGGTTGACTTGTCCAAGTTGAAGAGCAACGAACATGTGAGCGATGAGCCATTTGTTTGTGATTTTCTAAAGGTCAAGCAAGTGTTTTACTCGGAGTATAAGTTGGTATAAATTGGTATTTGTATTGGTATAAATTCAAATTTATAATGGTATTGGTATGTATTATTATTATTATCAAATTTGAGAATTAATTCAAAGTCCATATACATGTTTGTACTAGTAATGACAATTTTTGTAAAAAATGACTTCATCCGGGCACGGTAGAGGAGGGGACGA
The DNA here is from genome assembly GCA_949130495.1 of Sambucus nigra. NCBI lineage: Eukaryota > Viridiplantae > Streptophyta > Magnoliopsida > Dipsacales > Adoxaceae > Sambucus > Sambucus nigra. The sequence continues at coordinate 150,394,526 of OX422207.1, forward strand.
GGGCTCCTCAGCCAGTAAGCCCCTAAAATGGGGCAAATTTGGCTCTGTCGTCGAGAATAAGATGATATTATTAGCTAAAGCGCTAGAGTTCCTGAAGGTGATAATTACCCCGTGGTACACTGATTGGAGGGTCGTGCATGTTGACCTCAAGATGAGCATCTGGGGGCCAATACAGATATATATATTTATATTTATAAGCAACTAACGCTTACTTTCTTTTTGGTTTGTATTTGTTTAACAGGAACAATTCGGCATGCCCCCACATCTCCGCCACTCCATGTTGGTACAATTAAGGGATCAATATAAGACGTGGAAGAAGAATATACAGGCACGGTACTTTGAGAAGACCCGGTAGTCCATTATGAGAATACGTGACACCGTCCCCCCCTCCCCCCGAAAAAGCCGATCTCATTGGAACAGTGGCAAAAATTTATCGACAATGAGATCGATGAACGGCAATTGACATCTCGCTAATTAGGGAGGGACAACCGGGCGAAAACTTTGGACGTGCGCTACTCCGGGCGACGTATTACGCCGAGGTGGAGCACATGATGGTAAATTTTTATTTTTATTTAATTTTAATTTAGCATTACTTTGCATTACTTACTAATTCTGTATTATTTTATTATAGGACACGAGGAGTGGTCTTGGGGTAGGCCACATAGGCTCAAAGCCTATGTGGAAATTCGGACGAAATAGGGCAAGGACAAGGACAAGGAAGTGGTCCCGAGCATCACAGCCACTATTGTAAGTTATAAATATTTAATTTTTTAATTACGTTAAAATTTTCTATTTACTTAATTAACTAATCGTGTAATTTTTACCTTTTCAGTCAAAGCTTAAGGAAGTGTATGAGTCGCAATCTGATGCCGACAAAGTATCTTTGGCCACGGACGTACTCAGCCAAGTGCTTGGGACGGATTGCAAGGAGAGGAGTATGGGGTGAGATCGTGAGTGGGGAAGTCGAGGATCATTGGAATGGAGATGAGTAATACCAGGTTTCCATATAAGTTGGACACCCATGACGATTAGTTATCAAAATCAGAGGCGACGGTCCTAGATATATACGCCTTCTAAAGCGTCAGTTGGGCAAGGGCAAGGGCAAGGGGAAGGAGAAGGAGAAGAAGGTATAGGTAAAGGTAGAGGTAGAGGTAGACGAGGACGAGGACAAGGATGAGGACGTCACTACTTCATCGCCGATACACACAGACTCGACGCCATATGATGATCCATTTCCCATCGTGACCCCAATCGAGTGGCCTATGTCAACAATCGGCTGGCAGAGTGTGTTTCTACTCGACATATATTATGGGGAGCCGATAGCGAGGGTGTTAAGGGACCCAGGCTTCCTTTAGGGTATAGTGGTTCACGGACATCCCCTCTAAGACATTGAGGCAAAGGTGCTCGTCACGGATGTGGTGGACGGAAAGGATAACTCACCTTTTTGGTTGCACAAATAATGCGGCGTTCAGCATATTGAGGGTTGTCTCAATTCATATGTCGCGTGGCCTTCCTTCCTCCTCCGACGTGCTCAAGACCCTTCTTCATGACATTATTTCTATTTATTTTATTTGGATATTGGATTGTATTTGTATTTTTTTTATTTTCGTATATGTTGTTTTGGATGTGGATATTTGCATTTCTATTTTATTTGGGTATGGATTATATATGCCATGATTTGGTACATTATTTCTATTTTATTTGGATATATGTTATTTGAACAGGTACAATTTTGCTATAACGGGTACAAATATATTGTTGGGCAGTGGCATTAGCCATACTGCCCAACAGTTTTTTTTTACATTAAGCCCAGAATTGTCATGGCAAAAAATCGTGACAAGTCCGTGATAAATTTTTTGGTTTTTTCACGGGCTTGTCATGATCTTTGATCATGACAAAACTTGTTAAGGTCAAAGACCGTGACAGGACCATGACAAGTCTAATGAACTTGTCACAATCTTTGGCAGTGAAAAGTTTGGAACAAAAACAATTGTCACCCCTAGACTTCTCACGGTCAAAGACTGTGACAAGTCAGTTCTTTTGGTGTAGTGAAATGCCTAAACAACAACTGACAAGTCAATCGTGAGACTTGCACTATTTTGGATAATTTATTTGTTAGTTTACAACCTTACGCAAATTATTGAAATAATTGGATATAGTCTTTAATTTGACTAACGTATTGAGGAGGATCTTTCCCTCATTAGTAGTTAAAGTGAAATCACCTGCAGGAATATAATTTCTTCTTATTTTTGGATCAGTTCATAACCACATTTTTTTTTATTTTAAGATCCTTTATATCGCGATGCGCCTTCTATCCATCTTTCGAATGAGATCCACCTAGACATGTTACTATTAGATGTTTCTCAAATTCTTCTCCCTGTACATCACATCAATTACAGGCATTACACGGTACAATTTCCATTAGTATAAGTCAAATAACATTAATCGTTTAGACCATGCCATCATTTTACTAGGGTATTTTGGATCCTCCCTAGATTTTTGATTTTTTTCTATAATATGAGGATGTTTTCCTACAAACTAATTCCCCAAAGTCATAACCTTAACCTTCTCCTCGATTTCATAGCAGAAAGTCAAATAAGTTGCATTATACTCTCATGACTAGCAGGTAAAAAGTTAAACTTGTCATTCCTAAAAGGGTGAGTGTTCAACAGACATCTACGATAACTGACATAATATATTTCACCAATATGCTTTTGCCAAGTGGAATTAGTTTCCTCCATAAGTAGGGAACATCCATAATAACCATGAACATTGCCAATAGACAATGTACCATAGGTAGTAAAGTCGTGGATTTCCCACAAAATTATTACTTTAAGTGTGAACTCTTTACCCTTATGTGCGTAAAACGCCTTCACGCCTTCATCTCACAACTCTTTTAGTACTTCAATTAATGGGGATAAGAAAATGGAAACATCCTCGCTAGGAGACTTTGACCCAAGTACCCACAAGGACAATAATGTGAACTCTTTTCTCATACACAGTATTGGGGGAGACCTAAAGGCACCAAGAGAATTGGGCAATAATTTAAATAAATGTTTAAATTATCGACAGGGTTAAACTCACCTGTTTATAGTCAAAGTAGACACTGCACGGTTCCTTTGCAAATTCAGGGAGTCGTATTTTTAAAAGTTTCCATATGATTGAATAAATGGGATGACGCACGATATTTCTACCTACCTCGACTCGAGTGTTCCATGTCATGGCCTATGTTATCCATGACACAATAAAAAATATATTTAATTGTGTCCCGAAGGAATATGCTTCAATACCTTATGTGGAACATGTAAACACATACGTAATTTAATGGGTTTGTCATTTACACTCTCACAAATCGTAAATCTTAGCTCATTGCATACATGATAATTATCCTTTAGATCGTGTTCATTGCGGTATAATATGCAAACATTCTTGTTGTATGAATAGATTTGTACTTCAAACCCAAACTCAGCAAACTCTTCTTCATCCGTTAGGTAAGTGTTCTCATTTGGGAGAATGTTTTTAGCCCACTTAAGAATTTCGATTATGCCGGATCCCGACAAACCGAACTAACTCTACAAATTATGTAAATCGATCATTGCATACAATAGCGAGTGATATTCATTATATTTTTTATATAATGGTCTAGCCACATCGGCTTTCAATCATATGTATTCTATATCTTTGGGTAACTCATCATCAAATTCTTCATTCACTTTGTCATTATGAACATTATCCAAATCCATAGGTTGGTGGTTTTGATGGTGGTGGAGTCCGTAAGAACCATCAATTAGGTTGGTCAAAGTACAATTTGTTGTCGAATAATTCATCAAATAAAGATTTCATTAAAACTAGAAGAATTAAAATAAAACAAATTAAGCTTTCATGCATGTACTGGGAAATTGTCCTAAAATATTAAAATAAAACTTTGTTCATTACACAATCTTCGTTAGTAAATAAATTGTCCAGCCCATATATGACTTATTATAGGAAACTAAAATAATTACAAACTGTGCCAAAATATTAAAATAAAATAATTTTCACCCAAGTGGTTATCAACACAAATTCTCGTTCATAACCCGAGTAGACTTCATCAACCAACATCTTAGCCTCCTTTTTGTATAAAAAGTGACAGTGCACACTTGTTTCTGAAAACTTAGAAATGATCATTCACCACCTAATGAACTTAGTATTGTTCAAGTTCCTTATATAATACTCTTAGCATAGTCACCGTGCTATAAAGTTTATGATGCTCGAAAAGAGGGTGCAGTAAGCGCAGGTGCATGAGAGGAGACTGTTGGAGGAGATATTTCGGAGGAGAATTTCGGAAGAGGAATTTGGGAGGAAAAACCTTGAGATATAGGAGAAAGTAAATCTTGAGATACACTTTGTGTTCGACTAAACATTTGGCACAATCCCTTGAGTTCATTCACCAGCCATCCTAAGGTATTGCTAATAGAGTTCATGTCCATCTTAAGACTTGGCACTTTATCTTCCACATTCCCCTTTTCTAATGTCTGGATGGACATGTGACTCTTTGCTAAAGTTAGCTCATCCAATATAGGTGCAGTGTGTAGTAATATGGTCCTCGACATATTGGATCTCAAACCAATTATCCTCCCCTCTTTATCCATTCAAATTTCATTCGATATGGCATCAGAGTCAATTTCTTCGAGGCTGCACTCCGACTGATTGCTCTTCATGCCATTTATTATTCCCTATAAAATAATAATATATTTAGGACAATAATATTAACATTATTTTATTACAGTGTGTATATGATCATTATATTCTAACTCACTATAGTCGAGGCCAATTTGTCTAATAATTTGTTCGTCTTTTTATCCCGTCGGGCATGCGAGTACATATTGATCCGATTATATTTTCTCCCTTCTTTCGGAGTCCCCTTGGTCTTCTCCATCCACTTATACTTATATTCATTAAATGATTTGTACCTCATGTTGTGGACATCAGCTTTGTTTTCCCCGTTCTCTCTATTTTCCCATTATGTATAAGTTTTCCCTCCCTAAACCCTTTCTCCAATAAGTTATTCCATTGGCTGATGAGTATTTGAACATTTTGCAGAACTTTATATTTCAATTCCAAAATGTCAAAACTGGATGTCCCCATATGGAAATGATGCTTCTAAATGTTCTTTTGATAGGTTTTCAATTGCTCGACTATTTAGAAAAGAATAATTTTTTTCTTGACTTCGAATTTATTAGGAATGTAAAAATTCTGTAGAGTTGATCTCATAGGTCATTCTTTATCGCGGGATAAACAATCTTCTAGTTGTCTGCCTCCGATGTCCACATTAATATTTTCGAGCTTCAAATAGTGAGCTTTAAAAATTTGGATGACATTTTTATCACTTGTAGGATTCCCCTTAGGGGTGAACCCAATGTGTTTCTTCTCTTGTGTTTAGGATTCATCAGTAATGAGATTTGGGGGAGTTGGATTAATAGGTCTTTGTGGAGTTTAATGACTCAAATACAATGTATATAGAGTATAATTAACATGCGACAGTGTGGAGTATGTGATTAGCGAAGAATGTACGCCGATCACGTTTAAAACCACACACACACACACACACACACACACACACACACACACATATATATATATATATATATATATATATATATATATATATATATATATATATATATATATATATATATATATATATATATATATATATAATACATGCTCGATGTTTATGATTTCCATCTATATGGTATTATTTTTTAAAAATTGGTGAAAAGCTTTATGTGGCCAACTGGGCAGAAGCGTTTCTATGATTGTTGTGAAAAAAAATTGTAACAAGAACTCGAAATTCTTTATTTTTAAATTTTTTTGGCAAGATGCCATTTATTGTGCATATTTCGTAACACATCGCAATCTGGGTGAACTTCTGTTTAAAGAATTCTATCCATTATGGATCAATATATTTATCTTCATTTTCTAATTGTGTCACTAATGACAATGCACAATTGGGATTATGAATACAAAATATGTTCTCTATTGCCTCATCCCATCATTCTAGCAAGGAAAAAGTATACGATTGGACAAGTGCGGTTTCAAGAGATCAAATCCAATATTTTTAAGGGGATTAAAATGTTAAAATTTTCAATTCCCGTACTGGTATATATGAGTCCCCTCCATATGGTGCGCAATAGTAAAACGATTTTATGGAGGCCAATTGTAACCTCTAGTTTTGTCGTTAAAAGTAATTAGTTCCATGAATCATTTTTTCCTAAAAATATATAAAATGAAGGGCGTGAATATGACCAATGTTTTATAACATGAATGAGAAGATGAAAAATGTATAAAAGGTTTTTGGCATGTGGGCCAACATACAAATTCTAGGAGTAAAACCTCCAACTAATCCAAAAATTACTATGAGTCCGCTAAGTAATTAATATTTTTAATTAATCAAAAATTCCAATTTTAGTTCAATTAATTATAAAATTACTATATGACCACCAATGAAAAATCCTTTCACCAATTTGTGTTCACATGAATATCAACCACTTAAAGATGGGGGTGAATATGGCCATAACAATCAACTAAGAAGATATATGCATTAATAAAAAGTAAAACAATGCACAAACTTTCATTAAAATGAAGGATCATCCTCCAAGTGAAGATATCTTTCATCTGCACAATATCAATATCAACATTAAGTAATTATTATTTCATATTAATCAATAAATACAAAGGTCCAATTTTAGTTCAATTAATCATAGAATTACTATATATACTAATGACAAATCCCTTCCACAAATTTGGGTTCACTCAAATATCCACTACTAAAGGATGGGGTGAACACAACAATAACAATTAAATAAGAAGTTATAAATATATAAATGATAATTTTACATAAAAAAAATAAGTAAAATTAGCTAAAGAAAGAAAGCAACTAGAATTATATGAGCTTCAATAATCGTTGTCCAATATCACATGCACATAGAACAAGAAGACAAAAATGCCAATAAAAGTATATTTTTAATAAGAAAAAAATGTTAACCTATCCTACTTTAGCATTTCCATGGAAAAAAAGTAAATCAATCTTTAATAATTAACGGATCATTACTACTCAAATTATATAAAATTAGGGCTAAGTAACCTTATCCAATTTATAATTAGGGATAATTAAGATATTATTCAATAACAAATCCAACTACTATTGTAAAAACATATTAGTCTGTTGTCTAATTCAAAATACATCTAACATGTTGATAATCTCAATTCATACTTTAAGTCTCCAAATCACAAGAATTTCCATTAATTAAACAATAACATATGAATTTATAGTTATTTTATTATCATATACGAGTATCCAACCACAATTAGGTATTTATATATGAATGTTCAAAATGCGAATCAAAGAGTATAAGTACAAAATGTGCTTTATATTAAAAATCGAACTAAATGAAGTTATTACTGATCCAATTATATGGAATATCAATTTTCAAACTACATAAATTTATCATGAGAACTATTATTAAATTTCCTAATTCGATATTAACCGTATCAATTAAAGGTTATATTTATATAACTCACTTTGTCAAAATCAAAAAGAATGTAAGTCCCTAATTAAATTTTGTGTTCAAACTATGTATATGTATGTTTCTATATATTCATAAACAAACATACATACACTTGCATATACCTGTATACATGCACATACGTATATTGATAGATACATATACATACACAAACACAAACATGAATATATATACATAAACATACATATACAGAGAGAAAGAGAGAGAGAGAGTCCTGACTATTTTCAAGAGAGAGACGATGGTGATGGTGGTAGCCGGTGGTGGTAACAGAGAGAGATAGTGAAAGAGGGATTTTTCACAAAGAGAGAAAGAGAGTATAATGAGAAAATAAACATTAATGGATTTTATTTATAACTTATAGGGACTCACTGTCCTGGATAATGACCACGGTCCGTGATCTCTTTGAATTGAGTTAACTTGTCACAGTTAATGATTATAGTCACGGTCCATGATCGTGATCCCTAGAATTCTCCAAAATGTGGTCAAGTTCTAGAACAATGATCCCATTATTGTGACCATTTTGAATTTCATGATTATCACGATGGATGGTCATGGTTATGGAGTGTGACCATATTACACACAAACAAGTCATGTTCCTTAACAAATGGTCACGATTTTTTATTGTGACATCTAACATAACCTACTTAGCCCCATTTTTCCCATAAAAGGAATGCGGTGGAGTCATGGTTTATAATCGTGACCAATGTCAAGAATAGATCTCCCCTGGATGGGGTCACTGACTGGTCCATGATCAATAATGCATGGGCACGATTTTATCGCGATATTTTTTATTTTTGGAATAGTGAAGGCGTCATTATGAGAGGATATCATGTGCTAACTCAGTGATTTGAAAACCAACGTCAAAGATTCAGAGATCGAGATGATCCACAACAAGAAATTTAAGCTGAAATAGCGCGTGATTCTTTATTGGATGTTAATTGGGGGTTTCAAGTGATGAAGTAGAGAGAAGAGGTAGGTTGGGGCATCTACTAGTGGTGGCGGTAGTTGTGGTAATGGTGGTTGTGGGCGTCGGTGTGTGTGTGTATGTGTGTGTGTGTGTGTGAGAGAGAGAGAGAGAGAGAGAGAGAGAGAGAGATGAGGATGGGGTGTGTGGGGGTAATTTTGGTTTTCAATTTTTTTATATATTTTTGTATTCTCTTTTTAATTTTCAAAGATTTTTTAGGAATTTTAATACATTTGAATTATATCATTTATTTAAATGTTGTGGCAGTTAATATTAACACTCCATTGTACAAAGGGTGGGAAAAGTCTAATGTTAAATTAAAAAAGTGTTTAAGTCTAAAATCAAACTTTAGTAATGTATTAAAGTAAAAAAAAAATCAATTATTATCCTAGTAGAAAAAAATTGTCACTACAGATTTGAGCATACGTATAATTATTTTTAAAAAATTATAAGCAATAAGTCAATGTGTGTTAGAAATATTAATGTGATTTTGTATTTTCACGAGATTGAATATGAACAAATTAACATAAATGCAAATTCAAATAGTAATAAAATTCCAAAGCTTACAGACAATGCGAAGGAAATTGATGACAAGCCTTGTATGTCACACATTGTTCTTAAGATAAATTCGTCCTCTCATCGGTGTCCAAGGTTTGATGCACGCTTGTCTCCAAAGATATAACGATATTTTTGTCTTCATAGAAGTGACACTTTAATATATAAAGATTCAGTGACTCCAAATTCTATGTTGTACTCTCTAACAGATTGACTCAAGAATGGACCAAAAATGACAGAGTTTCGACTCTTAAAATTTAAGATAATTAAGCATGAAGGGTGGGTGTTCTATGCATATAAATGTAGACACCCTTTTTCGAGTAGATATATCCTTTCACGGATGGACTCAATTACACAACAACCATTGATTCTGTCAAAAATAAATTTTAAATGCAATTTTCACTCAAATAAAATTATTATTATTATAACATGATGAAATAATTTCCAATAATCCCCCACATGAGTGAAAATTACATATAAAATGACGACTTACTCATAGACAGACAGATACCTGAGAGAGTGTGAGCAGAAAATAAATGCATCGTGATAAGTTGCTTTTAGCTTTGAACTTAATGTAATTTGAATCTATCAGATTTCCTTGTCTAATCAGTGGACATGATGACTTGAACTGCTGGCCGTTTCTATAAAACAAGATAATAGAAACTACACAATTATTTTTCTACACAGTTTGATTCTGACATTTGTTGTCGTTTTGATCCTGAACATCACTTGATACTGCGAGTGATTTAGATAATTGTAACATTTTCAATAAACGGCCCCTTCTCATTCACATAGATGATCTCTATGAATATTATTTACAAATACCCCATTAAGACATATTTAAGCTTTAGAGATCATTAAAAGTTTACCTTACCCTAATTATCGGGACAAATGTGCACTATCCCATCAAAGAAATAGGAAGGAGTAGAAATCTCCTCAGTACTAATAGAGTCAAATACATTTTTATTTCCCCTTTGAACCTAGATCTTGAATCTCCGGTCAACTAGGTTGGGTTATTATCATGGTGACTCTTAGTTAAATAAAAGGCTTTCGACCATTCTCCTCGATGAAATTTTCTTACCCTCTGGTCAACGGATCCGCATTTTTTTCATTAGATCTAATGTTTTTACCAAATAGAGAACAATTTATTTATGGTCTCATGTCAATGACTAAAAAATAAAGACTTATTATTTACAATAAATAAATGCTTTTGTTACAACAAGACGTACTATAACAACAACACGGCGTATTGTAAAAAATCTCGTTTTTTTTTTATTACAAGACATACTGTAAAAAATCTTGGGATTTTTTTGTCAAACTTATTGCAACAAGTGGCTAATTTAGGACTACAAATAATTTAACACTAATTAAAAGATGAAATTTACAACAAGATTTTAATATTGTTATGTAATGTCACAAGAGATGAGGGTAGTGATCATATAGTAGGACGCCTCTCTCATTTGGTTTTTTAAAAAAGTAATTAATAGTAGTTTAAATGTCAAACATTTGGAAAATAAATACTATTTTGATAAGTCCTCGTAAAATTGATATAAAAATTTGAATTTGTAAAAGGAAAACTTTCTTTCTCTTCTAGGAATAATAGCTCCTATCACTTAACGTGTTGGACTTCAATACAACATGTAAAGTAGCCCAAATTTATTCTTATTATAATGGTCTTTATATATGGGTGTTGATAACATGTAATTTAAGAGTACATATTTAGAACTAAAAATTAATAAGAATATAGTTTTCATATATAATTAATAAAAAAATAGATTTATATAAAGCTTTCATATTTTCTATTTTAACGCTTATAATATGTGCTCTGAAATCATATATTAATATTTTCTTTTACATTTCACTCCTTGTGTGATGAGAGAGAAATTCATGTGACAAGATAAAAAGAAAACAAAAAGTACTAGTGTGTTAACAATACCCTGGAATTAAATGCCCTAACTAAATAATTAATTTATTTTCATTTTAAGGTAGGTTTATTTTTTAATATTATTATTTGGGTGGAAATTTTTTTTTCGTATTTATTGGGTGCCATTTTTAACAGGTTATGTTAAATACAAACTTTGACCGTTACTCTCTCTCTCTCTCTCTCTCTCTCCAAATTTTGAGCATTTCTAACATTTTTATTTATATAAAATTTATTTTTTTATATAACTATATAAAATAGGAATTATATAAAATAATTTTTCATATATAAAAAAGAATGTTTCCATAAAATAAAAACAGTTTTTTCACTTATAAATAAAAGATCATTTTTCTAAAAATCAAAAACTCAAATTTTTTTAATAAATAAAAGACTGTTTTTTAAAGATAAAAAAGAAGACTTTTATTTTATTAAAAAAAAATATAACATATTTTTACAAAAAGGATTTTTTTTTTAAGTATAAAATCAAAAACCGACTTTTTTAAAAAAAATAAAAAGCTGTCATTTGTAAATTAAAAAACATACCATTTATTTTATAAAAGCAAGTTTTTATAAAAAAAAATATTTGCAAAACAACTTATTAATTTATAAAAAAAAAAGTGTAAAATAAAAAACTTATTTTTTTATGTTTAAAATGCAGTTTTTAATAAATACATAAACGACATCTTTTTTTATTAAAACATTTTGTTCTAACATTTTTTACAAAACATTATACTTGTTTATAAAGAAGTATAAAAATCAAAAACTGAATTTTTTTAATAAATAAATGACTTTTTTTATAAATAAAAAACTGAATTATTATTTTATAAAAACATCATTTTTCTTCAAAAATAATCAAATTAACTTTTTTATTTATAAAAATAAAAAACAACACATTTATTTATTTTTATGTAACATTCATGATGGAAGTTAATTATTATTTTTAAACTTTTTTGGGTTATTTTCATTTTAGGGTACATTTATTCTTTGTTATTATTAGTTTTGACGCGACTAAGATGTGTCTAGTGTGCGTGCTATTTAGGCTAAAGTGCAAGTCTGTCGCTCAAGTAATAATTCGATAAGTCGGGTATCGATCCTCAGGAAAATAGGACGAACGCAGTCATAATGACGTTGGACAGACGAAGAAAACCTAACTTAGACTATAAAGAAAAGGAAAAGGTGATTTGATTGTGAAATGACTACAACTCGATGCAAATATGAAAATGATTAACTAATCCATGTAGTACCTACACACATGAGATAAAGCAAATACCAAGTGACGTATCGAGGATGTGGGCTCAGTCCCGTAGCAATTATCCTTTGTCCTCACCCCTTGCACTAAAAGTTTATCGGCTTGATTATAGACCTTACAAGCGTCCCGATCAAACTTTACGGCAAAGTCAGCGTCGCACAGCTGGCTAATGCTGAGAAGGTTTGCTTTCAAACCTTTGACGTACAAAATATTTTCTAGCTTAGGAAATCCAGGTAACTCGACAGTACCACGTCCTATAATGTTAGACTTGCTCCCATCTCCAAATGTGACTCTGCCATCCTGATAATCCTCAAGAGATGTAAAAAATGAGGCATCACATGTCATATATCTGGAGCACCCACTGTCAAAATACCACTGTGAGGTATTATGTGCTTTGAGAGCGACATGAACAACAAAGGCATTTTTATCTTTCTTAGGTACCCAAGAAGTTGTGACCTTTTGTTTGTCTTTGTTGTTGTTGGTTTTAGCTGGAATGTGAGAAGCATTCACTGACGGCAAAGACATCCGTCGGAATTCCTTCATCAAACACTGAGACGTGGCAGCTAAAAACTCAACACGCTCTCTCAGACTGGCAAAATCATCAGAATGATGTGGTGGAGCAGTAGTACGTCGAGTCCGACCCAAACTATAGCAAAACTCCCTGAGGTGGCCTTTTCTTTTGCAATAAGTACAAAAGAACACAGTCAAAGGCGGACCTTGGTTTGCTTTTCTTGATTGAACTCTCCTTTGAGGTTTTTGACGATGACCATAAGGAGTCGTAGTAAACTCAGGAACTGGTCCGGGTGCAATTTGGGACGTGGAAGCACCATCATAACCTATTCCCTGTCGATCACCAAAACCTAAAGAGGGGTCGAGGAGCATCTTTCCCATCTTCCCAGATCTGTCCTCGATTTGTACCTTGACTTCCCGTGCTTTCTCAAGATCATGAGACAGCTGGAAGACAAGGGCTTCAAGTTTCTTCCGAGTCTCCACGGAGGAATGGAGGTCACTCGTAAGACTAGCCACTTGTTTAGTCAAGTCCCCTCTCTCTTTCTCAAAACAACTCTCTTTCTCTCTAAACAAACTTTCTAACTTAACGCCAGCAGACTCTCTCTCTCTCTCAAAGCGATGCAGGTGGAGGACACTTTCTCTCTCATCTCTTCTAACTCTTCTTCTAACACAGTGATCCGAAGAACTAACGCTTTGTTACGCTTTTTAGTTTTGAATGACTCATTATATAACTCGGCGTAGGCGCATTGAAGATTACTCTCACTCTCACATGCGTCATCTTCCCCCTCACTAGCATCGCTCTCACTGTCAAGGTGTCCCTGTGAAGTAGCATCCTCATCGTCGTGAGGTGCCCTAGGAGTACTCACATGACTCGCCATGAATGCGGTGAAGTTACTCGTGCGGTGACTCATCTCCCGAGTCCACCAGCTCGACTTCACTGTCATCGCTAAGGTTAGTATTAAGGACAGCTTTGTCCTTTTCTCTATTAAGACGAGCAGCACACTCAAAAGCTCTATGTCCCCTACCGTCGCACTCATAGCATCTCTCACTGTCCTTTTTAGGAGCGTTTTTAACATCTTTCTCATTTTTCTTTTCAAACTTATTTTTCTGAAAATTCTTCTTATCTTTAAAATTTCCACTTTTCTTAAATTTGAGAATTTTCTGAAAGTTTTTAGCAAATAAAGCCAAATCATCTAAGTCAAAATCACACTCAGAATCAGAAGTTTCACTATCTTTCTTTCTAGATGACTCTACTCTCTTTCTTTCCGTCCCCTCACTTTTCTCTCTTGGACATTAAGTGTAATTCCCTTATCTTTAGACTTCACAGATTTAGGAAACATGTCAATTTCATATGTTTGCAAGTCTCCTACAAGTTCCTCCAATTTTAGCATATTTAAATTACCCATAGAATTTAGCACAGTGACTTTAGGGATAAAACGCTTAGGCAATGATCTAAGAATCTTTTTCACAACTCTTGCATTAGGAATATGTTCACCAAGATTAAAGCTAGTATTAACAATGTCAGAAAGCCTAGCATAAAAATCATCAAAACATTCAGACTCATGCATGGTGATGGTTTCAAATTGAGTTGTCAAATTTTGCAATTTATATTCTTTCACAGCATTAGTTCCTTCATGGGTAAGTTGCAAAACATCCCATGCCTCTTTTGACGTGGTGCACGTCATGATACATTAGAACTCATCAGGAGTGATGGATCCGAAAATAGCACTCAAACCCTTAGAATTAAAATAAGACCATTTAAATTCATCTTCAGTCCATGTAGTGACAGGTTTTAAATTGGTCACGTTTTCAACAGTGACGGAGGGAGTTGTCCACCCTCTTTCAACTAAAATCCAAACCCGTTCATCTATGGCCTTTAAAGCCGACTTCATGCGGGAATTCTAATATGCATAATTTGTCCCGTCAAAAACTGACATTTTATTATATGATTTCTCCATTTGAACACGCTCTTTTTCAAAAAATCAATTTTTTCAGAAAATTGATATCTTAGAAAAATTTTGCGAAAAATAGGAATACGTGATAGATTAGCGTAACCTGCTCTGATACCAATTTGAAAGAGTGTGCGCTTGCGTTCAAATAAGAAATTAAATAATCAAACTCAGTTCAACCCAAATAAACCCTAAACAAGCAACAAGGTGTGATTGAAATAATATGAAATCATGCAAGAGATATTCAAACACACACATGTGAGGAAAAATCCCCCAAAGGGGCAAAACCATTTATTTTCATTATAATATTGTAGCATACAATTTCGGATTACAATGAAAAATACAGTGACACAGAATTACTCGCAGGTGTCGGGTCTGTAGTCGGCGGCAAAAAGTTTCCCTTTGCAGGAGGGCAGCAATGAAGAAGAAGAACGGGCTTCTCCACAAGGGTATGAACAAAACAGTGTTTGTGTTCTAGGATTTCAAAATGATTCACAAATGATTTGAAAATTTGTGTGAATCTAAACATGAGTTTTGGTAACTCACAAAAGTGAAGACTTTGAGTTTTTGAACTCTGAAAATCGTGTGAAGAAGTCCACTAAACTAACTCCTCGTAGTGGGTTTATAAAAGAAAAAACAGGCCCTTAAAAATCTGACCACGATCTGTACGATTCTATCCCAGGCGGACCGGTCCGGATCTGAGGCGGATCGGTCCGAGGTTGGACCGGTTCGTTTTTGTAAGAGGTCCCTTCGGTTCGCATTCGGTCCAAGGTCTACTGGTCCAAGAGCAAGGCGGATCGATCCGCGTAGAGGGCGAATCGGTTCGTGGGTGGACCGATTCATTTTTAAAACTGGCGGACTGGTCCGGCAGACCAGAACTCTGATTCCTTCCTTTCTTTGATATTCGGATCCGTTTGAAGATGATGTGAGCTTGTATTACTTCAACGATGTAACGGCTTATGACATACACAATAATGATGGACAAAATATCCTTACAGCCAGACATATGAAAACTGAAAGAAAACGTTTTTGGGATGAAAGGAAACATTTTTACAAACATGTGAAGGTGAAGAAGAATGAAATTGCTCACTATAGAAATAACTACTGCAGATATGAAAACAAGAATTGAAATAATATTACTTGAATTGCAAAACTGGAAGCAAACTAGGGATTCTTATTATTATTATTCTCTAAACTGATTATAAAGCTTCCCTAACGAATTAGAAGCCTCCTCATGTCAGAGAGAAGTTTATAATTTATAATCTACAAATTCTAAGAGTTTGAACCATGCAAGATTCTGATTTTACAAGCGGATAAGTTCGAATTTCTGATACCAGAACCGATCCTACTAAGAGGGTTCGGTTCGGTTCCATCTTTTTGCGCTTTACAGAAGCTTTACAGGATGGGATCGGTTTTTTTTTCTTCCCTTCGGTTCGGTTCCATCTTTTGCGCTTTACAGAAGCCTTCCCAGGATGGGATCGGTTCTTTTTTTTCTTCCTTTCGGTTCGATTCCCTCTTTGCAGGTACTTTTCCTCATTTTTCTTTGAAGCTTTTGATATGGAACTCGGATTGGAATGCCGAACCTTCCTAAACACTGAATACTTGCGAAATGGATGGAAAATACACGAAACTCGGCGTACTCATTAGAAGCTCATTTTACTATTTTTTCAGTTTTCACACTTTTCTTTTCTCGCTATTTTTGTTGAGCATATCAAATCTTTTCTTCCCCTCTTTTTTATGCACTTTTTGGACTAACTTTCTGGGATTATAAATTTCCACAATTCCGGGCCAATTTGGGATTATTCGGGTTGTCAAATGAAAGGAAAAAATTTATCCGGCTCAATTTGGGTTTACAAAAGGGTTAATTTTTCACTACTTTTTCTGGCCCATATTTTTGGGTGACAAACGAGGGCCTACGTTATTGTCCGAAATATTAATTGCGTACCATATGCGCCTTGAGATGAATTAAGTTTAGAGATCTATTTGGCACGTTTTTCAAAGCAATATCACACACATTTTTCATAAAACAAAGTGAAAGAATTGAGATCCTTGACGACTTATGAGAACGCTAAAAAGAACTTTGAGTTAACAATTAACTCGGATTGATATGTACGTTCACAATAATGAAAGTCTCAAATCTCACCGGGTTTGTTAATCTCCACATTTATTCGTTAAGTCGTCTATGTTCTCTCAATTTCCATCCTTGGTCAATTTCGGCTTTGTGTATTATGTTTTTAAAATTTGAGACTTTAAACCAACTTTTAATGATATTTTTGAAAATTTTGAATTCCAATTTTTATTTATTTTGAAGAAAAATATTTTTGGATTTTTCAATACTTTATGATTTTTTTTGAAATTTCTGGGCATTTTTGAAAATTTGTGAAGTTTTAGAAAGACGCACTTGTGACCCACCTAACTTAGACTTTTGCATTATCCTCAAGCAAAAAGGACTAAAATCTAACTCAAAGCGAATTAAAAGTGCGGGAAAATAAAACAAACAAATGAGACAGAAATGCAGAATTTTTTATAGATACTTAACAACGGTGTTACAAGGGAGAGGGGGGAGAAAACATATAACCAACATTTTAAAACAACCAGCAACAATCACAAAAGCAGTAAACAACAGCCATGGGCTTCACTAGGGAGGCGGTTTGGAGGGTCCAGGTGCGCTGGGATCATAAAAGAAAGTGGGGGGGGGGGGGGAACCGCCGAAGTTCAGCTCGTATAACTGCGCTTGGAGATGATGCATCATGCTCGTGTCCCTTCGTTAGGCCTATTGATCCCGTTGATAGTTCTCTTGGTCCTTGTTGTATTGTGTGATGAACCCGTCAAACGAGTTTCTACGGCTAAAAGGCGCCTATCAAAATCTGCACCCGGTAGCTCAAAGTCCGAGTCATCGTCCTCGTCGTATTCTTCCTCTTCTACCCCGCCCATCTCGACATCCTCAGCCTCGGGATCTTCAACATGGATCTCCTATTCGGCATCTACATCAACCACCACCCAGGCTGCTCGATGGGCAGCTCTCTGCTGGGCACTCCTAGTGCATAACTCTTTCCCAATGGGTTCCGGGAGGCGGGGGAAAGCGTGAGGTGGCTGGATACCGACATCGGCAAGGAGGGAGGTTATGAGACGTGCATAAGGGAGGGGCATCGCACCTTTTTTCTCCAAGGCCGCATAAATAATATCGGTGTAAAGCATGCGGGCGAGATTGAGAGTGAAGTTTGGATCGAAAAGGTGGTACACGAGGGTAGCTTGGCGAGGGCGCATTATCGAGTCATTTGTGGTTTGAAACAGGTTGGCGCACACAATATGGAAGGTGTGGTGACAATTATACATAAATAAATGAGAAAAGTGCAATCACCAAGGAAAATAAAGAACATAAAATGCCAATCACACAACACAGTATGTACGTGGTTCAGTAAGAATGCCTACGTCCACGGTGGTGCAGTCAGTATTATTTCTATATACTTCGGGGAGCGTTTATAGAGAATACAGTACGTGCCTCTTGCCTCAGGTTTAGGGTTTATTTTATACATCTTTATCTCTAAGGAGTGGGGGTTTTGGACTCCCCCACGTCCATTTTTCTCTCCTGGAATATCTCTATACGATATTCTAAGAGAAAACTAAGTCATAACTGAATTTAGTTAAGGTGAGGGGTCCGGACTTTGGGCCGTTTTTGTTAGGCTACTCGTCCGAGCCCATGATGGTAAATTCGGGTACCCACAATTGCCACTAAAGTTGTTGGGCCACAATTTTGGCTCAATAAATTTAAATGATTTGTCATAATGGCTCTTTTTGTAAATCGTGCAACTCTTCCCAAAGTTGAGAACTGATTTAAGTGGCAGTTGCTTTGTGTCCTGTGCGCGATGATTGGGAGCATTTAAAAGTTATTTAGAGCAGCGTTCCATAGTTGTCGTTTCAAACTTCTTAGTGTTCCCTCATCTTCTGCGAGTTTTAACTGTTGTGCCCTCTTCTCTAGGTCTTCATTTTCTTCGCTTTCAATCTCCCTCGTCACCTGGGCTTGTGATCTTACATCGTCCAAGTCAAACTTTCATCTCGTAAGTCCCCTCTGATCTCTCTCTCTGTGCTTTCTCTGTTGAGTTTTCTTTGAATTTGCAATTTAGGGTTTACAAATGACAAAGATAGGTAATAGATCAGTGTCTAAGTTTAGGAAGTTTTATAATATCCCAGAGTGGGTAGAGATTGAGTGCGCCTCTCTCCCTAAGAATGTTAGAGAGATAGAGGGTGCTCATTGGATTCATATCCCGTTGCTTTCTAAAGGGGGCTTACTTTTCCTCCAAACAATTTGTTCCTGCATTTCTTTGGTTATTTCAACATTGTTCCTGCACAGTGTTCGCCCAATGTCTAGAAGATAGTCAATGGTGTCCATAGAATAAATCAACTTTATGGAACTAAATTAGGGTCCGCTGAAGTTTGTTTTTTTTGTTCCTTCTCTCGAACGAGCTCTGATATTCTCTACCTCAAGGCCAGGAGTCCTGACAGGGTATTAGTAGTAAATTTACCTGATTCCCACAAGGATTACTGGCAATATGGCTTTCTTTCTAGGAATTGGCAGTTCTCCCCCCAGACTGAGGGGAGAGGTATGATAGATTCACTGTTCCCTTTTATGGGGAAGAGTATATAGGTAGTCTTTACTCTGCTTTTTCGATCTCCTTATTAATGTGTGATTTTTCTGACACTTTCTTATTTTATTTTCAGCGAGGACAAAGAACTTGGAACCTGCCCTCAGCGAGGTCTGAGCTGCCGAGCTGATTAAAGCTTAGAATATCATGAAATCTCTAGATAACGGTGAACATCCCAGATCCGCTGCTTTCCTGCTGGAGTATAAGAACATCGGGTCCAGTTTCATTACGAGTTCTGTGGACAGCATTCCTGACTTAGATACTTCTGAAGAAGCTGCAGCCGATTCCATACAGTTGGACGAGGAAGAGAGCAGTTCTGAGAGTGATATCATAGGAGGTGTTGAAGGTGGTTCTGATGGGGCGAGCTCCAGTAGTGACAGTTCTTCCATCTCAGAATAGGTTTCTGAGGCTCAAGAGTCTTCAAGTACATCCAGTAGTTCTAGCGAGGAAATGGTTCCCCATAGGAGAAACTTGATCCGTGATGATGATGATGATGATGATGATGATGATGATGATGATGATGTGCTTCTCGCTCAGAGGTCGAAGAAACAGAAATCTAGAAGTGGGGTTGTTGCCACTGGTTCTCAGTCTGCTGCTCAGGAGCAGGAGAAGAAGAGAAAAGAAGAAGAGCAGTTGAGAGAGAGAGAGAGAGAGAGAAAGAAAGAGCGAAGAGGAGAGGAAGAAGACTGAAGAGAAAAAGAAGGTTGAGGAGAGGAAAAGGGTAGAGAAGGAGAAAAAGAGAGAGGAGGAGAGGGTGAGAATGGAAGCGAGGACGAAGGTTGGGCAGGCCTTAGAGCCCGTGTCTGCGTTGCCAGAGGGGGCTTCGATTGCCATTTCTCCTCAATTGGCCCTGCGCTGCTTGAGAGAGCATTCCTTCCTACTGATCGCCAAAGGGTAATGGGGACTGATCAGTTAGCCTTACAAGCGAGTCTGAGGCTAGCCTTGGCAAGTCTATTTCTCTTTTCTAATGCTTGTCAAATTCTGTTTGTTTCTTTCTTCTAATGCCTTCTTTTACTTGCAGTTCGTGACTGACTTAGTCGTGCTCTATCGCTCTCATGATGAGCTGGTGAATAAGAATGGTGAGCTGGAGAAGCAGAACGCTGCTTTGAAAGTGAAGAGTATTGAGCTCGAGGCCAGCTTGAAGGCTGTTGATGCTGCTCGGACGTTTTCTGATCTGGCCCTTGTTAAAACCAATCAAGCGAGGGAGGCAGCGGTCAAATAACTGAACGAATTGTGATAGGCGTATGATTTGGTCTGCTCGAGTAAGCTAGCGATGGTGGAGGAGAATAAAGTGCTGGTGGAGAAGCTGAAGGAGAAGGAGTCCGAGGTAGCCACCACTAAGGAAGATTCATATAATTCCGGGTGGGCTGTCGCATATGAAGATGCCGAGGTTCAGATAGGCTACATCAGCCGTCTGAATTTTAAGAAGGGCTGGAATAAGGCCGTCTTAGCTGCCGGGGTGGATGTCACTTCCCCCTTATTTGATGAGCATGATCCAGGCCCGAAGCCTGTCATCGATGAAGCTCTGACCCCAGCTGTCGAAGGTGTTAACCCTGCTTACCAGTCAGTTCATGTTGATGCCCTTCCTGCTCGGGCGACAGAAGTTGTTCATCCAGAGGGAGATGCTCCAACTGTTGCTGATAAGGGGAAGCAGCCAGCTTCTTCTGAATAAACTGAGGTCTCCAGCTAATCTACTCTTAGGGTTGATTTTGTACTTCTTTTTGTAATGTTCCTTTTTAATTCTCAATGTACTTTGATCCTTTATGAATGAAATGAAAAGACTTTTCCCTTAGTGTACGGATTCATTTTATTCTTTACTGCTCTTTTATGGCCTGTAGTCGATTGATGTAGATGAATATATACCAGTCACTTCTCAACTAGGAAGAATGATTGGTCTTGATGTGAGTCCTGAAGTTCGTCATACCTTTGTAAGAATTTGCAAATCACTGTGAATGAGGAATAAGCGTTTCATAGATCAGACGGAGCTCGTTACTAAACTGAAAGACAGGCTTCAGGAAATGGAAGAAGTTGAAGCTTATGTTCAAGAGGAAGTGAATACTCTAATAGCAAGACTCCTCGATGCTACTGAGATTAACCAAGTAGGAGAAGTTCTGCAACAGGAAAATGAGTCATTGAGGAGGGAAGTGTTGCGCCTCAGGGAGCATGCGCTAATCACTGTGCCTCGCGTTTCAAAAGGTTCCTCCTCATCACGAGCTGGCACACGACCAAGCGACGCTCCTCCGGTGCTGCAAGGCTCTACCCCATCGACTGTTCCACGAGCTGGTACAAACGTAAGATGACCAGCTAGGGAAATGGATGAGCCCCGTGAAGATGTTCATCGAGCATACGTGATTACTGCTGGGCTTCAAAGGGATGTCACACAGCTGAGGCATCTGTTTAAGATAGGACCTCGTCGAGTAAGGGCTGATGGTTATGACCGAGGTTGGGTAGATACTCTGACGAGGCTGACAGAGTTTGAAGAGCTCGCATTTATCAGGGGATGGTTGAGTGCCCTAAAGGAGCGGTAAGTTCCAAGGAACTCAATACTCTGGTATCATCACGAGATCTCTCCTTCCACTTTAAGGCATAACCCCTTCAGGAGGGATGAACAATGAATCCCTATCGATGCCATCCCCCGACAGCTGTTAGAGTCAGATAGGAATGAGGTCGAGGAGGAATTAGCTCCTCATCCGGATGACGGTCGAAGAGCTCAAGTGGCTGATTATCTTGTTCAGAGGCCTCAGCCTCACTAGGATTTTACCAGTTGTAACTCTGTGTACATATGTAATGAAGTAATGTAATATTGATGTTTTGGGTGATCTCGCCGATTAAACACAGGTTGTACATTCTTGTTATAAATGTGATGAAGTAATATAATATCTATGTTTTGGGCGAACCCCCCGACTAAACATGTGTCCTATATTTTTTATTTCATCTATTCTTCGCTTAATAATCTTAGGCCTCTCATGACCGACTAGATTGGTAAGTTTGCATTTGTTGAGTAAGTGTCCCTCCAGTCCAATATGCTTATGAGATACCATTCTGCCCTACTTTACCTTTTAGGTTATGTCGTCACACTCACTTAAGCCTAAGTGTGGCACTTGGCGAGGACACACTTGGTGTTGGATGCTCTATCCGATCAGGGTTTTATTAACCAAACATTATTTGGCGACTAATTTGACTTGGCCGGATTGCCTAAGGATCTCCTGTAGGGCTTCATATACTGCAGGGGCAATGCTAAGAGGTTGTTCGTGTTTCATAACGAAAACCTGAGGAGGGTGTTTTCCCTGCTATCGTATACTGAGTAGTGTGCCTGTCACTTGGAACGGGTGTGCAAGTTATAAAGTTCATATATTAGTTGACTGACACCTCATAGAATGCAACTGCCAAATAACTTTTATTAATCACAAGTAAATGAGCTGCCATTTTCATAAATCTGGTAAAAGGCGAAAGAAAAAACTAGAAATAGAATTTCTTAAGATTGGCTACATTCCATGTTCGGGGTATTTCTCTACCATCCAGCGTTTCTAAGTGATAGGCTCCTTGCAGACCATCTCTTGTTATCTTGAATGGTCCTTCCCAGTTTGGCCCCAACTTGTCGTCTGATGGTTTTACTGCGCTGCCAAGGACTTTCCTTAGGACATAGTCTCTAACTTGGAACGACCTTGGATTGACCATCTTGTTATAGTATTTTGCGAGCTGTTGCTGATAGCTTGCTAATTTCACTAAGGCAAGTTCTCTGCGTTCGTCGGCTAGGTCGAGTTCAGCGAGCAATGCTGTATCATTCTGGCCCTGGTCGACAAGGGTGGACCTCATAGTTGATAGGCCTGCTTCTAATGGGATGACCGCTTCCATTCCATACATTAGTGAGAATGAGGTTTCCCCCGTTGCCCGACATGGGGTAGTGCGGTAAGACCACAGGATATGCGGCAGTTCGTTCACCCATGATCCTTTGGCTCGCTCTAATCGTTTCTTTAACCCGTTGATCACTATTTTGTTGGAGGCCTCAGCTTGACCGTTGCTCTGAGGATACGCCACCGAGCTAAAATAGTGCCTGATACCGTGTTCATTGCAGAAGTTCTAGAAAGGGCCACTCTCGAACTGTGTTCCGTTATCAGTGATGATGGTTCTAGGGATTCTAAAATGGGTAATTATGTTTTTCCATATGAATCTTATCATATCTGCATCTCGGATGTTTTCCAGTGGCTCTGCCTCGATCCATTTGGTGAAGTAATCCGTTGAAACCAACAAATACTTGCGATTGCCGGCGGCGGTAGGAAGCGGTCCTACGATGTCCATTCCTCATTGGGCGAAAGGCTAAGGGCTGGTGAGTGATCTTAGGTTTCTGTAAGGTTGGTGGACCATGGGAGCATGTAGTTGACATTTCTCGCATTTGCGAGGGTACACTGCCGAATCTTTTTGCATATATGGCCACCAGTAGCCTTCCTTTATAGCTCAAAAAGCTAGTGATCATCCTCCAATATGTCTTCCACAGATTCCTTCGTGGAGCTCGTATAGAATTTTCTCGACATCCCTCGGGTGAACACAATGTAGGTAAGGGCCGGAGAACGATCTCTTATACAGCTTGCCCTCAGGAGATAAGTGAAAGTGAGCAGCTTTGACTCTTATCTGATGAGAGGTCTTCCTATCTCTTGGAAGTGCGTCATCCTTCAAATACATCCAATTGGGTGCTGACTCAATATGGATCACATGTTCCACGCCTGGCAGCTCATCGCTCTGGTTGATGCTCGGATGAGCGAGGAAGTCGATGGGGATCATTCTTTTCAAGTCTGAATTGATTGCCGAACTCAGGGCTGCCAGGGCGTTAGCATGGCTATTCCGTCCTCTGGGAAATTACTGGACACTGACTTCCTCAAAGCTGGTCATTAGCCTCTTTGCCAAGGCGAGGTAGGTTGCCACTCTTTCAACTTTTACGTTGTAGTCCCCACTGATCTGATTGGAGACTAATTGTGAGTTTCCGAACACCTGTAACTGCTTTGCGCCCAAAGTGTGTGCCTTCTGGAGGCCAACTTTCAAAGCCTCATACTCTACCTCATTGTTGGAGGCTTCAAATCCAAGCCTGATTCCCTGTTCGAGGATTGTATCTTCTGGAGTAACAAGCACAATGCTCATTCCTGCCCCCTTTGAGTTGGAGGCTCCATATACAAATAACTTCCAAACTCCCTCTGATGCGTGGTTTTCTTTTTGCCTCATGGGTTGAAGTTGGTCGAGAGGATGCTCGCCCGTGAATTCAGCTATGAAATCAGCAAGGAATTATCCCTTGATTGCATTCCTTGGTTGAAATCGGATGTCAAATCATTCGAGCTCGACCGACCATTTAGTTAGTCTACCTGACAAATCTGCTTTCCTCGGGATTGCTTTAAGGGGGTGCGATGTAAGGACGATGATGGTATGAGATTCAAAGTAGTGCTTCAACTTCCTTGAAGCTACTACAAGTGCAAAGGCGAGCTTCTCTAGTGGTAGGTACCGCTACTCGGCCTCTAATAAGGTCTTGTTCACGTAATAAACGGGGTCCTAGATTTCTTTTTTCTTGCCCACCAGTGCATAACTGACGGTGTGGTTGGAAACGACGACGTATAAGTTCAACTAATCTCTTTCTTGAGGTATGACGAGCAGGGGTGGTGAGCTAAGGTAATCCTTAAGCTCGTTCAATGCTTTCGAGCAATCTTAATTCCATTCTATTGTCTTATTTCCCTTCAAGAGCTGGAAAAATGGCTTGCATTTCTCGAAGGACTTCGAGATGAAACAGTTCATGGCAACGAGCATACCGGCGAGCTTCTGTACGTCCCGTATTGTGTGAGGGGGATGTACCCTGTTAATTGCATCAATCTGGTCCGGATTAGTCTCGATGCCTCTCTTACTGACCAAGTACCCAAGAAATTTTCCTTATTGGACACCGAAAGAACACTTGCTCGCGTTGAGCTTCATTCGGTATTTCTTGAGGATTTTGAAGGTTCTCGATAGGTCTGAGAGGTGGTCTTCTTTGTTCCTGCTCTTAACGGGCATATCGTCGATGTAGACTTCCATGGTGTCTCCCATTTGGTATTTGAACATCTTGGTGACCAGCCACTGGTAAGTCGCCCCTGTATTTTTTAGCCCGAAGGGCATGACTTTGTAACAGTATAATTCGACGGTGGTGATGAACGCGATCTTGTTCTGGTCTGGTGCATACAGAGGGATCTGGTGATACCCCGAATATGCATCCAGAAAACTCATTCTTTGGTGAGTTGTTATGGCGTTCACCAATTGGTCAATTTTTAGGAGAGGAAAACTATCCTTAGGGCAATCCCTGTTAAGGTCAGTGAAGTCAATGCAGACTCTCCATTTCCCGTTATTCTTTGGAACTACTACTGGGTTGGATAACGATTTAGGGAATTGAACCTCCCGTATGGATCTTGCATCCAGCAATTTTTTAACTTCTTTTTCTACGACTTTTGCCTTCTCGGGTGCAGTTCGCCGTGACTTCTGCGTGATAGGTTTGAAAGTGGGGTCGACATGCAACAGATGACAAACCACACTGGGATCAATTTCAGGAAGCTCGTATGGTTCCCATGCCAAAATGTCTATGTTGCTTCTCAGCAGAATCGTCAATTCTCTCTTTTCTTGATCTGTGAGAGAAGCTCTGATCAAGAATAACACCAGCTGTAACTTCCTCTAATTTTTTGACGACCTGCTCAGAGGGGAGGAGCCTGGTATCTTCCACTCCGGGTCTTCCGTACCTTAACTACTATTTTGAAGGTATCAGACCTTCTTGTTCCTCGACCTCTCATTGGGATTTTCATCCCTCTTCTCTGGTTTTGTGCGGATGGCCGCTATGAAGCACCTTCTTGCCATCGCTTGATCGCCATGGATCTCCATTACTCCTCGCTCGGTCACATATTTGAGTTTTTGATGGTAGGTCGAGGGGACTGCCTTCATCACATGTAGCCATCCTCTGTCGAGGATAGCTTAGTATGGCGAGTCAATGTCGACTACCAGAAACTCAATCATCTTGGAGATACTTCCTGCCCTTACTGGTAGCACAATCTTTCCCAGTGGAATAGTCACTTTTCCAGCGAAGCCAACTAGAGGGACAGTGGCCTCCTTCAGGTCGGCGATGTTCAACTTTAATTTTCTGAACAGGTCGAGATACATTACCTCAGATGAGCTTCCTTAGTCGACGAGCAACTTTTCGACGTCATAGTTGGCTATCCTGAGCGTAATTATCAAGGCGTCATGATGTGGGGTTCTCACTCCCACCAGATCTTCATCTGTGAACACGATATGTTTGCTATAGTCGACGTCATCTACTCGCCGATGCTTTCCTGATTGTGTCTTTGCTGGATCGATCTGAAAAGCTTGCATTACTGCTGTAAGCTTTTTTACTTCCATCCGATCTGAATTCCCCTAGATTTTCTTTATATCAGATGCTCTATGAATTACCACAAATTCATGGCTAGCATCGTCTTCAAGTATGTTGTCAGGTCTTGCTTCTCCATTGGCAGCAACTTTCTCTGCCTTCTTCCCCACAAACTCGTTCAGGTGCCCAGACTGGGCCAGTTCTTCGAGGTGAGACTTAAGAGCTTTGCAGTGCTCAGTCTTATATCCTCCCTCTTTATGAAAAGCGCATCTCAGCGTGTTATTTCTCTTTGAGGGATCTCCTCCCATCTTTCTGGGCCACTTAATAAATGGCTCGTCTTTGATCTTCGCCAAAATCTTGTAAATTAGTTCTTTGAAGACAGTGTTGACTGCCTGAAATGCTTTTTAAACATCGTTTCTGCCTCCTTTCTTGGAGCCATTCTTGCCCCCATTCTTGCCTCCTTTCTTCTAGTTCTCAGCTTTATCGTTGCCTTTGGCAGTGAGCTTAGTTCGACCGTTTTCCCCTGTGCTGAGGCGAGTGACATCCTCCACTTTAACGTACTTCTCGATGCGAGCGATCAGGTCATCGATGGTCGTGACCTATTTTTTTGTCAGGGATTGGTGCAAAAGGCAAGAGCTGGGTAGCCCAATTTTGAAAGAGGCCACTGCTACCTGCTCCGAGCAGTCCTCGACCTCATTGAATAATTCCCAGTACCTCTTTGTGTAGTCTCAGAGGCTCTCTTGAGGCGTCTTTTTCATTATTAGTAAAGCTTACATCCTTTTGGGATAGGAGCTACTAAAGAGCTCGGCCAGGGACTCAAAGCTCCTGATAGACCTGTGAGGGAGCCTCTCGAACCATTTTTGAGCCACGTCATGCAGGCTCGAGGGAAAAATCCTGCATATTAGTGCATCCCGGTGGTTCCATAGAGTCATGGCTTGCCTATACTACCTAACGTGATCAATGGGGTCAGTTTTTCCGTCATAAATCTTCAATCTCATAATAGAAAAATTTCTTAGGGGCTTCATCTTCTTCTATCTCCCTTGAGAAAGGGGATTTCATCTGGGTTTTGAGAGCTCGTCTAACAAGATCCCTGGTCGATCTTGCACCGCAGTGTGCTGGGTGTTGGTCTATCTCCCTTCGGACCAAATTTTGTATGTTCTCCTTGCTACAAGCTGGGCTCCTATAACGTCGAGTCGATTGCTGGTGCTCGAGAGAGTCGTCACTTGACTCGTGCTTCTCACTCTTTTGGGATCCACACCTTGGGCTCCTTCCTCGGCTGCGAGATTTGCTCGCCTGAGTGCTAGGAGTGCGGTATGGACGTCGCCTAGTGCTGCGATGGAGCTCTTTCTCCATCCTTTCTAATTTCCTTTTGAAGCGAGCATTTTTAGCCTTTCGCTTGCGAGCGTACTCCCTTTGATCTTGAAGCCTTGCCTCATAGGAATCAATCAGTCTAGAGATTTGTGTGGACTTTGTTGGTCCTTGGCTCTCCTCTGAGGTTGGCCTCTCTGGGCGAGCCCTCTGATCTGAACGCCGAACTTCAGATCTAATCCTGCGAGGAGCAGGTTGTTCTTGGATATCTCCTGCCTGAGGGGCATTACTACTGTGACCAGACATTTCAAACTTCTTTGTTGGTGTAGGCTTTTTCAGGGAAGACAAACGTTCCCACAGACGGCGCCAATTGTGGTGACAATTATACACAAATAAATGAGAAAAGTGCAATCACCAAGGAAAATAAAGAACATAAAATTCCAATCACACAACACAGTATGTACGTGGTTCAGCAAGAATGCCTACGTCCACGGTGGTGCAGTCAGTATTATTTATATATACTCCGGGGAGCATTTACAAAGAATACAGTGCGTGCCTCTTACCCCAGGCTTAGGGTTTATTTTATACATCCTTATCTCCAGGGAGTGGGGGTGTTAGACTCCCCCACGTTCATTTTTCTCTCCTGGAATATCTCTATACGAGATTATAGGAGAAGACTAAGTCATAACTGGATTTAGTTAAGGTGAGGGGTCCGGACTTTGGGCCATTTTTATTAGGCTACTCGTCCGAGCCCAGGATGGTAAATCCGGGTACCCACAGAAGGTAATGCACGCCTTATCATTTAGGCGTCCCACGGGGAAGGTGCCCCTTTCCCAAATCTCGTTGGGTACGAGACGATCGATGCATTGCTGTTTTGGGATGGTGGGGGCATTGGTTGTCCAGGTGGGGGACGCCATTGGTAGAAAGTTTGCGAGCTAGAATGGCCAAGGAAAACGGGATGGGGAGACCGTCGATAAAAGCTTGGCTCTCGAACTCGCCCGTGCAGACGAGAGAGCCATAGAAATATGGGACTTCATCCGCCCACACTACATTATAGGGATCTTGAAGTTATTGCGTCCACCACCTCCGACTGAAAAGAGTGGTGACTAAGCGGGGCAACTCGTCCCAGTTGACGACGCGCTCAATATGCAGTTGGAGGGAGAAGCTGAAATTTTTTTCGCACCATAGGCGCTCCATGTGGGAGCGGTATTCCCCATTATCGTTGGGTAGAATCTCGGTGGACATATATTTTGGGGGAAGAGCGGGATTTGCCATGGAAATTTCAAGGAGTTGGGAATGAGAGATAGGGTTTAGAGAGGTGAGATGAGATGGAGGTGTAGATGGAATGGTAGGGGAGAAGGTCAATTTATAGGTGATGGAAAGGGTGGGGGGGAAGGAATTTGGAGGTAAAAGGGGAATGAATGCTTGGGGGGAAAGACGGGAAGGAATGGAGGGAAATGAGGGGATAGGGGGAAGGGGGGTCACCTCGGGAAGAACTAAAACTGCAGAACCCGAACCGATCCAGTGCTGGAATTTTTTTATTTCGCGATTTATCAAAACCAAACCGATCCGATTAAGGGGATTCGGCTCGGTTCCATCTCAGGCAGAACCTTCTTACTTAGCATGCTGAACTAGAATCTCACACCCTCGAATTTCTGGACACTTTCTCACTTATTCCCCTTCTTGGATTTCTCAATGCCCTCACGAAGTGCGTGTTGGTACACGTGATCCTAACCCTAACCTTACGTAACCTACCTACAGACTCAAGATAATCTACCGAAGCACAACTACTATACATAAGAATTCACCCCATACATGTCGGGGGTGCGACGACCTCTCAACGCAAGCTCATTATACCCCATAAACGGGGTACGACAACCAGATGGTGCCGATCTCCTCTACGCACGCGTCAACATATAGATTTAGGCGTTGTCCATTGACTTTGAACACGTTCCCCCCTTTTGGATCTTCCAATTCTACTGCTCCGTGGGGGAATACGCTTCTCATAACGAATGGACCAATCCATCAGGACCGCAATTTACCCGGAAATAGATGAAGCCGGGAGTTATAAAGGAGTACCTAGCGCAATATTTTAAAATAAATGAATCATCATAGAAAAGCATGCGCAACTAAGTGATGAACCTCTTCTTATCTTGCGGTGTCCAATCGGGAGGGACGACTCCCGTGACAAGATAGTTCACTATATCCGCAAATCAAGGCAAAGAAGAGGTGGCAAAGAGTTGCTCATCCAAAAAATATTCGTCTATGGGTGTAGGATCACTAGGTACGTCGAACGAAAGCCGTGATAAGTGATCGGCAACGACGCTTTCTACTCCTTTTTTGTTATTAATGGAGAGATTAAACTCTTGTAGGAGTAGGATCCACCTTATGAGGCGCGACTTTGCATCCTTATTCGCAAGTAGACATTTTAAAGCCGCGTGGTCGGTGAAACAAGTGATGGGGGAACCTCTAAGATAGGATCAAAATTTGTCCAGAGCGAATACTACTGCTAGCAACTCTTTCTCTGTGGTGGAGTAATTGAGTTGTGGTCCGGTAAGGGTCCGACTAGCGTAGTAGATGACATAAGCCTTATTGTCTTTTCTTTGGCCCAAAGTAACCCCTATCGCATAATCGCTAGCATCACACATAAGGTCGAATGGCAAGGACCAATCCGGAGCTTGCCTAATGGGAGCGGACACAAGCATGTTTTTCAATTTTTCAAAAGCGCTTTAGCATGCTTCCATCCACTCAAATGGGGTGTCCTTTATACTTACTCTTTTTATCATGCACACCGAGAGAGTAGCCACATTTCGAGTGATTCATTTGTAAGTGTATCCGTGAGAATTGAAATCAAAGCGAATTTTTGAAAAGTAACATAATGATCAATCGGTGGAAATTAGCGGTTCGATTTTTGGTTTCGCACACACACTATGATTTAAGACTCTTAAATATGATTTTAAGGTGACTATTTTTTTTTGGAGTTTAAATTATACAATTTTTAAGTATTTTGATTTTTCTTTGAGTCAATAACGAATTTTGTGGGTATATTCACTACAAACCCTCACGAGACACCACTCGTCCTACTAGGGTAACCTAGGGATTTAAAGGCTTATTGCATACACTAAATGCAATCGCTAGCCCATGAAAAAGGAATTATATCCCAATAAGTTTTTGAAGGGTCCTTAACTCATACTCTCATTATTTTACAATTCTCGGGATGCGCAAAGTTCTAAGTTAGGGGGGGTTTGATTAGGCATAAATTCTTCACATTTATCTCCTTAATTTCGATATCTTTATGTTCCCGTGCGCTGTAAATAGCTTAGATTTGTCTCATATTTATGATACTAACCCTTTTTGGAAATTTTTCTTATTTTTTGTATCTCTTATGTGTTTTACAGATAATTCATGCAAGTTTGTGCCAAACAGAACTCAAAACAGTGAAAGAAACCAAGAAACGGGGAGTTAAAAGGCATTTTCGTAATTTTATAGACTTAGTCCGGAGATGGGGCCAACTGGAAAGTTGAAGAGTTTTCAATTACAAGAAAACTGAAAAAAACGGCACCTCAATCCGACGTACGGTGAAGAAATTATGGTCATTTGAAGTTGAGAGGAATGAAGAAAAAAAGCTGTCAGATCCAAACCGAACCGAAGCTGAGAAAAAAGAACTAGCCAAAAAAGTTTTATGTTTTGGGGACTCTTCTAAACGACTTCTAGCCTATATATTTAGTCATTGGGACTCTTTTTATTCAGATTTCATTCATGTAAAACCTCCATAACAAGTAGGAACATCTAAGATAAGAATCTACATATTTTACACCGTTAATTCAAGAGCTTTTCCAGTTTTTCTTCAACCTTTGATTTCCTCTTGCATGTTCTTGTTCTTAAATCTTGGTAACTTTTATTTCCAGAACTTTTATTATTATTTCTCGTGTTTAATCTCTCTTTCCAAGCAATTATGAGTTCATGCAACGTAGATAACGTAGTTTTCACTAATTTCACCATGTTAGGCTAGATTTTTAAGGGTTGGGATGCATGAACCCCACCCGATGTAATTTACGATAGTGGAAATAGAATTTTGAATTAAAACCTTATGTGAATTGTATCTTAGTTAATGCGATACTGCTTTGATTCATCCTTTGCTTACATACTGTGCGGTCTACGATCCCCCATATATGTAATACTTAGGAGTGTTGAAGACCGTGTCTTAATTCGTTCTTTGCTTACATATTGTGCGGGCTACGATCCCTCGTATATGTAATACTTAGGAGTATTAAAGACCGGGTTCATCTAAAGTTTTAATTCCGAATGTAGTATTCTACGAAGTGAATTACTAGGGTGTGGGGGATTGTAACCCGACATATCTTTCTCATTTCATAGTTAAAGTTTAGTCAATTCGTTATTAGTTATTTGTTAGAGTAATTGCATTTCATTTATTCATAATCTCATTAATTAATCATTTTCAAAATTGCATCTAATTGTAGTTGTTTCACAATCCAAATCATCTTTTTGTTTCTTTTTAGAGTCAAGTTAGGGTTAACAGTCTTACCTTTGTCGTCACGTTCAATCGCCGCTAGTTCCCTGAGGATTCGATACCCAAACTAGCCACTATACTCCACAAGAGTGTAATTAAAGTTTAGGTTTTTGTATTGCAGTTGGAAGTCGATAACAACGACTAGCGTATTTACACGGACGCTTGGTTTCCAACTTGATCAAAATGGTCACCTCGGGAAGAACCAAAACTGCAGAACCCGAACCGATTCGGTTCAGGGGAGAACCGATCCGGTTCTGGAATTTTTTTATTTTGCGATTTATCAAAACTGAACTGATCCGGTTAAGGGGATTCGGTTCGGTTCCATCTCAGGCAGAACCCTCTTACTTAGTATGCTGAACTAGAATCTCACACCCTCGAATTTCTGGACACTTTTTCACTTATTCTCCCTCTTGGATTTCTCGATGCCCTCACGAAGTGTGTGTTGGTGTGTGTGATCCTAACCCTAACCTTACGTAACCTACCTACGGACTCAAGCTAATCTATCGAAGCACAACTACAATACACAAGAATTCACCCCAAACGCGTCGGGGGTGCGGAGACCTCTCAACTCAAGCTCATTCTACCCCGTAAACGGGGTTTAACAACCAGATGGTGTTGATCTCTTCTACGCACGCCTCAACATATAGCTTTAGGCGTTGTCCATTGACTTTAAACGCGTTCCCCCCTTTTGGATCTTCTAAATCTACTGCTCCGTGGGGGAATACGCTTCTCATAACGAATAGACCAGTCCATCGGGACCGCAATTTACCCGAAAATAGATGAACCCGGGAGTTATAGAGGAGTACCTTTTGTCCCG
Organism: Sambucus nigra; assembly: GCA_949130495.1. Lineage (NCBI taxonomy): Eukaryota > Viridiplantae > Streptophyta > Magnoliopsida > Dipsacales > Adoxaceae > Sambucus > Sambucus nigra. Next base: position 150,427,901 of record OX422207.1, read on the forward strand.
GTTGAAACTCTTTTTGTCGGATAATCTTATCATGTGCTAGTTTCTTCTGGGCTTTTGAAATCGTGGAATTCTCATACGCATCATTGCGTATCTCCTCTAACTCATTCAGTTAAAGCTTACAAGCTTCACTGGCTTTGTCCATATCATAATTTAATCTCTTAATGGCCCAATATGCTTTGTGCTCCAACTCAATGGGAAGATGATAAGGCTTGCCATACACAAAGCATAATGGGGACGTTCCAAGTGGGTTCTTGTATGCGGTACGGTAGGCCCATAGCGAATCGTTCAATCGAAGGGACCAATCTTTCCGATCGGGATTGACGATCTTCTCCAGTATGTGCTTGATTTCACGATTTGCCAATTCGGAATATCTATTAGTTTGTGGGTGATAGGTCGTTCCAACCTTGTGAATGATGCCATACTTTCTCATGAGCTTCTCGAATGGCCTGTTGCAAAAGTGTGTGCCATTATCACTAATTATGGCTTTCGGAGCACCGAATCGAGAAAGTATGTGTTCCTGTAAGGATTTTATCACCACTTTATTGTCATTAGTCTTGGTAGCTATAGCTTCCACCCATTTAGAAATGTAGTCTACCACGACAAGGATGTATAGGAAACCAAAAGATAGGGGAAAGGGGGCCATGAAGTCAATACCCCAGTAGTCAAAGATCTCAATAATGAGTATCGGGGTTAATGGCATCATGTCTTGTCGGGTAATCGCTCCTATCCTTTGACACCTATCGCAAGATTTGCAACAATTGCTCACATCCCGAAATATTTTAGGCCAATACAAAGCGCATTGAAAGATTTTAGCGGCTGTCTTTTTCACAGAAAAGTGGCCTCCACATGCTTCCAAATGACTGAATTGGATGACTTTTAGGATTTCATCATTCGGTACGCATCGTCGAATGATCTGATCGACGCAATATTTAAAAAAAATGGATCATCATAGAAAAACATGCGCGACCAAGTGTTGAACCTCTTCTTATCTTGCGATGTCCAATCGGGAGGGACGGCTCCCATGACAAGATAGTTCACTATATCCACAAACCAGGGCAAAGAAGAGGTGGCAAAGAGTTACTCATCCGAAAAATATTCGTCTAAGGGTGTAGGATCACTAGGTACGTCGAACGAAAGTTGTGATAAGTGAACAACAATGATGTTTTCTACTCCTTTTTTGTCTTTAATGGAGAGATTAAACTCTTGTAGGAATAGTATCCACCTTATGAGGCGTGACTTTGCGTCCTTCTTCGCAAGTAGATATTTTAAAGCCGCATGGTCGGTGAAACAAGTGATGGGGGAACCGATAAGATCTGACCAAAATTTGTCGAAAGCGAATACTACTGCTAGCAACTCTTTCTCCATGGTGGAGTAATTGAGTTGTGGTCTGATAAGGGTCCGGCTAGTGTAGTAGTTGACATAAGCCTTATTGTCTTTTCTTTGGCCCAAAACCGCCCCTATCGCATAATCGCTAACATCACACATAAGCTCAAATGGCAAGGACCAATCCGGAGCTTGCATAATGGGAGTGGACACAAGCATATTTTCATCTTCTTAAAAGCGCTTTGGCTTGCTTCCATCCACTCAAATGGGGTGTCGTTCATGAGGAGATTACTTAAGGGTCTAGCAATAGTGCTAAAATCCATAATGAACCGTCTATAAGACCCCGCATGGCCCAAGAATGAGCGCACGTCTTTCAGCAATTTAGGTGGGTGTAGGTCAGCTATGACATATATTTTTGCTCCATCGACTTCGATCCCTTTGGACCACACTATGTGGCCAAGAACTATACCCTCGGTTACTATGAATTGCCATTTTTCCCAATTCAGCACTAAGTTCTTTTCCACACATCGAGCTAGTACTTTTTCAAGATTGGCTAAACATAGGTCGAAGGAGGTGCCAAAAACACTAAAGTCATCCATAAACACCTTTAGCCCTCTCTCAACCATGTCACTGAATGAGCTCAACATGCACCTTTGAAAGGTCGCCGGTGCATTACACAAACCAAATGGCATATGTTTGTAGGCAAACGTTCCAAACGGGCAAGTGAATGTTGTTTTCTCTTGATCAAGTACATCTACCTCAATTTGGTTATATTCGGAATAACCATCTAGGAAGCAATAATAAGGGTGGCCCGTTACTCTTTCAAGCATTTGATCGATAAATGGCAAGGGAAAATGATCTTCCCTAGTTCTCGCATTGAGTTTCCGATAATCAATGCAAATGCGTCACCCAGTGGTGGTACGTTGGGGAACTATCTCTCCCTTGTCATTTTCAATAACAGTCATTCCCGACTTCTTCGGGACGACTTGAATGGGGCTCACCCACTTGCTATCCGAGATTGGGGAGATAATCCCGGCATCCAACAGCTTTATAATTTCAGTCCTCACCACATCTTTTATTGTGGGGTTTAGTCGTCTTTTCATTTCTCTCGAGGGTTGAACATCCTCTTGGAGATGAATCTTATGGGTGCAAATTAGGGGGCTTATCCCTTTTAGATCAGCTATACACCAACCAAAAGCATCTTGGTGCTTCCTCGAAATCTTTAATAATTTATCCTCCTGCTATTCATCTAAACTAGAGGAGACAATAACATGAAATGTCTCACTTTCACCTAGGAAAGCATATTTGACATTGAAGGGTAGTTTCTTCAATTCGAGAGTCGGGAATGTATCGCTAGAGGGCACCATGCGTGCTTCCCTTGGCGGTAACTCTTTAAATTGAGAAACCCAATTAACATCTCTCGCGTCCTCGTCCGACGCTTTCTCATCGAGTAAGCCTCTCAACTCCTCTATTTCCCTCTCAAACTCGGTGTAGGCTCCCTCACTCTCATGATTAAAAGCTAGGCAAACTTTCAAGGTGTCTCCACAGTAATTTTCCTCAAAGTGTTCTTCTATGATCTCCTCAATTAAACTTACTGCATGAAGATCGTCTTCTTCCCCTACTTGTTGGGCTATGTTGAAGATATTTATTTCCAAAGTCATATTCCTAAAAGTGACTTGCATCTACCCATTTCTAGTATTGATGACTGCATTAGCCGTGGATAAGAATGGGCGTCTAAGGATGATGGAAACATGATTTTTTTAGGCGAAGGAGGGATCCGTGTCCCAAATGACAAAATCTACCGGGAAGTAAAAGTGTCCACTTGGACTATCACGTCCTCAACTATACCCCTTGGTGTCTTCACGCTTCGATCCACTAACTGGAGAGTGATCCTTGTGGGCTTAAGATCACCCAGATCAAGTTTCCTATAAATCGAATAAGGGAGAATGTTGACACTTGCTCCCAAATCGAGTAAGGCTTTTTCAAATTTGTTTTCTCCAATGGTGCAGGAAATGATGGGGGCACCGGGATCTTTATATTTAGGGGGGAGATCGTTAAGAAGGACTGAGCTCACATTTTGTGCTAGAAACACGTTCTTCTTTACCTTAATCATCCTCTTGACTGTCAATAAGTCTTTTATGACTTTTGCCTGGGATGGAATTTTGCCTTATTGCATCGAGGAAAGGTAAGTTCAACTTTACGTTCTTAAGCACTTCTTCACTTATGGTCCTGTTATGGGCGGGAACTAATCTTTGAGGAAATGGTGCCAAGGAGGGTGGTTTCTCTACTACCTCGGTCTCACTAGTGTCTTCTTTATCACTCTCTTTCAAGGGGACATCTTCGACCTTTTTCGTGTCGGGCAAAATCTCCTTGTCTTTGGTTGCGTCGTGTGGAGGAAGTGATAAATCAATGACTCTCCCACTATGAAGAGTGGTCACATCTTGACATTGCTCCTGATGTTCAATAGAGGTGGAGCTAACACTAGTTTGACCTTGGAGAGGTCTTTGGCCCTGGACAGGAAACTTACCCTTCTTTTGGATACTCAACGATGATTGCATCTTTAAAATATTCGCATTTATGTCGTTAATCATGCGCTCATGTCTAGCAGTGGTTGCATTCTGGGCAGTGATGAATTGGTTTATCGTATCCTCGAGATTTCTTCGTGGTGGAGTGATATATAGCCCTGGAGGTGGTGGTGCCTGCACATGTCCTTACATGTGTGGTGTTTGTTGAAAGTGTGATGGTGGAGGAGGGGAAACATCTGAATTAGGATTCATCGCAGCATTTTGTTGCCCATAGCTAAAACCATGATGGTTTTTCCATGAAGGGTTGTAAGAATTTTCGTGCGGTGCACCGAAATTGCCCTTAAATCCTCCTACACCACTCACTTTCTCTTGAAGCATAACTTTGTAGGCAGGTATCATCGGGCATTCATCTGTTGAATGTCCCGCCTCACATATAGCACACACCTTCTCAATGGGGTTCGGGATGTAGCCGATTGGTCCTTTTGCACATATCTCAAGTATTTCTCGCATTCCTTTCTCAAGTAGATCGAGTCGACTGTCCGTCAGAGTATTCTTTTCTATATGAAATAGGCCGGACGCCGATGGAGTGATGGTCGTTTGGTGATTTCAATTATGAGGGCTAGGGTCATATGTATCCCATGCTTAGGTAGTCTCGACGACATACCTCAAGTGAAGCTCAGCATCGTTGGCGTCTAGGTCGATAAAAGGACCATCACACATGGTTTCAGTGAGTTATTTGGAATTTATATTCAGCATATTATGGAAGAAGGAAATGATTTGCAGTTTATCAAGTCCATGATGAGGGCACGAAGTGATTAACTCATTAAAATGCTCGTAACATCGATTGAACGACTCATTTTCTAATTGTCAAAAGGTTTGAATTTGAGCCTTGATAGAGTTCGTTCGATGTGGAGGAAAAAATTTCTTAAGAAATTTAGATTGCAACTCGTTCCATGATGCAATCGAGTTTCGAGGTAAAGACTATAACCAGGTCTTAGCCTTGTCCTTTAGCGAGAATGGGAAGAGTTTGAGGCGGATCACATCTTATGTGCAAGTTTGATCGCTGAGGGTCTCGCACGCCTCCTAAAATTCCCGGATGTGGAGATATGGCTTTTTTGACTCCATTTTATGGTAATTGGGAAGTATCTGGATCATCCCATTCCTAAAGAGAAATTTCCATGCATTATACGGGAGTAAAATTCATCCCGGAGTGACAGTTCGCTCGGGATATAAGATTTCTCTCAAAGGGAGGTACGGGACCTCTTCCTCACCGGCGGCTACACTACCGTGTTGTGACATGACTCTCTCACTTGATCACTCTGTATCCTCACTTGGTATACTCGGAGCGTGCTCTATGGTGTTTCCTAAGAGGGATGTCAGAGTGTTACTTGCAATTGAGTGTGGAGGCGTGGGAGGTGGGACCCAGACTTACAGAACGTTTGGAGTGTGAGGGATGTCGGGGTCGTACTCAACTATCGGGTTTTCGTGAATGGCGGTTGGAGTATTTTGGGGAGTTAGAGTGAGTTAGGGATTTTGCATTAACAAGCTTATGAGAGCTAATGAAGAATTTTTTGTGTATTTTCAAAAAAAAATATGTTTTTTTTTGAATTTTTGGAAATCTTTGGTTAAAGTTTTAGATTGACTTGATCTAATCCTAAGTCTACCTAAATTCTCGGCAACGGGGCCAAAAACTTGATGCGACTAAGAATGTGTCTAGTGTGCCTGCTATTTAGGCTCAAGTGCAAGCCTGTCGCTCAAGTAATAATTCGATAAGTCGGGTATCGATCCTCAGGAAAATAGGACAAACGCAGTCGTAATGACATTGGACAGACGAAGGAAACCTAACTTTGACTCTAAAGAAAAGGAAAAGGTGATTTGATTTGTGAAATGACTACAACTAGATGCAAATATGAAAATGATTAACTAATGAAATTATGAATGCAATTTTTCTAGTGCAGAATTTCGAACGACTTGACTAAAACTGTAACTATGAATGCAGAAAGATAGGTCGGGTTGCACTCCCCCACACCCTAGTAATTCACGTTGTAGGATACTAGATTCAGAATTAAAGCTTTAAATAAATTCGACTTTTAATACTCCTAAGTATTACATATATGAGGGATCGTAGCCCGCATAGTACGTAAGCAAAGGTTGAATTAAAATTCAATTTTTATTTCTCCTAAGTATTACACATATGAGGGATCGTATCCCGCACAGTATGTAAGCAAAGGCTGAAATAAAGTAGTATCGTATGAATGACGATACAATTCATCTAATGTTTTAATTCCAACTTCTATTTCCACTATCGTGAATTACATCAGGTGGGGTTCATGCACCCCAACCCTTGAAAATTTAGCCAGACATATGAAAACTGAAAGAAAATGTTTTTTGGATGAAAGGAAACATTTTTGCGAACATGTGAAGGTGAAGAAGAATGAAATTGCTCATTATAGAAATATCTACTACATATATGAAAACAAGAATTGAAATAATATTACTTGAATTGCAAAACTGGAAGCAAACTAGGGTTTCTTATTATTATTCTTCTCTAAACTGATTACAAAGCTTCCATATCGAATCAGAAGCCTCGTCATGTCTGGGAGGAGTTTATAATTTATAATCTACAAATTCTAAGAGTTTGAACCATGCAGGATTCTGATTTTACAAGCGGATAAGTTCGAATTTCTGATACCAGAATCGATCCTACTAAGAGGGTTCGGTTCGGTTCCATCTTTTCGCGCTTTACAGAAGCTTTCCCAGGATGGGATCGGTTCTTTTTTTTTTTCCTTCGGTTCGGTTCCATCTTTTCGCGCTTTACAGAAGCTTTCCCAAGATGGGATCGGTTCTTTTTTTCTTCCTTTCGGTTCGGTTCCCTCTTTGCAGGAACTTTTCATCCTTGTTTTTCTTTGAAGCTTTTGATACGGAACTCAGATTGGGATGCTGAACCTTCCTAAACACTGAATACCTGCGAAATGGATGGAAAATACACGAAACGCGGCGTACTCATTAGAAACTTGTCAATAGCAATGATATGATATAAATCCACTCGAATTGCACTTTACAGAGCGATAAAAGCCTCTAAATTATGGGGATAAATGGGAAGAATTTATGCCTAATCAATTGGGTATCAAAGTTTTTACTATTACTTATTGTGTGCCATTTTTAACATATTCTTTTAAACACAAACTTTGACTCTCTCTCTCTCTCTCTCTCTCTCTCTCTCTCTCTCATGTCTAACATTCTTTATATAATTACTTTGTTTATATAAAAACTATTTTTTATATAATTAAATAAAACTGTAATTATACAAAACAATTTATTTATATATATGAAAGACTCTTTTTATAAAAATACAGACTGTTTTTTAACTTTTTTTTACAAATAGTTTCCCCCCTATAAATCGAAGATCGTTTTTGTAAAAATCAAATATTGACTTTTTTTAATAAATAAATGACTTTTTTATATAAATAAAAAAAATAAATTTTCATTTTATTAATACATCCTTTTTATAAGTTTTTTTACAAAACACCTTATTTATTTATAAAAAAAGTATAAAAATCAAAAAGTGACTTTCTTTTTTATAAATAAAAGACTGCTTTTATAAATAAATATCTGAAATTTATTTTTATAGAAGCATGTTTTTATAACTTTTTTTTAAAAACACCATATTTATTTGTTAAAAAAAGAATAAAAGAAAATATCGTTTTTGAAAAAAATGTGAATTTACAAGTGCGAATTCACACTTGTAAACTCCATCTCTACTACTCAATACCCACCTTGTTTCAATCGAGAAACAAACAACCCATCGTTTTCTTAATGTACTAGGTGTAAACCCGCGCGATGCGCGGGCTAACCGTTAACAACAAATACAATACTTTCTAAGGTGCATAATAAACTACGGGTTCTTCAAAGAAGCATCAAATATAATTGTACTGAGCGAACATAAAATAGTTGATGTTAAACATAAAGAAATATATTGAAGGTGAAGAAAAATAATTTATGTTAGATCATATTAATATTGCCCCAAAGTCTTTAATTATATAATCAGGATCATTTTGATTGCTTCATTGCCATTGAATCTTTCTTTGATTTTTTTCGGTGAAATATGAATTAATTAAAAGAGGAAAAGCCCCAAAAGTACAACCCAAGCCCAAAGGCCAACACAACCAAACATAAAGCAACAAATTGCCAAATGGGCATGCAGGCCCGAAAAAAACCCAAGAAAAATAACTAAACACAATCCAACTAACCAATAAAGTAAAACATTTAGGTCCACAAAAATAAACAAAATCTCACTACAATAACAAATCCAGCCTATAAACGAAACTCCAAGCCCAAAAATTCAAACCACTTCGTGGAAAACTCTAAATAAATCTGGACCAAGAACATGTGCAGGCGCTTCCACAAAAACATTTAAACCCCGCGCGATGCGCGGGCGCTTTGAATTTTTATTTACATCAAGTTGTATAATTTTATTTTAATAAAATCAAATACATATACACACAAATTTTTAATTTAAAAAAAGAGATTATTTAAAGGAAAAAATATCACGCCAAAAAAATAAATGTCTAACGTTACATCACCCTCCAATCGATAAGTCTCTTGGTGAATAAGCAAACATAAATAATTGACAAAATATATAAATTGTATTAATCCAACTCAAAGGTGAAAATGGATTCATTGATTCGTTACTCTGAATAAACTCCAATAGTTAATTAATAAAACTATCGGAATTCCAATTGATTCGTTGCTCTGTCAGCCCATCGACACGCGCCGACAATGTCCTGCATCATATAAAAAAATTAAGAGTTAATTAATATAATAAAAAATATTTGGAAAGAATAACATCGTTGAACCATGAATCGGGAATAATAAAAAGAAAAAATGCATCCAAACAAAAACTATATGACACACACATAATCAAGCCTCTTCGTCCAGTGATATCCCCAGTTAGATTCCCGGCACCAATCACAGCATGTCCTGTGTCCCTTTAATTTGAAAATTGGAACTAAAAATGAAAACGAAATGTTTGTTATCCTACATCCATAATCAATATTATTTTAAGTCCTAAAAGTACATAATCTATATACATAAACATCCAACCATAACATGTGCTATACAACACTTCCACCTCCCTTCCTCACGCAACTTCTCATACCCAAAATTGATATTTACTTGTATACTTCTCTCTGTTGAACTAATTAGAGCAATAGACTTTCATTTGGAATGTGGAGAGAAACTGTTATGAAATATAGAAGGGCCAATTAATTCCAACTGCATTTGGCAGTTGATTTAATTGATAAAACGACGTTGAGATGGTCTTATGATTTCACTAATTAATATCAAGTCACCCTTTACTCTGAAATATAAAACTTAGCAGATTCATTCAGGATCCTTTAAAAAAAAGGCAATTGAACATGACCACTTTTCTTTGAGAAATGCAACTGACCGATTGAATTTTTTTGGGAATTTTTTTTATATGATCTTATTATAGAGTTAAAAACAGAAAAAAAAAATTGTATTTCAACATCTAAACCAATTGGTCCTTAAAAGAAAAATTGTCGTTCAAAACATCATTAATGAGAAAAAAAAAATCAAATGCAGAATATGTTCAGTCACATGTAAAAAAGAAAAATGTAAAATGTAAAAAAGAAGCCAATGATGGCAAAAGAAAAGGCTTGCTTTGGCCGACCTCCATATCTGTTTATCAAATCTGCTGGTTGCTTTGTTCTTTTGGGTTGTTGTTTGGTTGCCGGTTCGATTAGAGAAAGAAAGGATGAAAATTCATGTACAGGAAAAAAATCTCCGTCTTCGTACAAGAAAAAAATGACAGTAACCTGAATAATTAGCAAAGGTATTGATCTGCTACCATATGCGTTAACTGAGCAATAAAAATTACAATATAAAAAAAATAAAAACTACAAAACAGTAAAATCCATGCCGAGAGAGAGAGAAAAACACACTAAGCTACACGCATATATTTCTTGAGGGAGAGAGAGATTTGAAAAAACTCATCAAAAACTTCACAACTTGAATCGTCAAAAAAACCACCAAAAAGAAATAAATTTAAAAAAAAAAACATTATTACCTAAACCGGCACCTCCTCTAATCTGAACCGGCACCTCTTCTGATTTGCAAGTGTGAGAGTTAAGAAATGGGTAAAATGAAAAAACATTGAAATTTAGAGGGTAGAAAAATTAATGGTTAACTCTCATAGACATGGAAATGAAACAATAACAGCTTACTCTGTTTCAACCTCTCTTGGTGATGAAGGAGTAGGTATATGACGAATGACATATTATAAGGGAAGGAGAGTCGTGTCCTTTCAAATTTGTCAATCTAGTTTTAGACGACAAAGAGAAAGTCATATGCCTATGGTAATCAAAAGGCTATAGAAAAAATAAAAGGCATTAAATGTTCGGAAGACGAAAGATGTAGGTGTGTGGTTGTTTATCAAATCTGCTGGTTGCTTTGTTCTTTTGGGTTGTTGTTTGGTTGCCGGTTCGATTAGAGAAAGAAATGATGAAAATTCATGTACAGAAAAAAAATCTCCGTCTTCGTACAGGAAAAAAATGACAGTAACCTGAATAATTAGCAAAGGTATTGATCTGCTACCATATGCGTTAACTGAGCAATAAAAATTAAAAATAATAAAAACTACAAAACAGTAAAATCCATGCCGAGAGAGAGAGAAAAACACACTAAGCTACACGCATATATTTCTTGAGGGAGAGAGAGATTTGAAAAAACTCATCAAAAACTTCACAACTTGAATCGTCAAAAAACCATCCAAAAAAAAATAAATTTAAAAAAAAAACATTATTACCTAAACTGGCACCTCCTCTGATCTGAACCGGCACCTCTTCTGATTTGCAAGTATGAGAGTTAAGAAATGGGTAAAACGAAAAAACATTGAAATTTAGAGGGTAGAAAAATTAATGGTTAACTCTCATAGACATGGAAATGAAACAATAACAGCTTATTCTGTTTCAACCTCTCTTGGTGATGAAGGAGTGGGTATATGACGAATGACATATTATAAGGGAAGGAGAGTCGTGTCCTTTCAAATTTGTCAATCTAGTTTTAGACGACAGAGAGAAAGTCATATGCCTATGGTAATCAAAAGGCTATAGAAAAAATAAAAGGCATTAAATGTTCGGAAGACGAAAGATGTAGGTGTGTGGTTGTCGAGAAAATTAGTGGAGAGAGGAGAGACGGTGTTAACAGACAACAAAAATTAAATAGTCTTAAAATATAGAGTGTCACGTGGACACTCTCAATGAGCAGGAGTCTTAAATGCTCATAAATGCCTTGTTTTGCATTTTATAGTATATAGAGATGTGAGCGTTTGAAAATAATAAAATGCAAAGATATACTTACCAATAACAAATTAAGAAAAAAAATTAGTGGAGACTTGTGGAAATATTAAGGCTAAAACTGAAATTGCCCACCTATTATTTGCTTGATCTTGTGGACACGCACCTATAATTTTAAAAACCTCCAAATCAAGAAACTAAATAAAATATCTATAAAATTAGTCAAGAAGAATATATAACTCTTTTATTTATTTATTTATTTACTTTAATTTAGAAAATAACCTAAAATATATAGAGAGACTCCACAATCCCATATAGAAAAGGTATAAAAATCAAATAGTGATTTTTTTTCGTAAATAGTTTTTTATTTATAAAAAATAGTCTTTTATTTGTAAAAAAAATCATTTTTTGATTATATACCTTTTTTATTAATAAATAAGCTAATTTGTAAAAAAAATGTTATAAAAATAATTTTTTATTAAATATAAGCCAGTTTTTTTATTCATAAAAAATAATCTATTATTTATTAAAAAAATAATCAGTTTTTCATTTTTATAAATAAATAAACTGTTTTGCAAAAATAGATTTTATAAAAAAAATGGCCTTTTATTTTTTTTAAGACAGTTTCGATTTTTATACATTTTATAATAAATAAATAAGCCGTCTTATTTTTAAAAAAGTTATAAAAAGCATGCTTTTATAAAATAGAAAGGCAATTTTTTATTTATAAAAACAGTCTTTTATTTATTAAAAAATGTCAGATTTTTATTTTTATACTTTGTTTATAAATAAATAAGGTGTTTTGTAAAAAAAAGTTATAAAAAAGATGTTTTTATAATATAAAATGTCATATTTTATTTATAGAAACAATCTTTTAATTATTAAAAAAAGTCAATTTCTTATTTTTATGAAAACAAATCTTTTATTTATAGCAGAAAAACTGTTTGAAAACTGTTAAAAAATTGTTTTTATTTTTATAATAACCGTCTTTCATATATATAAATAAATTGTTTTGTATAATTACAGTTTTATATAATTATATAAAAAGTAATTTTTGAAGAGAAAAAATAATAATATAAAGATTGTTAGACGACATGATCAAAATTTGGAGAGAGAGAGAGAGAGCGTTAGCGAGAAAGACACTACCGGTCATAGTTTGTGTTTAACCAAATTTGTTAAAAATGACACCCAATAAATAGTAGTAAAACCTTTGATACCCAATTACTAATAACAAAAAATAAATATATCCCAAAATAAAAATAAACTAAAACTTTACCCAATAGAAAATTAATAATACAGCACTTAACTAATGGGGTAGTGACTGCCATGATGCGGTGCAGGTTCTTAGTGGCAAGGGATATCGAAACCACCTACTTACTAACATCATTGAGGAATGTGTGGATATTATGCGAAAGATGGATATCAAGGCCAAGCCCATCAGGCGCACGAACAACATGTGGGTTGATGGTCTCGCTCACCTCGGAAGTCTTCATGAGCATGACTATACGAAGTACGAAGAGATCCCGGATGTCCTCACCCTCCTCCTTGAGCGTGGGGACCAGAAAAACCCGTTTATTGCTATTCAAGCAAGCATTGACCCCGACTACCACATTGCCACATTTGGGGCTGGGAAAATGGAAGTGTGGCCTTTACGGCCGCCTCCGGGGGACCCCTTCTCTTTTGCGTGCTCTTATGGAGGGCCTTTTCCATTGTCTCCACATGGTGAAAATGCGTGGGTGGAAGGATGTTATGATTGAGACGGACTCGCGCGAACTTATAGAGATCTTCAAGGGGGTCCAATATCACGAGACCAACTTTGAAAACATCAGGATGGACTGCTACGAACTTATGAGAACTGTGGGTGCTGACAGTGGCAGAGCCAATGAGTTAAAGAGTGGGGCACGTGCCCCACACCTGATTTAAAAAAAATATATATTACAGCTTACAGTCTACAGCTAAGCACACGACTCTCCCAAAACAAAAGTTTTTTCCCCTCCCCTTTTAACTCATCTGCTCATCCTCTTCTCCGCTCAAGATCGCCATTCCGGTTCGGCCAGTACCTCTTCTTTTACTCAAGCTCCGTCCGGTGAATCATGATGAAGGTAAATCAAACACTACCACCAATCTACCCATTTATGCTAAGCTCCAGTTTATGTTTATATTTATATTGGGGGTTTTATTTATGAAGATACTCAAATCATTGGAGGTTTTTGTATATGTTTATATTGGGGGTTATGTTTGATGTCCATTGTGAATTTATGTTGATGTGGTTGTGGAGGAGGCAGTGCCTTTTGTGATAGGTTTTATGCAGAAACTCCATTTTTAGGGTTTTTTATTTGGGCTTCATTTTTTTTTTTATAATAATAGTCCATTTTTTTTTATGTAATAGCCCATTTTTTAGTGTCCATTTTTTTAGAAGTAGATAAATTGTAAATTGTATTATCCATTTTAATTGCAGTCTCTTGAAGGTTTCTAATAATTTTTTTTTAATTGCAGTCTCTTGATAATTATTTTTCAAAAAAAGCCCGTGTAGAAGTTTCTCTAAAAAAAAGCCCGTGTAGAAGTTTCTCCAAAATTATTTTTCAAAATTGTGGATCGATTTCGAAAGATGAAAATCGTAGAGGGAGATTGTAGTTTGCTTGTTTTCTATTTTGATTAATACTTGTAATGACAAATTCAGATTTTGAATACTCGTTTTAGTAATGAAGTATTATGGTTTCGTTTGTTCTATTTTATTACAATTATTATGTGAATATCTGTTTTTTTTAGCCACAAAAAAAAATGCATGAATAACCATTAAAAAAAAAAAAAAAAAAAATCGAAAGTTACCGCCCTCGAACCCCTGCAAATTATCTTCTTGTGCCCCACCTGTTAAAAATTTTTGGCACCACCACTGGGTGCTAACTTCATCTATGCCCACCCTGACAAGATACGTGGAGCCGACTGGTTGGCTCGTGAGGCAAGCTGCAGGAAGATCCGATTGTTGAGATTGTGAACTTTCCTGTTATGATGCGCTGAATCCTGAACAACCCTATGATGTAGCTCTGCCCCTACTCTTGTTTTTGCTACCCTTCGCTTCAATGTTCTTTAGTTTTGTCTTTATGAATTATGTTTTATTTTATGTACCCTTTAAACTTTTCTTTCCCTGCCTACCAAAAAAAAAAAAAACTAATGGGGTGAGATTTGACGGTTTTACTTTTCAAAGTTCCACATGCCACACGTTAGGTCTTTTCGCATATCACTTCAGTCTATGACACACTTCAACATCTAAGAAGATGAAGAAAACCGGTTAAGGACAATAGGTCTCATCCTCACAATTCACATGGGTAAGAACAATTAGGTCCCATCCTCCGTTTTCCCTGCTTTTGAATAGAAAGCTCAAATTGTGCGGTAGACGAAATAACGTATATAAAAATTTAATAAGGTAATAACTTGCAATAATTTCATTTGATCCAAAAATTTATGTGTGTATATATATATATGTGAAGTGTTATTTTTTAATCGTTTTAAAAATAATTCGTTAAAAATGTAATTAATAAATATTTAAATTTATTGTAATTCCTGAAAAATAAATTGGCATATTTTTTACTAAAAAAATACAATTTTTAAATTAATAAAAAGAATCTTGTGTTAAATATGGGGCTCCCAATTTAAGAATTAGTTTCGGATACCTAAAATTTCGAAACTGACCTTGCTAATACTGAATTGATCCGGTCATAACATGTGTTTCACCAAAAAAATTGAATACCAAAAAAATTTCAAATAACGATGATCATTAGAAATCAATTATTATTTTTTTATCGATTTGAGATATTTTGGAGGGGTAATTTTTTTTTTCGAAAAAAAATATTGTTGAAGGGACCGGTTTGTATTTATTTACATATATTTTTTGTTTTTTTCAAGACACGATGAAAAGATTGAAAAACAAATATAGTTTTATTCAACATTTTTCAATGTGATCCCTATGCCGTATTGTATACACATGGTTTCTTGTTTCTTTTCTGTATATATGTGTGTGTGTGCGCGCAGAGGTAAATTTTTGTAATGTACATATATATTATGAATATATATATCAACGGTGAATAATCTTATTACCTAAAAAATATAGAAAAACGTGGTGATACATCCTTAGAGTCCTTGATAATAAACGATAAGGACAAGCTATAAATAATTTTTTCAAGAAGTTCGTGTGTGTTACAATTATTACTATAGATACAATTACACTCATTAATGTAAATACAATTACACTTATCAATGTCTACATTAATAAGCTTAACTGTATCGTTTAAATTTATCGTTAATTAATTAAAAGTTTATGGGCTTAAGATACTAACAACATTATTGCTTGAACTGATGATATATAAATTGACTTTTAAGAAATATATTAGTTAATGCCCCAAAATATATTAGTGAACTAATGTAAAAAAAATAACGTCACGTGTGAAACTTCATTATAATTTTACTTTGTAAATTAAACATCTTTTACATCTCACCAAAGTTTGTACACTAAGTATGCACATCATTTTTTTTAAAAT
Organism: Sambucus nigra; assembly: GCA_949130495.1. Classification (NCBI taxonomy): domain Eukaryota; kingdom Viridiplantae; phylum Streptophyta; class Magnoliopsida; order Dipsacales; family Adoxaceae; genus Sambucus; species Sambucus nigra. Next base: position 150,443,600 of record OX422207.1, read on the forward strand.
AGCAAAAAAATTATTTTTGAGCTGAATTTTTTTGTGTGATATTTAAACATTTCAAGGGAGCTATATAAAAAAAAATCAACTCAATTAACTTTTTTTGCTATTTTAAAAAAATGGGACAAACTTTCACTGCTTTTAAAGCATATATATATATATATATATATATATATATATATATATATATATATATATATATATATATACAGAGAGAGAGAGAGAGAGAGAGAGAGAACCGATCTTCGACGGGTGTGTTATAACAGGTTTAAGAACGGGTGTTCAAACATCGTAGCACTCTCTCTCCTCTCTCGTCGACTTAACCCACCCTTTCACTTCCACATCATAAGGTTCGCTCTCTCAAAGCTAGCTCCTTCTATTCTTCTTAAACTCATCTTTTTTTTTTAATATAAATAACGAAAACATTTAGTTTTTGATAACATATAGCTTTTAGGAATGTAAAAAAACAAATAATGTATAATAAAAAAAAAAAAATCAATTATAAAAAAATCCCTCAAATATTTTTTAAACACAATTAGTATAAGTCTTTTTATTTTGTTTTAAAAAGTCACTCAAACACCCATTTAAACAAATTAAAAAATTACAGCAAGACAAGACAAGAAATCCTATTTTTTTTAAACCATTTAAAAAATTACACGATGCAATTATGATATTTAAACCAATTAAAAAATTACAACAAGACAAGACAAGAAATTGTATTTTTTTTAAACCAATTAAAAAATTACACAATGTGATTGTAAATATTTTATTTTTTAATTAATACGATCGCGACTCAAATAAAATGCGATGTGGTATGAAGTCGTACTCTTTTTCATACCGCCAGCGCGGAGTATTTTTTACTATTTTAAAAATAACTTTTTCCTATCTTAAAAAAATGGTCCGTGCCAGTGGTATGCATAGGTGGTCCGACAACCTATACATAACGCTGGCGCAGACCCTTTTTTATAAATACCACATAAAAAAACTCAACTAAAAAATAATCTGTCTACTATTTTAGAGAAAATGGTCTGCGCCAGCGACATGTGGTCAGACCACTTATATATACCACTGGACTGCCTGTACATACCGCTGACGTGGACAATTTTTCTAAAATAGCAAAAAAAATATTTTGTGTTGAGTTTTTTTGTGTGATATTTAAACATTTCATGGGAGTCATTGAAACTTATTTTACTATTTTAAGAAAATGTTCAGCGTCAACGGTATGTATAGATGCTCTTTCGAATTTTCTTTCATAGAAAATGGTTTGATTTTTTTATAAGTACAGTCAATGTTCTAAAACGCGGGGGGTGATCGAGGCGTGGACGTCAAACCTTAAGCCTTAGAAGCGCAGGCGAGGGCCTTAGGGGTGAAAATGCGTTTGGGCTTTCTTAATATATTTTAACCATAACAAGGGTATTATAATACTAAAGTTGTACATATCATAAAACTATGCCTGAATATATGCAAATTAAAATACTATTTGATTATTTTGGATGAGATAATGGTCCGATTTGTAAAAAAAATCTTTAAAATGCGATATCGTTTCACCAAAGCATTATCGTTTTTAGAAAAAAATGCCACTTAAGGATTTTACCAAGAATAAGGCGTAAAAAGCTTACGACGGGGGGTTTCTCTCAACCCTCAAGCATAGGGGGATTTTTTAGAACAGTGAGTCCAGTATATATATATTTTTTTAATAGAAAATAAATTTATGTTTTTTTTAATTATAAATAATGCCGGCGCGGACTATTTTTTCTAAAATAGTAGAAAGATTATTTTTTCGTTGAGTTTTTTTATGTGCTATCTAAAAAAAAAGCCAGCGTCGGCGTTATGTATAGGTTGTCGGACCATTTATGACTACCGCTGCCACGGACCATTTTTTTAAGATAGGAAAAAATTATTTTTAAAATAGTAAAAAATAGTCCGTGCCGGCGGTATGAAAAAGAATACGACTCTATACCAAGTCGCATTTTATTTGAGTCTTGATCGTATTAATTAAAAAATAAAAGATTCATAATCACATTGTGTAATTTTTTAATTGGTTTAAAAAAAATACGATTTTTTGTCTTGTCTTTTTGTAATTTTTTAATTGGTTTAAATGTCATAATCACATTGTGTAATTTTTTAATTGGTTTTGAAAAAATACGATTTCTTGTCTTGTCTTGCTGCAATTTTTTAAGGGACATATACGATTTCTTGTCTTGTCTTGTGTAATCTAATAATTGACCCATTTTTTAATTGGTTTAAATGGGTGTTTGAGAGAGTTTTTAAAATAAGATAAAACGACTTAAATTAAATGTATATTAAAAAATATTTGAGTGACTTTTTAGTAATTGATTCTTTTTTTTATTATACAGTATGTGGTTTTTTTTCATTTCCAAAAACTATATGTTACCAAAAACTAAATGTTTTCGTTATTTATAATAAAAAAAAATAGAAGAAAAAAAAATGGAAAAATGAGTTTATGAAGAATAAAAACAGCGAGCTTTGAAGAGAGAGAGTCTTATGATGTGGAAGTGGAAGGGTCAAGTCGACGAGAGAGGAGAGAGAGTGCTATGATGTTTGAACACCCGTTCTTAAACCTGTTATAACACATCGACGGAAGATCGGTTCTCTCTCTCTCTCTCTCTCTCTCTCTCTCTCTCTCTCTCTCTATATATATATATATATATATATATATATATAATGTTCTTGTGTGAATCAATCCTTATTTTAAGAGTGGAGATCGAATATATAATTTACTTAGAAATTGATATTGACACGTGAGTTTTGTTGAATTTGGCTACAATCACATAGCTTATTTTATATTCATGATTCTCTTTCAACAACGCTTACGTGATACATATGACTTCCTAAAAAAATTAGTTTCATGCAAAGAACGGTGCTCAAACCAAAGAGGGCATTTAAGTCGGTGCAATAATGGTGATTATACTATTAAACTTTAATGAGTGAATTACAATTTCCCTTGGTTCGTTGTGTTGAAACGTTCACTGTTATAATAGTAACATTCATAAGATGATTGTGGGCTCTTTTTCAATTATTGTTTGTTCTATTATAATTTTTTTGATCATATGAATTCAATGTGCAATGCTAATGCATATTTTGTCTTTAGGGTCCCATTTAATTACTTTATTCTAGGATCATCGTCTATACAAATGTTTAACTATAAGATGATGAACATGTAGTCATTATGCATGGCATTGTTTAGGCACAAAGCGTACTAGGAAAGATATTGTTTATTTTGCATATATATTATATAATATATTTAATTTTATTTATAGTTTTTTTACATTTATATGCATAATGTTTGACAAAATAAAGTGATTATACCGTGCCCGTGTATCGCCCGGTTAAAATCTAGTTTGAAATAAAATCAGAAGCCTTCCAAAAAATACTCAACATGTGTTTCACATTAATAGGTGGTTGAGTGGGTGCCTTTAGGATGCTTCCAGGAACCGGGCAACATCTACAGGAAGAGACAAAACATTAATAGGGAGGTGATTGTCTTCGTGAGGTTTAGTGAGAATAAAGGTTGGTTTTAATAGGTGGCGGAGCCAGGAATTAAGGGTTGGTGGGGCACAATGCATAGACGGGGTTCGGAGGTGATAGCCCACAAAAAAAAAAATTAGGCTTATTTTTACTTTTTTACAAAAATTTAATTGATAATTTATATTTTTAGACAATTACAACTCAAATAAATGAAAATTGAATACAATAACAATTCATTACTAAGAAATAGATAAATGTATCTTGAAATTCTCATACAAAAGTAGAAAGTTGTCAAAATACATCATACTAGATTTAAAAATTCTACAATCTCCCTCTGTGGCTTTTCATCTTCTGGAAGTGATCCACAATTGCGTCATTAAAAATGAAATCAAAGACATCTTTTTCAATATATGTAGGTTAAGTTTTTGGGATGTATATTGTTCGAGGTTTTAACTTTTGCCCCTGTTTTCTGGTATATTTCACATATGACCCAAAATATTTTTTCCCCCAAAAAAAAGTTTGCCTGGGCAAGTGCCCAGGCAGCCTACAACATGGCTCCGTCTTTGGTTTTAATGTTATTGTGGGTACCCAAAATTAAGATCATGGGCCTGGACAAGTAGCCCAATTCTGGCGGCCCAAAGTCCAGGCCCCCCATCTCTTATTTTGATTATCCGATCTCTTCCCACGTTCCCATTAAGGGAGGTTATAGGGAGAGATGGAAGACGTGGGGGAATCCAACACCCCCACTCACCTAAACATACATGTATATATTGAACCCTAGGTCCGGGGCAAGAAGGACAAGTTGTACTCTCTGTAACTACTCTCCGGAGTATATAGAAATACCGACTGCACCACCATGGACGTAGGCACATCTTTGTTGAACCACGTACATCCTTTGTTGTGTGATTGTCATTTTACATTCCTTGTTCTTCCTTGGTAATTGCCTCTCTTGTATTTATTTGTGTTGCATAATAATTGTCACCACAATTGGCGTCGTCTGTGGGAAGCGTTCATCTTTCCCTGAGAAGAGCCCACACCAAGAAAGGAGTTTAAAATGTCTGGTCACAGCAGCAATTCCCCCCAGGAAGGGGATATTAAGGAACCACCTGCTCCTCGCAGGATTAGGTCTGAAGTTCGACGTTCAGATCAGAGGGCTCGCTTGGAAAGGCTAGCCTCAGAAGAAAGCCAAGGACCAGCGAGGTCCACACAAATATCCAGACTAATTGATGCATACGAGGTAAGGCTCCACGAGCAGAGGGAGTCTTCTCACAGATATGAGGCTGAGAATGCTCGCCTGAAAAGACTGGAGAGGGAGCTTTATCCTGATAACAGGAGACGTCCATACCGCACTCTTAGCCCTCAGGCGAGCAAGTCTCGCAGCCGAGGAAGGAGCCCTAGGGGAGGATCTCAAAAGGTTGAAGAAGGCGAATCAGACGACGACCTTCGCGAGCTACTGCGAAGAGCTCGCCGTTACCAGAGCCCTACTCGCAGCAACGAAAACATACGAAATCTGGTCCGCATGGAGATAAACCAACATCCTACCCACCACGGTACCAGATCGACCCGAGAACTCGCTAGACGAGCTCTCAAAACCCAGATGAAGTCACCTTTCACGAGGGAAATAGAAGAAGAAGAAGCCCCCAAGAAATTTTCCATTCCAAGGTTCAAGATCTACGACGGTAAGACTGATCCCATTGATCACGTCAGGCAGTACTGACAGGCCATGACCCTCTGGAACCACCGGGATGCGCTAATGTGCCGAATTTTTCCCTCGAGCTTGCATGACGTTGCGCAGAAATGGTTTGAAAGGCTCCCCCACCGATCCATCAGAAGTTTCAAATCCCTGGCCGAACTCTTTACGGCCCGCTTCATTACTAGTAGCTCCCATCCCAAAAGGATGGATGTTTTACTAATAATGAAGAAAACGCCTTATGAGACACTACGAGACTACGCGAAAAGGTACTGGGAGTTATTCAATGAGATCGAGGATTGCTCGGAGGGGGTGGCAGTGGCCTCTTTCAAAATTGGGCTACCCAGTTCTTCCCTTCTCTACCAGTCCCTGACGAAGAAGGAGGCTATGACTATTGACGACCTGATGGCCCACATCGAGAAGTACGCTAAGGTGGAAGATGTCACCCGCCTCAGTACAGGAGAAAATGGTCGAGCTAAACTCAAAACCAAGGGCAGTGACAAAGCTGAGAACCATAAGAAAGGAGGAAAGAACGGGGGTAAAAATGGCTCTAAGAACGGAGGGAACAATGATGCATCGAAAGCATTCCACGCGGTCAACACCGTCATCAAAGAACTAATTTACAAAATTCTCGCGAAGATCAAAGATGAGCCATTCATAAAGTGGTCCAGGAAGATGGGAGGAGATCCCTCGAAGAGGAACAATGCGTTAAGATGCGCTTTTCATAAAGAGGGAGGACATAAGACTGAGCATTGCAAAGCTCTTAAGTCTCACCTCGAGGAACTAGCCCAGTCTGGGCATTTGAATGAGTTTGTGGAGAAAAGGGCAGAGAAAGTGGCTGCCAATAGAGAAGCGAGACCTGACAATGTGCTCGAAGATGACGCTGGACATGAGTCCGCGGTAATTCACGGGGCATCTGATGCCAGGCAGATCCAAGGAAATTCAGCTCGAATGGAGATGAAGAAACTTACAGCGGTAATGCAAGCTTTTCAGATCGATCCAGCAAAGTCACAGTCAGGAAAGCATCGACGAGCGGATGACGTCGACTATAACAAACATATTGTTTTCACAGATGAAGATCTGGTGGGAGTGAGAATTCCACATCACGACGCTCTGATCATTACCCTCAGGATAGCTAACTTTGACGTCGAGAAGTTGCTCGTCGACCAAGGAAGCTCATCCGTGGTAATGTATCTCGACCTATTCAAAAAATTGAAGTTAAGCGTCGTCGACCTAAAGGAAGCTACTGCCCCTTTAGTTGGCTTCGCTGGAAAAATAACTATGCCCTTGGGAAAGATTGTATTACCGGTGCGCACTGGAAACGTCTCCAAGATGATCGAGTTTTTGGTAGTTGACATCGACTCGCCATACCAGGCCATCCTCGGCAGGGGATGGCTTTATGCGATGATGGCAGTCTCCTCGACCTACCATCAGAAACTCAAATATGTAACCGAGAGAGGATTAATGGAGATCCACGGCGACCAAGAAATGGCAAGAAGGTGCTTCATAGCATCCATCCGACCAAGGCCAGAAAGGAAGGCCGATCAGCCCAGCGAGAAAACAGAAGAAGGTCTGACACCTTCTAAATAGCAATTAAAGTACGGAAGACCTGGAGTGGAGGAAACCAGGCTCCTACCCTCCGAGCGGGTCGTCGAGGACCTGGTAGAAGTTACGGCTGGAGATGGCAATAGTAGTAGAGTCTTCTTGATTGGAGCATCTCTCACCGACCAGGAACAAAAGGACTTGATAACTCTACTCAGACGCAACATAGATGTTTTCGCATGGGAGCCATACGAGCTACCTGGAATCGATCCTAATTTGGTCTGCCATCAGTTGCACGTCAATCCTGCCTTCAAACCCATCACGCAGAAGGCACGGTGAACTGCACCCGAGAAGGCTAAAGCGGTAGAGAAGGAGGTCGAAAAACTACTGGATGCAGGATCCATACGGGAAGTACAATTCCCCAAGTGGTTATCCAACCCACTAGTAGTTCCAAAAAGCAATGGGAAGTGGAGAGTCTACATCGACTTCACTGACCCCAACAAAGCATGCCCTAAAGATAGTTTCCCCCTCCCAAAAATAGACCAACTAGTGGATGCCACTGCAGCTCATGAACGAATGAGTTTTCTGGACGCATACTCGGGGTATCATCAGATCCCCTTGTATACCCCTGACCAGGATAAAACAGCGTTCATCACGACAGTTGGATTATACTGCTACAAGGTAATGCCTTTTGGGCTCAAAAATGCAGGGGCAACCTATCAACGGTTGGTCACTAAGATGTTCAAGGACCAGATGGGAAGAACCATGGAGGTCTACATCGATGACATGCTCGTTAAAAGTAAGAGGAAATAAAATCACCTCTCAGACCTGTCAAACACCTTTGAAATCCTCAGGAAGTATCGAATGAAACTTAATGCAAGCAAGTGTTCTTTCGGTGTCCACTCAGGAAAATTTCTTGGGTACTTGGTCAGTAAGAGAGGCATAGAGGCTAACCCAGACCAAATCGATGAAATTAACAGGGTACAACCACCTCGAACAATCCAGGATGTACAGAAACTCACTGGTATGCTCGCTGCCCTAAATCGCTTCATCTCTAAATCCTTCGAGAAATGCAAGCCTTTCTTCCAGCTTCTGAAGGGGAATAAAATGGTAGAATGGAGACCAGATTGCTCGTAAGCACTGGTCGAGCTCAAAGCATACTTAAGCTCTCCACCACTGCTCGTCATACCATGGCAAACAGATTCTTTGTACTTGTACCTCTCCGTTTCCAACCACACTGTCAGCTCTGCGCTAATATGTGAGGTTGCAGGAATCCAGCACCCTGTTTATTACGTGAGCAAGACCCTACTCGACGCTGAGCAAAGGTACCTACCATTGGAGAAGCTCGCCTACGCACTAGTAGTGGCCTTGAGGAAGCTGAAGCACTATTTCGAAGCCCACACAATCATCGTCCTTACATCGCACCCCCTTAAGGCAGTCCTGAGGAAAGTGAATTTATCAGGCAGGCTGTCTAAATGGTCAGTCGAGCTCGAGCGATTTGACATCCAATTTCAACCAAGGACCGCCATCAAGGGACAGATCCTTGCTGATTTCATAGCCGAATTCACGGGCGAGGTACCTTCCAACCAACCTCAACTACCAAGGCCAAAGGAGGACCAAGCGACAGTGGGAACCTGGAAACTATTTATTGATGGAGCCTCCAATTCAAAGGGGGCAGGAGTAGGCATTATCCTCGTTACCCCAGAAAATACAATCCTTGAACAAGGAATCAGGCTTGGATTTTCAGCCTCCAACAACGAAGCAGAATACGAAGCCATAATAACTGGCCTTCAGAAGGCACACACTTTGGGAGCAAAGCATTTACAGGTGTTCGGCGATTCCTAATTAGTCTCCAATCAGATAAATGGAGATTACAACGCAAAAGATGAAAGAATGGCAGATTACCTCGCCTTAGTTAAAAAATTAATGGCGAGCTTCGAAGAGATCAATGTCCAGCAGGTTCCCAGAGGGCAAAATAGCCATGTTGATGCCCTAGCAGCCTTGAGTTCGGCAGTCGACTCCGACCTAAAAAGAACCATCCCCATCGATTTCCTCACTCACCCGAGCATCCACGAGAGAAGGCCACCAGGCGGGAATCAGGTACTCCAGGTAGGATCAGCTCCCAGCTGGATGGACCCCTTAAGAGACTATTTAAAGGATGGCACGCTCCTGAATGACAAGAAGACTGCCCACCAGATAAGAGTCAAAGTTGCTTGCTTTCACTTATCCCCAGAGGGCAACCTGTATAAGAGATCCTTCTCCGGTCCCTACCTCCAATGCGTTCACCTAGGGAATGTCGAGCAAGTGCTACATGAGCTTCATGAAGGAATCTGTGGAAGCCATATCGGAGGAAGGTCTCTAGCTTTTCGAGCAATGAAGGAGGTCTATTAGTGGCCATACATGCAAAGGGACTCTGCGATGTATGTTCGCAAGTGCCTTAAATGCCAACTTCACGCTCCTATGATCCACCAACCTGCTAGCGACCTAAAATCACTGTCCAGCCCATGGCCATTCGCCCAATGGGGAATGGACATCGTGGGACCACTGCCTACCGCCACCGGCAATCGTAAATATTTGTTGGTCGCAACTGACTACTTCACCAAGTGGATCGAGGCGGAACCCCTGGAAAACATTCGAGATGCTGATATGATAAGGTTCATATGGAGGAATATAATCACTCGCTTTGGCATCCCCAGAACCATCATCACCGACAATGGAACACGGTTCGAAAACGGCTCTTTTCAGAACTTCTGTAACGAACACGGTATCAGACACCACTTCAGTTCGATGGCCTACCCTCAGAGCAATGGCCAAGTTGAGGCTTCCAATAAAACTGTGATTGATGGATTAAAAAAGCGATTGGAGCGAGCCAAAGGCGCGTGGGTAAATGAACTATCCCATATCCTATGGGCGAACCGAACCACTCCTCGACGATCAACGGGAGAAACCCCATTTTTGCTGACATATGGCATGGAAGCAGTCATCCCACTAGAAATAGGTTTACCAACAATGAGGTCCAATCTTGTCGACCAGGTCCATAATGATGTAGCATTACTCGCTGAGCTCGACCTAGGCGATGAGCGCCGAGAGCTAGCCCTAGTAAAACTAGCGAGCTATCAGCAACAGCTCGCGAGGCTTTACAACAAAAGGGTTAACCCAAGGGCATTCCGGGTTGGGGACTGCGTTCTAAGGAAAGTCCTGGGCAGCGCAGTAAAACCATCAGACGGCAAGCTATGCCCAAACTGGGAAGGGCCCTTTAAGATAACCAGAGACGATCTGCAGGGCGCATATCACTTGGAAACGATGGAGGGCAGAGAAATACCACGAGCATGGAACGCAACCAATCTCAAGAGATTCTATTTTTAGATCTTTTCTATCGACTTATTCTTTTGTTATGTAACTAGAAGTTCATTTTCCTTGTCATTAATGAAAGTTATTTAAACAGTTGCATTCTAATAAGTAACGGCTATATGGGCTTTATCGCACATCTTTTCCAAATGACGGGCACATTGATCACCACGCCTTAGCAGGGAAATGTCCCTCCTCAGGTCATCGTTATGAAACATGAAGGACCTCTTAGCATTGCCCCTGGCAATATATGAAGCCCTACAGGGGATCCTTAGGCAATATGTCCAAATTTTATACTGGTCATCAAACCTTTTTTGGTTGAATAAAATCTTGATCGGATAAGAGCATCCAACACCAGGTGTGTCCTCGCCAATTGCCACACTTAGGCCTAAGGGAGTGTGACGACACGACCTAAAGGGTAAAGTGATGCACAAGTGGTATCTCGATATTATACTGGACTGGGAGGACACTTGCATGACAACACAAATTTAGAAGATCATAAAGCAGCAAGAATATGAAGAATATGATGCACTTGTTTAGTCGACAAATTTTCCCAAAAAACAAACTTTTCATTAATTCATCATACTTACAACAATGGTGGTACATGTTTAGTCGGCGAACTCGCCCAAAGCATTTACACTATCAAAAATACAAAAGGCAGCAACTGGTAAAATCTCAATGGGGGTGAGGCCTCTGAGCGAGATAGTCAGCCACTATAGCTCTTCGTCCGTCATCGGGAGCAGGAGCTAATTCTTCCTCAACCTCATTCGCATCTGACTCCAATAATTGCCGAGGAATGGCATCGATGGGGATCCATTGATCATCCCTCCGGAAGGGGTTAGGCATCAGGGTAGAGGGAGAAATCTCATGGCGATACCAGAGCATCGAGTTCCTCGGGACTTGCAGCTCCTTCAAGGCACTCAACCACCCCCTGATAAAAGAAAGCTCTTCGAACTCTGACAATCTTGTTGGAGCATCTGACCAGCCCTGCTCGTAGCCGTCAGCCCACACTTGTCGAGGACCTTTCTTGAACAAGTGTTGCAACCGAGTAACATCCCTCTGGAGCCCAGCAACGATCACATATGCTCGATGGACGTCACCACGAAGCTCTTCCATCTCCCTCTCTCGAAGCTCTTCCATTTACCTATCTCGGCTCCTGTTGCTCCTGCCAGCTCGCACCGATAAATAACCTCATAGCACAGGACGAATATCGCTCGAGCCAGTCGTAGCTCGCGTTGATGAAGAGCCTCGCAACACTGAAGGGGCACGGCGCGTGTTCCCTAAGTCGAGAGACCTCCTGCCTTAAAGCTTCATTTTCTTGCTGAAGCATCTCACCAACCTGGTTGATCTCAGAAGCATCGAGAAGCTTCGCTCTCAACGCATTCACTTCTTCTTGCACTGAAGCACCAACCTCTTCCATCTCCTGGAGACTGTCCTTCAACTTGGCCACAAGTTCAGATTGCTCCTTATACTTCTGATTCCTAGACCTAAGGGATTTGCAAAGTTTAACGAAGGCCTGGCGAACCTCAGGACTCGCATTAGGACCAAAGGTCCTGCCCAATTGAAATGTGGCAGGAATATATTCTTCTACATCAACCAACTACAAAGACATAAGGAAGCATTGAAAAGATAAACAGAATCACTGCACTGAAAAAAGAAGCCTTTTCATTAATAAAGGTTGAAATTACATCGAACAGCAAAAAGAAAGCTTACAGACAAAAAAAAAGCAAAAATACAAAGAAATCCTAGAAAATAGCTAGTTAACAACCTCAGGTTTCCCGGAGGTCGATGGTTATTTCCCTTTATCGGCATCGGCAGAGGCACCGCCCTCGGCAGGAGTAATCTCTGTCGCCACAATAAGGGAAGCATCAGCAGGGGTCATCTGGGGGACAGGGTCAGCACCTCCTATAGCTGGGGCAGGGACTTCATCCATGGTTGGCTTCGAACCCGGGTCATGCTGGTCAAACAGGGGAGAGTCGATATCGACGCCAGCAGCCAAAAGGGCCTTATTCCATCCCTTCTTGAAGTTCAGACGACTAATATAGCCTATCTGAACTTCAGCATCTTCGTATGCTGCAGCTCAACCAGAATTATATGAGTCCTCCTTGGCAGTGATAGTCTCAAACTCCTTCTTCTTCAGCTCTTCAGAGAGCACCCTGTTCTCTTCCACCATGGCCAGCTTGCTCGGTCAAACCAAGTCGTAGGCTTGTTATAGCTCCTTCATATCTTTAACTGCTGCGTCCCTCTCCCGGTTAGCTGTAGCAAGAGCCAGGTCGGATGAAATCCGAGCAACGTCAACGGCTTTAAAGCTAGCCTCAAGCTCTTTACCCTTCAACTTTAGGGCAGCGTTCTCTCTCTCCAGCTCGCTATTTTTTTTCACCAGCTCATCGCGTGAACGATATAGCCTTTGACTGCAAAAAGAAGAAAACGTTAAAAGAAGAAACCGTTAAAAGAAGAAAATGATGGAGTACCTAAAAACATGGGATAAAAGGGAAAAATCTTACCAAATCTAGCCTTTGACTAGCCTGAAGGTCCAATTGCTCGGACCCTACCGCCCTTTGACGATCAGCCGGGAGGACAGCTCTCTCGAGCAGAGCGGGGGCCAACTTGGGGGAAAATGCAACAGAAGACCCCTCGGGCAGCGCGGACACCGGGACTAAAGCCTGCCCATCCTTCGTCCTCACTTCCACCCTCCTCTTCTCCTCCTCTCTCTCATTCTCTTTCTTTTTCCTCTCCTCTACCTTCCTCTTCTCCTCCACCTTCTTGTTCTCTTCTTACTTTTTTCTCTCTCTCTCTCCCTTACCTGCCCTTATTCCTTCCTCTTTCTCTCCTGCTCCTGAGCAGAGGACCGGGAACCAGTAGCTACAGCCCTAGAGCTAGATTTTTGCTTCTTCGACCTCTGTGCGAGAAGCATATGGTCTTCATCATCATCAACCCAGATTAAGTTCTTCCTTGGAGGAGCCATTTCCTCGCTCGAACTTCTAGATGTGCTCGACGACTCTCGAGCTTCAGAAACCTCCCCACGATCAAAAAAACTGCTATTACTGGAACTCTCTCCCCCCAAATTGTTGACAACACCTACAATGTCACTTTCATAGTTGCTCTCCTACTCGTCCAACTGGATAGGATCCGCATCAGTATCTTCGGAGAAATCAAACTCTGGGATACTGTCCACAGGCCTTGCTATGAAGCTGGAGCCAACGTTCTTGTACTTGAGCAGAAAGGCAGCAGACCTGGGATGCTCGTCGTCACCCAAAGGCTCCCTAATATTCCAAGCCTTGGCCAATTCCGAGAGATGAACCTCGCTGAGAGCAGGTTCCAAGTTCTTTGACCTCGCTGTAAAAGAAGAACAAAGAAGAATCATAAAAATCACAAACCAGTAAAAATTGAATCAACAGAGCAAAGTCTACCTATGTATTCTTCCCCATAAAAGGGAACAGAGAACCTCTCGGACCTCAACCCCTCAAATTGGGGAGAGAACTGCCAGTTTCTAATAAGAAAACCCTCTTGCCAGTAGTCCTTATGGGAATCAGGTAGATTTACTACTAATACCCTGTCAGGGCTCCTAGCTTTGAGATAGAGGATACCAGAGCTAGTTCGAGAAAAGGAATAACAAAAACAGTCCTCGGCGAGCCCTAACCTAGTACCATACAACTGATTTATCCTATGTACGCCATTAACTATTTTCCATACATTGGGCGAGCATTGTGCAGGAACAATATTAAAATAGCCAAAGAAATGCAAAAACAAATCGTTGGGAGGAAAAGTGAGTCCCCCCTGGGAAAGCAACAAAACATGGATCCAGTGGGCGTCGTCTATCTCTCTAACGTTTCTAGGAGGGGAAGCGCGGCACTCAATATCTACCCAATCAGGGACGTTATAAAACTTCCTAAATTCAGAGACCGACCTATTCCCAATCTTCGCCATTGAAAAACCCTAGAAAACCTACAAACTCAAAGAGAAAGTACCAAGAAAAGGCACAGGAAACTTACAAAATAGAAGATCGACTCGAACGATGAAGAAGCACGAGCCCAAACAACTAGGAAGCGATGAGAATGGAGATTAAGAGAAGAAGATATGAAGTGCTAGAGCTCACAGAGAATGGAAGAATGCTGGAAAGATTGAAACGACGGTAGAAAAGTGGCTATTCTAGAAAACCTTCAAATTTTACTAATCATAGTGCACAAGATACGAAGCGGGTGCCGCCAAAATCAGCTTCACAACTTTCAAAGAATTGCACAATGTACAAACAAAAAGCCACTATGACCAATCATTTAAATTTATTGAGCCCAAAACATGGCCTAACAAACTTAGGGGCAATTGTGGGTACCCAAAATTAAGATCATGGGCCTGGACGAGTAGCCCAATTCTGGCGGCCCAAAGTCCAGGCCCCCCATCTCTTATTTTGATTATCCGATCTCTTCCCACGTTCCCATTAAGGGAGGTTATAGGGAGAGATGGAAGACGTGGGGGAATCCAACACCCCCACTCACCTAAACATACATGTATATATTGAACCCTAGGTCCGGGGCAAAAGGGCAAGTTGTACTCTCTGTAACTACTCTCCGGAGTATATAGAAATAATACCAACTGCGCCACCGTGGACGTAGGCACATCTTTGTTGAACCAAATACATCCTTTGTTGTGTGATTGTCATTTTACATTCCTTGTTCTTCCTTGGTAATTTCCTCTCTTGTATTTATTTGTGTTGCATAATAATTGTCACCATAGTTATCATGAGAGATGATAAAACTCCAACATTGTTTCAATTATCGAAGTTGGGGTTCGGGTTATCGCTATGCCAGAGATGCATTCAAGAAAAAGGTGTCGGTAGTCTTATGCGTGGGAAAGAACATGCATGTTAATAGAGTGTTTGTCATGAAAAGCGTGGAAGAAGATAAGTCATATCATTATGTTGCTAAGGTGGAAACTTGACCATTTTCTCCTGTTAATATCATAGATGACCTGTCGTTAAGTGGAATTCGACTCCCGCCTTAGGCCATCTCCAGTGAGACAATGTAAGACTATAAATTTAGACTATTTCGAGTACATTTTTTTTTATACGCAATGGGACAATGTAAAAATGAACCGGACAGGATGGGGCCCAACCTGGGCGGATATGTTTTACCCGCCCAACAATATTATTAAATTCCTTTCCTCGCTAATCATACATTTTATGTTTTTTTTAAAAAAAATTGGAGTTGGACAAAGAAGTTTTGTTCGCCCACAATCTGAGCGGGTAACTGTTGGCCGCACAGCTGTGGGACCCACTATTTACACAATGTGCAGTGACAATCTTGTTTTACATTGTCGAATAGACTTTCTCTCTCTTGATTGTGCATTTTTCTCTACCCATTGTAGAAGGGGAAAAAATGCAAATGTGCACATTTGCACTACCCATTGGAGATGGTCTTAGGAGGGTCATGTTATTTCGAAGAGCACTGATGCGATGGGTGGGCAGTCCAAAGATGTCACCACCGTCCATCGAAAAGATGTTGGGTTTAGCAGAGATGGGGATACGAATTCCATCTTCCCACGTGAAGTTTGGCGAGACACCGTACATCGAAAATGAAGTTGTGAATCAATTAATATCATTCTCAACACAAAGATAAAATAAATTTTATATTAAAGGTCATGATTCTATTTTAAATAGGGGTTTCAGTTACTTCCGAATTTTTCGTTTTTCGATCCGAATTTTTCCGATTTTGGCCCCATTTTTTAGTTTTTCGATTTTTGAATTTTCCAAAAAAAATTGGAATGGAATTGGAAATCATATATGAATTCCGAATTTCCAAAATTCCGATCCGAATTTCCCAATATCACGTCGATCCGATCCATCCAAAATATTTTTCAAAATAATAACATTTTTGGTTATTTTAATACATTTTTACTACCCTTATTTATATATAAAATTTATTATTTATTAGTTTAATCTTGACCCTCCATTTAAAACCATCTCAGCTATTAATATATACCCATATATATTAACCTTCTACATCACACTAACCCTAAATCGAAAGACAACATCCGGAATTTTATTCAATTGTTATGCGAATTTAGATTCCAAGGATGATTTATATTAAGTTTCTCTCATCTTCCTTTTATTCACTTTTTGTATCTCAAATACTGATGCACAGGCTCTGCTACAGTTGTTAACCATTCTTGCATTTCTTTTTTTTTTAGTAGGTAAAAATATTTTTTTTCATTTAAATCTTTGTAGTTTCTTAGTTTCATAGTTAAGCCTTGATTGATCTTTCTCCATAATGGTAAGAGATGCATAGCTTTGTAGTTTATTGCATTTCCAAAATGGTATGAGATGCATAGCGTTGTCATTCACATAGCTCTGTAGTTTATTGCATAGGTGATGAAAAGTGGAGTATTTTATTCTTATTTTTATTTTAAAAATTCAAAAATGACATTTTCGATATTTTTCGAAAATATTATAACTGATAATTCCGATTATTCCGATATTTTTACGAATAATAAAATTTTTGAAATTTCTGAATATTCCGAATCAGCCGAAGAGGAAAAAAATGATTCGATTTTTATTTTTTTCGAATTGGAAACGATTTAAAATTTTGGAATTTTTTTCGAACACCCCTATTTCGATCCGATCCATCTGAAACACACCCCTAATTTTAAATCAACATTTTCACAATAACTATATAAAATCAAATCAACATAAAGTGCATGATAAGTCTAACATTAAAGTAAGTACCACAATCCAACATAATGTAAATAAATAAATCTCGTACTTGTGCCCATACAAATTTCTAGAATGAATAAATATGACTGAAAAAGCGCCTAAGATAGATTCAATAATCTGAAAAGATGCTAAACACGAAATATCGCAAGGCAGGTACAGCAAAAGTCCCGCTATCTCTGTCTAGAAACAACCGGGTGGGAGGGAGATATTTAAATTTGGGTCAGAGCCCGAGGTATGCAAGAATTAACATAATTAATTTAAGATTCAATAATACAGTTGATACAAAATAAATAATCCCCTATCACTCACATGCGTTTAGCACCTCACTCCTCATATAAGTGTGATATTATTCGCATCCCAATACATCCCAAGTATTAATTATGACATCGTGCCAAATTTATAATAATGGATTTATCGATAATTACATATTTAGGTGTAACAACTACATTTAATTGCCAACACTCATATGTCCCATACTCATAAGTTTCACATATAAGGCATAAACATCTATTATGCATTATAGGATCAAAATTATAGATATTTCCCATATTCTTAGACAATTAAATTTATCACATTGCACTCCTCGTAATTATTTATATATGTCATTTCAGATATTTGACACACAGAGCCATCTACCGTTGGTGTCTAATTCGTACTCTATCGGCAAGTCCAGAGGAATCTCTTATCCTAAGCGAACATCACAAATCACACATAACTTGGGGGCGATCCCTACACAGGATACATGTTCACGGGCCATACCTAGCAGTGACACATGCTGGGTCAGCATCAACCCCTAGTGGCGGAGCCAGGATTGTGAGTTAGTGGGTGTGAAACATCACCCCCCGAGGCGATTTTCTTTTTTAGTTATTTTAACTATATTGGGCATAAATCTACGACTAAAGAAAATTTCAAAAAAAAAACATGCATTAATATTCATTTTCAACAAAAAAAACATGCATTAAAACCATTATCAAAATATCATATGATAATTATTACAATGCAACTCTCCTAGACTTTATTTTTTGAAAAAATTGAATGATATCTTCAGTGTCAATATCATCCAAGACATATCTTTCAATATATGCCACCAAACAATCATTCATTAGCTCATCCCCCAATCTATTACAAAGTGAAGTCTTAACAATCTTCATAGCAGAAAAAACTCTTTCAACTGTCGTAGTAGCAACGGGTAAAAGTAATGCAAGTTGCACGAGTAAATATACTAACGGATATAAAGTATGATTCTTTGTCTGAACAAGTACTTTAGCTAGCCCACCAATCCCCTCAACTTCATCAAATCGATCGTCAGAGTGCACATCCATAATATAGGTTCCAAGTTGATGCTTAATATGCATTAAATCTATAGGAGAGAAATCCGCGAGGTAAAATTCAGCAAATCGAAGCAATTTTTCCGCATCATATTTAACAAATGAATCAAAGGGATCAAGGCATGCCATACACAACAACAACTCCGTATTTGCCTCAGTAAAACGATTGTTCAACTCTTGAAGTTGTAAATCTATCACCGCATAAAACATTTCAAGTCGATAATGATGAAGATTTGTTTTCCCATGAACATTACGCTTTGACCTTCCACAAAATCCATACAAATCCTCCATTTGTATAATATCCAACTCATATTTGACACAAAATAATGAGACTTCAGCTAACAATAATTCCCACCCATTATCTTTCGTATCTTGCAATTGTTGTTTAGTTATTCTCACAAGATTCATGGCATTAACAATTTCTTGATCTTTTCTCTGTAAAGCTTGGGACAAATCATTTGTAATTGACAAAATATTTTTCATTAAATGTAAAATGAATGCAAAGTCATAACATTGCACATTCTTCAAAAGCCCTTCAGCATGACCTCTTTGCTTGTCATTTGTCCCTTCATCCTCAACAATTAAAACAACATCAATGACCAACGAGAACAAATTAATCAAACTTAAAAGTGTACCGTAATGAGAACCCCAACGTGTGTTTGCAGCTCGTCTCATTGCCATTTCTTGATTCATGCCTTTGCCAGTCAATATATCACCATTGCAGATTCCTTCAACAACTTTCTCAAATTCTTTCTCTCGTAGTATGTCTCTTCGCTTACATGAAGCTCCAACAATATTTGATAAAAGGGAAATAATATCAAAAAATGTAGAAATAGTTCTATGTCCCTCCACGACAGCTACAAGTGTTAATTGAAGTTAGTGTGAAAAACAGTGAACATAATAAGCTGCTTCATTCTCTAACAATATCAAACTTATCAAGCCATTAAATTGGCCTCTCATATTTCTAGCTCCATCATAGCCCCGTAAACTCGAAATGCTCAAACCATGACGGGAAAAAAGGGATTCAATAGATGCCTTCACTGATAAGGCAGTCATATCTCTAACATGTGCAATGCGAAGAAAACGTTCAACAACACACCCTCTTGAGTCAACAAACTATAGAGCAATAGCCATTTGTTCTTTCATTGATACATCACGTGCCTCATCAACTAAGATAGAAAATAAACCATCACCAAGTTCACGAAGAATATACCTTGTAGTCACATTCGCTATGGCACTAATTATGTCTTTTTGAATCATGGGTGATGTTAGCGTATGATTTTCAGGGGCATTCTGAAGTGACACTCTATTGACCTCCTCATTGTTTCTAGAAATAAATCGTAACAGTTCGAGAAAATTTCCTTAATTAAAAGATTCCTGAGACTCATCATGACCACGCAAAGCCATCCCTTGGCGCAAAAGGAATTTAATACAATCAACTGTTGCAGTTAGACAAATACGATAGTCCATTCGAGTCTGATTGGAATGGTTAAACAACACAATGTTAATGTGTTTTTTTTGGTTCATTAGATCTTGACACGCCCTCAAACATTGATTATGAACACTAGGTGGTTCTCCAACATGCACATTAAATCTATCTTTCTTTCTCCAATTTGTAAACCCCTCAACAACAAATGCATCACCAGTGCCTTGATCACCATTCTCACATTTGAAAAGATAACAACACAAATAAAATGCCGCATATTTTTGTATGCTATATTCCAACCAATAAGAGTGATCGCTAAACCATGATGAGATGAATCTACGTCTTTCATCGCCGCACAAACGCCAAGGGAACACATGATTCTTAGGTTGACATGGGCCTTTTTGCAAGTAATACATTCGAATATTTTTTTTTTCTCTTTAGCACCAAAGCTATGAATGTTTTTTCTTAACCTCGGGTCGGATGGATACTCCTCAAAATTTGTCTCCACTATGGGCGGTGGAGGCGAAGATGGAGGCGGAGGGGACGGAGTCGAGGATGACTCTTTAGCTTTTTTTAAATACTTCAACATGTTCTGAAATTAATAGAAAAAACAGAATTAATCTAACATAAATAAGTTATACACCAATTTTTCCAACAATTTCAGAATATGTTATACACCAATAAATAAGAATGCTTTAACAATTTCATAATATGCTTTAACAATTTTCCACCAATTTTTCCAATTTTTCCAACAATTTCAGAATATGTTATACACCAATAAATAAGAATGCTTTAACAATTTCATAATATGCTTTAACAATTTTCCAACAATTTTATACACCAATAAATATAATGACATTAAGAGTGCTTTAAAAAATAAATTAAGAACAAATAAAAATGTTAGACAAATTAAAAATAAATAAACTAATAAAAGAAAATAAACTAACAAAAAAAGTGAACACATAACAACACACACCTTGATTTTTCGGACAGGGAGGGGCGACTGGTTTCTTGACAGGTGCGCCGAACAAGGAAGGGAGGCCGGACAGGGAGGGTCCGCTGCTGTTAGGGGTTAAGTGGGTTAAGTGTTTTGGGAATGAAGAAGTGGGTTATTTGTTTTGGGGGAAGCGAATGAAGAAGGAAGTGGATTATAGGGTCGGCTACTATTTTGTGTGTGTATAGAGTTAAGTTTCCAAAATTATGATTTTTAACCTCAACATTTAAGTTATTACACATAGGTATATATATATAAATCCAAAAATTCAGTGAGTGCACCCGCACACACTCGCATCACTGTAGCTCCGCCCCTATCAACACCTACCTCTAGTAAATGGCGCCTCCAGTAGTACCTATATGACCTACACAACGTCAAGCGCACCTGTGTCGACATGTGGTACCCGATCTGAACGTACAACTCTCCGAGCCGATAGAACAATCCACGAATATTGGTATGTCCACATAAATACATAACAATACATATCCTTATCTCATATAATATGCATAGGAAACTACTCCATAATTACCATAGAAAGCCCACCTAAAGTCCACAATATTTTCATTTATTAATTATTTACCCTCTAGTGAATTATTAATTCCATTCCATATAATAAGTTCTTAGCTGTTTAGTTGAATGCAATTTTTCCTAAATTAAATGTGGGCATATTCTATTTTTCTCCCCGTTAACTCATACACGGTCCTATTAATTCATATGGCCTCCTAATTATATACTTAGATAAAACCCAATGCCAAATTATAAAAAGAAACGAATTGCCAAACACGATTTAACATCGCTCAAACAACATCTGGGGTCGTTTGTGCTCTAACACCCATAACACTAACCCAAGAATACCCATGTCTATATCCCGAATTGTAATTTAACTAATCTCTTATTAATTATGTTGTTATTAAAGTAGTGTCACTCAACTACAATACTCAAACTCACTCATTCGGTCCGTAACTTCATCTCTTAGAATTTGTTACGCAAAGTCCTACTATCAAGTCTAACACTCCTGATTAATTTTTATATTCGATAATTTATTATATATCCCTATAATAAATTAAATCGGCTACCCCGTGCCTAACTCCTATAGCACTCCACCTAAAAATATCCCGGTAATGACCTCGACTCTTAATTTTATAAGTATTAACTTACATTTATATTTTTATTCAAGATACTAAGCACATCTCAATCCAGCTCGTATCCTAATTTCATCATAAATTTTTATTAAAAATAATGTTCCTTAATATTTTTTCGGGTCCTACACTCATCTACGAACGTCCCTAAGTAATCTAGATTTGATTTCTCAAAAAGGATTTCGATTTCAGACACCCGTACATAATAAATTCATAACTAATTCAAAAAAAATCAGAAAAATACGAAACTGGCGATCACGCGTTCGTAACGAAAAGATCTATCTATATGTCCAAGATCATGGTCGTTTGAATGAGGTAAAAATCTTGTTCGAACGAGATACTAATCTCGTTTGAAAAATAGCTAAAAATTATATTTTAACCTAATTTTCTGAACATGTGTTGATTGGAAGGTTAACTGAATGGGTAAAATAAAAAAAAAATTAAAAAAAATTAGGGCCTAGAACTAAGTGTGATGTATGGGTGATATAGAAAGCATGATGTATAGGAGAAATCTTTTTAGGGCCTAGAACTAGTTTATACCCCCAATCGTCCCGATCCCCAACACTAGTCGTACTAACTAAATTAAGGTTTATTCTGCTCCAAACCAATATTAAAATATTCTCGTAATACTCTAGTATAAACCTCATATTAAACTATAAATTAAGTACATAAAAATCATCCAATAATTAATTATGTGATTAAGCTCAAAACCATTATTTGTTGTCTCAAATTTTTCTAACAGAGTAAAGTCGTTCAAACGAGACCTCAAGGTCGTTCGAACGAAACAACACATCTTGTTAGAACGAGACACCAATATTAATTGTATGAAATAGACGCAGATCATCTCTTTCAACCCATAAAAGCAAGTTCCTAAATAAACTACCATTGTTGAACTCAAAGCTTTTACCCAGCAACCCAAACTTCACCATTTTCAAAACTAATCACGAATTTTTTTTTATCATAAATGACTTCCAACAACGATTTAAGATCTAAAATATTAATTAAGGGTTTAATTCTACAAAGCTCAAATATTAAACTTAGTTTCTTATTTACATTGAATGGAGTCTAGTACATCTACGAATTGAGGTCCAATCATCAAATTAACATTGGGATTCAACTTGTATGCAAAATTAAATTCTAAAAATGAGTTCTAATCACAGAATCATATCACAAATGATCCAATTTAAATGTTTCTCTTAAAAAACTTAAGTCTTTGACATCAGAATTAATTGACACTAATCCCAATTAACCCATTAAAAATATGATTAAGCTATGAAATTACAATCCTAAGCATTTATTCTCAAGAGATTTCTTGCCTAAAAGTATAAATGACGAATTTCTATGCAAAGATCGTTGTTATTCTTCTCCCAAAATCTCCTTTGGCTCTCCCAAAGGTCCAAGCTGCTAAGGTTTATTCCTCTAGGTGCAAGGTGTGTAATTAATGAGGTCTAACTCTCCTGATTAATCCTTAAATTTTCATGTCAATATAAGGTGTATTTTGGATCCTCCAAATGAGCCCAAAATACTATGCAAAATGGTCCAAAACTCATACTGAGGGTATACCTATCCCAAGCCCAACTTAAAATAATAAAAATACATACTCAGGTCTCCGTATCACCCTAGAGTCCGCTCAAAATGGTAATACCTCATAACTCACGATAATACCTCACAAGGTAAAATAAAATATAGATACTTATTACTTAACATGCAGTCCAACTTAAATCCTAATTTAGTCATTAATTAATTAAACATAATATGTGGCACAAATAAACTACATAACATTATAAATATGCACAAATAAATCATTATAGTAAAAATCATTATAGTCATTAATTAAACATAACATGCGGCACAAATAAACTACATAACATGCAAATTTAATCAACATCTAAATATGCATTTTTATTATTACCAATTCACTCAAGTAAAAATTAATTTCAACTTATTAATTTATTCTCACAATTAATAATCATTAAATAAATACTAAAAATACGACTTATTTCAACTTCCTCAATATCACAAGCTATTGAGAAATTGTCAAAAGTTTCTTAGGCCGGTGGTTTTGTGTAGAAAGATCACAATTCTCATATTTTTAATGATAAGAATAAGCCTACGTGCACCGTTGTTGACCTGTTTTCGAGGGGCTATTGCAGATTTTGAAGTTGTTTAGGGTAGTGGGTTTCCTTTTTGCCATAATCCAACCAAGTGCATATCAACCATTGATCCCTCTTACGCATGCAAATTTCAAATTTCACTGTGACGATGCTTTCCTAGTAAAGGATCGAAGAGTTGCAGTTGCGGGAGTTTCACATGGTCACTATGGGAAGTTGATTTTTAGTTTTGCAAGCTCCATTTCAGCTCGAGCAACTTTATGCATGAATTTTAAGCAATTTGTCTAGCATGCTTTTTTATTTTTAATTCGAACCATAATTGTAAACTTGCAATTGATCTGTATTCATCGAATATAGAACCGCCTTGGAAGGTTGATTATATATTAAATGATATTAAGCTATTAGTGTCATATTGTAATATTTCTTTTTATTGGATTTGAAGGGATGCCAACAAGGTTGGGTGGCAAAATAGAAATGTGCCAACTCTCTCCATCATGTCAATTATATCATGTTTTAAATGCGTCGTGATCATGTCAAATAGAAAAACATATAATGTCAAACGTGTTTGTGTTTTAATCGATTTTATCTTTTTGTGTTTTAACGGGTCTTGTCTTGCCGGGTTTGGCCAAATCAAAAACACAATTTCCCACCCCCATGTAAGATGGTTATTCATTGTACCATTAGAACCTAAAATCAAACCCCATGGATTAAAACAAAAAGCCTTTGGCAAAATTAATCCAAGTAAATCATCTATTATGTCTACTATTTATTAAATACAATTGTACAGAATTATGAATTATTATTATAATTACAGAAATAAAATCAAAATAGAAAAGAAATAATATGAGCCCTGTTTAGAACAGTCTCCTTAAGACAAATTTATTCCCTCCACAACGTGCTAAAGGCAATGAATAATTGTTTCTCAAGATAGAACGGATTTTCGAATTAATCAAGTAGCACAAATATGATTAATTTCTGCGAACTTAATTCTGTGTTTTGTACTCAACCAGACCAAATAAATAATACGTATGAGATGTATGCAGTAGCAGTAATAAAGAGATTATTTTCTGAGAAAAGATGATGCATAATTTTGAAATTTTTCAGTCGTCAAAAATTGGAGGGAGACAGGAATATATATAGCCAAGTGACTGACTGTTGGGATTAACTGCTTGACAATTAATTTCGTTTTTAACTGATGATTGTTGGCAATAACTGTCAATAGTTTATTAATTCATTTTCGTAATTAATTAATTCCAGTCCAGAAAGTTAATTAATTTTCGGCCCAAAATTTAAGGATTTTTTATAAGCCCGAGTCCAAGCCGGAGGGACGCGCGCGCGTGTGGACCTTTGACCGAAAGTCAACCCAAGCATAACTTAGGCCATCTCCCCTTCAAAGAGTTGGGATACCCCCAACATTTGGGTTTTATTAACTCATCATTTTCCCACTACTCTTCCAATGTGGGACAAGAGTTAAAACATATCCAATTCATTAACTTTCATTGCTTCGTGAGTCACTTTGGGGACATAGTTATCATTCATAACTTATTAAAATTGAACATGTGAATATACTACGTTAATCTTCTTGCTAAGGAGAACGCGTTCGTATATGGTTCCACTATTATCGGGTTGTGGGTCCCACTCAAAATTGAGCTCAAAGTTGCTTAAAAATCTGTCCAGAAAATCAGGACAGCTTTATGTCTAATTTTTCCAACAATCCCCGACATGAATGATATATCCCTATAAATAAACACAGTAGATGCAGATGCAGACACAGGTTGAGTAAAACAGAAGATTTATTGCATCGGGATAATTAGCCTAGTGGCCTTGAACTTTTCTTAGTGATATACCATCGGATTTACTTGGTTAATCAGTAGACTTCACGTCTTTGAACCGTCAGCAGTTTCTGTAAACCTAGAAAACAGTATTCACACAAGAATTCTTCAACACAGTTGGTTCTCACGTTTGTGTTCATTTTGACCATGAACACCACTTGGTTCCGTGAGTATTTTAGAGAATATGCCTTTCATTATTCTCATAGAAGTGGCCCCCTTCTTACTCACGTAGGTGACTTCCATAAAGAGTATCCTGCAATACTCCACTTAGACATACTAAGATATGGATGTCATTAAAAGCATAACTTATCCTAATTTCACGACAGATGTGCACTGTCTCATCTTTGGAATGGATAGGATTAAATATCCTCCAGTGCTTACTGAATACAATGTAGTTCGATTTGCCCATTGAACCTAGATCTTGGGATCTCCAGTCAGCTAGGTTGGGTTGCCACTATATTGATTCTTATTTATTTATAGGCTTTAGACCCATTCCTCTCGATGATCTTTCAACTTGCTCTCGGTTTAAACCTTTCGTTAGTGGATCCGTTATATTATCTTTTGACTTTACGTAGTCAATTGAGATAATTCCATTTGAGAGAAGTCGTCTAACGATATTATGTCTACGATGAATATGTCGTGACTTTCCGTTATACATGTGATTTTGTGCCCTTCCAATTTCCGATTGACTATCGCAATGTATACATATTGCGGGCACAGGTTTCGACCAATTTGGAACATCCTCTAAGAAATTTTAAAGCCATTCAGCTTCTTCTCCAGCTTTGTCTAGTGCAATGAATTCGGATTCCATTTCGATCTAGCAATGCACGTTTGTTTTGAGGATTTCCAAGATACGACTGCACCTCCAAGGGTAAACACATACCCACTCGTAGACTTAGAGTCTTTTGTATTGGATATCCAATTTGCATCGCAATGTCCTTCAAGAACAGCTGGATATTTTGAGTAGTGCAGTCCATAGTTTGGAGTATATTTCAAATAACCCAAAACTCTCAATATTGCTTTCCAGTGATCTCTCCCTGGATTACTCGTAAATTGACTTAGCTTACTTATTGAGTATGTTATGTCATGTATTGTACAGTTCATGATATACATTAAACTATCGATAATACGAGAATATTCTAGTTGAGATATACTTTCACCATTATTTCTTGCTAGATGTAAATTTACATCTATAGGTTTCTTGGTAGGACTGATATCATACTTCTTGAATTTTTCAAGTACTTTCTCTATGTAATGAGTTGAGATAATATAAGTCCATTCGATGTTTTAGAAATTTTAATTCCTAATATAACATCGGCGATACCCATATCTTTCATGTCAAATCGACTACTTAACATTTGTTATGTAGTTTTGACAATTTCTAGATTACTACCTAGGATAAGCATATCATCAACATAGAGGCACACAGTGACATATCCATTTTGAATGTATTTAAACTAAACACATTTATCACATTCATTAATTTTGAAACCATTTGATAACATTGCATTATTAAATTTTTCATGCCATTGCTTAGGTGCTTGTTTTAATCCATAAAGTGATTTAACAAGCTTACATACTTTCCCTTCTTGTCCGGGAGCCTTGAACCCTTCAGGTTGCTCCATATAAATTTTCTCGTCTAGTTCACCGTTTAAGAACGCGATTTTTACATCCATTTGATGTATTTCAAGTCCATTAATAGCATCTATTGCTATTAATATCCGAATGGATGTTATTCTTGTTACCGGTGAATATGTGTTGAAGTAATCCAACCCTTCCTTTTGCCTATAGCCTTTAGCTACAAGTCTATCTTTATATTTATCAATTGATCCATCGGTCTTCAACTTCTTTTTTAAGATCCATTTATAACCTAGCGGTTTTGAACCTGGTGGAAGATCCACTAGTTCCCATGTGTGATTTTGTAATATGGATTCAATTTCACTATTAAATGCTTCTTTCCAATTAGAAGCATCGGGTAAGTATATGGCTTCTTTATACGATTGAGGTTCATTTTCTAGCAAATATGTTAGAAAATTCGGACCGAAAGAATTCGAGGTTCTTGCTCTTTTACTACGTCTTGGTTCATCCTCTATTGGTTCAATAGGTTGATGAGTCCCACTTGTAGTAGCTTGATTTTTCCTTTTAGAAGGACCAGATTCTCGGGTGATGTTATACGGAAATTCTTTTTCAAAAAATGAAGCGTCCCTCGATTCAATAACCGTATTAACATGAATATCCGATATCTCAGATTTACAAACTAGAAATCGACATGCACTGCTATTAGTAGCATAGAACACACAATCCACGATTTTTGGCCTTATTCTTACCTTTTTAGGTTTAGGAACTATCACTTTGGCTAAGCACCCCCACACTCGTAAATATTTATAGGAAGGTCTTCGACCTTTCCATAATTCATAAGGTGTCTTGTGAGTCTTCTTGTGAGGTACTTTATTGAGAATGTAATTAGCAGAAAGTAAGGCTTCCCCTCATAAGTTCTGGGGAGCTCCTGAACTTAATAACATTGAGCTCATCATCTCCTTCAATGTACGATTTTTGCGTTCAGCAACACCATTTGATTGAGGAGAATAAGGATCGGTTGTTTGATGGATTATACCATTCTCAAAACAAAATTCCTCAAAAGGAGATTCATATTCTCCTCCTCTATCACTCCTTATTGCCTTTATCTTTTTACTTAATTGATTCTCAATTTCATTTTTATACTACTTAAATGCACTAATAGATTCATCTTTACTGTGTAACAAATATACATAGCAATATTTTGCGCAATCGTCAATAAAAGTAATAAAATACTTTTTTCCACCTCTAGTTTGAACAAATTTTAAGTCACAAATATCAGTGTGAATTAAATCTAAAGGTTCAGTTATTCTTTCAACATAATGGAAATGTAATCTGGCTAATTTAAATTCCACACAAATTTCACATTTATAATTTTTATCAATATTAAATTTTGGCAAAAAATTCATGTTAATTAATCTACGCAATGTATCAAAATTAACATGTCCTAACCTAGCATGCCAAATATTATATGACTCAATCAAGTAAGAATAACTAGCAAATTCATTCATTGAAACAAATGTTTTGGGGTTATAGTAAGAACATTGATTTTAAAGAGTCCCTCATTTAGGTAGCCCTTTCCTACATACATGTCATTCTTTGACAACACAAAGCGATCAGACACAAACACAAGCTTAAACCCATTTTTAGTCAGGAGAGATCCAGAAATCAGATTCTTCCGGATATCAGGCACGTGAAGAACATTATTGAGAGTAAGTTCCTTTCCAGAAGTCATTTTTAGAGCAATCTTTCCTTGTCCCACCACCTTAGAAGTGGAAGAATTCCCCATAAAGAGGTTCTCCTCATTTTCCAAAGGCTTATAGGTAGAGAACATCCATTTATTTGCACAAATGTGTCATGTGGCTCGAGTGTCCACCCACCATTCCTTGGTACTTCCAACCAAGTTACATTCAGAGACCACAGCAGAAAGATTCATATCCGCCAAGTCATTGGCGATGTTTTCACCCTCAGTTACATTTGCTTGAGGATTATTCCGATTTTTCTTCTTACGCTTACGACACTCGCTTGAGCGATGTCCAGATTTACCACAATTGTAGCATTTGTCTTTGAACTTCTTCTTGTTCTGTTTAGAAGTGCCTTCTCCATCATGTTTTCGCTTGTTCTTCTTAGGACCTTCAACAACATGGACTTTCCTTTCCATTGAATTCTTTCCACTTTTCTTTTGAGACTCACGGTTATCTTCTTCGATTCTCAGCCTGACCACCAACTCCTCCACATTCATCTCCTTTCGCTTGTGCTTGAGATAATTTTTGAATAAAGTCCAAGATGGTGACAATTTTTCAACAATTGCAGTAACTTGAAAGGTTTCACTAAGGGACATTCATTCAGCATGAATGTCATGGAGGATCACTTAGAGTTCTTGCACCTGCGAGATCACTGGTTTAGAGTTAACCATTTTGAAGTTCAGAAAACGCCCGAGGATAAATTTCTTCATCCTAGCATCTTCAGTTTTGTACTTATTTTCCAAAGAATTCCACAATTCCATGGATGTCTTGATCGTGCAGTAGACATGATACAATGTTTTGTCCAAGTAGGCGAGAATATAATTCCGGCACAGATAGTCAGAGTGCTTCCAAACATCAACAGCAACAACCTTTTCCGAGTCATCTCCCTCTTGAATAGAGGGACAATCTTCATATACAACCCTACCCAGTTGGCAGGTAGTGAGATAGAAATACATTTGTCCTTGCCAACGTTTGAAGTCAGCCCCTTTGAACTTTTCTGATTTCTCTCCGTGTGGCATAGATACGGGTGCAGTCACATTTGTGTTAGTGACAGTCACATTTGCAAGAATAGTGTTCGTACTATGCGACTCCATTTATGTTACAAAAATAGAATTTTTATCAATGATAAAATTCATATATAAATGAATTAATCAAAACATAATATGAAATTATGTTATACTAATTTCCTCAATTATAATTAACAATAAATGAATTCTAAAAGAATTCTAAATAATATTCAGAATTAAACTAAAGTATAAACAAAAGTTTATACTAGTCTAAGAAAAACAAATATGTGTCACACTGTTTTTAATATAAAAAAAAATCCGTACAAAACAGAATTATATTTCAAAGTAAAATCTTATATAACCAGATTTAACAAAACAAAACAAAAAATTACAAATTTTTTTTAAAATTTTCTAACCAGAATATATAAACAGTGTAGAAATTTTCTATAACACTAACTGTTTTCTTAAATTTATGTAATAAAACAAAATTTTAATTCAAATTTTTCTGTCAAAACAGATTTATTTATACAAATAAAATTATGTACACTATAAACAGTAGAACAAAAATAAATTTGTCTTAAGATTGTTATGTCTACTATTTATTAAATACAATTGTACAGAATTATGAATTATTATTATAATTACAGAAATAAAATCAGAATAGAGAAAAAATAATCCGACCCCTATTTAGAACAGTTTCCTTAAGACCAATTTATTCCCTCCACAACGTGTTAAAAGTAATGAATAATTGTCTTCCGAGATAGAACGAATTTTCAAATTAATCAAGTAGCACAACTATGATTAATTTCTACAAACACAATTATGTGTTTTGTACTCAACCAGACCAAAGAAATAATACGTATGAGATGTATGCAGTAGCAGTAATAGAGGGATTATTTTCTGGGAATAGATGATGCAAAATTTCAAAAAAATTCAGTCGTAAAAAATTGGAGGGAGACAGGAATATATATAGCCAAGTGACTAACTGTTGGGATTAACTGCTTGACAGTTAATTTCGTTTTTAACTGATGACTGTTGGCAATAACTGTCAACAGTTTATTAATTAATATTCGTAATTAATTAATTTCAGCCAGAAAGTTAATTGATTTTTTTATAAGCCCCAGCCCGACGGACGCGAGCGTATGAGCCTTTGACCAAAAGTCAACCCAGGCATAGCTTAAGTCATCTCCCCTTCAAAAGGTTGAAATACCCCAAGGCATCCTAGCCTTAGTCCATCATTTGAGTTTTATTAACTCATCATTTTCCCACTACTCTTTCAATGTGGAACAAGAGTTAAAACATACATAATTCATTAACTTTCATTGCTTTGTGGGTCACTTTGGGGACATATTTATCATTCATAACTTATTAAAATTGGACATGTGAATATACTACGTTAATCTCCTTGCTAAGGAGAACGCGTTCGTATATGATCCAACTATTATCGGGTTGTTGGTCCCACTTAAAATTGAACTCAAAGTTGCTCAAAAATCTGTCCAGAAAATCTTGATAGCTTTATGTCCAATTTTTCCATCATCATCGAATATTAGTTTCGGGATTTTCAATTTCGCAAATGAAGATTTGGTTGTAAAAAGCCCACGTACTAGCGGCCTGATCAGACATTACCCAGTCCATTAGTGTATTAGGCCATTAGAAGCCAAAGAGTCTGTGTATAGCCAATGGGCCACATGGAAACCCTGTCCCATACAAACAGGTCACTCAAGTCAGCGCATTACTGGCCCAAGTTCTAAAATTCTGTGGGGCTGGAATTCATAAAATTAATATGATAGATGGCTACTGCAAAGATAAGGTCATTTCTAAGCACAATGCATATTTATGCCCCTAACAATGAGAATATAAGGTGCATCTGGTGCACCACGTGGCATGTCTACGTGGTGCACCCGCCCCAATGAGGGCAAGAAAAATAGAAAAAAATGGTCCACTAACCAGTAATAACCACCGAGTACTATCTCACTTGTCTTATGCGAGTGTATACACTGCGTGCACCATATAAATTCTCCCTAACACCACTCGTAATAGGTACAAAAAGAACTCACAAGTCACGTGAACCATCAGTGACCCTTTTATGTCCACAATATGTATCCCATCGTCAAAAAGGTAATGAATAAAAGAAATAGAAGGGAAAAAAAACTTTTACATGGTAATTTACATTTTTTGAGATTGCCAACAAGCAGGCTTTGGGACTATATAGTGAGAAGTATAATATATCCATTTCCAATTCAGTACTTGATGACATGGCGGCGCAACCACAGATCGTACATCACCATATGGAAAGCATCATATCTGATGGGAGGAGTATTCCACTGGAAGTGCTTCTGAACCTGGTATAAAAAAAATAAAAATATCCGAATCAGCAAAGTTACAAGTCCTTTTTTGTGTTATAGATTGCAGTGAAATTGATGATTTATTTGAAATGAAAAAAAAAAGGAACACAGATTTTGTAAGAAATGCCTAAATTATATTTAATGCAAGAAACTTCCCTGAACTATGCATTTTGTTGCATAAGCCCTCTAAAGAAAGCTGCTAAAAAGTCCTCTGAAGGTATCTTTGCAATAAAAATACATAGTTCAGGGGGGTTATTTGAACATACAAGGAGAATATTTACAAAAACTTGAAAGTTCGGGGACTTTTTGCACCTTCCCCTACTATTTAAAAAGAAAAGAAAAAAAAAGACTGTCTCATTCAGGTGTAAAAACAGAATCATTATTTATAATTATATTATCTTCTCTCATTTAAGAATAATTTTAAATTACACAAGCGAGTCTAGAGACCGGATGAAAATTCTTTGCAAATCATATATATATATATATATATATATAGATAGATAGATAGATAGATAGAGAGAGAGAGAGAGAGAGAGAGAGAGAGAGAGTAAATTTATAACTCAATTTTACTCCTTCAATATGCAATTAGAAGGTTTTAACCTTGACGAGATTGTTGTGCAAAGCAACAAATTCTGCATCAGGTATGCCCTTTAGGATTTGCTTCAACTGATACACATCTTTCTCCTTGAGTATGACCGAAAATTTTCGCCAATCAAGAATGTCATTGAATGGCAGGTCATAATAGTTAGACAGAATTACTGCAAGAAAAGCAAACACAATTATTAGTTAGACAGACAACCACAAGATTCCAGTACCCTTACTGCAACAAAAGCAAAACTGCCTACAGCCAAGAAAAAAAAGGGAACAAAAACTGTATGTGTTTCATGTTCAAATCCACGTGCAAAGAAATTAAATCCTTACCGGGGATGCATCCATAATGGATTGAATCTGCAATGCGAGCACTGTTGACCTGGGACCCACCAGGACAAATACAGAACTTAGTCTTGTAAAATTTCTTCTGATAAACTAGATGCCCAGTAGCCCTGTTTATTCTGTTGTTTGCAATATCAAGTTCTGTGTCATTCTCCCAAACACGTGCCAGTATTACTCTGATTTTAGAGTTCCTATGACCAGCCCAAAAACCTAGAGTTGTCCTGCAATATATGCTTCTTGTTAGTTCTAGCAACATTCTTAGTGGAAGATTGCTAGATTCTATCAACAACATAAAAAATTGAGACATTGGGAAAAAATTTAAGATCAAAACTTATTTTGACTATATTGGAATTTGAAACATTAATTTACACAATTACATTCCAGCGTGGAAACTGTGAATCTTAGTTTGAGATTGAGGGAGTAAATTGCTGGGAAAAATCAACACCAAGCCTAAAGCAAGCTATAATGGAAATTATATCAACCCTTTATATTCCTCTGTCTTACAACATTCACAAAGCATACTGCATGTCTGGGAAATCTGTGCAAGACTTGGAACCAAAGAGAGAAGCAGAAGAGAACTGTTAATGTTCATCTACTTCGGATCAGTGCACTTGTATATTTAATTTTTGATAATTTGGGACCCGTTCCACAAATTACAGGTAAAAATACCAAAAAAGAGACATTTAAAAACAATTATAATTCATTGGAGTTTATAACGCCAGTGTTTGTTACTTGATAATTTCTTAAATAAATGCAGAACTTAAATAACAAAGTTAGGACAATGCATCCAAGAAAACCAGGCACCTATACTTATCAGAAATAAATTCGAATAATGCTTAATAGTGTGGTTTGAGCCGACCACAAATAATTGGGAAAAAAGGCTTTGTTGAATTGAGTTGAGTATAGTTTGCCTAGCAGACCTAAATGCAGATCCCCTCCACAGTCATCAACTTCAACAAAATTTGACATATCTAATCCAACATAAACAGGGATGAATATTGTATTAGTAAAGTTGATATTTTGGCTTTGAAATGTAAAAATATTCTGAAATAAATCCACTAATATCCTCAATCTGGTTTAATTTAATAGATGAAAATTTTCCTGGAATGGAATGGGAGAGATGGAAAATATATCCCCGGGGCTGGGGAGGAATAAAGAAAGGGCCTTTGTTTGCTTATATTACTCAACCCGTTGTATATTGAAGGAAGGTGGTTGTTTATTGGGAAAAATATGACCAAAAAAAATACCTTCAATTCCATGCTTTCTGCCACTTATGGAACATTTATGGCGGATCCAAAGGAGTTCTACTTTTCTTTTTCCTTCCATGTATAGAAATTTCATCCATTCCCCCTCCCCCCCCCCTGCCTTTTCTTCTTCCATCTCTCTCTCTCTTCTATTCTTCATCCCACCAACCCACCCATTTCCTTGCCACCAAACAGAGCAATATAACCATTGTATAAAACTACCATTAGCAAGCCAATGGCCCAATGCCATAGAGGCCTTGAGCTTTAGAATGAACCAACACATTCTAATTTTAAATGACGAGTCTTGTAATGGAGGAATTTGTACTTGATTAGACACACTGTACTTGTAATCAAAGAGCAGCTTTGCAGGGTTTCAAGTAAATGTAACTGATACTAATGAATTACCCAAAGAATATTACATGAACTCTAGGAAGCGTACATAAACACGCACTCAAATATCCTCTTAATCTCTGACGTAAACTACACGTCAATAGGCTCCTAAAATTATCTAGACACCACTTTAGAGAAAGAAACACTCTTTTCTATTTCAAAATTCAAGTCTACCACAAATGAGGCTTACAAGTGGATATTTAAAAGGGAGAAGCAGCTTAGGCTCCAAGCTAAGGCCCTAATTACAAAATGTCATTACTACTTATTACCTCTAAATACAACAACAAAAATAAAGGAAAATACAATAACAAAATAAAAGAAAATAAAAATTGACAAATAATCACTAAAAATGGTCTATTTCCATCATTCTCCCCGGCTTCGAAAAGCTCGTCCTCGAGCGTAGGAGGTGAACCGTAAGAAAGCAAGGCACCCATCAAAGAGCTCCTCACTAGGAAGAAAAGACGTCATTGAAAACGCCCCTTGCAGTAAATCCCGGGAGGATAGGAACACAATTCAAATGTGGCCGACCAACAAAATCGCAACCCGATATTCCCGCGATGAACCTCCTTAATGCTACGCCGCGGAAAATTTCCTCCGAGCGCATATCAAAAGCTATCATAAATGGGTCCACATACCGACCACCCATCACATCATCTAAGATCACCACCTCATCCCCGGGAGAGACAAGCACCGATCCAACCTAATCAAAATCGTCATCCCCATGCCCAAAGATTGGGAAGAAGTCGCTCAAATCAAATATTTTCTACTCGCGTAAATCGTGCGAGTCACCCAAGAATCCTCGACAAAAATATCAAAAAAATCTCCAATACACAACCCAATTTCGTCGTTTCTTTTTTTCTTGCAATCAACCGGCTTGGAAGGGGACTTTTATCGTTGATTTGACCCAATTGGGTGTGTGAGTGAGGAAGAATGATTGGGTGAAGCAACTAACTAATCTTGGACTAGCCGCCAGTAATCTTGAATTGAGCCTCGGGGGTGAATCGAGATGGAAAAGTAATTTTTTTTTATGTTTGGAGTTTGAAAAATGGGTGGTGGGTTGGGGGATTCGGATTGGTGGTAGAGGAATTTTGTAAGGTTGGAGGCTAGGGTTTGTAAATTTTGGATTGGATTGTAAAATGGTAAGTGGGTTGTCTTGGTTCTTGAATGGAGGGTTTATGGAATGGATTTGGGTTTTCGGGGAAATTATGGCTCAAGATTTGGGTTTTCGGGATGGTGGGTTTTATGGTGGTGGGTTTGGTGTAGAGGGTAGGGTAAGGCAGGGATTGTGGGTAGGGATTTCTGAGGTTAGGGTTAGGGTTTTGGAAATGGGTATAGATTTGTTATTGTGATTGTACTCCCTCTCTCGTTCGTTTTTTAATCTCCTCGTAAAGTTGTTCGAATTTCTTGGGAGACATTGAAGAGCAGTGTACGATTTGATAAAAAATAATCACCGATACACCAACACCAATGTGGAGCTTCACCCGCTCTGATTCCAATTTGATGTAAACTACACGTCAAAAAGCTCCTAATATTATCTGAACACCACTTTAGAGATAGAAACACTCTTTTCTATTTAAAAATTCAAGTCTACCTCAAATGAGGCTTACAAGTGGGTATTTAAAGGGGAGGAGTAGCTTAGGCTCCAAGCTAAGGCCCTAATTACAAAAACGTCATTATTACTCCTTACCTCTAAATACACAAATAAAAATAATGGAAAATACAATAACAAAATAAAAGAAAATAAAAATGACAAATAATCCCTAAAAAGGGCCTATTTCCATCAATCTCAGCCATTATTCTTGAGGAGGCCAATGGTCTTATTTATAAGCTAACAATATTAGTCCTAATCCAATCAAATAATGAACAGACAATTACCTAATTTATTTAGGAGATAAATACCATAATAACAAATAATTCCTTAAACTAAATATATTACCAATATTTATACTAATAAATATCTATTTAAGTTTAAAAAAAAAAAAGAGGTTACAATATTATCTCGGCCAAAATTTGGAAATTCTTTGTCCCACCATAACACAACAGTAAGGCTATAGGGGTCAATGCACTTGTATGGCGAAGTGCATCACACGATGCAAAGCATAGGTGGACCATGGGCGGGTGGGGATTAGCGTAATGGTGAGGGTGAATAGGCATCGATCACGGGCCTTATTGAGCCGTAAGGTGAGGTTCTAAAAATGTAAATGGAAACTTGAAATGTGTAAAATCAAGATCCAAACCAGGTGGTGGGATGGAAGGGATAATGGGTGGGTCGGGTGGGATAAACGGTGGAGGAAGATGAATCAACTCAAGCGTGGGAGACACACTCGTTGGGAGGAGTAAATGAATACTCACAAGGGAGTGTGGTTTCTAAAGATGGAGTGATCAACTTCTCCATAAGAGTAGCATCGGTGAATGTGGTGGGTGGGTAAGATGAGGCACCAAGATCGGAGATATAGGGATTACTAGAAATAGTGGGCTCAAAGGAAGCCATGCATGGTTGGACATCATCCATATCCGGATAGGTAGGAACTATCACGGATTCTATCTCGGGAAAAAGGTGAACACTCGTAGCCGGAGCTAACCTAGAATGAAGTGGTTCCTCGGGAACACACGCGGTGGAGATAGGTGTAGACTGGGCATTGTTTTGGATTCGACGGGAATTGGAAGGTGAACCTCAATGGTAGGTTCATTTGGATATGACGGGACTTGATTAGACTCATTATCGATTGATAAGTCAACACAAATGTCAACTTGAGCCCGTACCATGGGATGGTCTCAACGTCGAGATTCTCGGGACGATAGGGTTGGTCACACTCAAAGTCAGTGGCACAAGACGACGCATCATCACTCCACGTGGGGGAAACAATGGGTTGACTTGGGGTGAAGTCCGACTCTCGGTCACACTCAATTTCATTTAACCTTTGTTCAAGCCTTTGAAGAGCTTGATTTTGAATTTGAGTGGTTTGCTCTTACTCGAGTATGAACTTTTGCAAGAGGCTTTTGAGAGCGGAGGTGGATGATGGTGGCGGAGTGGTGAGGTGGTTGAGGTGGACACAACTCGCTATAATCGGGACTATATGGAGAATACTCGTATGAAGTGTGGGAAACGAGTTCAAAAGGTTGATACTCGTTGGGTGCGTAGTGAGGGAACTGATCGTAGTGGGGTGCACTAGGTTGCCATGACGACTGTTGGAACGTGTGAGAATCCATAACATCGGGTTGGGATTCGTATTACGTGGGAGGGTGATCAGGCCTCCACGAATAACTCGAGTACTCACACCACTCAGAATTGGGTATATCAGTATAGTAGGCCGAGGTGGGTTTCGGAACAGTGTCATATGGATACACATGTTCCACGGTGGGTTCGAATGGATATGGAATGTAAGGGCACTCATGGGACATGTGATCGGCATAATAACAATGGGTGCACAACAAAGTATGAGACACGTCGACACTTGACACCGAGGGTGATGGAATAGGAAGTGAGTGCGTAGATGGGTCAAGAGTATCAAAGGTACTCGTGAGAGAGGTGTGAAAGCACTAAGAATATCATAAAGAGACGACTCGGGATCACTCTCACACGTGTCGCGTGTCAATGGGAAAAGACTAAAGTAGTCCCGTAAAGGACATTCTTCGGCCAAGTGGAGAAAAATATATTTTTGGAGTTTTTTTAAATTTTTTTCAAAAGAAAATATTTTTAGATTTTTCTAAATATGAGAGATTATTTTTGCATTTTTTTATAAAAATGAAATAAAATATTTTTGGATTTTTGTAAAAATAAATTTTTCGTCGTTGCTTGAAAAGCTCCTCTAATCAAAATCTTAAAATACCTACAAAAATATATAACTAAAGTGTAGAGGTAAGTAAGGGTATCAATCCACATCAAAGGGGTGAAACTAGAGACAAACTCAATTGTAATTCACTTTTATTTTCTTTTTGGACTTTTTTTACTTTTTCTATTTTTTTTAGCATTTTCAATATTAAAACAATTTGGTTAGGTGAGGTGAAGATTTAAACTAATTAATTAATCACCCGCTAGAAAATAGATCTACACTCATTTTAATTAATCACCCGTTAGGATTGATTTATCAAAATTTATGTAAAACTATAAAATGAATTTTAGAGTTGAAATTCAAGGAATAATACCACACTTAAGAAACCCCTATCTTTAGTTTGAATCTAAAATGGGTATTATAGCTTAGAATTTCGATTTTCTCTCGAAAATCATTTACCCTCTCTCGAGACGTAAATTTAAGGGAGAGGGATCAAAATTAATATTCAAAGGGAATTTTCAAATAATCAAACTAATTAAATTAAAATAACATCAAATAAGGGTTACCCCCACCCCTTGAAAGGAGATTTAGCCTAACATGATATTAAACATGATAATCAAATAAACTAGGCAATTAAAATAAAAGTAGGGAAGAGAACAATCAAACCAAATCACTTTGAGTGAAATTGAACTTCAATCCTTGAATTTGCAATTTACATCCCTCAATTTGTGTGATCAAACCAAAATTACATCAACAATTACACTCAAAAAATGGATTCTCACTAATTTATTTTTCTCACTAATATAAAAAAATTTAAAATAAAACAAGTTCTAACCTAAAAAAGCTAAACTAAAAAATGGTGTTTCTCTCTCTAAAATTGATATGAAAAAGCCCCACCAATGTATTTATTGAATCTAAAATAAAAACTACAAAATAAAAATAAAAAGGGATAATGGATGAATTCATAATGGACAATTAAATAATAAAAGAGATTTGTTAAAAATGCAAATCCTAATATTATAAAATTGTACACTAGAGCTCATCCAAATAAATAAATTCTAAATCATTACTTTATATTGAGATAATTGCTAAAAATGCAAAATCTCAACATGAAGGAATGGATTAGAATTTACCTCCCATAAAGGATGAATTCAACTACATCAATCTATTTTGAAATAATTGTTAAAAGTACAAAAAATCATTATAAAGGGGTGGGGTTGAATTTATCCTAGAGATAAATTTCACTTACACCTCTATATTGAGATATTTGCTAAAAATACAAATACTCAACATAGAGGGATGTAGAGAATTTTATCACACAGCTTAAAAACTAAATTTGAGATCTTTCTCAAATGGTCTTTGAGTCTTCAT
Source organism: Sambucus nigra (assembly GCA_949130495.1). NCBI lineage: Eukaryota > Viridiplantae > Streptophyta > Magnoliopsida > Dipsacales > Adoxaceae > Sambucus > Sambucus nigra. The sequence continues at coordinate 150,483,579 of OX422207.1, forward strand.
TTATATTGAGCAATGGAGTAAGGGTAATTTTGGAAATAGGCTAGGGGTGTGCATGTGGGAGAGGTGTGTCATGGATTGTGTGAGGTAATGAGAGTGTGAGGGAATGAAAATCAGATTTGGTTATGGGGTATTTTATGCATTGGGATAAAATGAGTTAGTTGGGAGTATTTTGGGAAAGAGGTTATATGGCATGTGGGTTAATTTTGTTTTGGCTTGGTCTTGTGTTTGGCTTTGGCAGGTAAGAGAAAAATCGATTTTGGCTAAGGAGAAGGTAAATGGGTTTCTTCTGTTTCGGTTTGGGACACGGGTTGGAGATGGGGTACGGGTTCGAGCAAGTGGGTTGGCCGGAGAGTGGATGTGGGCGCTGCCTAGGTTGGCACCGCGACGGGTATGGGGCTCAGGTGATTCCGGGTTTCGCTGGCGGGAGGTGGGCTCGGGTGATTCCGGGTTTCACCGGCGGGAGGCGGGCTCGGGTGATTCCGGGTTTCACCGGCGGGAATTCCGGGTTTCGCTGGCAGGAGATGACCACGAGTTGGGGCGGTTCTTGGTAGGGGCCCGGTTCCGAGTTGAAGGGGTTGGGTTGTGAGAGAAAAGATGGTTTTGTGAGTTGAATTTGGTGGTTTTAATGTAGCTGATGAGCTTGGGGTGTTTGTGTTAATGGAGGAGAGAGAGAGAGAGAGAGAGAGAGGTGGGAGGCTGAAGATGAAGGTGAGGGGGTTAGTGTGTGAGAGGGTGTATGGTAGTTAGGTGAGGGTTAGGGAGGTGTTTGTGTGTATGTGAGTATATGATAGGTGGGTGTGAGTGTGAGGCAGAGTTTTGTGTGTATGAGTGTGTATGGAAGTAGGGTGTGTGTGTGTGTGTTAGTTTGTGACCCTTAAAAAAAATATAGGCTAACTAATTAAAAAAAACTAACAAAATTAAAAATTAAAATCTAAAAAATAAAATCTTAATCTCTAAATAAAATAAAGACTTAAATAAAAATGAAACTAAAAATAAATATAAATAAAAATAAAAATCTATTAAACTAAAAACTAAAATCCTAATAAATGTAAAATCTAATAAAACTAAAAAATAAATGAAATCCTAAAAAAATCTAATCCTAATAAAAACTAAAAACTAATAAAAATCAAAATAAAATAAAAGTATACTAATAAATATAAAAATAGTAAATAAAACCTAAAAATTCTAAATAAATCTAAAATAAAACGACTCTAACTAAAAATCTAAAAACATATATATAAAAGGACACAAACTAAACACACATGGGGTGCAGGTTAGGTTTAATTAGTTAGCCCTTTATATTTTTTTTTTTAGATTTTTAGTTAGAGTCGTTATATTTTTAGGTTTTATTTACTATTTTTATATTTTATTTTTATTAGTATAATTTTATTTTATTTTGATTTTTATTAGTTTTTAGATTTTATTAGGATTAGATTTTTTTTAGGATTTCATTTCTTTTTTAGTTTTATTAGATTTTACATTTATTTAGGATTTTAGTTTTTAGTTTAATAGATTTTTATTCTTATTTTTATTTATTTTTAGTTTCTTTTTTATTTAAGCCTTTATTTTATTTGGTGATTAGGATTTTATTTTTTAGATTTTAATTTTTAATTTTGTTAGTTTTTTTTTTAATTAGTTCGCCTATATTTTTCTTAAGAGTCACAAACTAACACACACGCACCCTACTTCCATACACACTCATACACACAAAACTCTACCTCACACTCACACCCACCTACCATATACTCACATACACACAAACACCTCCCTAACCCTCACCTAACTACAATACACCCTCTCACACACTAACGCCCTCACCTTCATCTTCAACCTCCCACCTCTCTCTCTCTCCTCTTTCCTCCATTAACACAAACACCCCAAGTTCATCACCTCCATTAAACCACCAAATCCAACTCACAAAACCATCTTTTCTCTCACAACCCAAACCCCTTCAACTCAGAACCAGGCCCCTACCAAGAACCGCCCCAACCTGCGGCCATCTCCTGCCAGCACTGTCGGCGATTCCCCCTTGCCACCTCCCGCCGGCGAAACCCGGAATCACCCGAGCCCACCTCCCACCGGCGAAACCCGGAATCACCCGAGCCCTATACCCGTCGTGGTGCCAACCCGTGGCAGCGCCCACATCCACTCTCCGGCCAGCCCACCTGCTCGAACCCGTACCCCATCTCCAACCCGTGTCCAAAACCGAAACAGTAAAAAACCATTTACCTTCTCCTTAGCCCAAATCGATTTTTCTCTTACCTGCCAAAGCCAAACACAAGACCAAGCCAAAACAAAATTAACCCACATGCCATATAACCCTTTTTAACCCCTTTCCCAAAATACCCCCAACTAACTCATTTTACCCCAATGCCCAAAATACCCCATAACCAAATCTGATTTTCATTCCCTCGCACTCTGATTACCTCACACAATCCATGACACACCTCCCCCACATGCACACCCCTAGCCTATTTCCAAAATTACCCTTGCTCCATCGCCCAATATAAATGAAGACTCGAGACCATTTGAGAAAGAATCTCAAATTTAATTTTTAAGTTGTGTGATAAAATTCTCTCCATCCCTCTATGTTGAGTATTTGCATTTTTAGCAAATATCTCAATATAGAGGTGTAGTGAAATTTATCTCTAGGATAAATTCAACCCCACCCCTCTATAATGAATTTTTGCACTTTTGGCAATTATTTCAAAATATATTGATGTAGTTGAATTCATTCCTTATGGGAGGTAAATTCTAATCCATTCCTTTATGTTGACATTTTGCATTTTTAGCAATTATCTCAATATAGAGTAATGATTTAGAATTTATTTCTTTGGATGAGCTCTAATGTACAATTTTATAATATTAGGATTTGCATTTTTAGCAAATCTCTTTTATTATTTAATTGTCCATTATCCCTTTTTATTTTTATTTTGTAATTTTTATTTTAGATTCAAAAAATACATTAGTGGGGCTTTTTCATATCAATTTTAGAGAGAGAAACACCATTTTTTAGTTTAGCTTTTTTAGGTTAGAACTTATTTTATTCTACTTTTTTTTAGATTAGTGAGAAAAATAAATTAGTGAGAATCCATTTTTTGAGTGTAATTGTTGATGTAATTTTGGTTTGATCACACAAATTGGAGGGATGTAAATTGCAAATTCAAGGATAGGAGTTCAATTTCACTCAAAGAGATTTGGTTTGATTGTTCTCTTCCCTACTTTTATTTTAATTGCCTAGTTTATTTGATTATTATGTTTAATATCATGTTAGGCTAAATCTCCTTTCAAGGGGTGGGGAGAACCCTTATTTGATGTTATTTTAATTTAATTAGTTTGATTACTTGAAAATTCCCTTTGAATATTAATTTTGATTCCTCACCCTTAAATTTACACCTTGAGAGAGGGTAAATAATTTTCGAGAGAAAATCGAAATTCTAAGTTATAATACCCATTTTAGATTCGAACTAGAGATAGGGGTTTCTTAAGTGTGGTATTATTCCTTGAATTTCAACTCTAAAATTCATTTTCTAGATTTACATAAATTTTGGTAAATCGAACCTAGTGGGTATTAATTAAAAGGAGTGTAGATCTATTTTCTAACGGGTGATTAATTAATTAGTTTAAATCTTCACCTCACCTAACCAAATTGTTTTAATATTGAAAACGCTAAAAAAAATAGAAAAAGTAAAAAAAGGCCAAAAAAGAAAATAAAAGTGAATTACAATTGAGTTTGTCTCTAGTTTCACCCCCTTGATGTGGATTGATACCCATACTTACCTCTACACTTTGGTTGTTATATATTTTTGTAGGTATTTTAAGATTTTGATTAGAGGAGCTTTTCAAGCAACGACGAAAACACGACATGCAACTTGACACTAAGACACTCATCAAGTCCACGCTAACTAAACTTGTATGTGGATTGGAACTTCACATCGTGCTCATTGCACTCCTCCACTTAATGAATCTGAACCTGTAATCTTGAACCTCCTTATGCCAAAAGAAACCCTCTTCAATCGAGAATTCAATTCTTCCACAAAAAGAGGCAAGATCGGGCCGATAGTCATCAACAACTTCACCGTAATAATAGTCGGCTTTATTTGAGTTGGGGTATATGGCTTCGAACATGAATTTCGTACCGAAGAAATTACTACACACTACCATGAATAGTCACTACATGTACCACGAGCGATCCGCGTACTGAAAAAAATTTAACGTAAACTCAAGAAAACATACACAAATACACTCACATAATAATCAGATAAAATATCCACTCAATCTCAACCATCACATTAATCAAATAACTAATAGATAAGTACTTAACTATTTAGGAGATGATTACCATAATAAAAGACAATTCTTAAGCTAAATCTAATTACAAATAATTATCCGAATACATATCTACTTGAATAAAATAAAAGGTTACAATATTATTTCCACCAAAATTTGGAAATTCCACATCAGAATAGTATCAATGTTTGAAAAGGTGGAAGTGTAGCGCAAAGGTGTTTCTCGTCAAAAAGCGAGGCGTCGAGGCACAAGGCTTTTCCGCATTTAATTTTCAATCAAAAATTGAAAGAATGTGTGAATAAATAGCAGTGTTCTAAAAGGCGCACCTAGGCGAGGCTTGGGAAAAACGTTTTTATAAACAAAAACACTTTAGTGAAACAATATCGCCTTTTAAAAACTTTAAAAAAAAAGGTACCAATATCTCATTCAAAACAATCAAAAGACAAATGGTATCCTAAACCTCTCTACCTCTCGTCTAAAAAAATGCGCATTGTTTATTATTTTCTTAGTATTTAAAAAAATAGTATTTTAGTTTGCATATATTCATACATATTTTAAGATATGTATCATTTTAGTATTTTTAATAGCCTTGGTATAGTTAAAAATGTTAAAAAATATTTAAAAAGACCTAAACGCCGTTTTACGCCTAAGCTTCTAAGGCTTAAGGTTTGGTCTCCACGCCTCGATCACACCCCGCGTTTTTTAGAATCTTGATAAATAGAAGTTTGGGAATTAACATTCACACAGCGAAGGGTAAATTACCTCAAAACTCATGATGTTTACTGCTCCAACAGGTTGCCCCCTGAACTATTTTACGCAACAGTTTAACCCTTTGTAATATTGGCCCGTTTCACTTTAGACAATAAAAGGTTACAATATTATTTCCACCAAATTTTGGAAATTCCACATCAGAATAGTATCAATGTTTGAAAAAATGAAAGTGTAGCGCTAAGGTGTTTCTCATCAAAAAGCAAGACTTTAAGGCACAAGGCTTTTCCGCATTTAATTTTCAATCAAAAATAGAAAGAATGTGTATAAATAGAAGTTTGGTAATTAACTTTCACACTACTATGGGTAAAGGGTGATTCTAGGAGGCCTTACTTTATGGACAAAGTTTGGGTGACAAACTGGTGTGGGTGCTTTTTATTGGTTGATTTTTAGGTCTTACCTCAAAACTTCTTGATGTTTACTGCTCCAACAGGTTGCTCCCTGAATTAATTTACACAACAATTTAACCCTTTGTAATATTGACCCGTTTCACCTTAGACAAATCGTTAACGGGGCTAGTTAAAAAGCCTGATATACCCCTTAATAGAGTCAAAATAAATCATATTCCAGTCAGGTATAAGCACAACACATTCCAAACACTCCAAAATAACATAACCCTATTCCAAACAAACCAAACCTATTAATCAAACACTAAAAACACACCCAAATTATCTCTACCATTCTTTCTCATATAAGGTGGGGCTAAGCTACCGCCACCAACCTTACGATGCTCCACCAGACCTCTATTTTAAACTCTATCCACCCAAATTCTCTCGTCGTACGAAATGGTGGAAGAATCACAACTACCAGCAACAACAATGAAGACGAAGGAGATGGGGTTCTATGAGAAGATTGAAACCCCCAAGTTCATCATTTGGGTCATCTTTCCTCTCCCATTACTCAGATATGAGCTTTTATGGTGTAAATGTTTCTATAAATTGAGATATTACGATTTGGGTTCAGTGGTTAAATGTCCATACATACTGATGGAAATTAGGGTTTATTTTAGTATTTTCTTACATTTTTACTGATTCATTGTATTTTTCTTGTTATTAGTCGTTTAGTATTTTTTGTTACATTTTAGTTGTATTATAAGGTTAGTGGGTTGGGTCAATATTCATTAGGTTATAATGTAAAGGGATGGGCCTAGGCCCATTTCCCTCCTAGCGGAGATGGCATCATTGTAGATCCTTCCCCACTCCCCTATAAATATCCTCCTTCCCCATCATTAATGATCATTCTACTTTGAGTACTACTTTATCTCTCGAGTGTGTAGTTTTTGTGCCTTTGACGACTTTCTTTTTACGTCAATTGGTATCAAAGCCTCATCGCTCCACCCGGTTGTTGTTGTTGTAAAAAAAATCACAAAAATTGTAAAAAGACGAAGCAACTCAATTGCGCCAAAGAAACACACCCGAGCCAGAGAAAGTACCACTCGATTGGAAGAAGCCATGGCCACCCTTATAGGAAGGGTTGGCATCCTCATCCAAAACTAACAAAACCCTAACCCAAGCCCTAGCCACCTAAATTTTTTAGCCGTCACCCACCAACCAAGTTGTCCTAGCCAACCGCCCATCAGATCTACCACCACCGAAACCCCAGCCCGAACCACTTGCAGCCCCGGACCACCTAACCGCCACCACCCAGGCTCAACAACTCCGACAGCCATCAACCTGGCACCTACAAGCCAGAACCCCTCTCTTCGTCGACCAGGGAAAGAACCCCTCCTCACCGATCCTACTGAACTCCCCTTCAGACCTAGCCCTCGACCCGGAATCACCGACCGATGCGAGTCCAACCCTACTTCACTTAGGCGAAACCGATCCACCCATCGGTTGTTTGAACAGCCCCGCCTAGTAGTCCCCTTCGCGAAAGTATTATGCTCCGACCCTCCCGCCCCGCCTTTACCAAACCTAACCCACATTCGCCTGCACCTCTAGATACGGATCCCAACCCATTCATCCCAACCCCCCGCCCCTACCATCATGGACAGCCAAAATTTTCAGCCGATGTTGGAACTCATATTTTCCAACCTTCCCATGCCCCCTCCTTTCATCCGAGGCTAACCCAAATCCAACCCTACCAAGGCTATACCCCACCGGAAAAAAAATAATGATATTCTTGAATCTTTTTTTATATGAAACACGCCGACAAGTCCGAATTGATCGTTACACACATGTGCTTCGCCCTGAATCCGTGTGAGATGATCGCTTCGTCATCTCAGCCCCAATTGACCCACAAGAGTCCACACGTAGCATTCATAAGTTGTTACACCAACCCATCGTGGCAAATCAAAAGGGTGATAAATTAGTTCAATGGGAGGACGAAATACAACCCCACCACGATTCTCTCTATGATGATGGCCGAGCACCCACATGTGAGGAATGGAAGACCGACTCTACACCTTTTGAGTCTCGTCTCTCAATCCCAAAGTGACTCCATTTGCACTGGTTGCAGCGCAACACTGTTTGCTTTTACATGAAAAGGATCATTTCAAGGATGATTGCCCATATGAGCCACGTGAGAAGTCGGAACCAGAGGAAGGCCCAAAGCCCCCAGATTTAGATGAGTATGAGCCTGACCGCCCACCCCCACCCTGAGCTTGCGTACCGCAACCCCGTGGTTGCCTGGTTTATGAGGATGTGGAAGATGATAATGTTGAGGATCTGATGAAGCCACCACTTGGAGATATTAGAGTGGATGTCCCGATGTTCGATGGGAATTTAGACTCCGACGCTTTGGTGGATTTAGTTTTTGATTATAAAAGCATCATAAGGCACAAGTGTGTTCAGTTGGCAGCCACCAAATTCCAGGGACCGAGTTTGGTGGAATGACACAATCTAGCGGCGAACGAGCTCCCTCCGAACCAAACTTGGAATTAGTTGAAAACCGAGTTGCGTGCTTTCTTCGTACCACCGACTTATGAGGGTGATATATACTCCCAAATTCTAAGCCTACGGCAGGGTAATTCCACCGTTTCGACCTACACTGAGCAGTTCCAACTTAGCACCAGGGCCCGTCTATCAGAGACTGAGACTCAGCGGATCAACCGCTACATTCAGGGTCTTCAGCTCTACATCCAGCAGGATCTTGGCTTGCGTGAGATATCGTCTTTTGCTAAGGCGGTTGAATACACAACAAAGGTAGATTCCTATCACCGCTCTCTCGCACCGACTCCTTCGATGCCATCTTCCCCTACTATTGCCCCACATCGAGCCCCATACACGCCACTAGTCACGATGAAATGCTTTACATGCGAGGAGGTGGGCCATAGAGTCGCGGAGTGTCCTAAGAAGAAGACTTTGCTTGTAACAAATGAGACAAAGCCGAGCCACCGGAGACGGGCTAGAGGAGGAGATTAAGCACCTAATTTTAATGGCATTCCCCTTTGAGTTCGAGGACGAACTCTTTTCATGGAGGGGAGAGTGATAGAAATTAGGGTTTATTTTAGTATTTTCTTGCATTGTTAGTATTTCATTGTATTTTTCTTTTTATTAGTTGTTTGGTATTTTTTGTTACATTTTAGTTGTATTATAGGGTTAATGGGTTGGATCTAGAATAGTCATTAGGTTATAATGTAAAAGGTTGGTCCTACCCATTTCCCTCTTAATGGAGATGACATCATTCTAGATCCTTTCCCATCCTCCTATAAATATCCCCCTTCCCCATCATTCTACTTTGAATATTACTTTCTCTATCTTGAGTGTGTAGCTTTTGTGCCTTTGACGGCTTTCATTTTACGTCACGTACATATTGGAAACTCTCACTCTAATTCTTCATTTATAAGAGTCAAGTTGTCATTATAATGGAGGTCAAATGTCTTATTTATAAGGTGAGGTTAGCTTGCTAGACATGCTAACCCTAAAAGCTAAAAGCCTAAAAGGAAAAAATAAACAAAAAGACAAAAATAATCCCTAGCTATATTTGGAGACCAAAAAGACCCTAAAATGACTAAAATACCCTTACCTAGAATATTCCAAAGGAATATTCATTTATTTTACTAATAAAAACTAAAATAAAATATAATTAAAAAAACTGAATTTTCTTTTGGATCCGCCTCCTTGCGCCAAGTGTCTGCATACACATCACTCTCCCCTTCTTAGAAATAGCTCGTCCTCGAGCGTGAGGGGAAATTTGCAAACGTCCGTGGAAATGGCAGCAACTTTTGTCCCGACCCCGACCCAGAAATAGTGTCTTGACATGCCACCAAGGCAACTAATATTCAGGCCTTTAAATTCTCTTAAAATAAATGCAACGGGAAATACTTTCACTTGGTTATGAGTTGTAAATAGCTGAAAGGTTTTACGCCAACAAAGCTTCTAAAACAAAACATCTTATTCTCATAGATAACTCAATTATATTACATGTTTTGTCATAATCACTTATGGAGAAACATAATCTCTAACAAAGTATTCTATACTAGCCTCTAACCACAAAACAAATCTCAAAATATAATCTTCAATTCAATCTTCATATATCCATCCTTCGTTTGAACTATAACATGAAAAAGGGTTATTTATACAACATCAGCTAAAGTTGAATGAGAAACAATTTCTTGACATTCGATCAGGCATATACATATATCGATAGGAACTTGCAGTAATATATATATATATATATATATATATATATATATATATATATATATATATATATATATATTGAATGACAACATATATTTTCATAAATGAACAATTCGGAGCAGAATAAAACATATAGTAATTAAGCAAAATATGTCAATTATTCAGTTTTAACAGCGATGTACACTCTAATACCCAGACAGATTGTTACCCAGCTTTTTCCATCCGGTAAAGTCACATAGAGAAAATCAAGATTTCTGAAACGCCTTGTTTAGGGCACCAGCGATAAACCAGTTGGGAAGGTACCACCCAAATATTTCAACCCGGTAGCTACACCCAACATTGTAAGAGAGTTTCCATAGGTCGAATCAATAATTTCATAATTGAAATCAGATGTTTATACGGAGAGATATAAACGTATAACAAACGAAAAAATTTGAGAGTAAAAGCAGTTCAAAAAATATATATAGTTTGCACAATATAATATAATCAAAATGCGCAAGAAATGGCATAGATTACTCACCTAAAACAGAGGTTCGAAATACAGAAATGTAATTGGAGCGCACGTTAATCTAACAAATACAATATAGGTTTAGGGCCCGTTTGGTTCTCTATTCAGAAAACTAGATTTAAACGCTATTTTTAAATACAGTTTTAAAATTCAGTTTTTGTGTTTATAATTATTGGTGTGCGTTTGGTAAACTTATTTTTAAATACAGTTTTTTGAAAATTTGACAAAAATGGCATACATGTATATTTATATCATACATATGTGTGTGTATGTGCGTGTGTGTATGTGTGTGTGTATATATATAAACATACATAAAACTTTCATACATACATGATACATATATACATACATACATCATAAATTATATACATGTATATTTAATATCATGTATTTTTAGGTATATTTAATGCGGTATCTTGGAGAGTTTAACTATATATATATATATATATATATATATATATATATATATATATATACAGTCCTGCTCTTGTGGGGACTAGTCCGCATTTTAAGAATACGGACCGGACAGGTGTCATCTAACGGCGCTCCTAGAAATTATCGCCTAAATTATAGGTACACTCTCTCTCTTTTCTGGGCTCACCGCCAGGTGACACATGTACGGTCCGCATTCTTAAAATGCAAACTAGTCCGGACAAGAGCAGGACTGTATATATATATATATATATATATATATATATATATATATATATTGCATGTATAATTCACTATAAAATTTAATGCATACATGAATTAATAATATTTTTTAATACATGTATAAAACTATATATAAATATCATGTATCTATTGATAATATTGTTTAACTTTATATTGTTCCATACGTAATTTTGTGTACATGTACATATATATTTTTTTTATTTATAAGAATTACACGCATATTAATATATTATGTATGTATATTATATATTAAGGTATAACTGCATTAAAGTATTAAGAATGAATAATTATGAGTTGAAAAATAAAAAAACAGAAGTTGTAATACACCCTAAACCTGTTTTCTGAAAAACTTGATTATAACACAGAAAAATTATAATTTTGTGTTTAAAAACAGGTTGCCAAACGAAAATTTTTATCAGAATTGTATTTAAACACAGAAAACATAATTATAATTGGAAACCAAACAGGCCCTTAATTACACATTTTAAACAAATTCTAGTTATATGAATGATCCATTACTTCATTTAATCATATATCAATTTGGGATGATTACCTTCTTGTAATAACTTACTACGAAAAATATATTTTCAACCTTTTTAAATTCGGAGATCATAATCGAAGAATTCAATTGATAGTTCTTCCAAATCAGTCGATTCCCAATGAAGATGGTGGGTCAAAGGGACACCACTTAAATGCCAACTTCTCTAGACAAAACATTTCCGGATTCATTCCAAGTAGAGATGGAGGGTCACGGGGCACCACTTAAATACCATCTCATCTAGACATAATTTCACCAAGCCTGACTTTGGAATTACTCAATTGGATTCCACAATAATGAACCACAATAACAAAAATCATTTCAAAAGCCATATGCAACTTCAAATCAGTTTTAGTTTGGAAAATAAGTAAATTCAATCGTAAATTTAATTTACCTATTACGCGTTTGAAATAATAAGCAACATTAATTTTCATCTCCAAAAAGACTGTATTTAGTGAAAATTCCTTTTTGAAAATCAATAACTCATTATGAAGATAGTTCTATGTTTCAATTTCATAAAATAATTCAATTTATAAACCCCCACAATTTTATGTTCACTAAAAGATTTGTGTTGTTTTTACTAGAAAATCTACTTCGTGTATCTATAAATATAAAATTAAAACTAAAATAAAAATTGCACTTCAAATTTTACAAGTTTGGCCCCTCAAGTTCTTTTTATCTGGGCCACAAAATTTAAAGAAAATCAACGCCGCCCAAGGAGATCACGATGCTCAAGAATTTCAGTTTGTCTGTGTGGCTCGTCTTCCTCCAATTTTACCCATTTAAAGTTCGAGGATGAAATATTTCAGAAGGTGAGAATGATGCAGAATAAGGTTTTTTGCTTAGTTTTGTTAATTGATAGTATTAAATGTAACAAAAGAGGTTTAGTCCTCTCTAGGAAGGAAATATTATAGTAAGTGAATGACATTTTAGTCTTTCAATGCTTTCTTAGATGAAGTAACAGAGATCTCATCATTATTTGCCTTGTTAATAAAATTTTCAGATTTGTGTTTGTGTTTTGTTTCTTCTTTGGATCCAATTTGTGGTGTTTGCATCTCTCTCTCTCACACACACACATTACCATTTCAATGAGTTTGGGATTTGGAGGTTTTCTGATTTGGGGGTTCTCTCTAAATGTTCCATGGCCGGTCTTTCTCACAGTTTTCTCATTTGTATTGCTGGTATGGTATTTGTTTCTATTTTGATTTTAGGGATTTCTCATTCATTGGTTTCACAATTTCGATTCAGATTTGTGTGCGAATTGTTTCTGGTTTGGCTTCAGACCAATTTCTATTCAGATTTGACTTCACGAATTCAATTTAATATAGTGGTATTTTCATTTTGATCTGGTTTCCCTAAATTTTCCTTTCTGGTGGTGTTCGCCAGTGACGGTGGTGGTGGTGATGGAGGTGGCTCACGAAAGGTGGTAATGATAATTATAAATTAAGAGAGTAATTAAATGTTAGTAAATTTGTAGTGTAAATATCAATAGTACGAAGTAATTTAGTTATTAAAATAAAATTTACTACGCTCACGATTCACGTTAAAAAAATGGACGGAAACCTAAGAGATTAGGTTCAAGTGAAATAGGTAAAAAGTGGAAGGGGGTACACTGTCAGGTAAAATCGTGTGGGGTGGGGGAGTGTGTGTGTGTGGTGGGGGTGGGGGGAGGAACGACCCGTTAACCCAGAAAACATCAGGTTGTTTTAGGTAATTACCCTAAAAAATCATCTCAACAAACTATTAAGAAAATTGTACAAACAAGATAACCAAATTTACAGATTGTTTTTAACATAACATTGTCCAAAAATTGAATATGCAAGTTATTCATTTTCCTAAAAACAGGATACAACACAAATTATTTCAATATTCTCAATTAGTCAAACGACTGGACAACCTCATCACACTTGTTTTGTAAAAAACAAATACCAATAAACACAAATCTGAGCACATAACATAAAGATCGTACCTCTCTTTCGTTGTCCCTCTCTCTCAAATTGGGTCCGTAGAAATTTCTGTTAGGGATATCCCAATCGTTTCATGCTCATATTTCTTTTTTTAAACAGAGTCGCTTATGTGTTTTATGTTTTCTTATATATTTTTCCCGCTAATCAGGTCGAAATGCTGGCCCAAAAAAATAAATAAATGGATAAAATAAGATAAGGAAAGCACAAAAAGGTGTAAAAAAGGCAAGAAGGCGTAGGGCTTTTGTGCTGAACACACTACCTAGGCATTAAGTGTTATTGCTCGAAAGACTCAATCTGAGTCCTTCGTTTTCTCAAACATTGAATACTAGTAGTAAGCAGTCAGAAACGTAAAAACAATGTAGCTAAATCAGAAGGAAGAAAAATTAAACAAAGATTGCGAGGATTATGTGACAGCTATTCACTAGCTTAGCCGACATCAATATGTTAAATCCATGGTCTTACCTGTTTTCGACATCATTTCCTCCAGCTGGAAGAGCAAATGGCTGCAGTACTTGAGGGAGAGCAATATCTTTGTGCGGAATAAATCCAACATCATAACTTGGAGAGCACACTGCTCGAATTGAATTCTTTACAAGAAATGGAAATCCTTCAGTTGCCCTTACACCAACATCATGACAGGTGACAAAAAAATGATCTGCACCCAGGGTTCTGTTCCAGTAAGGGTACTTAGATATCAAGCTCTCCACATAATTTTGGACAATTATGGTCATGTTCTCATAGGACGTGCCCTGCATGCCATTATACAATCACATACACAATATTATCCAACATCATAGATAGGAGAATAAACTTTGATGAGCAGAGCAAACACCATTGTAAGTGGCACTTGAGATGGTTGTGACACCACGTATGTAGAAAACATTTATATGTCAATATAACCATCACACAAGCGTGCATGAACATGTAAAATATCACCAACAATTGGCGCTTGAGATGATTGTGGATAAAAGGAAAAAAATCAAATATCCTGTACAGAAGTTATTGATAAAGGAGAATATCAAGGGATATTCTTGTACTAACATTATTTTTATTCTAGTGTGCCCTGATTATTTTTTTTACTCTTCGGGTTATCTTGCCTAGCAACATAACTCTTATATAACCAAGCCTCTTGGCCCAGTGGTATAAGGCTGCCACTAGGACAGTCTTGGGAGTGGATTGGGTTTGGTCCCCAATTCGATCCCGAGACTGTCAAAATAATGTTTGGCCAGTGGAAGCCACGATCCGCGAATGGGGATTAGTCGAGGTGCGCGTAAGCTGACCCGGACACCTCATGGTATGCTACCAAAAAAAAAAAAAAAAAAGGTTGGCACCATTGTAATCACCACTACTACTTTTGAGATGACGAATAAGAATTAAGCCGACCATTGTAATCACTACTATCACTTTTTAGATAATGAATGAGAATTAGAGATAGACCGTTCCTTTTTATTTAAGGAAGGATGTTGTTGTTGTGTAGTTTAGATTAAACGCTCTTGGGGGATTCTATTGATGGCTCATCGTGGGGTTCAGCACCTTCATGGCTCCAATTACTGACATGATGGTTGTCTCGCCCAAATAAGGTTGATAGAGCATTTTCGCACATCTTATTATCATAAAAATGATCCGAATTGTCTCATCAAGACTCTTATGACATCTGCATGCACCCCAAATTTCATTCGTCCCTTTGGGTTGCCGTGTGACAATTGCACGACAAGTATACGCATCGTCTTAAGGTAAAACGGCACGCCGGTAGCGTTTGTCATGTTTTTCAACCTGAACCTCTTAGGGTTCGACCTGAACTATTCAATGTACAACCTCGAACTCTATGTCGTTGTCAAAGCCCTCAAGTTTTGGAATTCTTATCTTCTACGCAAGGAATCCGTCACCAAATTCGAACCACGAGACCTTCTGGTACCTCCACGATCAGAGAAGGATTAGCGATTGGCACGTTAAATGAACCACTTACCACCATGGACTATTTATCTCCATAACCGGGGAAGGAAAATCAGTTACTCGATGCTCTCAATCATTGTAGATATGCCCTAGTCGTCATGCGCAATCCCAAAAGTTTGAAGATGCATAGTCTCTATTCCTCGAATTCACAGTCTTTCCTTGTCCTCACAGTGTCAACGTCATAATGGCACCTCGGCGGACTTCTTACTCCAAGATGATTTTCTCTTCCATGACACCACCATTTGCATTCTCATTTCTTCCCCATCCCTTATTGTCTTGGGGTATTCTCCTTTCATGCCCATCGACTCGGCCTGCCCTTGCGCAGTTGAATTCGCCAATTGGGATGGCAATTTTAGAAACGATACGACAACACGTCACGGAACGACCCGAATTTGACACGACCTTTAGTGTTCGTGTCGTGTTCGTGTCGTGTTCATATCGGGACTTTTGAACACCAAGTCGTGTCATGTCGTGTTCGTGTCAAAATCATGAGTCATGTTATCGTGTCTTGTCGTGTTAATCATGTTTTTATTCGGATTATCGTGCCTATTTTTGTTTAATTAAGAATAAAATTTTAAAAATCATGTTAGTCGTGTCGTGTTTTATACGGGTCGTGTTCATATCAAGTAGAAAAAATACGAAGTCGTGTCATGTCGTGTCCATCTCTAAAAAAAAAACATGTCGTCTCAACCCAAAAACAGAACCAAAAATACGAATGGTCACCCCTATTTGTCAAACGTATGATTGTCCGAGGATACTTGCACTCACCTTCAGCGTATATATGCCAGCGTATACAAGGATCACGCAAGCACCCACCGTAAAGTACTCTGTAATCCAGGGTCTACATCCACAAGGAAAGCGCCACAATCTTTAAATGCACCGATTTGGCACTTTCCAAGTGATTTGCTATTGTGGGAATAATGGTTGTGAGATCGATTTGTCGATCAAATTTCTTATAAACCACACCTTCAGCGTCGTCGACCTTTCACCATTTCGTGGCATGCACATCCCTCTGAATCACCTACACATTGAATCACCTACACATGATCTATAAAGCACGGATACTCTCCTAATGCCTCAAATTTTTGTTTGACTCGAGTCAAACTCGAATTCGTAGGGAATACACTCCGACACGCCCCGATAGGCGTGTCCAAGGGTATCCGATTTTTTATTTAATTTTTTAAATGCCGAATACGTTCAGATTTGATTGGATGCGCTAAAAAGGAAAAGAAAAGAAAAAATATAATAGAGTGATTTGATTCGAACTTACCTTTGTCCTCTCCAGTTTCTTCCATTGTGACGAGAAAAAGAGAGGGGGAGGAGGGGGGTAGCCACTATTTTAACGGAGAAGCTGACTTGGTATGAAGTAGAGAGAGGAGGTTTTTAACTTTTATTTTAGGAGCTGAAGAAGAATAAAGTTGTCTGATAGAGTGAATTATGAGGTTCAGCTTGATGAACGTGAGCCAACCTAATGGGTATGGTGACGTAGACGCAGGTGGAATAGGGAAGTTGTGAAAGATAACTTGTTATTTTTCTAGTCCTCAATTGTTAGTACAATAAGTGGCGGAGGGGGTATATTGCTGGGAGGTGCATGTGCTACACTTAGCATTTTTTTTTTTTTTAAATCAATATCTAACCTACCAGGTCATTCAACAGCAGCAAATACGATTTCCAACCAAGACTTTTCTCTTACCCGGTCATTCAGCAACAGCAGCAAATACAAGTTCCCCAT